>CM073771.1:39793229-40993229 GCA_037158775.1 Hetaerina titia
CCTTACCTATAAAACCGACCGATAACTACGGTTTTACCAACGATTGGAAACTGATGAGCTGGGGAGTAACAGCGTCATCAAGAACATTAATAAATGTGACAGAAGTCAAATAAAAGCCGCTTTGTGGCAACATGCGACATTAAATGGTTTTAAATTACTAAAATGAATGCATTCGAAGATGGAAAATTAAAGAGAATGAAAGATGGTAGAAATAACAATGAGCTGACAGGTACTTCTTTTTTCTATTTAACCTGTCTAAAATACACCCACTCATAAGTTTCCTGTTCCAAACAGTCATTACTCAAATGCAATGAGTTTAGCAATCAATATCTGGCCTATTTACAGTCGACATTTAAAAAAACAGTAATATAAACTAAATAGGTACTACAATCCTTACAATTTACCAACTTTATTTTTCCGTCATGCTTCGATAACCTCTTTCCTTCCCACTTTTAAAATTATTGTCTCTTCGTAAAGGGTTTTAAGACTTTTTCAGTGTATTTGTACTCCTTTACGTGACTTTCTACAAATGAGAAATCAGCCATACCACTTTTTTACGTGATAAAACTTTGATATTGTGGTGATTTTGATGAAATTATTTAGTACTTTGCTGGCTGCTAATTATTTATTCCAATCATTTGTCAACGCCTCATACCCTATAGAAATTTTCATACCTATTTACCATACCTAGTATCGATTTTTCGGTAAAATTAATAGCGAATATAACTGTACATCACGGCTACTACTATCAAAGCGCGGATGAAAGGGAAAGATCACACAATTCATCCATCTAACCCTTCAGCTTAGTTGGTAGAGCGGTAATGTCCTCGCTTGCTACTACGGAGTATTCAGGTGCAAATTGAGTTGCTTCAGGCGTGATGTGGTGGAAGTCGAACATAATAAATAACTGATCGTAACACTTTTCCACTTGATAAAGTGGAAAAGTGCTACGGTCAGATACGGTACAGGTGCGATTTCTGCTTAGGAGAATTTTCCTGCTCCATCTTCGGTTTAAAATTGCCTTTTATAATATTTGTAATATGATTTTATTTAAAATAGAGGTCGTATTGCCCTAATTTCAGTGTAAAATAGAGACAGAATTATTATTACATTTGGTTGCACGCTTCTCCAAAATAAATGGGGGACCGACCACCGAAGTCAGTGCCCATGGACCACTTAAGTAAGAGGCCCCACGCTCAACCTTGGCCTCCAGATTGAGCATCGGTCTCCTTTCTTCTCACTCCTCCCCGTCCCGACTCTTTTACCGCCATGCTCACAACAAACATCGCAAAAAAACCTTTTCCGGAGACTTGTGAGGTTAAATCCACTGATGTAACGTCAATCTTTCGCCACATTCGCTCCCAAATGGATTGCGACCATTCGTGTCTGTAGATGGTATTTATTCTTTTTTCTCTTCCCCCATTCACCCTCGCGGCCTCGCCCGCGGGTACGGCCCACCCACGCCTCTCCCTATCTCCCCCAACCTCACCCACCAAACGGCTCACAGAACATAACCTCCCACTCATCCCAGAGGAATCCACAGCCGGATTCTCCAGCGAAAAGGGTCACGGTGACATCATCTCCCCTACTCCCCCCCCCCCGGGGTGCCCAACTTTTCCCCTCCCTATGCATATCATTCCGCCGACGGACCCCCGGGGCCGCTCTCCGCCCGATGCTCCCTCCGCCGACGCTGCCCACTGATCATCAGCCATCTCCAAGCCATCATCGCTTCAACCGCTCCCCCGTCCCGCAGCGTCCGCTTATCTCGACGGTTCATCTAATTCTGATGGTTCACCTGCCGTTTTGGAAAGGATTCCCTTTCCTTTTCTTCCCAGGACCCCACTGGGACTCCATGCCGCTGTTGGTGCCCACAAGGAAGTAATCATCCTTCGAATGCGTATTCCGTCATCGACCTTTTAAGAGTCTCCCCTTCCGCCGGCTTCACCGAAGGAAGGTGAGCGAGGGGGATGGTAGAGTGGTGGCCCTCGCTACAAAACATGGCATTGCCAGCGCGACAATTCATACCTACTTATCCTGGCATACTTAAGGATCACTTCCATTCAATACTGTTGTGGGTTATCATTTCATCCACCGCTATTAACGTAACCGCACCGTACATTCATTTTTTGTCTAAAACAGCAAGAATGGCAGGGTGTGAAAGCGTACTACTCCTCGACTTGTTGTATGAAAGTGAAACTTGGGTATGCCAGGTGTAACTTACAATTCAACTTAATACAGACTGCATAAAATACATGAGAACTCTCGTGGTGAAATAATGTGAATTCAGAGGCACCGGCAATTGAAAAGCACGTGAAATGTTTGCCACGCTGGTTTGGCCATATTCATAGAATGGATAAGAGTTACATCACTACCCTGCTGGGTATCTTATCAGATTTTCCGTAGAAACTTAGAGGAAACATTTGAATTTCCCATTTGTTTCTATGAAAACTGCGACGCACACATAATTATATTATTATTATTAGGTAATCTACCGGTTAAGGTAGGTTTTTGGATGGATATAAGAGCACAAAACAGAAATACTCACACATTATTTCTTGATAATTTTGACGGAATTGAGCTCCGTCTTCATCAGAAGATTTGCTAGGACTCAAATTTTTATTTAACACTACCGTGTTAGTTCGAAGAAACCATATATATATATATATATATATATATATACATATTGTTAGGTTTGCTGATGACCAAGCATTAGTTGCTCAGTCAGCCAAGGGGTTGCAAGCATTGTTGAGTGAATTGGAGGTTCAGTGCGATAAATATGGGATGAGAATCAATATTAATAAAACAAAGGTTATGCGATTTTCCAGAAGGAAAAAGGCTAAGCTAAATATTAAAATAGGCGGGGAAAAAATAGAGCAGGTAGAACAGTTTACATATCCCGGAAGTGTTTTGGACCAATACGGTCAAAGTGGTAGGGACCTAAGGAGAAGAATTGCATTGCTAGGCAAGGAGGCTTTCTCAAGGAGGAGGGAGTTGATGACGGGGACGTTGAGTAGGGATGTTAAGACAAGGCTCGTAAAAACTCTGATATGGAGCGTAGCTATGTACGGCACGGAAACGTGGTCGCTGAAGCAGGAGGATAGACGTAGATTGGAGGCTTTTGAAATGTGGCTGTGGAGAAGAATGGAGAAGGTGAAATAGATCGAAAGGAAGACAAATGAGGAAGTACTAGAAATGGTGGGGGAGGAGAGGGGTTTCTTGAGAGAAATCCTATGGAGGCAGGAAAAATGGATGAAAGGCGTATTGAGCGGTAGTGGAATGTTGAAGAGGGTAATAGAGGGGAGAATGTTGGGCAAGCGAGGTAAGGGTAGGAACAGGATAGGGATGTTGGACGGGATGAAGGGAGGAAAGAAGTACACCGAGATGAAGAGGGACCTGATATAGATTAGTTTGCTAGGTGGGGAGTCACAAAATGTTTATTTGATAGTTGTGTCCATCCAAAAACCTACCTTAACCGGTAGATTACCTAATATAATAATAATATAAATATTACGCATGTAGGTACCCATGAAAGTCTTGTAAATATTTTCAGCAAGACCAACAGCAATATGAGAGAAAAGTGTATGGTTTGAGAGGAACAATTAGACATTGAAAGCGTATATGAATGTTGTTTAAGAGACTGCAAATTACGGTTATCAGAAGCCACGGATCCGGGGGCCATTAATAACGAAGCGTAAGATGTTACGGTGAAAAATGGATTACGTAAAGATACAGTGATTCTGGAAATTACTAAAAATTATTCATCTAGCTTTGCATAGAATCATAATTTTTGAACTTCGCCTAGCCCTTAAGGGAATAACGCAAGCCAGTTTCATACTGCAAGCACTCAAGAAGTCCTGAATAGTGTAGTATTTTTCTGCAAGATACGAAACCCCGTGAAGTTTCTGTTAGCTGTGGTTCACTACCCCCTAAGAAATTCGTCGACGACATGCAATGCTCGACTGGAATTCCTTCGCTAATTATTAAAACACAGTTTCTCTTGTCTCTCCCAAGAACCTAATTTTTTTATATTCAAGCCTCTCTGATGTGCTAATTAAATGTAATAGTGCTGATCCGGATTCCCTATTTGTAGATGCCACCCTAATTGGCGGGCTCAGGCCTGCTGTTCCCAGGGACTGTGCGTTGTGGCTGTGACCCTACTTTTAACGAATAAATAATATACTCTCATCCAGGATGAAAATAAATCCAAGTGAATAGGTTCAAGGCGTCGTAGGTGAGAAAAGAAGATTGCTGGGAGTAATTCAAACATGGTACAAATAATAAATGCAGAGCATATTGATTGGCAATGGACTATGGATACTGCGATAGAGAGTATAATGATGGATAGACGAGGTAGTAGAAAGAAAAGAATAGGCAAGCTGGAGGGAAGAAGGATGTGGAGTGGCTTTGGTGATGCAGGTTTGAGAGTACAAGTACTTGTATTTACGTATCTAGTGTCGTACTAGTAGGAATATGAAATGTTAACGAGTTAATCCATACTATGGAATGTTCGAATACTATGAATAATGGAATGCTATGAAATGTTAATGGATCAATCGAAAACATGCCTTGATTGGTAAATGAATTTTAAAAATAACACTTTCATCAATAGAACAAAATTGAAAAAAGCTATGATTGGGATAACTGACAGTTTCCCTTATCTCATAAGCGAGCGGGATGTTGACCACCAAGGTATGCATGTGAACTAGGACGGCAAAGCATTTTGACGAGGGAAACAGCTTCAGTAGAGAACATAAAATACACCTCGCGACGAAAAAGACATTCACTAATGGGCTCTCCTTCAGACTGAATCTCATCCTAAATCACTTATGAACATATTTCAAGATCTAGATAGTAATTCCCTGACTCGAGCGATGTTATCAGCCGCTGCATGCAGCTAATGGCCGCGGGTACTTCCGCACATAGCTAAACGATTCAACCATTCGGCCTCCCAAATACTTGCATACCACACCGATTCAACCAAAAGCCTGATCTTCCTCAATTTCACGTTATAGGAAGACTAAGATCGTTTCGGGCGTTTCCAAGGCTGTTTGTTGTTGGTAGTGTATCTATCGCCAAAATGATAACCATCGTCCTTCTTCTCTCAAGCACCTCATTCAGTTTATCAGCATCTCTTCAATTACTCCAAAGACATCGAAAAACATCTTTTTCTATGAAAACAAATCAGAACGCTTCCTCATTCAAAGGGCTCCAACCTGAGGGCTACAATTGCACACCAGTTGTGTGCTCCGGCTACAATTTTCACTCATTCCCACCACTTATTCATCACACATATCGATCGAACCACTTAATCACTACATACAGATAGATTTTTCGGTAATTTTATAGCCCTATAACTCATCTCTTGAAGTGTTTTACAGTATCAAAGGCGACGTGGACCTTGTCCTACTGTACCTGGCTTTATTTACCTGAGCAAGGCTTTCGAATCGGTAGAATTTGCCCCTTCGATGGGCGATCATCGACTTTTGACTAGTGATGATTGGGCCTACGCTTGTCTCCGCTCATTTCTAACAGAGCGATCACATCACGTGAAATCCCTCACAGGTAGTGCATCCGTTTGGCGAGACTGACTCGTAGAGCCACGCTCGCCAAACTCTCTCCTCGCATGGTGCGCATCGAGAGTTATTTTTGGGTTCCTGGACCCCGCACCACGTCATTGAGTTTTGCCGACACATATTTGTGACCACTGAAATTCTCATAGCTGAAGGACATTTTAGGGAACGCGGTATCGATGATCAGTCATAATGAATATAATTTTCATTTCACCTCTGAGTGGAAATGTGCCCGGAGCTAAAATTGACCCCCATAATAGTCGGAGTTTACGACGGCGTCCAGAAGATCGAGGTAATCGAACTCACCAATTTTTCTCTTCCCGACATAATAGGACACCCCTTCTGTCTCGTCGACATCATTGAATAGTTAACTTCATACTTATCATTCCCATTAGTAAAAAAACGGAATAAGTTCCCTGTATTTACAGAAGAATACACTTCCCAGGAGGAACGTCGACCATGCAGTAAAAAGGATGCATTCATGGCGCATGAAATCATGATACTCTCCTATAGGAGACTTTAACGGCTCAAATTTCCTGGTGAGGTGTAGATGCATTAATACATGTTATTGACTATTTGGTCAACATATTCCTTCTGAATAGGACCTCGTGCGTGTGGCCAAAGAGAATATGATTATTTATTTGTGGCATCAACTTATTCATAATTAGCATGCATAATTAATCCTAGATACCTAGTCTTGTCCGAGAGCAAACTCCAATGCTCCCATTACGGTTTCCAATATTTTGGTGATAAGATCCCGTAATACTTTTAATCATTACGACTTGGTCATTAGGACACCAGATAGATTTTTTTTGGCTCCATCATTCAAGGTCCGAACAGTCAATATGTTCGACACCTATCCGATTACCTACAGACACTAACTGGCCTGTATTAACTTTCAGCCACATTTCAAGAAATATTCATCTAGATAAGCATTTTTTTAAACATTAATTCGTAGCTCACACATCGTCATTAACGCACTCGTCCACATCATCATTTTAATTGGCATTACGCTTTAATTTTTGCTTCATTAAACGACTCCTGATTTTTCTCCTTTTGTTTGCGCCATCATATTTTTTTAAAAAAACTTCGCTGTATTCTACTGGTTCTTTGAATTCACCTCTTCCACCACCGCCTTATGTACCTTTCACGCATGCCCACATTTTTTTATACGCTGTGTGAGGGAAAGAGGAGGACTTTACACCCCCTCCTGATACAGGTAAATAAACAAACCAATTCTCCTGGGTCGTATTTTTGGAGGACAGAGAGAGAAGAGAGAGAACAAGACGGGGCGGAAATCGGGGTAGCGTATAAATAAGAAAGACACTCCCACTCCATGTTCTCCACTCCTCATGCTCACCCGTAATTGGGACCTTATTTCTTCCAAACTCCGCTCCCTTTCTCTGCCCTCCAAAGCCCTTTCCAACTCTCTCTTCCTTCCCAAACCATAGACTCCACTCCCCCAAACATATTTCAAATCTCTTCGACGCCTTTGAGAGGGAGCTATGGAATTTCCATAAAATTGAATGTGCTATTGAATACTCCTTAAATGTGCAATATCCCATAGTATTCATCAAGTCTTATCATTTCTATGATTTATTTATTTCTATTTAGCACTCGTCTAAAAACAGCCAGAAATGCCTCAGAGATATAAAGGACTTTTACAACGGATTATTTAGCCATAAAGAAAGAAAGAGAACAATCGCAGACACCCAAGACTTAGGTGGAGAAAAATTCACGCAGGCGGGAATCGAACCCGCGGTCTCTGGGGTTGCAGCTGATGTAATTATCCCACTGCTACCGGAGTCAGCAAGTGACATTATGATTTCCAGAAATATTGACGCAGGAGTTCGACTAAGAAACTTTTATACATTATTGTGGTATTTTCAAATCTATTCGGAAACGTTAATCTCGTGCCTTTAAGGTGTTCATTTCTTTAGTCCCTAATATATTTTTCCGTTCCCCTTTGTAATGCCAAAAATATGGATTTATCGTTCGCTCTCTTCAAATCAAAGCAAGTGTTATCTCTTCGATCATACCCTTCAAAATACACGTTGAATCGAAATATTAGTCAAAAAGCTCGGAAAATGCCTTAAATTCATCTGTGGATTCGAGGACGATCTTCCCGATGTCAAATTTACTATTTTCTGACTTGACTCATCTCGCACAACTACCCTCGATTTTTTTTCTCGAATTCCCTCGGACGGCAACAAAATTCCCGATTTCGAACGGTTCACACATAATTGCTTCGTCATAGTTGAGTGGCGGGAACGAGCGATTTATTTATTTATTTTTATTTTTCACGAAAAGGGGGCCGAAGACAGAGGGAAGGGGGGTTGAATAGAATTGGGGGTGGGAGGTGGATTCGGCGCTCGCATGATATCAGCCATTCCTCCTCCTCACCCTTCCCCCCCCCCCCCAATCCAAACAACATTTTTAGACGCCGTGATGGCAAAACTACCCCTTCCAAGTCTCACAAAACACCGGTTAGCACGGCTCGAGAGCTGGGGGAATTAATATTTTCCCTCAGTTTATTCCGAAGACACGAGGGAGTGAAAGCTGGACTCTTTGAAAGGCCTTCGGACGTGCATGAGAGAAGCAGTTCCGCCCCACAAGTGCGTGGTTGCATACATAAATGCCATTCGTAACAAATTATACCCCTTCCCGGTGCCGTAAAACCTTGTGCACCGAATAAAAAGCTTTTCGAGACGCAAAATATCCCTTCGGCCATACGGGAGGCTAAAATACCAACTTTTTTTTCGCTCCCTCGCCCGTCTCCGAATTTGCGTTCCCTTGCGTGCGCAGTGATGGAAAGATGGGATCTCGCGTTGGATACGACGACGGAAGCCCAATCCACTTCGCATTTCAGAGAGCTTCATTCGGGAGTCAGCGGCGGCGTTTCAACGCTTCATATTTATAAACATTCTTCCGGAAGAAAACAGTCTCTTGTTTCACGTGCTCGAGATTCACGAAGAAATACCGGAGATTGCAATAAATTAACACACACGAAAGTATAACTAAATTATCAGGGATCACGCGGCTTCTAGCACCGACGGACGTAATAGAGTAAAAATACTAAAAACGTGCATGCACTCCTTCCATATGAAGTAACACAATCGGTTCCGACCATATCATTTCAACTATCACTTGAAGGAGGAGGTGACTTGCAGAAGGAGTTTATTGCGAATATAAATCCAAATTCATACAAGACTCGTAAAATATTCTCTACTCACAATGGCACCAAAGTAGTATTTATCGAACTCGCGTAAACAGTAAAAGAACACTTACTACTCCCAGGGCTAACCCAAAATTTTGCTTAAGTGAGAAAAAAATGTCAAGGTAATAAATTAAGAGTCATTGAATAAGTACTTTAAAAACGTACTTGTATATGGTGAACATTATGCCATGTTTAGTACTATACATAAAGTCTTAATTTGGTAATCAAATTGACTGATTCTTTTGTTGAATCATTTTATATGACCGTGTTTTACATGCGTACACCACCCTTCCGGTCCTGTATGCAAAACGTCACATCATTATACCTCAGCTCCAATAATCGAGAGACTCGAGTACAAGC
The DNA here is from genome assembly GCA_037158775.1 of Hetaerina titia. Classification (NCBI taxonomy): domain Eukaryota; kingdom Metazoa; phylum Arthropoda; class Insecta; order Odonata; family Calopterygidae; genus Hetaerina; species Hetaerina titia. Next base: position 39,802,377 of record CM073771.1, read on the forward strand.
AAGATACTTGAATGTCAACTCTCCATTAGCACACCAGCGTTGGTGAGTCATTGGCAGTGACTGCGTGCTATGCGCTGTCATGACATTTCCCGCAGAATCATTGCCTTTTTTTAAAATTTAGGCCCACAGATGAGCGGTTTCGTTAGAGCATGAAAAAGAAATCCGTCCGCGGTCGTGATGGATGAGTCTTGCATGTCGTATTAGTCTCCCGAGACAAAGGTACCTACAATCGCTTTCTATCGAAGCGAAGAATCCGAAAATGAAAACTTATTTTTCAGGAAACGCTCCACAGAAGTCACGTCACCTCACGCAAGCAGAACCGGGGTTTCCATTCGGGATCGGGAGGGGATTTCAACTCGGGTGCTCAACTCGGCTTTTTTAACGAATCGCAGCCGCCAGCCACCCCGAATGGGTAGGGTGGGAGCCCCCATCCGTCCTAGGCACAAGAGGGGAGGCAGGGCACCCGGCGGCCTGAGTGCGGGCGAGGCACGCCGTAGGATGACGGAACCGTGCTCTCAACATCGATCCCCCGCGGCACGCAAACTGATTTCCTCCGTGCTCCATGACCGATGGATACTCGGTTAGGAGGAGAAAAACGCGCACTCGGCTCCCTCAGCCTGGGGCATAGACGCAGGCAGCATGGAGCATATCGCACACTTCATCAAAGCGTGGAACAGGAAAACCTAGGGAAGCCACGTACGTACTCCCGAAAACAAACAAACATCTCCCCAGTCGCACTTCGTTTCGAGTTCCATCCGTGCAGAAGTCTGCCGTATTCCGTTCCTCGCGAAACCGGTATCCTTAAAATTTATACATTTAAACGCATCAAAGAACGTCCCAACTGAAGGCACCTGAGGCAAAATGCTGATTTTTGTTCCCCTATCCTTCTTCTTATCCACTTACCTGATTACTGCCCTCACTCATTTTTACGTAAATTGGACGGTACCGATATTTTTTTAATTAAGCAGATATTAAATTTAAATGGAAACGGAGTGTAAAAAAAGACCGACTGCTGTATATTTAAGCATTCTAAAATGATGTACGGGTATCTTCTTTGAATCACTTGGATCGATTTCTGAAGAAGTCGGTATTTCAATGACAATTAACAAAAATGGACCGCAAATACTCTCGATATCTTAAAGCGAAAAAAAGGTACATCACTGAATTAAATGAATCGGCAAATGTGAAACTAGACAAAATATCCTACTGGCAAATGTGAATGTTTCTCTTACCACTCTCTGCTGCTCAGAAACTATAACCAAAGTCCCAATAATGTTCATAACATAATCTACATTACTAAAAACTGCGGTATCTATTTTCATTTAATTTAAAGTGATGTTATAAAATCATCTAATATTTTCTACCACTCAATAATTCAAATTAACGCTCGGTTACTTTTGAAAACTCCAAAAAGTATCTATATTCTCTTCACAGAGTATGACTGTCTCCTTACGCGTGGTCAGTATCTGCTCAACATCTGCTTAACAAAAACTACTTTTCCCGAATACGCATTTTTGCTCAGCTTATTATGGTTTCGGTACCATTCAATTACCTTCGATCCCGAGTTGTCTCGACTATGCATGACCCAGATAGCTAAATAAGCTTAAAAACTCCGTTCCGGATTTGTTTCAGACGGCAGCTTCTGAATTAGTAACATCCAGTCACTTTTACAGCATTCTTCATAACATCTTTGAAGTAAACATCCTCATTAGAAATAATAACGCGTCAGAAGAACTTCTTTATAGAATATAATTCAGTTTTCACGGAATCATTTCCTAAATTGCATTCCTTTTCTAGTTCATTCCAAGGTGATCCTATAAAAAATGTGCCATTTCAAAAATAATGTATAATTTGGTATCATAGTTTCACGATTCTTTCGGTAAAACTCCCATTTTGTTATTGTGAAAAAATATGGAGCTCTTTTTCAACCTGTTATCAATTTTTCTCATCATTGACCGCCCCACTACTTCAGAGAATCGCTTCCTTTCGCCCATGTTTACCGTTTTTATTGAATTTCTCCCGTCAGCTTACTCCCTTCCCCAATCACATATCCTTGTTTCCCTCTCCACAACGTTTACTTTCTCTGCACTCACATCTCAAATAGGCAGCAAACAACGCCTACCTTCTATCCTCGCAAATATTTTTTTAAAGATTCAACGCTATGAATTAATTTAAGTCTCTATAGACACTTCCTTCGTCTGACCACTAAATATTGCCATTTTTTAATATTTGCAACTTTTTAACAATTCGCTTTCAACAACGATACTTTGATAAAAGTTTTTCGAATGTTGCGACATTTTTTAAGATCATGCCCTCGGGTCCCTAATTCTGTGTGCAAGTTCTTTCAATTCCTCCTGCGAGTTATTCAATCTTACTATCATTTCCATTGTCATCCATGACTTGCTATCCTTTTTTCTGTGCACCGTTCCAATTGTTTCATTTGGCGCTTTCTTTATTTGTTGTTTGAGATACGTACATCGTTTTGCCACAGAATCCACCCCCTTAATCCTCGCTCAGAAGTTCATCGAATGTCTCTTGATGCTCCTTCCTTTTCAACACAGCTCTTTCCCTTTCTCGTTCTTTAACGATTAATTAAGTTGAACAGTCAATTGTAAAACATAATAACATAAATTGTGATCCTAATCCCCATCTGCTTCCGGGAAACTGTGTGAGTTGATGATGCTGTTTCTTAATCTATACCTAACCTTAATATAGGCCAACTGATATATCCTATATCTCCTGGAATTTTCCATGATTACCTACCTCTACCGTGGTGTTTAAAGCAAGTGCTAGTTTATAATTAAGCTATTTTTCCTGCAAAAATCTCTGATATCTCCCCGCGGCCATTCCTTTCTCCTACCTCACTCCCGTCTCTCCGTTCGCATACCACCGCATTCCAATCTCTCATCGCTATCAGGTGTTTTCTTCCAGGTTAATTCGCAATTATTTAGTCGAACTGATCGTAAATAATATCCACTTCTTCCTACGCATGACTTCTTGTTGATGTGCACACCTGGATTAGTATTAGACTAAACAAGTCTGCTTTTGTTTCTAATAACATTCCGTCATCCACCTACTAGTATTCCTCGTTCATTACCCATCTCTCTTTGGCAAATAGACTAAATATTGATTTCTGTGATATAGTATTTTGCACATGATCCAGCGTTCATCAACATAAAAGCTAATAAATCTAATCAAATACCTACTTGTACCTCTCCATACGTTTTACAAATTGGTGGCAGACATAATATTTATTTGAAAGTATTCATTCGTCCATTTAAAGTTCGTTAAATCTAGTCTAGAAAAAGTTTTTTATCGATTAAACGAAATGTAAAGTATTAATCGTACTTGTAAAATGAAGTTTTCGAATAAATTTTATTTTATCTATTTAAATGGACAGGTAATTAAATCAATTAAATGAAGTGGTCAAATGCAAAAAGGTATTATTTCCTTCTTTGAGGAACTGCTAAGGTCATAATCTTCGGAGTATTTATTTTTTCAAGTGAAGGGCCTTGGGCGATCACATATGGCATTTCAAACAAAAAATAATTATTATCTTTCAAGTTTCACAGCGTCATTAATGGTCCATAAAAATGCTGTGACATAGCTTCATAGCTATGTTTCAAAGACATTCCTTTAAATTGGACATAGAGCAATATTAAATTCTAAAGCTTGGATTTCTCCAAAAAACAAGGAGTGGATTTCAGTTTGAGAGGTTCTAACGTCTACGCATTGTGTTAAAAGCCAACTTCAGGTACAAATTGGAGGTAAGACAATGTTTTAGTCCTAGGCAGCAGTCACCAGACCTTTGAGCTACCAGATTGGAACGTTCCGACCTGGCCAACGCCAACGATAAAACACTATTACCCCAAAGAGACACATGGAAGAAAAATATATAGGTTCCTATTAACTGCTAGGAGATAAAGAGGCATGGAATTACATTTAACTGAAGTGATATCATTAATTTTCCAGAGCTTCGCGAAAGTGAATTTTCACCCTTCATTATTATCAAATCTCTCGTTAATTATAATTCATTAACAATTACATTTTGCATTTGACATCAAAACTGACAAAAATGGCAACATTTAAATCCTGCCGGCCGTGAGAGTCTCGAGGATAAGGCGCAGTTATGGCAATCGATAGGTCGCCGGTTCATGCCCCTCATCGGTCAGTGATGTTGTTTGTTTTAGGATTTCCTTGTGCCTATGGCCGTCGAAGCAACAAACATCCGAAATGTGCCACCGCCGCACTGCAGTAGTTCCTTCTCAAATCATCATTTCCCCGAAGTACACGCCCGACAGTTACCGCGGAGTGGAGGATCTACAGGGTAGGAGAGGCAGGTGAGGGAAAGGGAGGGGGCGGGGTTTTTCTGGGGTGTTGGTTGGGGTGGGTTGGGGATGCAAGGGAGGAGAGAGAGAGCGGAGGCGACGAAAAGTTCGGAGGATGTTGAGTGAGGCGGCCGTCTCGCGCGACCGTACGAGCGTACGTCCACGCATGTTTGTAGGTGCGTGCGTGCCCGCGTCCTTGCGTACGTGCGTCCGGCTTAATAGTTTCGGCCGGTTCAATGCCCTATCTCTCGCTCCCTCCCCCTCAGAGGCGAGAGATGGGGGCGCCACCCCGCCTCCTCCCTCCCTCTCCCGTCCATTTTCCAACTCCCGACAGGCAACACCCCCGCCTCCTACAACTACACCCCCCACCCCCCCCACTGCTGCCGCGTTCTGAGATCCGCAACAGGCGCCCGGCCTTTCCCATCCCCTCCGAATCCAACTCCCCGCCTCTCTCCCTCCCTCTCCCTCGCGCAATAGGCGCCACCCTCCCCCTCCGCCTCTTCCCGCCGGGCCCTCCCTAACACTTCGTACGCGCGACGGGGCATCTTCGCACCACGTTCCAAAGCCAGGGACGACAAGGGCCAAAAGTTTTACGAGTACCTACCGTCTAACCCCCCATTTGCAGCACCACGATTACTTACGGTCGAGAAGACCCCAGGACTGTTTCTTTAGTTTCCCGACGACACGGCGACCGACCCGACACACATGGGTCTGAGTCTCCCATGTCTATAGTGGTACATTTTATTTCAATCGAGTTGTAAATATCGAACTTAGATTAATTCAAATGAGACCATTTTTTCTTTGAAAAAGTTAAATTTACTGCGTCGATCCGGTGCTGTGGTATATACTGCTATTCTAATTTCTTGGTATTAGAGTCCATTGATAATTTAATCTATCACCTCAGGAAACGAATCGGAATATTGTAATCCTACATATGTGGTTAGTCAGGAATGCTTACACCCTTTATGCACCCGATCTGAGGAAGATTTATATCATATCTTAATCTTCATCAAACCCCTAATGCTTGGCGTATTCCATTTCAATCTTAATTACGAGTAAAGTCTAATCTCTATTAAAATTAATGAGAGGTGCGATAAAAACGCAGGTAACAGGATAAAATAAAGAGCTGTTAAAAACCTATTTTCGGCTTAAGAACTAAATATGATCATGAAGATAGAAGCATCATGCGCATGTGCTGTAAAAATAATGTCTATTGCTTGATTCCAAAACTCATTTTTAATCATGAAGCAAAAATAATCGTTGACCAAAGTTACTTATTTTGTTTCAATAAAAATAATCGTGTCTGGAGGAAGGACGCGCTGGGAACATGAGGAAATTCTTTTTAACCACCCTGTATTAAATTCCCTACAAATTAGCACGCCTTAGTTCTTAATCTTTCCCGCAGTTCTTAAACAATTTCTGGTCTACTCTATTTCCATCTCCATTTCTTTTCCCTTCCTTTACCTCTGCACAAACTCAAAAAAGTGAAAAAATCTCCATTTTATCAAAGCTATTAATATCCCCTAGTTTTGAATAATTCTACTATTCATTTTTTCCTCGTCTCCAAATTTCTGAGGCCAACTTCCTTTAATCCAGTACTTGATCATTTTTCTTGACCTCTCTTCATCTTATTGACCCTATATTCTTCATTCCGAAATCTGAAAATATTAATGATAACTTAAATTACCGATTAGCAATTATTTTATCTTTGTAAAATACCTAATACTTTTTCTATTTTTTTTTGCGCTCCTGCTTTGATATTCAACTTAAGTTTTTCCTACTCCTTGAAGTTATTACATGTGACACGTGAATAGTTCTGTAATATTATTATTTTCAACTAACGATTAGAGATTTTTAAAATTTCAATTGGATAAGGGAATCTTGTTTATGCCTGGCCTAGGGGATTACGAATTTCTTCAAAGAGAAGAAACTTTTCTTTTGCAGACTGAAGATATTATCTTCAAGGTTTTAAAGCATCCTCACGCCTCCGCATGGATTGGAGTAAATGGGATTCTTGATTGATGTACGGTGTTCCCAAACGTGATGACACTGATCCTCGATCCTGAACTCTGCCGCCGAATGCCGTTTAATTAGAGTCTCGCACTTTTCACGCATATCCATCCAAAGGGATGCGGGAAAGACCCGTGCGTTGTTCTATCGGCGGACATGAAAAGGCGTTTCATCCACGCCTCGGAACAGAATCTTTTCATCCACCAATCGCGTGTAAACTTCCACAAATATGGGCAAGGAGGGAGGGGAAATATATACTCGCGCAGGGGTGGGGGAAGGTTCGGAAAAGTGCACTGATAGGCAGCAAGTAACATTCCGGCAGGGGACTGCGGCTCTCAAGACTTCTTCCTCCTCTGCGTTACGTTAACGCCGCGGCTAAACATACTATACGTACAATTAAATAGTTTTCAGAAAATGAGAGCATTCATTCCACATTTTCTATGCGCGATTTCATTGTCCGTCGAGCCGTGGTGGTAATCCAACGCCGGACATTGAAGGCAGTCTTTGTCCGGCAGCTTAAGGGGTCATTCCGCCAAACGTTCTTTCATCAGCGATCGCTCGACTGGTCATCATGTCTTGATCGAGCATCATACCTTACATTCATTCCCCATAACAATTGATCTTAGGTCATCGCTAATTTTCGCTGGTAGGTCAAAATCAATGATCGAATCATAAAATGATAGGTGATATAAAGCTTCCACGGGTTGTCAGTACCCTTCGGGCATTGAGTAAATAGATACGGCGCCGCCTCCACTCCAACACATTGCTCCCGTTGTCCTGCATATTGTGTCCCTCCCCCTCAGCTTACGTCATCTCTCTCCCTCGCCCGTATGCGAGGCGCCACGTTTTCAATTGGTGGTGGACCGGGTGCGCGATCGTGGCTGTAGACAATTGTTGATATTGTGCCCGAAGATTGAGGTTTTACGCTGTGGTTCAATAAAAAAATGTTGTCGGTCGGTTCAATAAAACATATATGGTGGTAGAAGTGATAAAAAAAGGCTGAAATAAGTTTAAATTTAGCCGCTCCAAAAACTACGTCAATCCTCGATCTGCATTAAATCTTCTGATTCCATCAGCACCTTTCATACTAAATATTCCTAAGCTCTTCAAATAGAGACAACATACAGAACGGCACATTATCGTCTTCTAATACCCTCCTCATTTCACTCCTTCACTTGCCCGACTTTTCACTCTACGGTTGGTCGTCATGTCAAGAAAGAAACGCGGTTGCACTTGTATAAATAAGATAATGTTTTATTGAAGACAAACAATTTCGTTTATTGTAATCATATCCTGGTGCATTTAATTAAAACTAGGGTTTCACTCCGAAACTAGTTATAAAAAGAACGTCGCTAAGAGGAAAACTGCATGTGTATACTTTGTCATTAGAGAGCGTTTTACCCATATCACCACCAATGAGATCACATTAATTAAATCATTAACTACCGCATAAGTATTTATATTTAATGGTCGGAGACCAAAAGGTTTCCAGCAGAACAATTATAAAAAGATGACTAATGAATTGAAACCGGAAACTGGTCCTGGTAACGGGGCGAATTGCGAATGAGGAAGGTGAGGGAGAGAGGGGCAGATGAATTCCTGTGATGTCACTACAACTATCAAAACTACCTTAAACTAAGAGTGAGACGTTGAAGCATGATTCTCCGCGAGAGGGTGACCCTAAACATTTAAAGCACGTTGGTGTAATCGGGGAGGGAAGGGGGCGTGCCTTTTCTTGCTCTAGCCTCGCGTAAGCATATCGCCGCTTTTGCATGACTTACGCTCCGTTTGCATGCTGAGTTGTCTTTGTAACGCTTCGCCACTAAAATAATGTGTTAACAACGGATTCCCCCAGTTCTTTGGAGAAACGCTACTTTGTTCAGTTAACTCACAGGTGGGGAGAACGTGAATAGAAACAGGAGGGTCTAAAAATAGCCAATGGCTAGGTGGAGAAGGATACGGCGGGATGTAAATTTTCCTCCACCGCTCAATCTCTCCAGCATCTGAGTGTTATGTGGATGACGGGGGAGAGGCTCTGAGGGAGGGAATGCTGCCGGGCAGCCGGTATTGGCGTCCGCATACCTGTGAAAGCTAAGAACGGGGAAAGTTCCCCGGGCGGGCACCATGGGGATGGGGAGACTTGTGATGGCAGCGGGGCATGAAGAAGAGCTGTCTAAAGGGTGGCAGACGTAGTAAAGGGTTAAATGGGGAGAAGATTTGAAAACCTCATAAGTCTGACATATCTACACAATTTTGAGCCTTTAAGTTTCAGAGCAAGTTAGAAAGGAGGAAAGGAGGGAAAGATTGAGGGAGAAAATAGTTACGTGTTTCCCTTGATAAACGGTGAAATAGTGAGGTAAAGAGAATTAAAATATATTAATCGAATCCCTTTGGGAAAAATCTCTATAAGTAGGAAGGTATTTTTTTAAAAGTGTCTAGACAACTAAAGTTATATACACACTCTAAGCCATTAAACTATTTCAATGGAAGTGCTGGTATTAAGTCACATTCTTACGCAATTTATCGTTTAGCAATGGATTAGTGCATATAGACGTACTCCGGTCTTTGCGCTCATTAAAAGGTGATTTTTTAAAATTATGTCATTAAAAAGACTTTTCTCGGATCCCAGATGTGACAATATTTTACGTAGTTTGGAAAAAAGACGGTTCCTTTATGGCGCAAAAAAGGAAGACGTTAGTTATAGAACTGTGCCCAATCAGTTAAAAAAGTCACTTATTCCGACTAATATCTCTGATGAAAGGAATTCTTCTATATTATGGTGCTCTTGATTTACCCGAGATTGCTGCGCGCTACACCTCTCTTATTTCCTTGAGTGTAAATGGTAAGTAATAATTAGTTCATCTCATTGGTACTCATTTTACTGAGAAATCAGAATAGTAAGTAAAGTGGAAAAAATACGTGAATATAATAACTGGATGTTGGACTGATGGAATGGCATAGATCGCATGATGAAAGGCATTCAAGAGAACGAGTTATAAACCATGAAAAGAGAAAAGATACGTAATATTTAAACTAACTGAAGGAGAGGAGGAAAGATGGAAACTGTCGGTATTGTGAAAGAAAATACAGTGGATAATTCAAAATTTCTTTTTCCTCTTTGCACCCTGCTGAAACTTAGAACAAGACTATCCTTCTGATAGCTACCGCTTAGGTATAAGAAGAATAATGAACAAAAGCATAAATGATGTTTTGTACATTTACCTATCATCAATAGAATCAAATGATTAGGAAGTATAAAACTTCCACTTAAAAGGAGTCTCCAGAGGAGATAACGAACAACGTTACCATTTTATATACCTACGTCACGAAGTCGCTGACGGAAGGGAAAGAAATAGGAGAGGAGCTGATGGGCAGAAGTTGCATGGCGGGGGAAGAGGAAATCGTGCTGGAATAATTAGAATAATATTACACTGACTATGCTTGAATGTCAGCTTAGAATTTATGCTTCAGTATACTTCGAAATCCCAAACTTTCTCAACCATTGTTCATTTCTACCCGGGGAGGGGAGGATAGTGGATCAATCGATGGATGTAAATTGCAGGAGAGATGAGAAATGTTTACGTTAAAATGGTATCCTAATAATGTTTGAAATTGTTTTAAGCAAAGGGGTTAACGTTTTTCGATTTTAAGTCTGCCTCAACTGCAAATGGTTTTCCAAGAGTTTTGCACATTTTTAAAATTCAGCATCACGACTGATGTACGACGGCTATTGATTTTGCTAAACAGCCATTTTGGCAATGAATTACTTCTCAAAATTCCTTAATGAGAACCTGCAGCTATGGGCATCTCCAATTAGCTGTTCGGGGATGAAAAAAGATTGATTATGAGGAAATAAAGTGCGTTCAACTTTAAATTTCGCTGTCTTAACTCTGTTAAGCGGAAGTTTGTAGCCAACACCATTGTGATCTTAAATATATTTTGGGTCAATAACACAAATTATTAGAGAATCTCCACAAAAAAGTATATAAGCTGAATGGGATTTGAACCCGGATCTCTCTATTGTCGTCTTATTGGGCTGCTGTCAAGCGGTTTTGCGGATGACTCACTCTGTGTTCATTTACACCGGTGCGCGTGACTTGGTAGAACTTGCTGTTGTGGCATCTCCTGCAGCATATATATATATGTATGTACTCTTAATAAGCAGCATCTCTTGGTGAAAGTAAAGGCTTATCTTATCCTCGCCTAAGTGGTTTATAAAGTAGAATTTGCTCTTTTTCCTCGTTATTGTGCAACAAGTTCTAGCGGACCCCGTTGAAATGCATTATGAGGAAAGATTGGTTGATGGTGGCTCTGGAAGTGGTAGGTTTTAGGTAGAAATGGGAAATTCAGGGAAAAAATAATTGACCTGGTAACAAACCGGGTTTTTCCGATTTCCTGCAGCGATACGAAACAAAGTCAGTTACAAGCACACTCTAAGACAGTAAACTACGTGGCGAATGAAACTAAGGACAAAATGTGGGCTACGCGACTCAAATGGAATTTCTTATAATTTCCGTATGCTTGTTTAATTATGACACTAGCTAAAGCCTTGCTTCACAACACGCTATTAAAGTTTCAAAATATATATAAATAATAACTATCTTCGAGAGAATACATGTTTAAATATAAATTAAGTTCAAAATATTGTTAATAATGAATTTAGCAATTTTATTTGACTAATCCATTCAAAATTTAATATAAAATCAGGGATACTACGTGAAAAACTTTTCAGAAGAACGGAAACTAGTTTATTTTAAAATCTGCTAACTGATATGATACTATTGATCGCAAGAATACCCTTTTGGCACTTTCAAGCTTGTTTAACTTAAAAAATCTACACGATAAAAATAAAATACAAAAATACACATACATTCTAAAAGGTATACGTAAATGAACAACAAAATTAGAAGATTCATATTTGCACGGAAAACGAAATTCCACATCTACTATCAAGTAAAAATTAGCGAATGCCTATGCGAATTCCAAAGACACACGGACAATATAAGTGTGGGAAAGGAAAATGGAAAAAATAAAGAATATAATTAAACACAGTCAAAGGGAAACAGCTAACAAGAAACTTACATAAAAATTATTCCGAGTCTAACAAAAATGTTCTCGGAATTTTATTCCGAAGAAAAAAAATCAAGGAAATGATTCTTGCTCTGATGGCACGGCACACATTAGCATAAGACTTATGATAGTGAACCCATTATAATTTACTATGTATTCTACAATTTTTTTTTAAACAGCACCTCCAAACGGATCTTTTCACCCCAGGGCGCAGTCTTTTTAATATTATTTTTTGTTCGAAAAATCAAAATAAGAATATAACTATGAGATTCATAATTGTTTAAGTACGAAGTAGCATAAACTATTGAAATTTGAACAAAAAATATATTTTCTAACAGGATCGCGCACACCTTGAGATGAGGGGCCATGGATATGCAAATTCCGGACTACGGCAACGAATGCATTGGCATAAAGCGTTAAATTTCTGCGGCCGGCTCAGCGATGCATAATGAAAAATTAATGCTCGACGAGTTATTTCGCACGAGAAGTTAATCCGCGGACGATTAAAACAAAGGTGCAAATCGACGGCGCGCCGACGGGGTTTGAAAGAGTCAAAAGAGGACGCGGGATGACGGAGGAACCGTTTTTAGGGGGTCTCCCGGAGGTGGGGGGGGGAGGGGATGCCGAGCTCGAGCGGTCGGGGGTGGCGACGGAGAAGTAGGGGGGAGGAGGAGGAGTGAGGCGGAGGAGGAGGAGGGACGGGGTCCGTGGAATGGGCGGAGTGGCTCCAGGACGCAGGAATTGAAGAAGAAAGGATTGTTTGTGGAGTGTCGCGCGAAGGGGTGAAAGGGTCGTAAAAGTTCGTCTCTTTCGTTTTATTATTCTTTCTCCCAAAAAAAAATAGAAGTACGGGAGGGAGGAGTCGGAATGGGGAAGGAGGGGTGTTTAAGGAGATTTTAAGGGTGGGAAGGGGCAGATGTAGCCCTTTACGGAGGGGAGGGAGGGAGGGGGTAGATGAGGGTGGTGGGATTGGAGGAAGGGGGAGGGTCCCCGAGGAGCTTTCGTGGAATTCGCAGCGGAGAGTGAAGAGTATGGGGGAGGTAGAAGAGGGTTGGAGAGAGGGAGGTAGAGAGGTGGCAAGTGCTTGCTCACGATTAGAATAAGACGTGCATAAATACGTCCACGGCGGAGGAGCGTGGGGGGGTGGATTGGGGGAGGAGTGAGGGTTGGAGAGGAGAGAGAGAACGAGAGGACGCCGAAAAGGCCACCAGAGTACACGTATCGCAAATATTTTCTCCGGCGGGACCTGGCGTGGGTATTGCGCTTGTGTGCGCTCCGTGCGTACCGCATCCGCGTCGGGAAACAAGTTCTTTTCAAAGGTTCACCTGCTCCCACGTGAACTCCACTGAACCCAACGACGACGGACGGACGTCTCCAAAGGAAAAAAGGAGTTTCCTCATCCTTTAACGTCGCTATTTACTTCTGCTTAAGCTCTCGCACTGAATTCAGTCTGACTGACTGACACAGGAGTCATCGGGGAGAGGGAAAGAGGAACGTTCACGTTCGGGCAATAAATACGCTGCCCAAAATCCATTGCATATCAACATTATTAGAGAAAGCAAACAGACAGGAACGGGAGTGAAATTTATCCGAGCCAAATATTTGAAGAATTACTTCAACTCAAAAACTCCTTGCCGACGAAGACAGAAAACAATTGGGAATAAAAAAAATGGATGGGAACCGCTTTAGGGGTTAAAGCTTGCGGCTTAAACTAACGCATTCTATATTTTAGTTTTCCACTCATACTCAATAAAAATCGACCATGGCTTGACCACTTATTGTCATATTCAAAATTTCACTCAGCACCGAATCCATTACCAGTTGTAATTAAATTGTAATATGAACATTTTATTTTCGAATAAATATTTAATATTATTGATATGAATATTACATGTTAAAACTAAGTGATGCCTGAGAAAATGCAAACATGGAGATTTATTTTCATTTATGGTAGATGCTCTTTTGGCTGCAGTTCTATTTTGCGCTAAGTGTCAAGAAAAACACCAAAAGAACACTGAAATCAACCCTCTATTGATAAAAAAATTGAATTAAAAAAATTTCTTTCATACTTAATGTAGTTAAACCAAATATTAAAATATATTGGATCACTTTCTTCACTGCAAACGGTATTAAACTGTACATTTTCATTTACCAAAGTAAGTATTACTCTTCAATATATACGAGCATCAATATATTTGCACGTGCACCGTGATACTGTGATGCCAGTTTCCGTGATTTTCCTAATACCTCCCTCCAACCTCCATACGATCAAGTAGGTAATATCAGGTGGAAAAGAAATAAAAAAAACGAAAAAATGAAGAATTAGAGGAGAGAAATATAACATTTCCAGGTTTAACTTTGTGGAATTCCTTCATGATGGGAATAAAAAAAGGAAACTTTACACTTCCACAATCAAGATTTAATATTTCACGACCATGGTTTCGATGCTGCGCATCATCATCAGGTAACATACATAAAACATATTTCAACTTATATCGTCTGGCTCCAAGAGAGGAGTAAGGTAGGGGGAGTATAGGAGTGGGTGGGTATGTACGGGAAGGTTTCCGGCTCAAATTTGTGGAAGTTTATGTACATTAAACGATCATTAAATGAAGAACTCAAGGTGGAGTGTTACCTACCGAAGGAATCAAGAGAAGAGCTGTAGCAAACCAGCCCTATGCCCTGTGCGAGGATTTTTACGAGCTCGCGTGCGGTGGTTGTGAATTTGAATTGTGTGGAGGAGGGGAATCCGCCCGAATATTCATTCAATGGATTAATACATTGGAATCGCAGTAGCTCCTTCAAACCTGTGATGATTTCATCATTCCGAAGGCCGTCCACCCGCCGCCTTCATTTCTCTTGCCCCCACTTCCTTCCCACCTTAAGCTGACTCTCCCGAAAACCCCCTCCGCCCCCCTTCCACTCATCTCCCACATCGCGATCCGAGCCACGCGAAGTGATATCCAACGTCACGGACCTTGTGACGAGAGCGAGTGTCACTATCGCGTTTCCAAGCAACGGCATCGCACTCTCGAGTGAGAGGACGACTCTCCCTCCCGAGTGTCACGATTCGGCGTCGTCATCAAGAGGGGAGAGGAGGACAGGAGGAGAAGGGGGCGAAGGGGAGGGTGAGGGAGATAGATGCGGCGCCCTTGATATATATTACACTATTTATAGCACCTCGGGAGATGCGTGGGAGTCGAGAGAGAGAGAGAGGGAGAGTACAGTGCCTCTGAAAGGGGGGTTTTCTTGGAAACCAGACAATGTTTGCCGGAGGCTTTCTTTATTTGTTTCGCCCACCCACCTCTCCCCCTCCCCGCAGCTTTAGCGGCCAATTCTCGCTCGCATTGTCTCCTTGTCCCGCCAAAACCTCGGCAACGGGCGATACGTGAGCATGGGAAAGCTACGGACTGATTTCTGATGAAGGGACGGAATGGGAATCGCTCTCCCAATCAGAATTACATTATAGCAGTTTTCGGACGCTTAAATGAATATTATAATAACGTTTAACTTCTTCCCACAAGTCACAAGCGGGATACGCTACAATATGCCTATATTACACCTATTTTACAGATATAGTTAAAGTCATGCAGTTATTACTTTTTATTTGTAATTTCTCTCCAAGCCACCGCAAGGGGACATTAGGATATTGACCTTAAACCGAAATATGTACGGTTAAAAATTGGAAGGTACAAATTTGATGATTAGATGTCCCTTTTACCTTTCACAATTTAAAATAATAGCTTCCAATTTTTTTGCAGTACTTGCAAAATAGACTTGAGAAGAGGGATTTACTCTATAGACTGTTGTGACACTATTTCACGCAATTACTCATTATAGTTTGTTTCATCAATGCATTTGTAATGCAAATATATAATGTAATGCATAATGGGCTACTGTGATTAACAAATATAAATATTAGAATTATTTATTAATAGTCTATTGTTCATCTTAAGTTTGTAATGCACAGAGGGAGACAAACCACCAATACAATTCTAAGCCTTGGTCAACAATTCTCTCAATGAACAATCAAAAACTATTTATTTATTGTGAGGCATATATATACAAATATGAAGGGCGAATTCGCTCACGATTGTTATTACTTGCATTCTATATGGAAAAAGGTGGTGGCTAAAAAAAATATGCCGTGCTATGAACTCCAGGTTTTCTAGGTCAATTTTCAATTTTTCCAAATCTACTCCATCTCCTGCATTTCACTCAAAACATGTGAGTTGACCCGGGTGCCCTAGTTAGGCCACGCGACGCCAACATTTCGAACTCTTTACGTGAAAACGCAATCATTGTTCAAAATTCCACGAATTTCGAAAGCAAATACACCACGGACTTCCGGCATATATATATTTTGCGGAGTCAATACGACGCAGCCTGATAAAAAGTTTCATGCGTAAGAACGTCAAATTTATGAATTTCGACTTTCATTTTTTAGCTTATTTTTTTCAATTACAACAACTTCCTTTTTTTACTTCAGTACTTCCAATACTTTATATTGATTTTTGAAGTGTACTTCCTTTTGTCGCGGTGCAGTAAAAAAAACGGTGGCATACAACTTTTTCAAAATGGACAGTGTCACTATCGTCGTCTTGGGCACCAGAAAATCCACGATTTTTATCCATCTGTGAATTCTTCCAGTGCCAAGAACTACAGAATTTCATCAGGGAGTGACTGACATCAGGAAGTAATGCTATTCACTCAAATTCTATACATTGGGAATACACTGAAAAAAGGATCAGGAGTAGAGCAATCGATTTGCTCCGCAGCTCACATCGCGAGTAAGTGTTCTAATGACATCAGAAATGTGGTTACGATACAAAATGAGGTATAATTAGAGCTAAATATTGGCCTACATGCATGAATAGTTTTATTTTGGTCACTATCGTTATAATTTGGAACAAATAGTTAGGTCAAACACCCATTCAGACGAATTAGAACTCAAAAAGGTTTTAGGTGTATGAACCAATGGTTGAAGGAGCCCAACTTATGCCTATAAGACCCATAGGTTTTAGATGCAAGACAACATGAAGAAGGTTATAAGCAAAAGTGCAAGCCGACAGGGTTGAAGGAGCCAGGAATGTGGACAGAATCATAACTTTAACAGCTTGAACACTGCACCAATAACATTTACACCATTCGAGACAGTAATTTCCTGTTATTGAATTACGCTTAAAAAAACCATTTATCCATAAATGCCGAAATAAGAACAAAATCACCATTAATTTCGCGAATGAGTCAATATCATAAGGTAGTCGTTTATATATTTAAGGTAGGTAGTTATCGTATTTCAATAATTATAATAATTAAATATTTTAACCGTACGAATGATAATTTTCCCGTTGAGTTATCATAAAATATTGTTTTTCGCTGAACCACTGAATCTGAATCCCCATTTCATCTACCTGTCCGGTGGAGTACCACCTAAATGTGAAAATGTATTGAATCATTCATCGATTGAATTACACATTATTTGAATCACTCCTGTTTTGATCTGTATCATCACCGACTAATATCTCTCGCCTTCAGTATATTTTAAAATGTTTCTGACGCCAAAATAATCTTTAAAACTATTTCTATGTTTGTCAATATGCATGATGGCATATCCTAAAACACAGGCAACGTGCAAATACGAATAATTATCTATCTCTAAAAATTATTACGTAGCTTCACGTTAGATGCTCCCCTTAACGGTCTTTATTATTTTCATTATGGGTTTATATCGAAATTACCAGAATAAACCAGGGGTGGGACAATGACAAATATTTAAATATAGAATAGTAATCGAAATGGAGTGCATATTTTCAAATCTGTTAAACTTATACAATAAGACGACGATTCAAGTCAAAAACATAAAATATGATAAAATATATAAATATAAAATCAATTCCTTCCATTACATTAAGTAATGTAATGGAAGTAGTTTAATTTACTAACGCCACTTATACTATAAATTTATAATATTATAAATTTGTATTTGCAGTCTTACAGAAACTCATGGAAACTCATCCACGCGCATTTTTCATATCTAAATCATGCAAAATGAGTGTGTTTGAGAAAATTTTCAGATGTTTCCTTTTTGAATTAAGTATTCATCCATATTCATTATTAAGGTGTGTTTTTGTTATGAATACGAATCTTGCGGGATTACTTTGATATGACGGTAATGGCGTCCATCTCTTTTCTTTTGTCCTGGTGGTTCGATTTGCCAATATAATGTGGGTTCATAATATTTCCATTGGTGATACACGCAAACTACGGTGTGCTCTGTCTTTCTAAAAGTCTTAGTCTAGCCTAATCTCTTCCTAGTATGAGGGGCACCAATCACAATCCCTCATATCAGTCACGCTTACTCTCTTTTCATAACGAAGGAGTACTTGTGTGTTAATTTCCGCTAAATATACCACACAAGCATTTCATAATTTTGTTCAGTAAAGAAATTGTGTATAAGGTGACGCCTATTTAAAAATTTCCAGGGTTTCTGAGTGAAATATTTCCTCGGCGTTCTACAGTCACTCGCTCCCAGTGCCCAGTCGCTCGGTTCGGTGGTCACTGAACACGTCTCCTCTCCGGTGACCGGTCGCGTTCTTCACCCCGGTGACGTCTCCGGCGATACAGAAGAAACAGCTGCGGGCGTTCATTACGCGGACACAAGCGAGTATTTCTCAAGGGTATGGGGGGTGACTTCATAGAAATGAAACAGTCAACGTGTTTCTCTAGAAAAGACAATGAATAGGTGCAGGCGGAAGATTTCTACCGCTGCATTTCCTGGAGGGACATGACTCATTATGGCCTCAGCCAGTCCGGTAGCGACGAAATAATTGCCATATGCAGGTGCGCTGAAGTGCAACCCGCATTGTTAAGCGAGGCAAAATGCAACGCAATAAAAAAATCGATGTACTCGTATGTAAAAACTCCCATTTCTGGACAGTACTGTTTTTTTTGTTCTGCATCGATGTAACGTTGAACCAAAAATATCTGTAATAATAATAATATCTGTAATAATACTCCGATAGGTTTTTACTAATCGCATTCGTTGTTCTCTTTACTTATCGATATAAATTTAAAAAACATTGTTCATTTCTGTGTGAAAAAAATTGTTATCTACGAGTTATGAATCAATCGCGTACAATAAACTTTTCTTAATATTTTTAACTAAGAAATACCCAAATCTTTGAGTGATTTCCCCATTCAATGTCATAGCAAAATTATAACAAGGCCGCGAGGTCGCGATCCCCACGAAGTGACCAATGCGCCTCGGAGATAAAAAAATGAGACGGCACATTGAGAAGTGGCCACCGTTTCCACTCAGAACCGACATAACTTGGACGAAGGTCAATGAAAATTACTCTCGAACGCCACCGGATGCATAATAATGCTTTCTCCAGTGCCCTCTCCACCCTGCTCCCTTAACCTCACACTGGGCCCTGCATTACGAGGAAATTTGCCCGCTGTTTGACAAAACGAAGAAATCGTCCACGTGTGCGCATTTGCCACAGGGAGAAGAAGAAGGCAGGGAGGGAGGGAAAAGGGAACTAACGGGGCGGAGTACAAAAACCAATGGTGCAAGCGTCCTTCGCGGCCATGGCACGCGAATATCACGCCCTCTGCCTCAATTCACTGCCTCCCCAAATGCCCAGAGGGCTATTCCCATTCCATCCCCTCCTTTTCTCCTCCCCTACCACCCCTATTTTTTTCTAAAATCCTCCCCTCCGCCTCTCCGTGCTTTATGCCCGGCGTTAAGGGCATTAAAGCGAGTCTATCAACCTTCCCGGAAATTGTTTTCCCTCGAGAGTGTAGAGGGGAGGGGGAGGTGAGGCGAGATTACGCTGCAAAGACTTGGGGAAGTTGATTACGCCGCAGCGCCAGTAAATCTGGCGAGGGAAAGAAACGCGAGAGCGCATAACGGCTTTTTATGTATGCAAGGAAACGGTTTCGGAGGGTTGGGTGGGAGGGGGGTGTAGGAGTGAGGGGAGGGTCGTGGGGCGGGGAGGAGAAAGAGATGCGAGAGAGTGGATACGCCTCGACGCGGAGAGAGTGGGTGGGGAGGAGGGAGTCGGGAAGGAGCGAGGGGGAGGGGGTGTGGAAATAGGGCAGGAAGGTGGGGGTCACATCGTTCGCTCCCGCCACCACGCGAAAAAAAAAATAAAAAGAAATGTGTCCACCACAGAAATTTAACCATGTAAATGAAATCCAACACAACATATCCACTTTCATCACGTACGAACGCCCATTTCACGATATCCCTCGATTACATCGCTGAAATTCCTTGCGGCGAGTGCATTTAACCAAAAACATCGCCCTTAACAACAACATTGGTGCCACAAATTAGCCGCGGGACCACGAATCGCGACTCGAATTTAGACGGGGGGGGGCGGAACTACGTTACTAGGCTACATTATTTTCTGCAATCGAGACTTCGCAGAAATTACCAGACAGCCAAGAATGCTTTAATTTGTCGAATCATTTAGAAATGGCGAATTCAACTCTTGAGATCGATTTTTAATGGACATGACCATCGCAAGATTATCGCGATTATCGTAACTGTCACGAATATCGTAATAACGTTTGTTAGGCAACGTTTGAGGGAAAGCATTTCGTGTCAAAAGTAGTCTGGTGTGTGAACGTTCCCTGCCATGCGGCCTAGCGATGACTCGCAGAGTTCTATGAAGTAATAATAATATTAAATATTACTTGTTTCTACCACCAAAACCCCTCTAAATTATTCATGGGTTTTATAAAAAACGTATCTTCAAAATATACTGTATATCCAGGTTTCACTGATATAAAATACGATGAATGTAATCATCCCCACATTATCACTTGGGATCGAATTGTATAAATGTCAACGAGATGAATAGAGTATGGGGCACTGGTAATGGTGAGTATTTGGGGTGAAAAAAGGAGAGACCGGGTGACAAATGTATGAGTAATGAAAGAATGTGAATTGGATGCGCCGGTATGAGACTAGTGTGAAAGAAGTGTGCTGCGCTGGCTTGGTCATGTAGAGAGAATGAATGCGAATTGAATCGCTAAGTAGGAGAATGAAAGAGAGAAGAGGAAATGGTTTGAGAGAAAGGACAGATTGAGAAATTCAAATGCTCTCTAAACAGAGAAATTAGAAGACTTTGGAAAAAAGTACCCATAAAACAATGTTACGGACCTTACACCTCCACTTACAGGGGATAGATAGATACTACTGAGTAATTCCATTATTTAAATCTTCGGTTGCCAAAGTATGAGATGTGAAGACAGACAAGGAGAGTGCGTACATTATGGAATAAATTGGTAAAAGGGAGTAAGCATTTTGCAATTACCCAAAATGGGACCAGGACCGTCTGGAAGGATATGTATGCTGTTACCTTTTTTACTATAATTTACTTACAAAGTTGTCCTAAAAATATTCGATATAGCAAAAAAAATGTCCATAATACTAGATTCTATCAAATGAATCGATTTAAATAAATTCACAAAATTGAGATATCGATGAAAATTTGCCTGAGATTAGATTGGGCAGTGAAAAATATTCGGGAAACAACTTTGAAAAAAAATAGTACAGGAATTATCAGACATAAACTTCAAGTTCATACGAGGCATTGCTTTACGTAAGGAGAGTGAGAATTCTAAATGCTAGCCTCTGTGACAATTTTTTAAGGAGGTCAGACTTTTTCAATGGCACCAATAAACGATTTAATTTTTGCTAATGGATTTGTAGAAAAACCCAGTCTAAAGTAGAAAGTTATACAAAAGAGGTACTCACATTAAGTTGGCATATAGGAGTGAGAAGAATTTCAAGAAGTCATCGCAATCATCCAGTCAAAAAAAATGCTTTCGCTTTATATACTCACCTGAAAAGAAAAGAGAATTTACATTATTTAATTTATTCTCCTTAATTCAACATAAATAAATAGTATATTCGCACACCATCGCACAATAATCAGGGTTAGTTAAATGGGAACAAACTCCACTATGAATTAAATTTTTTAATCGTACAAAGTCTTTTTAAAAATTTCTCATTAAAAAAACCATCATGGTACCACCCAGTACCATAAAATTACGAAGGCAGCAAGGACACAGAAGATGACTTTATCACTACTTGCCTGCCCAGCTACCAATATTAACCTGTCTTATTAACACCCAGAACGGTGACAAGTATTTGATGTCTGGGAGTTAATATGAGCCGACATTTACTGGTTCAAATTGAATCGAATATTCTGGCTTTTGGACTTCAAATGGCGCTGCATTTTCTGATTGCTGAACATTTACTTAAAAATCGCCAGTGAAAATACTATTAAATTAGCGTTTACGACTCTTTCGCAAGGTCATATAGTGAATGTGTAATTTCTTTTTATTCGCCGCTCGCATGCACTCGAGAATGCAAAATTACGTAATTTACATGATTTTTCGACAGGATAAGGGCTTAATTTCAACCAAAATCACGGGAAAAAACAAACAAAGTGACATAAATGACATTCGAAATTTTATCCATGCATATATTCATGGCACTTATTCCACCTGACCCCTTACACTACGTGGAAAAACTTGTGATGATCAGACAATTCCCCGAGTTGTCGGAAAATCCCGGTTAAATAATACATTACTATATTACTCTATTTCCCTTTGCATATTCGAGACAGGATGCCACACGAGAGAAAAACTTCGGAGGACTCGCTAGCATATTTCCTAAATCTAATTGCGAAATGGTTCGGCCGAAAGGAGACGCTAATCAACCCCGTAAACATGCCGTTTTCTCGGCGGGGAATGATTGAGGAATCACGGAACCGGATCCACGGGCGAATGCCATCACCGCCGACCCGCGCGCGTTCTCTCCCTCCCTCACCGTACGAATCGAGTGCCCACTCTGAAAAATCCGCGTTCCGATCCACGGTACAAATGCCCCCTTGAACCCCTGTTTTTTTCATGAAAGGTAGAATAGGCTATTCGGGGTCCCCGGGGCAAATATGAGAGAGGGAGGGGTAAGAGGAGTGAAGAGGCGGGGGGGGATCCGATTGCGGTGCGTGAGGGCGGGGGTGGGAGTGTTGTCCCGAAAAAAACTAGAGAGGGCGGGGTAGAGGGGTTGACGCCGGAGTGGAGGGGAGGAAGAGACGGAGGGGTTGTGAGGAGATGGAAGGGTGAGGGTTCACTTTTGCCGCGAGAAGAGAGCGAGAAAGAAAGATCCGTCACTCGAGATATAAAAGTCGCCCGGGGCGGAGGGTCGGGGCGGGGGCGGGGGCGGGAGGTGAAAGGGGAGATAGACAACAGCCCCCGAGATTGGTACCTTACATTAATACGAGAGTTCCCGTTGTAGCCAGTTTTCTCCCACATGGGCAAACCCCTTCCGCGTATTATGCATCCCGGAATAAAACGAGCACACATCAATTATTCCGGACTTTCGAACACACAGGCAAGTGTTAAATGCGTCGTTACACTTATGCGCAAAAGAGTACAACCTACAAGCGTGATAGTGGCTTTGAAGTGATCACTCAGAGAAAATCAACAGACACATATCCACTTCATTATTTAACTATAGGTATGAAGATGCATGGCATGTTCTCGCTTTCTATTTACACAAATGATTAATAGGAAGGACAATATGGGATTATTCATTTCTCAGAAACGTCCGTTCTATCCACAAGTTAATGTCACAAGAAAATTAAAATCCAGGTCAACTGCTGAATAAATACGTTGTATAAATACCTTCATTTACTGGACGAATATTAAATAAACTATATAAAATCGTGAAAACCTTAAACAAGTATCAATTTCTTGGACAGAGTGGCTAACAACAAAGGAAATGTGTTTTCCTATCCCCTTTCTTTTTACCTATTTATTTGTGTGAAATCATATTTGTTCGCCGTATGGCGGGATTTCGTGTTTGAATGTATATATATATATATATATATATATATATATTCATTCAAACATAGAAATAGGTATAAGGAAAGGGGACCTACCTATTCTAAGGGGAAATACTTATTTCTATGTTTGAATGAATATTTGTGCGCCGTATGGCGGGATTCCGTATTTGAATATATATATATATATATATATATACATAAAAAATATATATAAATAATGTAATGTATATGATATGTATAATATAATATAATTATGCCCCCCCTGCGCCCCCCTGCCACACACCTTTTTGGTGGCTCGCAGGGTACTTATGTAGATGTAGATGTAGATAATTGTAATGTAAGCGTAGAGGCGATAGCGTTAGCAAACAATAAACATAGAGAAACACATACAAATGAAGCTCACACGTATTCCAAATTTTAGCTGGCCAAACAACCTTCCTCTGGGGAAAGAAGGAACTGAAGAGCTCCTCATAAAAGTATGTTCATGGTTTATGTATATATAAACCATGAACACACACACATGTACTTATATATCTAGGATAGGTATGAAATATTCCAAATTCTTAATTCGAAGAAAATAAATCAATGTTATAAAGTCAAGTGGATAAGTGTGTGGGTCATATTGGTTAGAAAATCCAACGTTAGAATTCAGAATATAAATTTATTTACAAAAAAATTACTACCAAGCTGCTACAAAGGACACTGCCTGCCAACACAACCTGCCACCACGTTGAAGGTAGCAATTGAACAAGATTACAGTTGACACTCGCGAAAATAATGTGATTAGAGGTAAACGAGGATGAAGTTCGTTTTCTCGTATGTCTCGCGATGAAATTATTTTATTCACGAGGAAATAGGGAATGTTACCATTGCTGTAATTTTAATGTGAATATAAGTTAGCATTGGTAAAACATTTTCTGAAAAATATTTTTTCTTTTTGTTCCTTAGCCTACCTGACTCGCAACTCATAACCTACTATTTCACAATTTGAAGCTGACTCACATGGGCATTGGATATCTTGGGTTAAAGCAATGCGTAAAAATTGCTGGAATGAAAGTCAAGAAAAGTGAAACTTTTGCTAATAATTCTCAGTATTACTTTTGTCAGCATACTGAGTTCTCTCCGAGTCAAAGAAACTTAAAACCTCCGGACCTTATTGCCATAATAATGCAAGAAAGTGAGAGGAAAATGTATGTAAAAAGTTCTGAGAGAATAAGTACGTGGTGTAATACTCATTCCTTCAGAAATGACTTTTTCAGGTGGGTTAATTTAATGCATGTACGTTTCTCCCGCTTTTATCAACACTATCGGGACTTCTATAAATTAAGTCTTTCAACCATATGCCGCGATAAGTTTTCTTCTATTTTCTCCTCAAAGTCATAACTTTAAAAAAAAGAGAACGCTGTGACTACCCAACAGGAAAGTTCAAAGTATCAAGCCTTAAAAATGAGATCGTAACGCAAAAACAGGTTACTTCATACTGAATACTTGAAGTTTGAAATCCGAGGCATCGATAAATACAAATAGGAATTTAAGTCCAGCACAAGAGAGATGTACCTTTCCTTTAACGCGCATCAGATTTCAACCTTCAATAGCACTGGCAAATATCACTTTTTTCTTTCACGCTTAGAATTCACAAATCTTTTCGAAATGTAGCAGTTTTGGAATGCTAATAACTTAACAGAGAGAAAATTCATCATTTCAAATGACACCATCAAAAATAAATAAACGTATAGAATTACAAAACGACTTGTTCTAAAATTGATGGAACTTTTTTGACACTCTTTCTTCAAACGTTCAATATATTATTTCCAATGAATTTTTCCCACGGCATTAGATCATATTTTTTTGTCTATTAAATATGGTTCTCCGGGGTCATTTCGTATTTAGCAAATTTATTTTAGGAACCTGACCCCCAAAAATGTGTTCCTAATTTTAACCTTTTGCTGAATTTTTGTTTTTTTTTTATTAACTACCTTCACAGGTAAATTGCAATACTCACGGAAAATGGGGGCACTCAAAAAACAAAATTCGTCCTTTATTTTATTATATTCTCTCTGTGGTTACAAAAGGCAGACTGATGAGTAAATAAACATTGTGGATAGATAATTAATTTTCTGGACCGGAAAGAGAATGCGCAAATCGGTTACTAAGAGCTTTCACTTGCAGTTAAATATTAATGACACATTTTTTTTCAGCTCATAAGTCGCATTGATACGCGAGGGTAGAGGTCACCTGATATTAAGCTCCAGGGAGCCCCGTCGCGCCCTGGAAATTCTCTTTACTTCATCCATCGGTGATGTTTGTGGCAGAAATTTCTCGCGTTAAGTTTATCATTCAAAATGATTTATCTGAGGGGTGCCCAGGGACATTGACTTAATTCGAACCCGGGAATCTCCCGTGGGTAGCCAAATGGCTCGCTCACTCGATCACAAAGACGCCGAATTCATCTAAATTGACGCGAAAAATGTCAAAAACGTCTTCGGAGAGATTTGAATTGTTCACGCATATTTACACCCGAGTCACTGACTTCGGGCGTCGCTCCACCCGCGCTCAAATATCCAAAAATTTCGCGGAGCTTCTCAGAGTGCAGTGCTCGCGTGTGGAGCGAAATCTGAGAGGAGAAGACGGACCCAACCACCATTCCAACCCTCCCCTAGCCCCACCGATTCCCACCCCCTCTAATTTCGTCACCCCAAAACCCACCGACCCTCCGGGCAGAGGGACGGGGGCTTGCCCGCGATGGAGCGAGTCGGAGGGGGATGGCGAGCGCAGCGGAGGAAGAGAGGGAGGCCGCGGGCGGGCGGCGCCTGTCTACTCTCGGCCCCGCGCCAACCGGGCGCCACCCGCCAGCCCAATCTCCCCCCCTACCCTACCGCCACCTCCTCCTACTCCTCAAAAATCACCCCTCTCCACGACTCCCCTTCCACACACAATACGATCCGACCCGCCCCCATCCTCCACACATCATCGAGGCGAGAGAGCACACAAGTTACTACTCGCAATGCTCGCGCTCTCTCTCCTTCTCGCGGAGTCCCCCCGCTCTCCTCATCCCGTTCACCCCCGAGCGGTCACGTTCGGCGAAGAGGCGGGCAGCCAGGCAGGCCACCGGTCCCGAATGCGGCGAGCGGCGCGGGGAGGAGGGGGGAGCGGCAAAGGAAGGATGGGGGACGTCCGAGGGTGTCTCTCTTCCGGGGTTTCGGGAGGTGGGATGGAAGGGGTGAAATTGGAAAGAAACGGAGAGGGAATTGAGGAGTTTGGGGGGCGGTGGAGGGAACAAGAGAGGAGGCTGAACCCGGACCGAAGAGAGATAGAGAGACAGGAAAAGGAGGAGATTGGAGGGAGAGAGAGTAGGGAAGAGGTAAATGAAAGAAATGGAGGACTCACGGGGTCGCCTCTAGTTCGCCTCACTCTCTCTCGTTTTTTCCGACGGTTTCTACCTCCGAGCGTGACAACTCGCCATGGGCGCCGAAAAAAAAGAAGAAATTCACACGCCGGAATGCTGTTTTCGTCACTCGTCTCCCCTCATTTTCCTCCGCCCCCGTGGCGATAAGACGCCCCCCTCCCCCGGAGGGACTTCGGTGCCAGCCTGTCGGCCCGGAAACGGGGGTGTGGGCCTCGCGGGGAGAAGTACAAGGTGCATTTGAATGGCGCGCGCCGTACGAAGGGGTTTAAGTACCACTGCAGTGGTGCTTAAAACCTTTCCAGCAACCCCTTTTGCATCACAAACATGAATGTTGCCGAAAATCTTTGCAGGAAACCCTTAGATTAAGTAAGCTCTCAAAACAAATGACAAAAGCCAGGTTTTATTTTACTGGGAAAGTTCTCGGAATTTAGCTGTTTCAAACTGGAAACTCTAACTGCTGTATGACTGTGTCATGCATGTTTATCTGGCGGAGAACGTTGACCTGAAAGTTAATAAATGTGACACTAGGTTGTATCTTGCATGTAGTATGTTTGCCAAATAAAAAACCTGTAGGATGAAGGTGGAGTGAACGATTTTATCGTAGATATTGCTCTTATGAACGTTAAACAGAATGCCAATCCGTCGTTTACGGTCAAAATCAACCGAGATTTTATGAAGGAGAATCAGAAGAATCGAAGAATAAAAATGGGCATTTATTTAAATTTACAAGTCATATGAAATGACAGACATTTAATCATTACTATTATTTATTGATTACGTTTACACGAAAAAGAAGTGTTTCTGTGCACGAGTGCAAGTCTGCCCAAGTTGAAAACCAGGACCTTAGAAGTACTATGTGTAAGATTAAATTGTATGTATTGTACTTGCATATTGTTTTGATTTTGCATAATGTTTTTTTTACTGAAATGAAGTGTAAAACATGTTTTGACAAAGCCATGCATAATTCTATGCTTATGGTGAATGAATAAATTACAAATTAATTACAAATTATTTTGCTTGATCTCGCCTATCGTTCAATGTACGCAAACAGCGATACTGGTTTTAGTTGTAATTTTCAACCACCATTCTCTTCTCTCCCAAACTATCGTATCCCTATCCTAAATCACCGGGAACCCATGAGCTCGTAAGTCGTCCAAATCCAAAAATAACTATTTGCAGCATTAATTTATGTAGGGGGGGCAAGTCAAAAATACGCTTTGTTAGAGTCGCGGTGAATATACGACGCAGCTCAAGACACAACACATTTTTATCGAAGAGAAATTTGCCCAATGTAGCGCTTACTAAACAGACACAATTGAGTGAATGATATACAAAAGGCTTTCGAAAAAAACCTTGAAATATAATTTAACTACTTAAAATATGGAACAAGTGGAATGTGTACGCTCTAAGTTTATTTAAAGCCTATTTTGGCTGGGCATAAGGAATTAAATATGTACGTAAAAGTGGGGGTGTCCGACTTCTCACAGAGCCTATCTACGAACATGAATCGGTTTCCTTCTTCAGAGGTCGCGAAGAGGCTATGCTTCTAAGGTCGCCGTCGCTTCTCGAGAAGCCAAGAGGCGCCTGCCGTGCGTTGAATATCTTAGCAACAGCGACTCGTAAGAATAAAATCCTACGACAAAGAGACCGACGTCTTTACCTTAATTCCCAAATCAACCCCGTACACATGAGCAATCCCCCGCGAAACCAGCCAACTATTTGATAACTCTCCTGAATAAGTATTTTAAAACCCACCGCGACTCACGTCATCCTTGGGAGTGCTATTAATAAATATGAGAGATCTCTTTATCCGTCTAAAATGAATAGGTTAAGGAAGAAATTATTATAAAAGGCAGTGGGAGTAAAAGTCACTGTCGCGGTATCTCCGAAAGCTCTTTGAATCTGGACATCGTTAATGACAATAGCGGGCAGATAGTTGGAGTCGACGAGATTCAGGAAAATACGAGGTTAGGAAATAACAAGCCGGAAAGAAATGCAAAATGAAATAACCGTGGAAATATGAGAGACTCTTAAACGAAAAGTTAGCGTAGGGGGGTTTCCACGGCCCCCAATCCTTGTCAAGTCCTCCCTCTCAAGGATATGATAATGAATAATTAATTACTATGTGCATATTTGCTTAGCGAAAATATGCGAACCCGCAGCTCTTGGAAATGACGCCAGCGGGTGTTTTAGCGCTGCGTAACGACCAGACACCGAAATAATGACCAGATTTTTAATTTTTGTACAATGGTTTCAATTTCCGGATTTTTGGGATTCGGATCCAAGAATATTTGAACTTAAACAAAAGTTCATAATTTCCATATTACTCGGATATTCAACGTAAGCGAGCATTTTGAATTCGTGGAAATCTAATCTGAATTAGAGGATTTGCGGACACACTTTAGGATTCAAGAAGATTTACGAGAGAGCCTGAGATCTGCTTTGCGTGGCTCCGCTCTTTTTGGATGGTGGGCTGAGTACGCGAAGCAAGGGCCGTATGGAACGGCCCACACCCGTGTCCTCGCATCCATCTTGACGACCGAACGTTCCACACTGCTGAAAAACAAATCGGCGAAATTCCGGGTCATGTCGCGTTATTGCTTTAGTCTCCATGCGTATTACTACCATTCGTCATGCCGGTGCTATACGAGGCTATTTACTCAAGTCGACTGATAAAATGGAGGTTTAACGTAAGCAACGCCGCAAGGATCCCAAGGACGGGAGAGCAATTTATCCAATAGTGACTTCAAACAATCCCTCCACGTCATTACCTTTCGGAAAGACAGCGTGACAAAAGCCAAATTATACATTATGGCGGAAAACTCAGTCCGTTTTCTTTAATTCCCTTCATCATGTTATGAGAGCAACTTATAATTACTCAGTAAGATAATTTTTTTAGATAGAATTACATATTTTGCAGACTTTAGGAACGTGGATTCGTTGGTCTTAATCTCTCGCATGTTTTAATATAAAAAATTATGTCGAAAATTTATATAAATATTTATATAATAAAACAGAAGGTACAACACAGCAAAGCTAAAATTGATTTTTTTTAAACTTGTATTTATTGAATTATTGAGCTTCGACAACGAAATGAAGAGAAGTCCTCGCGCGTGGGTTTTGGGAGATGGTCAAAATAAAGGACTATCGCGGAAAGCTTAAGAGCAACTCGTGACGGGAAACGGGGGACTCGTCGACAGCCAACGATTCACACTGCACTGCGAAATGAAAACAAGGCGCCACAAATACAAAGAGAGGGGGAATCGTGACGTCAAGCGTGACGGATACGTAAGCAACCAAAGGATTAGGTTGGATACAAGGCCGTGGTAGCTAAAGGTTGAGACTGCCGTCTCAATTTATTTAGTTCCCGAAATGACCAATTAAAATTATAAAATTAGTAGAGGGAATAGGGTCACGAGATAGAATCCGGTAAAGTACGAGCCAACGCATAGATTAATGAAACGCAAGTTGTCTTCATAAGGTAGTGTATATTTTCAGTTTCAGTGCAAATTCATAATTGAACTGATTAGTTTTTGCTGCAGTAATCAACTGGGTTCGGTAAGTGCATTCGTAAGCCCTCATTGCATGACAAAAATATCCTTTGAATCCATTCTGCGCACAACAGCAATTCATTCATTAGCTCTGCATACCTCCTACCTCTCTTTATTTCATCCAAATTTTTTTATTTTCCTTCCGTTACCTCGCTCTCCCAGAATTTCCCCATCCATTACTGTCTTCAGTATCCCATTGACTCTCGATATCGTCTCCATCCCATTTTCCTACCTGCTTCGAATTTCTCCCAACAGTCTTCTTTCGTTCATTTTTCTTCCCGCCTGTTTTATTTTTTCCGTCCTTCTTCACACCCACACCTAAAATGTCTTCAAAACACACCCATTCTTTAGTCTCAATGACAACATTTCAGAACAAAAATATAAGCTCCATGTTAACCCTTTGCGGTCCAACGTCGAGTCGGACTCGACAGTCTCAGCGTTAGTATCTGGTCCAACGTCGAGTCAGGCTCGACAGAGCTGCGTGCGGCATTTATACGCCTATCAGTATGGTTCTACCATCCGGTGTCATTTGGTTGTACTTCTTAAACCTACTTAAACCTTTCCGCGTGTCTTTCTTGGATGTAATACCTTTTAAGGATATGAATAAAATGAAACACGTGATGGTCGATTTTGCGCAGTTTACGATCGTAGCTGACGCAATTGAGCGTTCGTTGACATTATTTTTCAGTGTTTTTCAACTAACTTTGGAGGTTTCTGCAACCTATAGGTTAGTTCTTTTGTAAAATTACCTAATTATTAGAATGTATTATTATTCCGTTCCAAATATTGCGCACATTATGCATAGAAATGTACCGGGTGGAAGAAGGGAGACAATCTATATATGTGAAACTTGTTACCGTAACCCTGGACTACATGTGGGAAATTACTTCAAAAGATACCACACGCTTAAAAATTTTAAATAATAAATTAAATCATTCGATGTGCTTCACTATAATAAAGAGGAAACCCACAGTAAAAAAATGCAAATATGAAGAATAAAATATACAACATTAGCATCTGACGTTTTATTTATTTTTTCCAAAAATAATTTGGACCAGACTGTTGGAATTCCGAAATAAATACTAGTATTGGACCGCAAAGGGTTAAAAGTCTCACATTATTTTCTTTACATCTATACTTAAGGAGCATGCCATCGATTCGCGCCTCTTTGTTAACGTTTCTTTACCAAACACAAGTTTTTCTTTAATGTCCCTACTACTCTAACTAGCCTTGATACACTTTCTAAATAAATATACCGTTTTACATGTTCTTGTATATGTCATCCAATTAGAATTGTTAGCCGAGCTAATTCTTTATCATGCATTACCTTCGTTTTCTTATGATTAATTCTCATTCCACACCTATTACATTGATTCTGCAATGCGCTTTTTAATTCCTATAACCACTCAGTTGACTGATTGACTAACGATATATAAAATTCCAGTGAAATACGCTTTATTTCAAACCTAAATACGCTCATTTTCTTTTTTTCTCGAAAAATGAGCCAGTTTTCAGTCATGAGCCAATTTGATATTAATGAGAGCGCCGATGATTACGCAAGAGGGAGTGTTTTAGATGTTAGAAATCCCAACAAAGGGAGGTGGGGAAAAGTAAAACCGAAAACAGCTTAAAAAATTTAAGGACGGCGCCAATACAAGGGAGAAGGGACTTGTACCTTTCGGTGCTACCCGGTTCCCCACTCCCCTGACCTTCCTCAGCGTCCCAGCCCTCCAACGATTCGACCTCCTCCTCCACTCCCGATAAATTCACTCCCTTCACACCCTTTCCGTCAAAGAGCCGCGGCAGAGCTCAAGGAGGGAACGATCGACTTGCTGACTATCCATAAATCGCTAGGCTCTCCTCCCTTCACTCTCTCTCTCTCTCTCCGTGAGACGCGACTTCGCATCAAACTGGGATTAGCAGATTAGCGGCGCCGATTGCGTGTTCCCCGCCCTCCGAGTCCCTTCTTCCCCGCCACCTCCTCTCTGAACTTCCCCCGCCCGCCCACCCGCTCCACCGACTGCGCTTCCACCAATGCTTCAAGGCACGACGCCTCCGTTTGTAGCCCCACCCACTCTCTCCCTCACCCTTCCGAAGACGTCCCATCCATTGTCTTCCTCCTCTCTCTCCTCCTCCTCCCCCAACCCCCAAAGCATCGCAATCCTCGTTTTCCGCTTCGAGGAGGAGAGACGCGCAATCGCCGTCGCATTCGCGGCGAGGGATGGACGCGATCGGCTCCTTCAAAAGGAAGAGCGAATCGGGTCGGAGAATCAACAATCGAGAATTGAAGATCGACGACGCACGATCTGTAAAATACTCCAATAGCAGCGTCCCCATGACGAGATCAACTCAAACGAGCTAGACCAATCATTTAAGAGTTTTCCGTCCTGGTGGCCTGAACTACAGCAAACTTCAGATTGGGATATTGAAACTTCCACGGGGGAATATAATGGGGTTGCAGTGACGTAATTTCAGTTAATTCTTATCCTTTCGTCAATTTGTCAATTTTTATCTCGTTTATTCGGGTTTTCATGTCCATTTCTTTAATGTTATCACACGAACCTATAATTTACCCCTTTCTTCCGTTTCAAAAATATCTCAGTGAAATATACAGTTTAGAAAATTCAGAAGTTGGATACAAAATTTATGAAATGAATAAATGCTAAGGACGGTCCTCAAAGAAATCATTTGCTGAAATAATGATGGAATCAAATGATGCCAGCCGAAAATCAACGCAAGGCGAGGATGCAGTTCCACGATAATCAGGATTTCAATATGAAGAATAATTCACCTCGGATCACCGCTCTTACATTTCGAATAACAACTCTTTATTCCATCATAGCTCTAATTCATCTGTAATTGGCTTGCGTAGTTGTACTTCGGTCCTCCTCGTAGGGTTTTCCACTACAATTTCTCTCCTATGACTCTCATCTCAAGTGCATTTTCTCCAAGGATATTTAATTCATGCTTCAATCGGAAGCATACTCGCACTCCCCCATTTAAAAAAAAACATTAGACGACGCGTTTAGCCTTACTTAGTCATCACTGGGTACATATTCAATTTTATTTGTGCACCATATGATCGCTAAGTAACCCGAATCTCGTCGTGCAATAAGGTTTTTTAAGCAAAGAAAGTCGAGCGTGTTCTTTTTGTAATTTAAGGATGGACTCCTTTCAATTCATCAAGCCTGAGACAGTCGGCTAATTCATGTTGTTTTTCTTCTCATTATTGTGCTCCAAATTTTCTTTTATTCCTCTAGGGTCATTCATTTCTCCTTTTTACAGTTCTTTTGATCTTCAGCAACCGCCCGCACCACCAGGAATTGAAAACTCAAGAGAAGGATGGTTAATTAAATTAAATGGTATCAAGCTCAACCTGGTGGAATAGCATTTTGAGGATTAAAAAAATCTTCGTAGGTTTCATCGAACATCACTGCGGTACAGCCAGTTTCATAACAAATGTAATATCATTAGGTACATCCTAATCCCCCGACGAAAAGTTTACCATGCCTTCCTCGAAGTAACTGGTGATCGAAAAATTAAGGGAAATTGGTTCCGTTTGATTGATTACATATGAAAAACAAATAATTTGTAGCAATGTATATAAACATATAATTATTTAATTAAAAAATATGCTACATGTTTTCTCGTTGTCCATGATTCCTCTATCGGATGAAAGCGTTCTTTCTCGGAAATTTTTACATTGGACAAATATTTTACGAGTATATATAAAGTATATTCCACGTAGGGGTAGGTGGTTGAGTTTTGGTATTAAATCTAGTTTACGTACTAGGGAAATCCTCGTGATGATGCGAGTAAATATGCAAAACCCAGCGTGAAGAGTTGAGGCGTCAGATTTTGCGCCATTTAAAATATTATGAATGCATGCATTCATGGTGGTGCAACAAAATGCGTAGATAAAACCTGTGAGTTCTTCTACGAGGCTTTCGCTCTTGTAAGAAAATCAAAGGAGTTGGCAACATCTCCCATTGAACGCATTCATACTGACTACATGAATATTTAGATTCAGAGTCCAGGAGGTCAATTATAAAACATTGGGCCACTATATGGTTATGAAGAAATAGCGTATTATACAGATCGCGAAATACTTAAAGCGATGTGCACATAATTCATATATGATATGCTGAATAGGGTCAATAATTAAGCACTAAAATACAAATTAAAAATCTGTATTTACACCTTTTCAATATACAATATATACGATGTTAAAAACATAAAAATAAGCATACGATAAACGACAGGTACACAATAGGAGGTGTCCAGCCAATTAATCGCTGCTGATGACTTAATATATGCTAATGCTGCATGCGTAGTATGATCTGATGAGTACTTGAACATAAAATCATTCACGTAACATATAGTTGAAAAAATTTGGGAAGAAAATGCTTGAGATGCATATTATTTTTCTTTCATCAATGCTCGAAATATGAGAATTTTGAACCAATCAAGGAAAAAAGACTGAAATTGGTTCTTTATTTGAAAAAAATACAGAATAGCTGCCAGGTTCGCAATTAAACTTGCACGCGGGAAAAGGTTTACACAATGACTACGCATACCTGGAATGAAAGTTCTTGGAGACCCTAAACCTTGGCACTAGATCGAACTTACAAAAGATATAGTATTTATCTAGCAGTATAATTAACGACGCTGAGGAAATAATCCGATGCCCATACTACATAACGGGAAGGCGGACAAAGGGAAAAAATCAATGTGAAATCTACAATTACTGTCGAAAAGATAAATTCAAGGATTCCTTTCTTTATCAGAAAATTCATAGTTACTGATAGCAACCGTAACTATTCAACAACGATCTACTCTTTACAGGCTTCTTCCAATATCTTTTTAAGGTTGGTGACCTAAGATGCAATGTAAATATTACGTTCCAATAAACATCTTTATCAAACAAAAAGGAACAAATAAATAATACTACGTGCATGATAAAAGGAAGTTTTGATATTATATCATCATTTCGTTCCTAAATATACCCTGTAAAAAGGGATCTTCCTGTTTTTTGCTGCTTTCAACTAGTCCCGCTTCGATAATCCGCTCTAGTTTCGATAGACCCGCAATTTGCACTAGCAAAGGAAATTTTAACCCTTGCATAATTAGCTAGTAAATGCGAAGCACCTTCATGTTTTAAGGTTTCCTATTATTTTCTGACCAACTACTAAGAACAGAATGTTGAGATCTCTATTGATTCTCGACCTTAGTCTCTTTTTGCAGATGCATACATTTTTCACAACGTCGACGCTAATAATCTTGCAACATGACAACGCTCGTCCACACACCTCGCGCGCAACTGGAGAGGCTCTGCGAAAACTGAAATTTGAACCGATTCCACACCCTCCTTATTCCCCCGATCTTGCCTTGCAATTTTTGTTTTGTTCTTCAACTCAAGAGACACCTCAAGGGTAATCATTACACCTCGGACGATGAGGTGAAGGCATCTGTCAAGTCCTGCATTCGAGAAAAGTCGTAAGAGTTTTTTAGTATCGGAATGAAAAAAAATTATTACATGTTGGGAGAAATGTGTTAGCCTTAACGGTGACTATGTTGAAAAAACTATATTTATATATATATATACTATCATAAATATAAAAAATATTTTTATATAATTTGGAAACTATATATATATATACTATCATATATATATACCGAGATGAAGAGGGACCTGATATAGAGTAGTTTGCTAGGTGGGGAGTCACAAAATGTTTATTTGATAGTTGTGTCCATCCAAAAACCTACCTTCACCGGTAGATTACCTAATAATAATAATATATACTATCATAGAAATATATATATATATATATATATATATATATATATGATTTGGATGTGGAGAAGAATGGAGAAGGTGAAATGGAGGGAAAGGAAAGCAAATGAGGAAGTGCTGTGCATGGTGGGTGAGGAGAGGGGTTTGTTGAGAGAAATTCTATGGAGGCAGGAAAAATGGATGAAAGACGGATTGAGCGGTATTGGAATGTTGAAGAAGGTAATAGAGGGGAGACTGTTGGGCAAGCGAGGAAAAGGCAGGAACAGGATAGGGATGTTGGACGGGATGAAGGGAGGGAAGAAGTGCACAGAGATGAAGAGGGACCTGATGTAGATTAGGTTGCTGGATTGGGTTTTGTTTGGAGTTACAAAATGTTTATTTGATAGTTGTGTCCATCCAAAAACCTACCTTAACCGGTAGATTACCTAAATAAAATATGATTTGGAAACTCAAGAATTGTACTTAAATGTACTTTTTGTCCGATCTTGCTATTTGTTTTTGTTTGTGGTCTACAAGCATGTGTGCATTACTTTTCAACCTACCCTCGTATGTCCCGTTCTGTTTTATCGGGCAGACAGAAAAACGGTAAGTTCGTTTAATGGTGGGGGATAGTCTTCCGGCTTCCTTTCCCGCGGGACCGGTTCGATTTCCGAGGATGGCAATGTTTTTTTTTTGCTCAAACCTGCTCCCAAAATGGGTTTGTCTCAAGTTCACCGTGCTTCGGATGGTGCGTTAGTGAGATTATGGTTGTGCTTACTCACCACGCATGCATTATTGAAATTTAAATTATATATCTTTTAGTCTTGCAGCATACGCTTTATGAAAAGGGGTTTCGTAATCGAGGAGACGATAAGTCAACTCTATGAGAAAAACATCCATCTTCATTCGCGTTTGCCTCTTCATGAGAGTAGTTATTACCAATGCTCAACAGGGCGGTGGCCAGCTTAGTCGGAAGAAAATTCTCTTGTAATATTTCAGCGTGCGACATCACTTGTCATTAGAGACGAATTCTATGGAAAACATTACTTGACGGGAATTGACCGGCAAAAAGCGATCGGAGAACTATACGTCATTTCTTTGAAGCATCACAATTATCTACATCAAGGAAATGCATGTGTTTTTTACTACAGGAAACAAATGTGGAGGTAGAAATTGACAAATTGGTCGCCAGGCAATAATTAAAGTCAATTAACTTCCCTTATTTGAAAATAGATGCCATTCGTCGTTTCTAATGTCCTTCAATGAAAGATCAACGCAGTGTACAATCTGTTACTTAATAAATGCCTCTAACATCATAATATTCACCATCATTTTGTTAAGTTTTTTTGTGATTTGAAAATGATTAAGAGAGAAATACTTCTGATAATTCTGAATCCAATAGGTCTGACCTACAAGAAAAAATACGATATTGACAAGAAATATCTTTCTTTTTCAGACGTTACTACTAAACGTTACCATGAATCATAATAAAACACCTACTTAGGAATGTAAAACATTGATAGCTGCGTGAAAAAGGTAGGTTTACTTTAGCAAAAATTTATAGAATACTTGTTAATTTATATCCAACACGAAAATCTCAGGGGATATCCTCTACGTATTTTGCAAAAGCCTATTTTGTCCCGAAAACAAGGGTTCCATCCATCCCAGGGTTCGACAGCAGGGCTTCTTCCACGCTATCCTCATGCGTCCAATGTTCTACTGTAAACTTGTGACTTGTGTTCTTGTGGAAGCTCCGTGGCTGAAGTTAACCGGCGCATTCGAGCCCTACCTCAATGTTCACGCGAAGAATAACAGCACAAGTTCAACTTCCGGTGTATCTTGTCACTGCTCGACGCACTCTCTGGCGGTGGTCTCGAGCGCCACTACGTCATTAAGCTAGCAATAAGTAAAAACGTCAGTTACCATACTGGATGAGACCTTCCGGCGTCCTCCAGACAGAGCCACACGCAAAACTGTCAGGTTCATCCTATCTCTTTACACCCAAAAGAAAGATGAAAAAAAAACTCATTCTATTCGAATGCTTTAAATTGAATTTGGATGAAGACCTTTCGTAAAATATAAGTAAGAACGTTAAAGAAAGGAAAAGCCTGATAATCTGCTGGTTACCTTATACTACTAGGTACTCTCAGACATCGAAACCAAATTTTGCACTCACCTTTCAAAACCCTTAGGAAATCACTGATTGCATATCATTTGAACACCTCACTCCTATTACCAGATTTAATTTCTTTTTACACTTAGTACATATGTCTCCGGTTGGCGAAATATAAAAATCATCATAGAACCACGCAAAACTTTTCACTTTAAGACTTTCAACGCATCATACAGAAATCTAAGGCCCTTATGAGACCCTAAAAACTGAGTTTTCATATCATGGGACGCACAAAATCAATATGCACTTTTTAAACTACAAAAAATAATTACATATCATAAGACACCCGAACCAACGGCGTGTTATTGGTTAACTTTGAGGCTAACTAGTAGGGAGCGGGATTGTCCGCCCATCCCGGGATGCGCTGTACATTTATTTATTTTGCATTAGTCCGAAAACAGCTCTTCGACCATTACATTGGAGTTTGAACATTGATATAACAATTTGACAATTACATACACCCGAGCCCTAGGTGGAGGAACAACCACCTAGGCGGGAATCGAACCCGCGACCTCCGGGGTGGTAGACGAGGGAAATACCCCGCCGCCACCGGGGCCGGTGCACTACTGTTGATTTATTGCTATGGAAAATTAATAGCTTTGTAGAAGTAATGAACTTATCCATTCAATAAAGAATTAAGTCTAAATTGTCTTCCTCGTGTATAGTTTTCTCTTCCTCTCTAAGTATCTTTAATGCATAACTTGTTACATTATCCGCGTGGGAGGGACAAATAACTCATGGACCAAATGTCATTAATTCTAGTTGCGTCACAGAGCTTGAACTTCTCCCGAGCACCACATAACGACGGAAAAAATCGCAAAAATGGAGCAGCGAATGCTCGATGCTGTTTTTTTATCTTGATCACACAAACATTTAAATGCCACCAATCAAATCACGGGGATCCTCAAGTAAGGCAAGCCAAGTTCGGAATGTGGGCGGAGGATGACTAAGAGTTGGGAATAAGCGCATGAGCACCTAACCGCTGGACGTCAGTCCGATAGAAAAAAAACACTGTCCGAACGGAGATCGTATTCGCCGAGGGGAGGTGCTCGGGACGACAGTGCCTGGCTGCACACACCATCGTCACACGCTCGTCCCGATTTCGACCGTCCAGGACACCTTGCAAGATCGCCTCCGGTGGCTATCTGACACATGTACTAAGCTTCATTGCATGACGCAGCGCCGGATAGTGTGCACCGCAGAAGGATGCGGATCTTCGCCTTCCTTTTGTCATTGCAATAATCGCCGTCGTTTGAGTAGACTCCGACTGGGAGGGGGGGCGCTGCAACGCGCAAGGAGTCCCCTACCGCCCCCTCCATTCTCCGCCGTCGTCCACGCGTCCGCTCGGTCGAGATAATCGAATGTGGAATTCCAAACGGCCACCACCTCCTCCTCCTCTCCCACTTGTCAGTCACATGAGAGTTGAGGTTGAGGTCGCAGTGAACCGCGAAAACTGAAACGAAAATCTTTCTCTCTCTCTCGCTCGCTCTCCTTCCCTCATTCGCTCTCTCACTCTCTTCCTGGAGCGATACAAGGAGATCCATCAAACGCTCGTTACCAGGGGAGGGTGACGGAGGGGGTGGTACTATTAATAAAGACGACAACACGTTACGAAACCAGAGATATGCATGCCCTCGCTGTATTTTTACGCAGCGTTCCCGACCGGTGCGACGCCTCACTTCCGATTCCTTCATCCCTCCCCCTGTTTGCGATAAAAGTACGACGACAAATCGCTGGCGCCCGAGAACAATGTTTCCCGTCTAAAATGAAACACAAAACAAGTAATGCCGGGCGATACTGCGTTGCGTGTTCGACTAGGTGTTTTGGCGACGTTATGTCCTTCGATATTGTCCCTCTGAAGGATCTGGTAAATTCCCACTCGATTTAAAATGGACGTGTAATATTTCAAATTAAATATCTACTCTTGGTATGAAATAGCCAACGAGATACGATGCTGATAAATATCGTAATACTTTCAAGATCATCCAAATGAAGCCGGATGAGGTGAGATGAATATTGCGGGGCGCACCATAAAATCCCAAATCGGCGGACCCGTTTCTCAAGGACACAAGCGACTTTGAAATACGTCAAAAATCAACGGTGGGCGTCATTTTAAACCAATCGAAATCACACGTCCCGTCAACTCACACGCGGTTAGGGTGTCTTGTGCACACACTATGTCGACCCCTGTTAAGTTTTGTGGCATCCAAAATCCTTCGCTCAGTGCAAGATACAGTGATGTTCTCTCCCTAATATTCTAACGCCAACTAATCTTTGCCCAAAATAAATGATTTCTCACAAGTATATCCAACAAGACGATTAAGTTCAAAGGCACCTTTGATTACTAGATAATAAATTAAACACTAAATTTAGAACTAAAGACCTATGTTATACCTGAAAATGTCGACATTGAACAAAAAATATTGAAACCAAAATAAAATCGAGAACACTTCAAGAAGGAAATTGTACGCAAAACATATTTCCATTTTAAATTATTGCCGAAAACAAACTCCCAAAATTATATTTAAAATATCGGAAGAGGGATTTAAACAGTTTGTTAGACACTTGAAAACAATAAATAGAGCCCGTTAAAATGAAATATTTCCAAACAAAATTGACGCCATTTAAGATACTGGTTTCTGAAGTGCCATTTTAAAGAGTCATTAGTTCCATAAAATAGATAATAATGTACAAAAATACAAAAATTTGATTTTAAAATAAGAATCAGACAATGATATAGTCAAAAATATCACAAGCATGATGCCTGAAGGTTTATTATTTCATCGACTTTAAAAAATATTTCAAAGAAATACCTTAAGTCACTGGATGCTCCATGAAAATAATGGGTCAAAAGAGTGACATTTTTATGTCCAATTTTACGAAACTGTGTACAGATGTTAATTTCGATATTAGCCGTAGTGCACTTCCATTAAAAACATCATAGTAACAAGCCTGTCATATAAAAAATCCCATCAAATACAGGTTACGACATGGTTTCTTTCCACAGAGACACCAAAAACGGGCGGTGAATAATTTCATGGGAAAAAGAAGCAGTTAATCAACCATCACGTATATTGTAATGTCTAAAATAAATAGTAATTCAGGGCTTAAAACAAGATGGGGATTTTTTCATTCAGCGAAACTTGCGCAGGTAATACGGAATGGCCATTTAAAATGGCGGTATTTCTAAAGTGTGCCGCGCCGACATTTGAAACGTCCAAGGACAGACGGCTCGTTTGCTGTCCACCCTCGTTGTGCCAATGCATTCTCTTCATTGCGATATGACATTGACCACAAAAACACTTCACACATGACCGCGTTTTTATGACTCTTCAGGGCGCTCGTTTGAAATTCAATCACAGGCGTTTCTTTCCGAGATTCCCCCTCCCCCCCACCAACCTCTTCCTCCACGTCCTCTTTACCTTCCTCCCCCTTCTTCCACCTCATTTCCACTCGCACTAAGCCCCTTCCCCACGATCCCTCCCGCAATCCTCCCTTCTGCGATCTCCTCCTCCCCATTTCACGTCTGAAACCACACCACCCTCCGTCCCCATCGCGATTCTCTCGTCGGAATGTTTTTCTCTTTCCTCCCCTTTTTTTACGACAGAGACGCAGTAGAATCACATGGAAAATGTACCCAAGACAAGTGAATACTTATAATCCACTAATTGGAGAATAACAATAGGAAACCGCCACAGCGTCAGAAGAACGCATAAAACTGTAGACATTTCATTGCGACTAATTGAACAAGTAATACCGTTTTCTTCATTCTCTCGCATTTAATTTTAAGAATGCTATTGGTTGTCGAGTGCAACCCAGGTAATTCAAGCAACGAAAAATTATAAAAAATCGTTAAACCTCGATTACCTGAAATTACGGTTCACTCTAATCATATATCCCCATCTCAACGGTATTACTGCAACTAACATCACAGAGTGATAAGTCGTCTTTACGACAGCCGCTTATAGAGAGTTCTCTAGATTGTTTCCCCCTATATATATTAGTTAAGACTTTATTATGGTTAGGCATAGATCTAGGAACAACATGATTGATTCGCACAGATTCCTAGGGGCGGGTTCGGACTCAGACCATAATTTAGTCCCAATCTAGTGTAGTGTCAGTGAAGAATAATTACAACAAATTACATGATGGGTAAATGTTTTAAACGTAGATATAAACATAAGTAATTGCATGTGAGATAAACAATTATATCACGGTAAGAGAAATTAATTAAAGGGAAGAGCTGATAACAGCAGATCTAATATCTATGTTTAGAAAATATTAGACAGATATTTACTAGTAGATCAGTATCTAAGTGTTCAATGAATGAGGATGAGTATAAACCATTAGAGGATTTTGAGATGTGTGGTTGCAGAGGTGGATTTGCTGTTCAAAGAAGAAAAGTAAACAGAAGGGAGATACTAGATGACCAGGGAAGAAGAGAATAGACCTGACGAACCC
Source organism: Hetaerina titia (assembly GCA_037158775.1). Lineage (NCBI taxonomy): Eukaryota > Metazoa > Arthropoda > Insecta > Odonata > Calopterygidae > Hetaerina > Hetaerina titia. The sequence goes on from CM073771.1 coordinate 39,845,016, forward strand.
TTATGTAGGGTGAATATGTTTGTAAGGATTTGCAACATAAAATAAAGTATATAAAAAGCTTTCTTGTGTTGCGCTAGAAATCTACAAGGATGTTTATTAGAATTTAGTGAAACTTCAAATCCTATATCTATATATTTAGAGACCATTGAAGTCATAATACAATACACAATTACATTTCATATACACTTTACACTTTCACGCTTCACTTCTTGGAATTTTTTGATGTCCATATTAAGTCTGTGGAAAATCTCTTTTAATATGAACAAATTCTATATGATTCAAATTCTAGGCAAACATTCTTCACTCTTAAGTAAGACAACATTCAGAGCCATAGCCTCTTCTTAAGTCATACTCGTATTCATAACCAGAACTAGCACTATCCTCCAAATTTAAGTAGACCCAAATAAACGACAAAACTTCCTTCGGTAACTTTATTTCGAATCGCACACACTTTAGTCATATGTAAGCAAAATATCAGCATAGCAATTGATTGTAATACGATAGATTTAGACAGATAAACTCTCAAGTGGTGGAAGAGGAAAGAGTAAGCAGAAAGGAATGGTCTGAATGGTCAGAAAGGAAGGCTTTCCATCTGAAGAAGAACCCCATATGGGTAAATGGTACTCGCATTTACTTATAGGAAGTGATTCGTTAAGAGTTTTATATGGAGTCTACTCTTCTACAATTGTTTGACTAGGAGGATAAGAGGAGCAGAGTGAAGAAGGTTGAAGACGATGGAAATGTGACACCACAGAAGAATATTGAGAATTAAAAGGATTGACAGAATAACAATTGAAGTACTTAGAGGAGTGGGTGAGGACACTTACAAGAAGAAGAAAACTGATCCCGAGGGACAACGTTTTACTATGGATCATAGTTGAAGGAAAATTTGATGGAATAATGACGGAGGAAGATAAAATGTGAGAATCAGGTGATGAAACATGTCAGTGCACGGAGTAATGAGGGAACAAAGATGGTGACAAATTGAAACAGGATATACGTAGAATTGAAAGCTGCAACTAACCAATCCTCAGATTAATAACAAGTAACGATGAACTTTAAAACTATGGCGAAACAAATTCTAGAGCGCTTTATCCGTAATGATTGTAAGGATACACTAGTGTACAATGAACATTTAAATATTAGAAGATCATATCACAACCAGGAAACAGCTCAGCCTCAGCTGGCGCTCACCCTTCCGAAAACTCCAAGCGTACATGCTAGGCCTTATAAGGATGTACCATGATCAAATTTTACGCCAATGATGGCACGCCACGTAAATATCCACGTGAAATTTTTAAATGCGTAACTGGTGTGTAACAATATATTAATAATGACCTGCTTTCCATGAGCCATAAAACCTAAGTGTAAATTCATCACCATAAAAATTTATCAGAGAAAATTATACCTTGGCCCACGAAATCCCCAGTATGGAGAGGAAACTGAAGTCCTCGATGAAGAATAAGCTGTTAACGGAGAAGTAATACGTGAAGACATTCTCGCGGAGTATGACACCCTAAAACCCTCACACGTCCAAACAAAAGTGAGATGATAGTAATAATCCACGTGCGTAATATGAACGTAATTGTCCCGGGACAGCAAGATCAGTGATTGAATTACCAACACTGTCAAGTTATTATTTTAGGTTATCTATTGGTTAAGGTAGGTTTTGCATGGACATAGACTACCAAATAATACTCTTGCCACTCCTATCAAAAACAACTCAAAATCTTACTCGGTCAAGTATCACGATCAAGTATCGCCTCAAGGGTATCACTTCAACAGAATATTGTACGGTGTACAGCTGACGTTACCCCTATCACACTGTTGATAATACAGTTGAAAAAACGTTAGGTGTTCCCCAGGGAAGCATCATAGGCCCAATTTTATTATTTTTTATTTTTTTTATTATTTTTTTATTTATATATACCCTGCAAGCCACCGCCAGGGTGTGTGGCAGGAGGTGAATATAAACCAGAATAATGTTACCGGAACATGACCCTACCGCGGTCGAACAATGTTATTATGATCCCCTATCGTCCGTGGAAAAAATCATACATCTATCCGTTCTACATTTAATCTCCCTAATTCGATTTGCATGATCTCTCCTGCCGTAGTGAAATGGGGGTAATAATATATTTTCAACATCAGTGCTAAAGAGACGTCCTTTCAATTTATGGAAGGGAGTAATTTCACCTTCGCTCCGTGAGTGATTCCCAGCCTAGCTGCTCCAATATTTTGGATACGCTACTAAGTTTATCGCAACAGCGTTTAACAGATCTAGCTCCTCTACGCGGCACGCGAACCGATTCTCGAATTAATCCAACTTCGTGAGGATCCCATATGCTTACAGCATATAGTATTCTAAATGAGGCCTAACCAACGACGGATAACATTTCCCTTTGACCTTTGCATCACATTTACCGAGTACTCTTCTAATAAATTCTAATTTTTGTTTCTCACTCCCTTCTTCCCCCCTCCTATGCGCGCCTCCAGGGGTGGGTTGGGAGCACCGGCCCTTGTGCTCCAGAAGCGACCACCCCAAGGAAACGACGGCCCTCGTCTCCGAAAATCCTCTCCGCTTAGTGTGCTTGATGAATGATGTACAAACTTGTCCCACCAGCGGGCCATACCACACGTATTTCTGAACTTAGCATGCTTACCCTGTAATTTTGACAGAGTTTTTTGCATAGTAAACTGTCCAAAATATTAATCTGTTCGGTTCTATACGCTGTCTGAATACTAAAATGATGTACATAATTTTAATTTCCCCCTAGTCTACATAATAAGACCTTCCTTAGTAATCCATTGTGCCCGAGAATCTGCTCAATTACTTTTACTGGTTCGGTTCATGTAAGTCAACTCCTGAATAATTCGGTGTGTAAATATATATTTTTCTGGTTCTGTGGAGCAAGAAATGATTTAAGATTTTAAAAATGAAACAAATTATTAGCGTGAATCTGTACGCACGACGTAATGCGAAGTCCATCCTTTCGTGTTTTGAAATCGAAATTCTAGAAAATAGTAACTCCAGTTTCGTTAGGTATTCAAATCCCTTTCAGGCCAAAGATTTTTTTATAGTCATCCCAAACGTATTAAGGACTGTAAATAGACCAAAGTTTTATTTTTAGTTAGTTCTTCATCAAGTTTTCAAGCTAATAGCTGTTTGAACAAAAGGGATTTTCCCAAATTGAAGGTCAAACAAATCATAAGACCTCGATCTTATGGCTTGTTTGGCTTTCGATTCGCTTTTTAGCTCTCTAGATTTCGCTCTCTAGAGAATTAACACATTCACAGGGTAGCGACCCACTACCCCAGACCTTTGTTTCTTCGTTAATTGGAGATGCCCAGAGGTGGTGGGCCACTAGTATAAGGAGGAGTCATGAGAGGAGCATCGCGGCTTGCAAACACGAATCTATCGATTCATTTCCGATTCAGTAGTGAAACTCTTTTTTAAATTTGATCGTGATTTTACTCAATCACTTATTATAGTGAAACATTTGGCGTAAAATGGTGCGCCAGCAATTCTAACTTACCCTTCATTGTGGCCACGCAAGAATGAAAAAGTTCACCATCTCCGCTTGACCTAGGTACATCAGCTGGCAGCTACCCGCGCGAAACGTGAAAAGGTTATGTAATTATTCGCTCAATGAGAAGGATTGAGATTATCTAGTGGGCCTCTAACACGCAGCAGGAATACGATTTCACGCAAAGTATGAAGGCCATAGAGTTTTTCCGTAAATAATGAACGTAGCGATGGCGAAAGAAAACTTCAGTTCATTTAACGTTCCCATAGAAGTGGTGTTTGAAAAGGAGCTCCTATGATACTTAGATTCAGAGAAATAAGTATTGCGGCTTCATAATGAACGCTACGAAGGCATGTTTTACTTCAACCATTTACTGAAATTGGCCTGTCGCTCATTTACGACTGGTTACGTTCAGTCGGCAGAAGCTGGGAGTGGAAAAGCAGAGAGAAAAACGTTTACGAAGCCGTCATTAGTGGGAAGTCTTAGAGAATAATGCCACACAACGCCTCACGAGCAGCTACTCAATGGATGGAGAAAGGTCAAGGAAAATCTCTCGCTAATTACATGTCAAAAATGGATGAGAACAGCAGTGCAAATAACAAGCGCAGAGAAATTTTCTATGTCTCACCTTTGGCTTTTTAAAGACAACTTGATACCATGGCAGAGTCAATGCTTACTGACGTCTTAACAACACCTAAGAGGTCAGATAATACATCTTCCTCGACAATCTCGTATTGATTTAATAGTAAAAAAACCTTGCCGGTCACGGAATTGACCATAAGAATGAGATTTCATCTCGTTCGGAATCTCTTTGTTTAAATGAACTAATTCATTTTATCGATATAGATTCGAAAATGTTCTGAAACAATATTAAAAAAGACTATCCATATTAAGTCATCAAATTAATTGAATAAATATATACTTTTGAGAGTCTTACTGTAAAACAATCGAATATATTAAAATGAGGATAAATTAACGGGGTCATTACGTTTCCAAACAGGAAAGAATTACGTGAGGACATACAAGGCATTTCTACGAAGCTTGGCACTTTTTGGATCAAACACAGACAGCAATGAAAAATCCTAACAGATGAGAATAGGTTCCTTCAAAACTTGGTGCTGGCGGCAATGATGAACCTCGGATTAAAATGAGGAGCTAAACTATGACTGCTTAAGGGGAAAGAAAAGTCAAATGCTTAGAGATATCTTTAAGTATCAAATACCTGGGAGGAACAACATAAAATCAAATAAAAGGAAATGAGCATTGAATAAGAACATTGACAAATAAGTAAACTTAAAAGAGATGTACATTATAAAGTAGTGGCAGGAGGGTGTAAGAGAACATAGCCAACCAATCATAGGACTCAAAATCAACATGCATAGGTCTGGGGAAATGTTATTAGTTAGATCGAAAGTCTTAGTACCAAGCATGGGCCTATACAAGGAGAAGTTTATGAGTACTACCATCAATATGAATGGACAATAATTTATAGATTAGTCCACCTTAAACACGGACATAATTAAAAACGTACAAAATACTTGTATATTATAGAGATATACTACAGATACATTATACTGGTATTATAGATACATTATTGTATACTACAGATATTAGGAGATATATTATACCGTTAGATAGTAAATTCGCCAGAGAGATACTGTAGAGGCATTTACTACTGATATAATAAGAGAAGATGATTACTCGTATGAAGGCAAAGCAGCGACTAATTTAACAATAAATTCAAATTTTCAACTTTTTAACCGCATTTCACCATCTAATATTGCCATAATTCAATGTATTGTTTTGGAAATCAAAATATGCAAATTCCAGGCAAGCATTGAGATAGATTATTCAGTTCAACCTAGCTTTTGCACGCAAACATTTTCTACCTGATGCATCATCAAAAATAAACAGAAAAAAGCATAAGAAACCAAGTTGAACGACCATATAAACCAAAATTACTGCTGAACCAGTTATTCCTATTCCTTTTAGTGAAACACGCAAGGGTGACTTGTTAGAGATTTATATCGAGGATATATTCAAAGGAGAGATGTAATAATTCCAGTTTTCTTATCAAAGGTATATTTTCAAATTCTCTTGAGGACTGATTATGAGGGCATACTTGAACATAAGCATCCACAAAGTGTTTTCATCCACAAATAGTTATCAGCTTTACAAAATTTTATGCATCTTATGTTTTTCAAAATTCAGAGTACTCGTCAGAGTACTACACAACTGTGATCTTAGGTAGAAAATTGTCTCGATACCGATTAATAATATAAATCATGCATGCTATTAAAATCTTCTAAGGGATCCTAAATTAAATTATGGGCCATATTAAATTCCGCGTTATTCCAATTCTCGATTCTATTGGCTAATACCATCCGAAAAAAGCTTGGTAATGAGTATATTACATATTTTACCAAGACATTCAACGCTGAGCTCAAAGTAAACTGAATCCGAAGGCATAAATATATATTGAAAAGGTCAAATGTAACACGATTTTTAAGTAAATAAACCGTGCGAAAGAAAAGGTACGCTCTTCTAAACGTACTCAAGTAAATGCTGTTACCGATAGCAAAGCAAGGACAAGTGAAAAAAGTAATTAGTGAGAGAGAAAGAGAGGAGGAAGGACAACACAAATGAAGTTACACTAGCAAACCGAACTGCCGGCAAATAAGAGGGCGTATTAACCTCACAAAGAACACGCTTTCGAATCAATATCCTCGTGAAGGCGTCGTAAATCATTTTCTCCTACTCTCCCCCCCCCCCCAAACTCCCCCGGCGAAAGGAAAAAAATAGCTTTCGCAAGTGGGCATGCATCACGATACACAACACAAGGACATGGTTCATTACGATCACTATGTATGTAATCGCACGCATGCACGGAATATTGATAGGAATTTCGTATTTCATCATCTGCGGCGGATACTCTCACAGGCGGGAACAAAACGAATTGCAGGGAGAGAAGAGGTATGTACGTACTTGCATACGCGAGCAATACATGAACATGGTATGTTTTAAGGTGGAATATGAGAGGGGATGGATGAGATATCCATCTCCTCGGGAGTCTTCAGGGGAATTGGGGCGGCGTGGAGTCGCTTGACGGACTGGAGTAGGGGGGGGAGAGTTCAGGGAAGAAAAGAGAGGAAGAGGGATGAGAGGTTGGTTAGAGACTCCATGAGACCGAAGACGTGCCTGAGTAATTAATTCACTTCTTAGAAATGACACATGAGGGGAAAACACGGATATGGATTTCTTTCTCGGGTGAATTCTACTTCGCGTAAACACATGACATGATTAACGGTCAATGAGTGCGAAAACAAGGGAAACTAACTTCGAAGAAAACAAGATTATTTTTAATAAACACAGACGGAGAATTAGAAGAGATGGCGATAGGAATCAAAGTCGGAGGGGCATGCATTAAATCAGTTAGATTTACTGATGACCAAGCTTCATATAGCCAGTCATTCAGGTAATTACATACATTGCAGAGCGAATTAGGATCTGAATGTGATTGATACGGGATGAGGATCAATTAAACAAAACAAATGTTACGAATTTTCGAGAAATAGGAAAGCTAACATGAACTTTATACTTAAAAGATAAATAAGAGCAGAAAAAGAAGTTTACCCCCTATTAGAGGTGTCCTGGGCCAATATGGTAAGAGATTTTACATAAGGAAAAGAATTACGTTGAGCAAAGAAGCTTTTAGAGCGAGGAAAGAATTAATTATAGGCACTCATAGTAACGATTTAAGGAAAATATTGAAAAATAGCGTGGTTTTGTACGTCGTGGGACTTTGTTCGTCGAAACAAGATGACAACCGCAGATCGCATCCTTTTGAGATGTGGGTATGAAGAAGGATGGAAAAAGTAAAATAGACAGAATGGAAACCAAACAAAGAAGTGATAGACACGGCGGGGGAAGAGAGAGAGTTGTTGAAAGAAATCAATGGAGGCAAGAAAGGTGGGTGCAGAGCATGTTGACTGGTGATGGAATTCGAGTGTGGAATGAAGACTGTGATAGAGGGGAGAATGTTGAGCAAGAAAGCCAGAGAGAGAGAAAAACAATAATAATATTTAACGAAATAAAGGGAGGAGAAAAGCATGCAGAATTGAAGAATAGTTCACTGTCGTACGGTGTGTGAGGTTTTGTCTTATTAGGCGACCTTGGAAATGTAGTGGTGTCCAATCTGTTAAGACTATGTTACTCTTAACGGTAGAAACGAAGAGGATATGAACTATTGGCACAGTGTTTGCAATTTTTCAATTTTATAGCCAATATTGATTTTTTGTGGAACTCTGTATCAACATTTCGGGAAACTAGGTGACTATCAACAGGAGTGAAAGTTTGAGAACGGGGAAGTCCACAGTAACGAAGTACTTAACAATCGTCGTTCTCAAACTCTCACTCCTATGGTCACCTAGTTGACCGCAATATTGGTTTAGAGTTCAACAAAAATTTATTATTGGCAATAGGATACGCAGGCTAAACGGTAGACTGCTAAAATAGCTCGCGTATACGAGAGGTCCAAATAGATGACACTGACCAGGTATGGTCACTGTTGGTGATTTCACTGAAATAAGAACCGCGCACAGATGTTTTAGAATGAAGTTCCGAACAGTGTTAACTGAGATTCATATTAAAATAAATGACATTTAATTTGAAATTTATTTATCCTAGTTAACCAATACCATTCAAACAGTCTTCCATTGAGAATATGATTTCATAGAACACATAGCAAATCGTATCTTACTAAGCGCATTAAAAAACAATCACTCAGCAATTTCCCGTAACCATTATTAATTCATTTAGGAAAAAATCAATAAGGATAATCAAAAGTGGTCTCTACGAAGAAGTTGTACTTCTATGAGATCAATCCAATACAGCACAAGTTTTTTACGCATCCACTACGCAATTATGCTAATGATGTTTTGTATTCGAGACTAGTATCAACATATATATCACAGGGATGTTTACGTGTAATAAAATACAGTCAATAAGACTGCATTCTAATTATGAGTTGGCCTTTCTAAAGATAGATGCCTCACTTTCAGTATTAATTCATACTCGTACAACTGTGTTAAAAATTACTCCAAGGCAACGCTCCTCTCCATGAAATGTTACAGCTATTGTTCGTTTAATTTTTTGCTATCTTAGTGTTATGAAAAGACTTGCTACTGAATCGATTTCTAGGCTATGATAACCATTTTGACATTGCGTCACTTACAAGTTACGTTAATGTGGAGTTGGGTGCCTCAGATGCGATCGTCAGCTTTGCAATTGAAAGTGACGTATTTTTAAATCACATACAGAATCGAAATTTACGCTTTTCTATTGCGGAAATATGTTTATCCGACCAGGATTAGATCGTTGGACCACTGGCCAGAGGATCCGAGTTCGAACCCCGAGGAAGTCTCTCTGGTCACCCTCAGCTCCCCCCATTCTGTGTGATTTTTCGGGTTCCAGATCTTCTTGGAAAGCCATAACAGGGTACAGGGAAAGGAACTGGCACGCTTACCCTGATGAGTGAATTTCACACACCATCTGACTTAGCACTTAGTGCTGAATGAACTCTACCAACACCTACCAAAGCGATCTTTGGGTTGATTACTGTTTTCGTGGCATAACCGACGGGATGGAACCAACTTGGGAATTGAGGCGCCGCCGCGCCGGGTGGAGAGAAATCAGTTGTTATCCTTAATGTTACGCAATCCGCGATACACAAAGTCTCGTTTATCCGAATCATCATAATTTTATCAAATGGCTACTTAGATAACCTGAATCCAGCAATATCATAGGGTAATATTAAATTCAGATTGTGTAAAAGAAATGAGATACTAAAATTCTAAACGATGTCGCGGATACTTTACTGAGCGTTGATTTCGCAAGAAAAATTTTCTTCGACTGAAAAATAAAAAAAAAAAATTTTTCATTTCTAATTAAGTTGCTACTGAGGATATACAATCACCATTAAAACCATTAATGACTCTATTTTAAATTGATGTATGATACATAAATAAAGGATTTATCCATAAACAAGTATATTATCAGGTAATAGAAGATGATAATAGATTGGCCGCTTGCACTGCTGAATTATAATCGAAATGATGAGCATATCAGTTTGCGGTTAATCTTGATGGAACCAAGTAAGAAAAATATCTTAGACTTCGTGCGTTTTAAATAAATTGGACGTAATATTGTAATACTCTATAGTGACAGTACTCATGGTATAATGAGCATTTTCTGTGACTCTGTAGTAAATACTCATAATACCAGGCGGAACGCATAGTTATTTTTCCCAACAAAAGCATAAATTAGAGGAATTAAAAACTGAAGCATTAATAAGAAATATGGTCATTAAAAGATAAGTATTGATCGCGTAATTTCAGTAATTGAAATGCGATCGTATACCGGCCAATTCTTAAAAAGAGGAAAACTCTAGTAAAATCTTGAAATATGGCCAAAATTAATGTTAGTTTTTAAAAAGTAAACTCCGGCACAAGCGCCGACAGCTGTCAAATAGAATTTGAAATCAATTTTTTTTTCACGTTTACCCCGTTTGGGTTCAAAATTTCCAAAACTTCTTTTCGCATTATTTAAAAATGCAACATTTTCGAATAAAATTAAAAGATCAAATATATTATTAAGATGCACGTGAGATCCAGTTAATTCGTAACTAGAATAAAACATTCCCAATTAATTCAGCGGATGCTGGTTGCTTGTTTGCTTCTAGCGACTTTAAAAACATTAGCCAGTTGTCAGTTGAAAGTTGTCAAGAGATTCAAGAAGTGAAAACGTTGTTCACGCAGCAAACTCGAAATCTCCTTCATCATGAAATAACCGCTGTGAAAGTATCCGACGCAAGGAGTGATTTTAATTGATTCATCACGAAAAGGAAGCCCGTAGTGTCTCAATAAGCAGATTACCTCATAAAATTCAGTCTTTATCTCAGTCATTATCATGGTTTGACTACCAACTTAGAGTGAATAAATGATAGCTACGTTATGAAAGTCATGTTTAGAGAAGATTAGGCATTTGGCCAGAATAGATGGCTAATGATGATGAAAAACAACGAAATAATTATGCAAAGAAGGTAGAAGATGAATAGCTAAGGAAGCTGATTGAAGCGACTGGATAATGACTGTTTCGAATGAATTTCCTTGGAAACACACATACAATTGGTACAGAATGGCATCCAGTAATGTATTACGTGATTACAGGAGCGTCGTCAAAATAAAAATTTGCAATACTGCCGGGGATTTAGGTTCGCGTCACTTCAAGAGTCACCATATTTCATCAATAAAGCTATTTACTAAAATTAGCATTACCTTAACGCTATTTTTTCCACAAACGAGCCGCGCAGCTCGGCATATGCCGCAGACCGAACAATGGCGTGTGCCAATAGTGAATCTGATAAATGAGCAGTTCAGTTTGAGAAAGGTAAAATGTACGACGAAACCGTTTTAGCTCTAGTGAAATCAATCCCAATTGGAAAAACCACGGAGACAGATGACAAAATTTATAATCTTAAAGGTGCACGAAACTCGGATCTCCTGCAGTAGCTGCTATAAGAGGGGTCATTTGCCTAAGTAAATCTTCCTCCGATGAAAAATGGGACTAAATTTTAAGGGAAAACGATAGATTTTCGAAGATGCATGACATGAATGTAATGGAAATACTTCCGATTAATGTAAAAATTACCTCTCGTAATAAGAAACTGAAGGTCAATGAGGGTGTTAAACTGAGTAAAATTTACTCTTTTGTCAATTATCCCGTTCATTAGATGAGCTAGAAATCCAATACTTTAGTCTCTTCACGTAAAGGATACAACTTCAAATGAGACGATGCCGAAGAGGGAGTGGGGAGCAATTATGCTAGGGGGAGTGCAGACTGAGTTGACCGCTTGTGGAGACAAATCAAGCCGCCGTATTATTAAAAATGTATTGCCTAAAAGTCAACACCGTGAAATATATCATACGTCATCAGCTGCGGGTATCTCATTCGAATGACACAAATTATTTAGAGTCACCACCAATTCGTTCCGCCTGTGTTGTATTAATTCATCATTAATACGATTTGTATTACCTTATCTATTAAAAATGGATTGTTATTCAATTTTGCGATTTCTCTAGAGGCTTTTGGAAAAGAATAGCAATTATCTTACGAAATCTTTTCCAAAGGTTTTAAAAAATTATTATCTTACACAAATATCCACCGATCTCATCACAAATTTAGATGATTCTGAAGATCAAACTCTAATGCTCTCATTTCCAATGTAAAAATTACATAATTTCAAATAGGCATTTTCCAAATAATTTTTCCCTACCCCAAAACGCACGGTAGGAGTATGTGAGCTGAAAAACCTTCGCAACATCATAATTTAAAAGAAATATTTTGTCATGAAAAGGAACATGTACTAGATTTAAATTAACTAATTAGAAAAATGTAAAAAATTCTCCGTGACTTGGCTTGGACTCTAACATGGATACTCTAATTACGAGTCAAATAAATGGATTAAGGAGATTTAGACCTAGAACCTCGATAAAGTCTAATTATTATTCATATAAAAATTTCTTAAATGTGTACACTGACATACACCAGCCCTCTTGAAAACAGACGAGGGCATTTGAGCGATTTATCTTATAATTGTCTCCAGATAAGGATAACCACAACTTATCTTCGTAAACCTAAAAAATTGAATTTAATTACCCATAGAGAGCAATTGAATATATTTCATTTGCTAATCCTCATTTTGTATTCATATTCAAAAACAGATATTCACCTTCTAATGGGGGATGAGCAAACTGAAATGAATATTAATACCACGAAAATAAGAAAGCATTATTAAATATGCGCAGCCCCATAATTATAAAATTTCTATATCGGAAGAAATGCCGTTAAAAACACATAACCGTGACTAATCGTACATTGTAGAAATCGTACATAACTACAGGAAAATATGAGGCAATTGCATAATCATAAAACCGTATCTCTCTGTTTCAAAGCTCTATTCAAAATGTATTCCCTCAAATTCGCTCCAACTCCAATATCAACACTCCTCCCTCGTCCTTTCCACCCTTCTCTCCTCTCCCATATCTTTATTTGAATAACACCAAACTTCAATTATAATTGACCACTCAACAGATAACCTCAACCAAACCTCATCTTCTAGGCCCGAAATAAACGTTCGCATTCTGACCCAACCCACCTCTTCCACTACGACTAACACAAAAAAAGCATCTCTCTCCTTCGCATGAGTCTTCGCGAATTATTTTTTTTTCTAAGAAGTTCAACTCTCCTCCAATTACGAATTCGAGGTAGAGAGTTTTCCTAGAGAGTCCTGGAAGGGAATATTTTTGTTTTAATGTGCTCAAGTGAGAGACTCGAATTCGTTCCCCAGAGATAACTTCCTACGTGACCTCAATGCATCCTTTAATGAGCCCAATTAGAGGAGGGATGGAGAAGTACTGGTGTTGAGTCTAAACAACGGTCTCCATCTAGTTAGCAGAAACGCAATCAAAACTCCAATCAATCCTCTCCGAAAAAAATTAAACGTAAATGTTTTCACAATTTTCATTTTCCGTTCATTTCATCAGTATCACTTCATTTAACCGTGCTTGAATGGCGGTGATATTGACGATAACCCTTCTATGATTCAGCTTGTCCTTAAGACCTATCGTGAACGGATGTTGAGGATGGTGCCTCGCAAAACACTACCCAATCATGCGCCTTTCATTTCCTTTCACCATTAAGTTCGTATTTTTTTCGCGGTCGACACAAATATTAAGTGATTTATTCGTTAGGAGGATACGAAAATATATTTAAAAGTAATAATGAGACTATACCTGTTACTACAGATCGGAGTATGAACTAGCAGGGGCTATTATATATCGGTATGTCAAATCGGGCGAAGAAGTCGTTGAACTCGACTGAAATAATGTACGACACAGTGCCAGTTTTGTTATGTGCAGTTTTGGTGACGCCACTGTACGGGTCCCACTGACGTCCTATATTATTTCTACAAATATCAGATAAAAATCTACTTCGAATGCCCAAAAATTGGCATATGCCCATCCCGGTGCAACAACGGACTACGTGTTTTTATACTTCCGCCTACAGTAACAATGAACTGGTGCTACACTTTTCCTGTTCTAAGTTCTTGGTAATATTTAGTTCGCCTTACGCAAAAATAAGCGCCATAATCGAAAATTCATTTCCCCCCACAATGCAATTGTTAGAAACCAGGTCTGCTTTGTCCTTCTCAACCTTTCATTCGTCGTTGAGTCATCAGCGAACCGCACATTGATGCGAAGGATATGGACGTGGTGACCATATTCCGCAATATATGCTGCGAGAACTGAAGCGAATGTGGACGAGCTACTCCGCAGACCTCATTATACTCTCAGTAGAAGCGGAGTTTAAGGCATATTAATGTGACGCGTCAAGTGCCTCACTGCCTGTATATCTAAATAAGTTGTCCTTACAGAAAGTCCTTCACCTTAGGTGTCTTTATTTCCTTCAATCCCTAACAAGGTGACCACACACGGCGGTTGTCTAAGTGGTTGCTGAACTGTGCCACCCTCCCGATTCTCCATCTGATATTTGAGGGGTGCTTTAATTTAAAAGCCAACATGAAGATTGAGATTTATCCACATGATGTTCCGTTAGAGCGTCAGACTCGAAAAGAGGTCAGTGAAGAAGTATTGCCCGCAGTTAAGTGCAAAATGACTTCGGGTTCAGAAATTGCTCTGTTATGCCCCTGGAAAATCATCACAAAACTCTTGAAGCCTTGAAAATTCACAACAGAAATCACTTTATGGCATTTAAATATCACCGTTCTAATTACGTTTGTGGCCAATTTGCTGCAGGAGAAAAGTCGTAGCCAGAGAGACTAATCTAAAATAAATCAATGAAAATTCACGTTTGAATGATATACGTATTTTCGCAAGTCCCAGGGGAAAAAAAGGGAAAAAATCCATGAAATCATTCATTTCAAAATCTTAACTGCTTTTTCGTCGAAGTCCCGTGATTGCAGATAAATTATTTCATATTTTATAAATGATTAAAATTGCTCTATACATAAATGGTTTGTTTTGTCGATTAAATGTCATTAAAATATACACATAAAATTTTAAATACACCTAGGGGATGAAAACGGTGTCTTTCTATCCCTGTAGTAAATTTCAACTCTACTTTGTCTTAGTTTTGGTTTAGGAGGAGGACCGAACAAATGTGGATTTTCAGAGTTATAAATTGGTAAGGACTGCACCCGTCATATTATTAACTTAATATATTTTCTACGTCCATCATTATTTTCTTGGGAATGATAATTGAGGTGGTTTCCCGTTGCCTTCCTCGCCAAGGGGTTGCAAGCATTGCTGAGTGAATTGGAGGTTCAGTACGATAAATATGGCATGATAATCAATATTAATAAAACAAAGGTTATGTGATTTTCCAGAAAGAAAAGGGCTAAGCTAAACATTAAAATAGGAGGGGGGAAAATAGAGCAGGTAGAGCAATTTACGTGTCTCGGAAGTGTTTTGGACCAATACGGTCAAAGTGGTAGGGACGAAGGAGAAGAATTGCGCTAGGCAAGGAGGCTTTCTCAAGAAGGAGGGAGTTGATGACGGGGACGTTGAGTAGAGATGTTAAGACAAGACTCGTAAAAACTCTGATATGGAGCATAGCTATGTATGGTGCGGAAACGTGGTCACTGAAGCAGGAGGATAGACGTAGATTGGAGGCTTTTAAAATGTGGATCTGGGGAAGAATGGAGAAGGTGAAATGGACCGAAAGAAAAACAAATGAGGAAGTACTAGAGATGGTGAGTGAGGAGAGGGGTATGTCGAGAGAAATCCTATGGAGGCAGGAAAAATGGATGAAAGTCATATTCAGCGGTAGTGGAATGTTGAAGAAGGTAATAGAGGGGAGAATGTTGGGCAAGCGAGGAAAGGGTAGGAACAGGATAGGGATGCTGAACGGGATGAAGGGAGGAAAGAAGTACACAGAAATGAAGAGGGACCTGATGTAGATTAGGTTGCTGGAATGAGTTTTCTTTGGAGTTACAAAATGTTTATTTGATAGTTGTGTCCATCCAAAAACCTACCTTAACTGGTAGATTACCTCATAATATATTTTCTACATCAACACAGATGGAGGTAGGATAAAGGTAGCTTTAAGCAACCGCGAAGCTTTACCCATCAGTTTCACATTCGTTTATTTTTTCACTATGCATTTGCCGATCCTAGGTAAACAATCTTGTATTTAGGAAAATATATACCCATGACGGACGCAAATAATATTTCTATGGTTGCGGTATCATTTAATCATGAGAAAAAAATACCTGGCAGCAATGTCAAAGAGCTTCTCAATCATGCTAGGGCGCCGAACGGCTCAGGACTATTCCTGGTACATCTTCAATGGAGAAATAATACTCAGCGCTCAGATGGTCGCTAATCTTTTTCTCAAAGAGCAGCCAAAATAAGTGTTCTTCCTTTCAAAGCATGAAAATTTATCCCTATATTCCATCCTTGTCGGCCAAAATACGTACGGAATCGCTGAATAATAAACTCGTAAATACCGAGTCCTCGAATTTGGAATGTTATTTATGCCGGCGTAAATGGAGTCATTAAAGGTGTGTTGAGAGCAAAATACGATTGGAAATGGACGCCAAGAAAAAAACTGAAGACACGCTTATAATGGCGAAAACACGTGCAGCGCCGGTCATATTAAAGTTAACTTCTGCAAATGGTGTTATTTTATCCGATGGACAAATATCTTGAACGTGCTCCATTTTCGTCATCGCCCCAGGTAATCACACTCTTCGCACTCTAATGTTCCCATTTGATTATATGCATTAATCACACACACATTAAGCGTTCATTCATATTCATTGCAGATTTACACGAAGAAGGCGGTAAATGTTGAGGCAGGAGGAGCAGCCCACCCCCCCCCCCCTTTCCCCCAAGTCACCAAGGGAACATTCTGGAAATTGTGAATTTATCATCCGATCAAACTGTCGACTTAATTAATAACAATTCCTTCTCATTTACAAGACGAACAGAAAGCATCTCGAGCATAAATGAGCATTCCGGAGTATATATGGGGAGGATATGGTGCACATAACGGCAGGTAGTGAATCACGAGCGTCGTTACGAAAGGAAATATTCATGTATACTCGCCGTTTGATTCCTACGGCACCAAATTACGCTTATTTTATGACAACGTATTTATGACCTATCATTTGCGTGCAGTACGCACGCGACCACATTTTGTCTTAACTGTAAGTAAATTTTATGAAAACTGCTCCACGGATAAACTTAAAATATTCCCGTTCGGCTGGTCTTGAGGCAGGAGTCCAGTGAGTAAAAGGAAGGTTGTGAAATGGACTCGTGGATGGGCCTCTTCCACAAACAATATGACCACGCGTATGGATGTATAAATTGCTTCAAAAAGGCGTTTGAAATTTACACGCAACGGTATGGTGTAAGAAAATATGAATAATGTAACCAAGTCATCCGTCTAAATATTTATTTCTAACATGTCTTTCACGCTTTCCGATGGTGTACTTGTTTATTCATATGAAACACGAGTTGTTCGGAAGAGATTTAAAATTTCTTGGCGTCATTACATTTGCCTCAATGATGGCTGTTATTCATTCTGACACCATGGTGAAATTGAAATTACGGGACGAATATTGCCTTCTCATTTCCTCGGGACAGCGCGATTATATTCCATGAGTAGGAAAGCAATTGAGGATGACAGGTCACGATTGAACTCTGATTAAGAGCGCCTCCTCAAAACTAATACCTCCTGAGAATAACCATGAAGACTGATCAAATTCATTCCTCTTATTGATGTAGCAGCGTCCGATGATTATACCTTTAGCGCCTTACACTGAACGAATTGTCATTTCGAACTCATCCCCACTTGCCACTGCAACTTACCACCCGCGACTAAAACTCCCGTGGGAAATCTCTTTTGAACGGAATTTTCCAGCACCATGAGTGCAATGCAATGCAAGCACGTGGCCTTTCGAGACCACTCGGGTGCATAGTAATAAGCACTCTTGCTCGAGGTATGTCGACAAAATGCTCAACGAGTGAAACTATTTATTCAACCAAACTCGATATTTTTTACCAGTTCAATTAGGACAATTATTATTTTAATTACTATTAATGTCTCGACGCTCGAAGCAAATAAATTAATGTAATTATGGAGTTTATAATCTAATGAATAATGATTTCAAAGTTTCTGTGATGTATTTAACACTAGGGATATTAACATTTTGCGTTATTATGCAGATTTGTTATTTAGTTGCGTCGTTCAGGCGAGGAGGTTGATGAATTGCAAACTAGATACAAGGAGCGAGAATATTCATGGGGAGGAAAATTAAACTCTGACAGGGTTGCTGCTTTAATCTAAATTGTGTGACGCATGGGCCCCTGTGTAACAGTATCCCCAAACGCTCTTCCGTTTGAATCTATTTATCCAACGGCGTGAAATTTATTTTTCCCGCAAGTTTACTCGCAAAAGAATTTAACTTTTTTCCTTTACTAAAAATAAGAATAACGCGCTCCAAATTACAAACTACGACGTCCCTCATTTGTGTTTAATTTGATGAAGCTGTTAATTGATAGAAAACATGTAAAAATACATACCGAGGTAAATTTGCAATGAAGTATTTTGCATATGGATGTCATTGCTCATCGTGACTATTGAACAAGATGCATGATAATTACTATTGTACTTATAATGGTACTTATAATGTAATCAAGCATCCGACAGATCTCCAAACAGTGCTTTTTCTTCCAATTTATTGCACATTTTAGAAAACATCATTTCCCAATCGACGTTTTTTTTAACTTACACCACATTCGTCGTCACAAGTTTAAAAAGGATGACATTTTAAGGATTTACTTATTTATAATACTGCCCTCAAATTTTCCAGAATTCCAATATTTTCCATTAACCGTGTGTGAAGTCATCTAAAATGATATTAAATTAAGTGATGAGAAGAATTTAGTGCATTCATTACATTTCATGTTAACAAGTACTCTTATTAAGTTTCAAAGGTATTCCTCCCATTTTAGAAAGATTTCGTACAACATAAAAATTCATTGCTTTACACCGAATATTGAGTCGCTCAATAAAATAATACTACAATTAATAATGTTGGGCCTTATAGGATAAAGCAAATGAAATCGTTTTTATGGCAACTATATTTTAACTTACGAGGTAAAATTAACGCTAAACTCGTCTTAAAACGCAAAACCTTTTGGATATACGTTAAGGGATATTAATAATATTTAGTTAATATCTGTAATTAGGCTGGGACCAATAGCTGTGACACTGTAGTTTCTAAGAATTCAATATAAAAATTACTCGTAAGAAGATGACTTGGATTTAATGATCGACCTGATTTTCTACGAACTGAATTTAGGGTAGAATACAATTGGAGATTTGGTTCGCAAGGGGAAAAAGCCATGATCCTGCAAATCTTCAATTACTGGGACTTGGATTATCTAAGTTCTATCACTTATCCCATTCCAGCAAGTAAGTACCAGCGTTTTCCAGACACACAGATACCCGGAGACTTACTTGATATTTCTCGTCGCCCTACTCCCAGCAATATGGCCTCCAATTTATTAGTCAAAACAGCGACGGCGACTCGAGCAAGAATTACGACGTCCATTTGCCGGCAGGCAGGGGGCGATCACCGCATCCAGTCCGGATTCACTCACAAATAAAAGCCTGCAAGGGGGATGCAGGTGCACGGAGTCGGGAAAGTTAAAGGGGCAGGAAGTAGTGGAGGGAGATGGCAGAAGAGGTATGAAACGAAAAGGTAGGCGAGAGACAGAGACGGTTTGGAAAGATCTGTCGAGTGCAAGGGTCTGGAGCGGAGGCGAGGAAAAATCTCTCTGAATAAAATATTAAACGGCATAAAAAACTCAATTCGACACGCACAGCACATGAACTCGGAAATCGCGAATAACAAACTCTCTCCACTTAACCTTCAGCTTTCGCAGTTGTATGCGTGGATGCATAGAGATCTTCTAGTTTAATTCATGTCAACAACAGCTTTTTAGGAATAATTCGGAACAACCAGAACGCATTACATGATCTGTTCCCTTCTACAATCCTCAGACGGTTCTTAATCCACCAACACAAAAATTGTGGATATCAGTTCAGCATCTGGCATGATTTTTGTATGAATCGTCGGGATGCAGGGCCCCGAGAAAACTAACGATTATCCTAGAGTTGATTTCATAAAAGTCGCCAGTTTCCCCCGAAACCATTAAAGACATGAGCTAGATGATTACGATAAAATGTAGCTTAAACTTTAAGAAGAGAAAAAAGAGATTATCAATGGGGATGCCACATTAATAATGTACACTAAAGTTTGCACTGAGTGATTTCTAATGGTTTACGAACCTCGCGAAAATTGTATTAGTTTGCATCTATTAGTTTCTATTTTTCTTGTAGATCTCTGTGTCCACAAGTCCTAGGGGGAAAGAAATATAAAACATCTACTCACATTTGATGACAGGGACATTGATTTAGAATGTTGACAAAATATTAGTGAAAACCTTGATACCGATCTTTGTTTTGCACAGCGCGGACACTGGGTCTTTGAAGCAAGACGATGGCGTAGATTGGAAGCTTTTGAAATGTGCTTGTGGAGAAGGATTGAAAAAGTAAAATAGGCGGAAAGGAAAAGAAACTAAGTGCAAGAGATGGTCGGGGAGGATAGAGGATTGTTGGGAGAAATCCAAAGGAGGCAGGAAAGATGGATGCAGAGTATTTTAATTGGCGGTGGAATGCTGGGGACTTTTATAGAGGAGAGAACGTTAGGAAAGTGAGGTAGGGGAGGGAAAGGATATGCACGTTGGACGAGGTGTCAAGTTATGTCTTTTTGGACGGAGCTTTAAAGTATACTGATGATCAGTCTTGTCCATCCAAAAACCTACCTTAAACTACAGACTACCAGTATAGGCTAAACAAGGACACTAACAAGGTTAAAAAAAGACAGATGTAGCGCGGAGTGGATCCGAAATATGGTATGGAAGAATACTGAAAGGAAGTCGGACTCCGTGACTTACAAACCCTTCAAAATTATGAGGTCTTTGCGATACACCGATTTCTTTACCCTAAGATTGGAACTTATAGATATTACTGATATTGTTGATAAGAATCAGATTACGAGTTTGGTAAACAAGATAAAGGAATTCCATTACATTTTCTCATACTCCGAGAATTACCATGTCTCTATCCACCGAGCTAGTATAATGTAAAGCTCGTCCAAGTCAAAGGTACGCATTATAATCAAAAGATCACCTTATGGTTATCAGCCAGGTCATGATCATCTGTCTGGGAATAAAACTCCATGCCCCCATAATAAATTTATTCAAGTATTGTACTCGAGTCACCAGAGATGAGCCGTTGGGACACGGAATTATAGAATAGATTACGATGCCCGAAATGAATAAGAATTCGTTTCATAAGAAAAAGACTTTTGTTAAAGAATTATAATCCTTTAAAAAGAAGCCTACACGAGGTAAAAAAAAGGAATTATAATCTATAAAAACAGAGACTGTCTACCGAACTCCACAAAGATGAGCGCTCAGAAAGACCTGTTTTTGTGCTTTCTACTATCAATACTTTACTGTGGCATAATCAGCCATGCAGTGAGTTCAAATTTGTATACATCGAAACAGTCCGCATTTTTCTCATTTAACTCCTTTGGCATGAACAAGCCAGAAGGCGAACATATTTCCCCCGATGGATTCCACGGTCATAAAACTCGTAAAAAATGGCACTTCTCGGAATGATGTCATACGGAGAGCGTGTGAGGCGTAATAAAGTCGAAGACGATCGATTATACGCTCCGGCACCTAATTCAAGGCGATCATCAAATTGATGCTCGAAGATTTCCCGAGTTTTCCTGGATTTGAACCCTTTTTCTTTTCCAATTATCAGATATACCTCTACGGAATATGTATGCATTTTTTTCGCAGCTCATTTTTTTAGATATAAACAATCCAAATGTAAGCCTTTAGTTTATTGCTAATGAATGGGCCACTTTCTTTCCACGCTTATATCAAGTAATTACAACTAATGACTTAGCAAGTTTCAAATCCTAATAAAAGCAGAGGAAAAGATAAAAGAACAATATTACTTACAAACGATCAATGTTTAAAACCATTGCCATACCACACGAACATTGGTCTTAGATTTATGCTATTCAGTTATATGTTTAAGTTCTTCCAAACAGAAAAATTACAGGCCAGATTTTGACCAATAACATTTGAACTCCCAGGCCCTTGGTGCAAGAAGCACCACGACCGAACTCAACGACAGCCGGAGAGGGCTTTACCCCAATGCCACCGACCCCGGAACTCAACTTCCTACAGCTCCTGGTCTATAGCATATCACTGCGTGCGTGGGGTGTTAAAAATTCCCGTACTTAAAATATTCAATAGTATAAGAGTACGTACTTGCATCAAGCCCATACTGGCGTTTTTGCGCAAACTTTAAACTTCTATGACAATTTTTCTAAAATTCTCTACTTTTCAATGATTTTTCTTACCAAAACTATTTCTTTAATCCTGAAAATCCAGGTTTCAAATCTCATCATCATCAGTTCTTCAATCTGAAGATTTTTTGCCTCATGCACTTGAAGGAAGTAAGGTTTATGACTCCGACATATAACGGTACACAAAAATATATACGTTAGTAAATGAATCCAGAGTAGTCGATGCCAAATCAGTAGAACCTGTCCTATTGACACCGATCACTGAATTTTACGTGTTGCACAAAATCACTTCACACATGTACAAGTATTCACAATTCATATTAGCACAGAAGAACAGCAATACGATAATTGAGCAAAACATACGACAGTAAAACAACCCTCTGCAACTGCATGTATCTGGCCCTTGACCTCCCTCTTGGGACCCCTCCATCTATTTTCCCTTCTATTACACTCCTTTGAAATCCATTGTGCCTCAGGGTATGTGCAGTCTATCCGGTACTTCTTTTCATTCAAATGATCCGTATCATATTTTCCTCTTACTGTATACTTCATTTCTTACCTTATCTAATCTTTCCTGTTGTTCCTTAATTCACATTTGCCAATTGATCTAAAATAGAAATGGTTTCCACCGCCAGAAACGAACAATCTTTGGGAATCTTTTATATCCAACAAGTTTACGAATCTACCTTGAATCTATCTTCCGTGATTTGGTTACCAGCCCAGGTGTTTTATTCTTATTCAGGTCATTATAAAAAAATGGAATCCCTGCCCCACATCGGTGCTTTTGTCGCTATCATTGCCGCACGGTCTAAAGCCGTGCAAGAGCAACCCCCGCGCGAGAACATATGGCCGGAACGGACCGGGTCGTACGCGCTCTCCTTCTAAACCCGGGATGCAAAGAGCGTTTCGAGACGGGAGCGCTTTGATGAGACTATTTTGTACCGTAGAAGTTTAGCTTGTTTTCTCGTAGATACGTAAAATACGGACCACTGAAGCATTGAAGTCCGCTCTTTCTAATTTTACAGGCGGACGGCCAGTGTTTTTTCAGTATCCTCGCCAGTATTGGCATCTAATACTAATCAATTGAACACCATCCAAGCTATTTTAAGTTTTCAGAGCACAGATAAATTAAGTCACTGTTTAAATTCGGGAATCTAAAATCAGGAAGAAATTAATTGGTGATGTGGAGTTGATAGAATGAGCCTTATAGTTACAAAAGGTTATTCAGATTGTTTTGATGAAAGAATTAATCTAAAAGATTTATTTTGAATAAAAATGAATGAAGTTAAAGATATATAATTGATATAGCAAATATTTATGGTCTTTAAAAATTCTCCACAACTGAATACGATCAAACAGTTCCCCTTCAATAATTTTTAACTTCAAACAACGCTGAGTCAACTGAAGTATGACTCGCGTTGAATGACCGAAAGACATACTTCTTCTTGTTCATCATTATATCTAAAAATAGAAGAAAGAAAATACAAAATGGGTACAGGAGGAGAAAAGAAAAGAACTAGACGGATTGGAAAAACTTTGAAATGTAATTTTGGAATGGATTTCCTTTACATTTGTACTTTCCTCGATAAACGAGGAAAATACAAAGAATGGCCCCATGAGGAGGGTAACGATATGTACGCATGCCTCAAATAAATTACTGCGGTAAGGAAAAACTATTCATGAGTAAGTAGACTTGCACACCAAACTGAGAATGGAATGTTGCAGTAAAAATATGCTAAATTGAAACACAAACGAATTCTGAAAGATCATCTATGGCACGACGGCTCTCTCTTATTCACCATAGATTACCAAAACGAAGCATGGCCCAAAATGGCGGACTGTGGGGCCTCAGGTAACGAGAGAGCTGCAAGTCCCGTCGGGAAACACCAAAGAAGACGGTGGCGCCACTTTCTCCTCGATCCTTCTAATCTAGTACTCTCCATCTGGAGCTTAAGGGGACCAAGTAAAGGAGGTGACAATGTCGCCTTAGGATTCCGCCATCCCCGACCGGCATCCGTTCGAGGTGGGACGCGTCACTCGCTCGGATATGTTTGTGTCCATGCACATATGTAGTAGATACGTGTGACGGCGTCGGCTTTCTTACCGGTCGTCAAACGGGAGGCGGGGGGAGGAGAGGGATCTCCGAGGCCGTGTTCCCTGCAACGCGCGCGCACGTCCATCGGGTCGGCGAGGGTGAAATTATTTTCGAGGCCGAGGGCGAGAGGGATGTATCGCATTTCGAATCTTTACGCCATCCCCGTCCCGAGCTCGCGAGCGATCGCCTCGCATCCGATTGCCCTTCGCATTACCGTGTGCCCACCCATGCGGAGAGACGGTGGATGAACTGATTGGTGGACACGAAGCGATCGAAAAATGAACGCACCACACCTCCTCCCCCTCGAGTGATTGTGAAGAAACGCACGTCTTTCCCTCATTTGCATGCACCTTCACATTCTTCCACAGCGGCCAGGTGTGCAAACTACCTCGCATTTGGAAAATTTGATGATCCCCCCTGATGAACAATGAACTTGAATTTGGGAATCGTTTGAATAACAAATTAGTTTGGTAATGGTTTTTGGTTTAAAAAATATCTCTTGAAGAATGAAACAGGGAAATCAGAAACTTAAAATCACCAACGCCAAAAATAAACATTGCCCGTATCAACCCGGACCGTTTTAATATACGATCGTGTATAATCGACCTTCACGTAATATGTGTGGGTGAAAGAAGAAGAAGGAATTTGAGAATTTTCGTATTTTTTTCAAAAACTTTTATGGTTCCGTTGTTAAAATGGAAGTCTTATTCAACGGGTGAGAAGTCTTCCCGTATACTCAAGTTCCAACTCTATTGCCAGAATCTCATGCCAACAAAGAAAAGATTTACTCCCACCCACAACTTCTCACGTAGCTCACCTTTCAAGCGAAAAAAATAAATGTTATAAGGTTTTATAACCTAATAAGGCGCAAAAAAATCACCATGTTTCGTGCCTTAAAAATTTCGCACAATACTTACACTCAAACATTATTTTTTGGTTGAGAAATTAGTCAAAAAATAGCAAAATCTGACAAAAAAACCCCAAAATAGCTTCCATCGATAAATTTTGTTCATGTTATTATGCTATTTTATTGAAATTTTAATACTTAACTTTGGGTTTAGATTTTAAGTAAGTAATTAATATTATGGACACATTTGTTGATCCTAATAGCCCTTATGAGTAATTCGAGTGTTGCAATAATAACGTTTACCAATATGGTTTATCATTTATCGTTCCTATACTTTAGGATATTATTAAAATAACTATAACTTAATAAACTTCCAAAGCATTTGTTATAGTTAGAAAATCTTGAAATGCTCTTTAAATATTAGTCATTTAACTAGGAAATAAATTTTGATGAAAATGAATACAACTCGTAGCCGAGGATACGATTGAAAGCTTTCAAAATTCACGATAAGACAGGAGCCGGCAAGAAAATGCATAAGGAGAATCAGGACAGAATGAATACGTGTAAGATAAATGAGAGTGAAATTATAGAAGAGGATAGAAAGTAATAAAATAAGATGGAAACTGATGCCAACTAAATATGTACTGAGCAATTTTCCAAATTTGTAAAAAAAATTAGCTGAACTAAAAAGTGAGCTAAGTCAGGAAAGTTACCTCCGTTGGAATGATTTAGACTAAAACAAAAGCAACTATCAACTAATTTTATTGTTGTAACAAAAGACCGTGCATTTTGATTGATCCGTTGCTCCGTGATTTCGTCAATTTCCATTTTCGACGAACAGTAAAAACAAGGACAACAGACACTAACATAACTGGCACCATACGCACAGCTCGACGATCCGCCAAGCACAGCATTGGATCTCAGGCAACTACCGCCCCTAGTGGCCGAGGCTATAGTCCGCGTCATGACCGCCAGATTGGTACCAGTTCGCGCATTCATTGTACAGACCACGTACATTAGCTTTTTCAAAATTCAGGTTTAATATTTTGGGTTTTAGATTTTACCCATTCGCAAGAGTAAAATCAAACATTAAAAGTAAAAAAATCGGAAATTGTTGGTTTTGTTTATTGTGTTCTCTCTTGATTTGAATCACATTATTTAGAGAGAAAACATCCAATACTCTTGCAATTTCAAAACGGAACAAGAAATTACCAAAATCTGGATATCATTATGTTTATAGTTAACCTGGTATCTAGTCATTTTTCAACTTGTAAGAAAATTATTATTATCAATGTCATAAATTAGTTAATATTAAATTATAGTATAGATAGTGCGTTATTTTCTCTTAACAGATAATCAGATATTTTCTCATAAACGGAGTCATCTCACCCATTCCCAGCAGACATTTTCCGTCAACGTGATATATTTTATATTATACAAAGGTCATTTACGGTATCACATTCCAATTAACTGCAAGAATAAGTATTGGCATACTAAAAACAATGGCTGTACCTATACGTGGAAAAAATCGAGTTGATCTTCTGACAAATCCTAACACCTACATATGTATATTGGAGAGCATGCTGTAGATGTTATCTTTTCATTTTATCACTAGTAGAGGACTCACTCCTCTCTTTCTATGGATGTGGAATAATTTATGGGCTACGTCCCACGATACACCATCAAGCTTTACAAGACATTCCGACTATGAGATACAACGTCATTCCACTTTCAAAAGCCAAAATATCAATCGATCGATGGATGTATGAATCATTCGTCACTCCCTCCCTTCCTCCTCTTCATTCCTCCTCCCTCCAACCAAGGAAAACTTATTTCCGAGGGCAGGCCACCCACGGCGATCCACGATGAGCTCGCTCGAAATGGTCCCGCAAAAGGTCCCACCTGACACCATAAACGCTTGGAATAAGAAAATAAGAGAAACGATTTTGCCCCCTCCCCACCCGGCCGTCGGAAATTAGAAGCGTGATTTCATTACCGCGATTCGTCAGAGACACTGAGGGCATCTGTGGAGGGATCGCCTGAATCCTCAATCGGTACACTTAATAAGTTATCCCGAGGCGAGTGTTCTTCGGCGATTTCCTTCCAAGGCCGTGACTTGATACCCTTCTCTCCGTCCGCTCGCGAATGTGCAAATTCGTTTCCACATTCCAAAATATAGGGTTATGTTCATGGTGGTACCTAATATTTATAAGCGCAATTGACGTGCCACGGATGGAGTCACAAATTAGAGCTTAAAAAAGTGTCAAATTACCTGCCTATATTAGTGTTCTCCAGCATGCTTATGATCCCGAATTAAGGCGCTATTTCATACTTCCCTTCGAGGGCAGACATAAAAATTAATAACAACGATTTTTTTCAATATTTCCCCTATTTGCCTAAAAATGACAATCCTCTCGTTCTCACAGGGAAGTTTTAAAGATAAATTAAAGGCGATCTCCTAAAATATTTTAAACGCATTCTCATCATAAAATAAGAGTGACCGGGTCTTCATGATTAAGAGAGATCATCTGGCCTTTTCTCTAATAATTCAAATGCACAAATTAATTTGTATAGCATTTCGTATAGAATTCCATTAGAAAGTAATTAACATTGTTAGCTCCATAAGAGTTTTTATGGGACCCGAATGGCTACCTATTTGTTAAAAAATAATGCATGTGAACAATTACGAGAAAAGTAATCCACGTCCCTGTAATTAATTACCAATAATTCAATCATTTGTCAGACTATTGTTTATGTCATTGGTACTTGCAAACTAACAACAGCAGGCAAGAATAATAAATTTTATGTATGTCTGACATTCATATACATTAAAGTAAATGAAATAAGCATAATTTAAGTTGAAATTAAAAATAGGTTTCGTCACGAGTGACCATTCATAGAAACAAACACCAATTTTTGCATAAAGCTATAGGTAGATTTTTCAACGACCGGGAATCCATTTTTTCGAAGTTTTAAGGCAACGTATACACATTCTTATAGGTAAATCATACACATTCTTATATTTAGACAAAATATTAATGATAAATCAATTTTTTCTATTTCAGAGGAAATATTTAGAAAGATTTATGCTATTATACTCCGGGATCTTTTAATATTACCAATTAAGCTGGTCCGTAGCTCTGAGAAATGGACTCCCTCTCCACCTTATGTAATGAAATTGCCGTCAATAGATAACAAAGAGAATAATGGAAAGAACGGTACCAATTGATTTTTATTCAATCCCAATTAGTCGGAATCGAGACCGTGATCTAAATCACTCCTACGAGTAGTTTCCAACGCGACGAAATAGGCCGCCGGGAACGACAATGGCTCTCGACCGGTGCTTCAAAATCAAGGCCAATGGCATGGACATTGCGACGAGCGACGCGGTTACAATCCCCTAGCGTGTCTTTTTGGACACGAGGAGGGTGACTGTCGTGTTGACCGCCCTCCCGAGAGCCTTACACTCGAGAGGGTCTCCCCCCCCCCCCGACATCCCACTCCCGTCACTGTGAATAGGATGTTCCGAGTGGGAATCCTTTGCCGAGAAGGATGGTAAATTACAGGCCGCTAATTTGGCACATGCCCCGGAGAGTATCGGAAAGCCATGATGCCCAAGTACTCTTCCCTCTCTCTCTGCCACCCAGTTCCATTTCTCCGCGGGCGCAACATCTCCATCCTACAGTACACATGAACTACTGCCGGAATGACGGTGTGTTGGGACACCGAACCATTGAAATATAGAAGTTTGTAAGGGAAGATGTTCATCAATTTGTCAGTGATTTTCTCTTATTCTCCGCCTCTATTCCTCTTTGATCTGTTATTGCGAAAGAGTAACCTTGGAAACGACTCTTCAGCAGCATATTTCATTGATTTTTCTACTTCTTTCATCCTGCCAGTACAGAGTAGGATCAAGGTTATTTATATTTTATCGTGAATCAAATTGTACCACCGATACCTTTTTGACAAATATAATCCTCAGTTGAGTTTGATAACAAATGAGTTTCCAAATCTGGTGCGAGGTGCGTAGGTAGTAATTTTATGTAAGTTACGAAATAAAGTTTTGACATCGGTCAGCATTGAAATGCATTCACTCTGTAAAATATTTTCCGGGTAACAATTTCGATAAGCTAACACAATTTCAGTGTGCATCACAGTGAATAGGGAATACATAACACGATCAGAAGTAAGAATTAAAAAAAAGGAGTACAGAGGGAAAAAATCCTGGGAGTGGAGGAGATAAATATTGACACTTTCTCTCGCGTAATAAATTATTTGCAAGTAAAATACTAAGGCAATCCGTGGAGAGAAACTTAGAAACACTTGAGTGTGGCCAGTCAGTGAGTTCAGACCACTTCCCAGTCGATGGAGTCTTATCCAAGAGGCATTTTTGATAAATCCTCCAGCAGCGAGAAGCACCCTTCAGCTCCACACCACCTGCTTACCAATGACAGTGGATGAACGTTTGGAGTACCAGCGGGGAGTCAAGTGCGATACTCTTTTCTCATTTTAGTATTAAATTTTTGAAAAATAAAACACTTGGTCACCTGAATTCGAGGGAGTAGCGGAGGAGAAATCAGTCGGGGCAGCCAATCAATGAGTTCAAATGGACTCCTTTCGGACGGGGGAGATGTAAAATCCCAGCTGTTTCCAAACACGGGGGTCGGAATCTGCGAGAGTCCCCATCTGTCGCTAGGAGGAGTGCGGTCATCAAGCTCCTCGGCCTAAGCGATACAAAACAATTGAACCCTCTCTAAGCACACAAACACTCAAAACACACCAGGCAACAGCTGCGCTAATGGGAATCCTCCTTGTACCTTCCCCTAATCCACCATCCCTCTCACACTCTCTACTCTTCTCCTCCACCACACTCCCCAGACCTCCCAGCTCTCAAGCATCCCCCGTTTTTCCACTCCCCGTGGAGAGACCACGTGACCATGGAGCGTTTCGCGAAAAGGCAACCGGTGTTGCTCGGAGCCGGGCGACGATAAATCTCGACAACGACAAACCGTCTTCCCTACCTAACTCCCTCCTCCTTCTCTTTTCCTCTTCCAGTGCTTGCACACACAAACCGCCGCCGCCCGACCTCCCGATCTTCCCCAACCCTTTCTCCAGTCCTACCTCGCATTTCTTGTCTTCCCTCTTCCCTTCCTTTGCCGTCTCACTTCTTACCCAGCTCTCCTCCCCGAAGTGTGCTGCCCCTCCCTCGACAAGTGAGATTCCCTCCCCATACCCCCCTACACGTCCTCCCTCCCCACGAGAACATAATAAATCTTCCTCAGCTATTTTCCAATTTACCCTTCAGTTTCCTTTTTCCATCCTCCCTCCCTCCTCCCCCCCCCCACCCACCGCCCCCCTCTCACCTTCTCGTCTTCCATTGTTTGATGACCGACTGATATTTACTTTTGCTGCCTCCCGCATTGCGTATTTCATTGTCCGATCGGCGCCCTCAGAGGAAGCTTGCGTCACTTGCGCCCGCCACAGTGGAAGGTTGGTCGGTAGCGGAGAAGGAGGATTAACGGGAAAGCCCGATGAAATGTGTTCGGCTCGCCCCACACACACACCCACGAGGGATTTGAGGAGAGTGTTCCGGGAGGAAAAGCATTTACCGAGCTAAAAATAATCAACGGCGTAAATCATCCGGACTTAATCTGCCATCCATTATTCTTCCCCCTGAATGAATGCGGAGATCTTCACAGCTCCCCCTTTCGCCGCTTACGGAAGCGCCTCGGTGAAATTCTTCTCCAATCCTGGGGTGAGTTGCAGAGTCGCGTTGTTATTAATGCAGAAATATTCGACCGTCCGGGAGGTATTCAGCGGCAGGCGCCGCCAGTGTGAGGTGGACGGCGAGAGGTGTAATGCCCCAAGAGGACGGGCAGGAGTCGTGACCGGTATCGGTCCCCAATCTCGCGGTAGACACCCGCTCCACCTCGTTGAGATGAGGAGGATAGGAGATGAGTTATCACTACCTCGGATTTGCTGATTGAAAAATTCTCCTCCACATAACCTGACTAAAGACAGGCGAAAGTTGGGCGGAATATTGTAAGATTTGTTCGGAATTTATAGTTTGCCTAAACCATAAAAGGAAATACTGGATGCAGTGTGTACATTATTGTCCCTCCTGCGAAAGATTTCCGTTTTCATTTCCCCAGGCAAGATTTGCATGCTTAAAATCAATATAAGAAAACGATTTTTCAAAGAGGCTTCGACAGAATTGTGCTGATCAATCCATCCCATTTGAATTGTTTCACCGGCGTGTACTAGCCTTCTTCTTTCTTGGTGTTAAAATCATCAAACGTGGATATAAACGTCTGATCTTCGTCTTGTTATATTTTTCAATCAGCGTGAGGGGATAAAATGGCTTTGCATAGGTATGGTCCTCCACATAAAATATACATTGAAAACGGAAGAAAACCTTTTTCAGGTTTAAGTTAAGTATCGCACTAGATCAGAGTTGCTCATCCATAACCAACACACTCGTACAAGGTCTCTTCCCAAAGCAGTATGACTTAATTTTTCTCGGATACACGGACGGACGGGCAGCGGTTTCTCTGACTGGAGTAGAGAGAGGAAAGTCAGAGGAAAAGCTGGAGGCCCGTGGTAGTTGGCTCCCAGCATTTGCGGAGTACGGAATGTTCGTTTGGGAAACCTTTATAACGTAACCTCTTTACGTTATATCATGAACCGGTTATTGGAATAGCACTACGACATCAAATTTTGCGTGATAATGGGAAACACTGGGAAAGAGACTCATGTCATGCTCAAGGAAGCTTATGGTGATAGCGCCATAGGCAAATTGGGTGCTTTTGAGTGGCACAAGTTGTTTTGGGAGGGTAGCAAAGATGTTGAACACAACGAACGTTCAGGATGCCCCTCGACCTCAAAAAGTGGCGAAAATCTTGAAAGAGTGAAGGTTTTGTGGGACAGGGATCGCAGATTAAGTGTTTGCATGGTTTTTGATTAAATCGGTATCCCTAAAAGTGATGTGCATCGACTTGTTACCGAAAACATGGGCATGAGAAAGATGTGTACGAAGTTGGTGCCGCGAGTTCTTTCACACGAACAAAAGAAACTCGCATGCGGATCTGCCGAGAGCTTCTCGACCATGTGAGTGAGGATCCAAATTTTTTAGACAATGTCCTGCCAGACTTCTTCCTCTTTCCCAGCCTCAAATCCGTGCTGAAATGTAATTATCACGGTTCACAGGAGGCGTTACAACAGGCTGTGACGAAGGAGCTTAGCAGAATTAAGGGCACCGCCTTCCAGAAGGAGAACGAGGCGTGGAAAACCCGCTGCCAGCAGTGTGCCGCTCCGCCAAGGGTAATACTTCTAAGACTTTTGAGTGAATGGATCAATTCTTGCAATATGTTTTTTAATCGACTCAGTCCTACTACCTTTTGGATAGATCTTGTACCTCGGAAATCGGAATACAGAAATCTTCATACACATACACATGTACGTATTTGATGGTGTATGCATTTATTCTTTATCTTAAATCAAAAGACAGTTCTTTTTGAGGAAATTATAGGCTGCTACTACGGTTTAATAAGCTTTTAGGTTTCATTAAGAAATATATTCCCCCAGAAAAGAGAGTGAGTAATATTGATGGTAATGACCAATCAGGGTAAGCGAAAACAAAGAAGTTGAATATTTTATAGCGTTCGTTCATCGTCCATTATTTACTGACAAAAAGCCTTTGAATTACAAAAAGACGATCAGTTTGGTATTTCACGATTTAAAAGGAAGAGATTTGATGGTCAAAATGGTGAATGTGGACGTCACGTGCTCTCATTATTTGCGTATTATTTGTGGAATGATGCGACAAAATTAGAGCACGTCCTAATTATTCAATTAATCAGGTGTATGTCTTTTTATTCGAGGAATTTTCTGCATGACATGTCTTTTTGTTGCTTAAGGTAATATCTCGTGTAAAACACCCCAAGAAGGTAATTGTGGAACACGAATCAAAATAAAATTTATATAGCTGGCAAAAAATTTAACGAAAAGTTGAATTGATGGCTAAATTGTTGTCGAGCGCAGGGAGGATAGCCACTCATGAGTACAGTACCCCTTTAGTATCTATTAACCAACTCTATTGGAAATCTCCAATGGGATACCTTAAAATTGAATATAGGAATCACAAAATCAAGAAAACTAATCATTACAATAATCTAGTACAATGCGTACTTTTATTTAAGGAGAAACATTATAGGGTGAATGCATGAATGATGTATGTAGCAGGAACTGGCGACCTATTGATAATCGTAGCAGCGCCGCTAGTGACAGCATATTTCATAATCGAGAATTTATCGTAATTAAAATTCGAGAAAATATATCATTAAGTTGGACGTGAGTAGTAGTGAATAGAGCGCTGGTCTACTGACCCCCCCGGCCCGGGTGCGATTGCCGGTACCTCTGGTGCGATTCTGGGCACCCGCTTTGTAATTTTTCGGGTACCAAATATTTCTAGGGTACCAGAGCCAGCACAGGGAAAGTAACTTAGGCTCCATACCCAGTGTAAATTTCACACCACATTGCGCTTAATATGTAGTGAGTTCTACCCTCACCTAGCTCACCAACCTTCGGTTTGATTACTGCAGTTACATTCTTATATTTTAAGTAGATTGTAGTAGAATCCATTGTGGTATCCAAAGATATTAATGAACTCAGACTGGAAGCATAACATAAACACAGTAATCAACCCGATGTTCAGTTTGGTAGATGATGGTAGAGTTTACCCAGTATTAATCCCGACGGTCCGTGAAATTCACATATCAGGAGAGGGGGGCCAGTTCCTTTCCCTGTGCCGGTTATGGTTTCCCAGGATGATCTGGTACCCGAAAAATCACATAGCTTGGGTGGAGCTGCAGGTACCCAGAGTGGCTTGCCCGGGAATCGAATCCGGGCCCTACGGTCAGTAGTCCAACGCTCTACCCCCTGAACTACCACGACCCACATTGGAAGTATCATTTATTATATTTTTTATTAACGGTTATCTACCGGTAATCTACTGTGGAACCTTATTCCTCGTTTGCTTTCCTTTCTGTCCACTTCACCTTTTCTATCCTTCTCCAGATTAAGTGTAGAGCATTAAGGGAAACCACTATCATGGTACGAATTGGCGATTGACCGTACTAGCAAGGGATGGAATTTCCGCAAAGATACTTCACTGGGAAGTTGCACTACCTGCCCCGATTGGGTGGTTGTCGCAGCTACCTCGTTGAATCGTTCATCCTGAGGAGTATGCTTCCCGCGCAACTGGCTTTAAGAAATGCAGCACACGATAGTGGAGGGAGTTAGGAGGGGAGGGAGGGGAAGAAGAATGGGTCAGGTGAATTCTTCCCCTCCCGTTCAAATGCGTGGCCAAGGGTGGCACTTGTACCCGAGCCACGCAAACAACGATGAATTACCGCTAGCCGTTGAGGTGGGAGTTCAGGAAACGAAATTCGAGGGTCACCTCTACGCTAAAAATAAAGTTTCCAACTTTTCAAAATGACAAGGAGGACAACAGAATTTTTTCTGAGTGCTTCCTAGAGGGTAAATTATGGGTGGGCATCCATGCATGGAAATGAAGCTAATTTTAGTCTGGCTATTTTAAAACTTAATTTGTTTTCTATTTCTCCATTATTTTGCAATAATATTCGTCAAATATTCCCTCCTGCGACATACTGTTACTAAAAATGGCAAATATTACCATTGATTGGTTGGTTTTGTCGGTGATTCATCTATATTTTTTTAAAGTAAGGTGAATTCTTATAAACGAAATCAGAACATAATTTCTTAGTTAATTACTTTCTTGGAGTTATCCGTAAATTTTACAGCATTATTATTACATTACAATAAATAAGGTTTATAAATAAAATTGAGGAAAAATGCGATTTAAAAACTATCGAATTGTTTCTCCAATGCCTCCTAAAAGCAATACCCACCAATACGTAACGGCATTAATGAAGCTCGAAGTGGAAACCTCTCTATGTTGAAATACTTATTCGTAGATATCCCCTACAGTGAAAAATTACAAAATCAACAACAAGAAAGTAAAAAAAAATCAAATCAATATGAACATACATTGCTCCAACAAAACTGGGGACTTCACGTCTTACGTGATATTTTCCAAGCGACGGCTACATTACGAAGCGAGTTTTATTTCGTAAAAAAAACCGGGGAATTCAATTACTGGGAGACTACCTCTTTCGCTTTTGATTTAGAGAGCGATCTTGTGCTGGCGGGAAACAAGCGGGACGACATGCCGGGAACACTTCACATTGGATCTGTTTCCGAGTGTTGAAAACGTGTCTTATCAAGGCGTCCTCCCATCTGGCGGCGGCGACAAAGAAAAAAAGGACCATCACGCGGTTATTGTTTCACTCTCCGCTTTGCTCACCCACGGGGACTGGCCCCGACCACGCCGCAACGAACGTCGGGACAGGGAATTGTAAGCGGGAAGAAAAAGGAGAATCAAACCGGTGGAATTGTCCGGCGCCCTCCCCACCCGATGCAGGAGAATCTTTCTTTGTATACCTCCGTCGGAAAAATGTGTTCAGTTCTCATTTCCGGGAAAATATTCGTGCTATAAAAAAATAAACCTTTTTTTATGATTGGTTTGCGCCGTTTCAAAATGCTCCGCAGTCCCTGCAACGTTCATATAATTTTTTTAACTTATAAAATGAAATCAAATGGAAATGGGTGAATTCAAATGGAGCGCGTTCCCGACGATAATATACAAGCAATTATTTTTACGACTGAACGAGCCACCTCATTTACCCGTCGCTCCTATGGAGATATCTTCTACATTATGCATCTCATCTAATGCATTTCACATTTAGTCGGCCATTACCACGCTATTTTCGAGTTCTCTTTATCATGCTCTCATCTAAATAACTTTGTAAATTTTCGCTTTCAAAAATATCTTCCTTCAAATTAAATTAATCTCTTCATGAAGATTACTTCACGTGCAATGCTATATAAATGTAAATTTTACTAAGGAATAACATTCTCTCCTGTCGCACAGGAGTCAAGATAAATTTTGATGCTATGGCATAATACAAATTTACTGAAACCGTATCGTTAAAGACAAATACCCAGGCTTCTTTCAAAGGTATTAACGCTCAAATTTAGAATATAAACATTTAGTAACAAAGGATAAAAACTTCCCCATGGCTAAAAAGTAACTTAAATATAAAATCTTTGGACTCAAGCTTGCATCTGCTGGTATATTCAGTTTTGATGAGGTTTTAAAATAACCATATTCTTTATTAGCTATATTATTCATGCAATGCTTTTCAATTCTCATTTTCAACATTATGAGAAGCACCTCCTGTTTCATTCCAACTTGATATCCTCTTATCATTTCTTTAATTCTGACTTCATTTATATTCTTCCTTTTGATGATTCATTAAAGTTATCAAACCGCGAATTAATGAAGTATTTTGCGTATTAGTATGCGGAATCGGTAATGGATCCTGATTCATTTCTCTTCCTCTATTTTCTCATTTTTGTCCCCATCCACCATCCCAAATAAATTCTGATTGGCCGTGCTGAATTGTGCGTATCGAAATATTTTATTAATAATAATAATAAAGTGTCTTTATTGGGGCGAGATTGAGACTGAGATAGTCCCTTCTTCCACCTAACCCCTACTGAAATATTTTATTGAGTGAACATATTGAAAAATCAAATTTAGTAATGCATTTATTGTTATTAACTTTCATTGATGGGATTTAGACACTCCTAATTTAAGTTACTGATCCAAATCCGTTTCTTATTTTATAATGCATGCAACAATTTTAATCATCCCATAAGGCGTAGAATATCATCTATGAAAATAATTAAAAATAAAATTTGACTACCATTCAGAATTCATAAAGGTTACATTTTTTTTTCTTCACTGTGCACTATTTTCCGTGGCGGTGCTTTGATGGGGTAGCTTTTCTTTCGCATAAAAACGAACTCTTCTATTTATTAAACTGCTCCCCACTTCAACCCCATTTCCTTTCGAGACACTTGCAACCCCCTTTGACTCTCCGCACGCCCCCGCCGTACACAAACACACACAAACTCACAAGCGTGCACGCATTCATACCCTTTCCCGTCTGGAGAGAAGCCAAAGGACGCGGCGCTCTTTTGGTTTTAGTTTCCTCCCCGCTTAATTACTTCAAACCCGGGCGGGCGGGCTCTGGTGGGCGAGGGGGAGACGATGAGGAGGGGGCCGGACTTTGGGGTGGGGGGGCGCAGCGCCACACACGCGCACCCAAAGAGACGCCCCACCACGCGATCACTATTAAGTTTCAAATGAGCCCCGATCGAGGCGAGCGTGCCGCTGAGGAGCGGGGGAAGGGAGGGGAGGAGTAGGCCGTCGAGACAAGGCGCCCTCTCACGACTCCCCTCACCCCATTTCCCCAATCCCCACTTTCCCCCCTCACCCCATCCCGCCTACTTTAATGAATTGCAAACTCCCCCTCCTCCAGACGGCGACGACATGGATCTCTCGACTCCACTCCGGGGAAGTGGCTCCTCCTTCGAACCAAATGGTACGGGGGAGGCAAACCGCGTAAGAACGACCGGGACGGCGGCGTCGCGCGGCCCCCCTGCATCAAGAGCATAGGGACCACCGCGCGACGATATCCCCGCCGCTCTTCCCCCTTCCCCCCCTTG
Source organism: Hetaerina titia (assembly GCA_037158775.1). Classification (NCBI taxonomy): domain Eukaryota; kingdom Metazoa; phylum Arthropoda; class Insecta; order Odonata; family Calopterygidae; genus Hetaerina; species Hetaerina titia. Next base: position 39,882,680 of record CM073771.1, read on the forward strand.
TCGCACTCTGGGGGAATTCCGGCTGAAATTTACGAGAGCACGATTACGATCTCACGACGGTTGAAGCACCCAGTATCGAATGAGTGGGGATCATTCGGGGTGAATCTCGCGGAAGCGGGGGAACATTTAAGAAGACCTGAACAAAATACCAGAGATAAGCCACCCGTTCGCGGAAAGCGCTGTTGGCAAATGCCTAACTCCAGACGCACAGCTGCATGTTTCACATGGCTCCCTTTTGGGGCACAGGAAGTCAAGGGAATTAAAGATTTACCGTTATTTCAAGGAACATACTTCCTATTATTGGTTTTTTCATGCGATTCCATCCTTGCGTACTCCTTTTGCTCCTGCTACATACGTACATAATTTCATTCATTATTTTCTCTAACTGAGATATTTAATGTCTTGCATTGAGAGTCTGTTCGACCACATTGGTTTCCCCCAATAAATGACTCGCTTTGTTTATCCCTATTTTCAAACCGTTTAGACTTTTCTCGTTGGAAATCTCTGTTAGAGGATTCGACTCTCTAAGTCTTCTCGCAATGTGAACAGGCCATTTCTTTCATACTTTCACGCCGATGTATCTAGAGAACTCCGATACACATTGTTTCATAACTCATTCCTTTCTCAACCTATATCTCCAATTATTCACCGCAAACATTCGTTAAATATCTCCATATCCACCGTATTTAGTGGGCTAATGTTTTTGTCATGTCATGTAGAATTTTATATCACTAAAATATTCAGGGTATGAGGGTACTCTTCGCCTCAAGCGACACAGACTTACTATTAAAATATAGATCTGGAGTCCCTACAGACCCAAAGACTTATTGCAAGGTTGACCTTATCGCAAAAACGCCAGCTGTGCGACTTTGCCCATGACTTCGAGGAAATAAACGAAGTCATGTAATTCATGGGGAGTTCATTTCATGCTGACAAATTAAGAGAGGGTGTTGAACGGACGGATACAAGAGCACTTTTTCCATCGAATAATTCGCGAGCGAAAAAAGAAAAGCTGGACTCACAAACACATTGGGTGCTCTCCAATCACGTAAAAGTGCGCAGCGCAGATTAGCGCGCATCGCGTTCCATTTTGCGAGCGCAGATGGCAGTGCACTTTAAAGCACGACTGAGGCTCGTCTCGTCTTTGCTCTTCTCCTTGGGCACGCTCTTTCGCCGAATGTGATGCATCTCCATGACAAGGCGAACTTCGCTGACTTCAAAGAATACACTTAGTGCTTCCGCATAAAATATTAATTAAATCGACTTAGGTTTCAACGAGTAGCGTCATCTTCAGGTGTACATACAGGACGCATTTCATATGCACCCTTGGTGGATGAGGTGGGGGATTTGGGACGGTGTTGGTTATTGGCGGATGTTAGGGGGGGTATAGTGAGCGTGAATTTCAATTCGCCAGTTCTGTTAGTATTACGACATAATAACCGTTATTGTCAGAGTTGCCCATGATAAGTCATTAGTTACGAGAAAGCGTTAGTTACAGAATATTTCAATCTTGTTAGTTCAGGAAAAATTATCATTTTATTGTACGAGTATATTCTAACGGGACGATTCAGGTAAAGGCGGAATAACAATGTGATTTTCAATTAATTTCATTTCTAAAGCATGCCTGTGAGAGAAATGTCATCTATCAGATCTATTGAAACATAAACCTACAGGATTTATACAATTAATCTTAATTGGTCGCGGAAGTCCAGGGGGTACAGCGTTGGACTGCTGATCTGAGGGTCCCGGATTCGATTCCCGGGTAAGGTACTCTGGGCACCTGCAGCTCCACCCAAGCTATGTGATTTTTCGGGCACCAGATCTTTCTGGGAGACCATAACCGGCACAGGGAAAGGAACTAGCCCCCCTATCCTAATGTGTGAATTTCACATGCCGTATAGGGCTTAGTACTGGGTGAACTCTACCATCACCTACAAAACAGACCTTCGGGTTGATTACTGTGTGTATGGTTTTATATCCTAATGGTACGAGGGATTCTTTTAAACCATGCTATTATACTGATTTTTTAGTTATTGCACTCATTAGCTATATCTACAGCCGCAGAAAAATCCGCCTGCTTGGTCTCTCCGCCGCGATGCAGTCAGCATATGTTTGCGGATTTATTTTGGCAAGGTAATTTAAATAGCGAATTAGGAAATACGATGGTGTCTATTTCGACAGTACATGATAAAAGAATGAACTCTGTTTCTACCCTTCGCAGAAAATTGCATTAATATCATTAAAATATTCAACAAAGGAGTCGTCTTCAATTAATATACCTAGTTCCTCTTTTTCTGTAAATTATTCCTGTCGTTAAAATTGCATTATTCTTCACTAATATCACGAATCGTGATCCTAGACGTTTTAAAAACTGTTCATATTTGCATAAATGTAAATATTTGCATGCATATAAATATATAGATTTTTAATATTTTTGTAAGAAGAGGTGGCTTTATCCAAACTGGCAGAAAATGTACGATTCCGTTAAATTTATTCAATAAACGACACGAATGGCTGATAGATAAATTGATAAAAAAATAGTAAAATAGTTTGCCTCTCTTTAAGGAAAATTTAAGCAGAACATCTTTAAATTTCCTTATGATGTTTAAAACTGGCTTATATACTACAGTATGCGTTCATTTTTTTTATCGAATCTCAATTCTTGGCTGCTTAGCCATTACTTTCTGAGAATGGCATCGCAATCTCAAATGTAATACAATATATTGAAAATACAACGCAAAAATTACTTGGTTCAGGATATATCCACCCAAAAAAACGCAACTATTTCGGGAATGATCCACTCATAAAATTCACCACAACGGGGCCTTCAAAGTACGTGCTCCCCTCATTAGACCCTGCCATCCTGATGGAATGTATGCATTCGCAAGACTGTAGTGCCAAGGTTCCGTACATTCATTTCTGAGATAAACATCTACGATCATTAATTGAGGTTGTGTCATTAAATATCTAATTTTTATTTACTTTGGTGGTTTCTTGGCCATATGATACAATTTATTGAGGACCGTGAGGGATGAATCACGGTCTTACTTTTTTCGCAAAAGCAATACACGTCCCACTCGAGAAATATAGGAGTCCATTGCTACCAGTGCCTCATTAGAGATGAACGCAAGAAGCCGCCAAGGTAAAAAAAACATACTCGTTTACCGTGACATATCTATTTTAAAGTGCATCGGGTTCTTCCGTTTCGGAAGCCAACGATTCCTATAAGCAAACAAATTCCCCGCGCCAATTACACGCGAAGCGGAATGGGAGAGGAAGATAGATCCCCGCGTCAGTGGACTTTGTTGCTAGGTAGACACATGTTTCCAGTCCACTAGCGGAAGGGCAGGCGCTCGGAAGGAACGGGAGAGGAGCAGCGAGGGGAAAAAATTTGCAAATTCCAACGCGGAGTACGATTCGCCGCGCCAATTAACATCAGCGGTTGCGGTGGGGTGGAGAGGGGGTTAAGAAGAGAGCGGGAAGAAGGGGGATTTGTTGCACGGCACATGCCGCGGGGAGAGGATCACGTGACCCCGCGGCCTCCCGGAGCCGATCGAGTGGAAGCGCTCCGGATGAGAATGAGACGAAGAGACGCGGAGAGAGTGCTGCGAGTCCCCCCCCACCCTTTCTTTTTATTCACCCTCGCCAACACCGGACGATCGCCGCCGATTGCGTGGGTCGGGAAGCGAGCACTTGGCGCCTTCGCCATTGAAGAAGGAAGACCTTCCCAGAAACGCCCGGCGCCCCGGCGGATCCCCGTCCGCCGCGGGGGTGGTGGATCCGTCATAATGCCTCCTCCCTCCTTCCCTACCACAACTGCGACACTTTGCCGCATTCATTGGCACCGGCTCCGCATGAATCATGCGGATCAATCATCAGGAGCCGAGCCCTCCTGCCAGACGTGCATCACAAGTTTCCCCGCGCGTGGAAAATGCTCTCTCTTCCCCCACCGATCCTCCCTTCCCCCTATCTCTTTTATTTTTTTTGCCACCGCGCAAATGGATGGGAGCGGAGGAGATTGCGGACCCGATAAAAATACTATATCATCCTTTGGAAGGCTGAGGACTGTTATCCGAAGCGAAAAGTTTTATAGATAAATGTCAAACGGGCATGACTGCATGAAACGAGAGTCGATTCTTACGCTTCGAGATCCAAAACAAACTATATGGCCTTGATATTTCTCCCACCTTGATAAAATATTACTAGCACGTTCGATGCCCGATGACTACTTTCTGTCTGTTTCCATGATGCATTCAACAATTGACAATGGCTAGCGAGATAACGTGATGACCCGTCATAACGGTAAGGGAAAGTTCTTTACGAGTATCGCAAATGAACAATCTCTTGCATTCATTACCCTTTTGTTTTTTTTAAATAATGTAAAACACTATTTTTTAAGTATGAACGATATGAAATGAAAAAATGTCTGCCTTAGGAGGAAAAAATATTAGCATTTGAATCAATATTTTTATGTATCTGTGAAGGCGGAGATCTTATCGAAAACAGACTCAACCAATCATATCGTGACAGCGCAGCATCCATTCTCAGAACAAAACGCTCACATCGCTTTAATCCTCGAGCTTCGTTATGAGCGCAACTAAATAGATCGGGAGTTATTCTGCATGACGTAGAATTTCACTAGTTATACTTACAAGTGAAACAAGTAAGCAAGTAATACGAGTAAATAACGCTGATGGATATAAAATAATATGCTCATTAATTTCCACGAGTATTTTTATCAGATAATTGCTTAAAATTAAGTATAGTTATAGATGAATTTGAAAATTATTAAACATTTAAACTCATCCATTATATTAATAAATAAACATTTAAAAACTGGAATACCATTTTTCACAGAAATTTTTGTTCGCTAAGGCATACTACCTTGATCAAAAAGTTCCCGGAATTTATTCAGAAAATTAAAAATACAAGTTTATTCATCTAAATCTATATTGTCCCCTTCAAAGTAATCCCCATCGACTGCAACACACTTATGCCAGCGCTTGATCCAATCCTCGAAACATTTTTTATATTCGGTTTTCGGTATGTCCATCAGTGCTTCCTGCGATTTTTCCATTACTTCCTCTCGGCTGCTAAAACGCGTTCCCCGTAATGATTTTTTAACTCGATTGAACAGAAAGAAGTCACAGGGAGCCAAATCAGGTGAATTCGGTGGCTTTTGGATGGTATTTGCTGCATTTTTCGTCAAAAAATTACGAATAATGATAGCACTGTGCGACGGTCTCGACGCACTGTGCGACGATTTCTGGTCTCTTTCGGCGAATTGCTTCACGCAAACGTCTCATAACGCCCAAATAATACTCTTTGTTTACTGTCTGGCCTTCTGGCAAAAATTCATGATACACTACACCGTTGTAATCCATGAAAACCGTCAGCATTGCCTTCTTTTTTGACTGAAAACGACGTGGTTTTTTTGGTCTCGGCTCATTTGGTGAACGCCATTCACTTGCCTGATGTCTGGATTGCGTGTCGTACTCATAAACCCACGTCTCGTCTCCAGTAACGATCCTTTTGATGAATGTGGGATCGGATTCAGCCTCGCAAATCATGTCTTTTGCGACGTCAACACGGTCTCTTTTTTGCATGAAATTGAGGTCTTTTGGCACCAACTTTGCTGCTACACGACGGAAACCCAAATCATTAACCACAATGTCTTGGGCGGATCCATAGGCAATGTTCAAGTCCTCCGCTATTTCTCTGATGGTTAATTTGCGGTTATTGACCAACATTTCTTTTACTTTATCAATTTTTTCCCCGACTTTCGATGTCGATGGTCTGCCACTGCGTTCATCATCTTCGATTGACTCACGACCACTTCTGAACCGCTCGTGCCACTGGTAAACGACCGTTTTTTTAGAGAATCGTTGCCGAAACACTTTTCCAACATTTCCAACGTCCGTGCGCCACTAAATCCGTTTTTTACGCAAAATTTAACACAAGTTCGTTGTTGCAAATTTAAATCCATTTCTGCAATTGTAAAAAATCGCCAACACACACAGAGATAGATGTACTCTTGGCTACGTAACTTTTGCAAATGTCAAGTTATGACACTAAGATTTAAAGGGAATATCAACAACAGATGTACCAATTTAACAAAAAAAAACAGAACTCAAATCGGAACGATGGGAGCGCCACACGGTGGTTATTCCGGGAACTTTTTGTTCAAGGTAGTATTTGTATTTAAATTTAAATGCTTCAATTAACATTTTCCAAAATCGGAAAGCCACAAAAACTAATTACTCGGATAGCGTGCAAAAACTAATTATAAGGGCAGCGTGTAAAAACTAATTTTGTTCAGCAAGCATTTTTACAGGACTTGATTTGGAAGCAAAAACAGTGCATGTAATCAATTAAGATCACATCAAGCATATTTATGAAACATTATTGAATGTGTTCATTAAATTTGGAAGAGTGAATTTTAACACAGAGCAATATATACTTCATCTCTCGTAAAATTGCTAGTGGACCGCTTAAGTAAGACTTCTGACATGGATAGACCATCTTCGTTCCAAGAAGAGGTCCTGGAAAATTGTGCAGCCAAGCATTGAATAAATATCATCAGGAAGATTAATGATGCAACAATACAAATTAATTGAACTGCTACATAAAAGTGTGACCGTCATTAGGAACTTCTTTTAAATATTTTTACCGATTGAATCCACGATGGAAAGAAATTTTTTTTAAATCCATGATACAACCGCTGTCTACGCCAGAATTGTAACGGTTGGAGAAACTTCGACTCCAATTAACTCAATGGCGTGAGGTCGTCCGAGGTCATTAGCCATCCAATCTGTTCCCCATTTCAATACTTGAAACAAAAACATGAGTAAAAAACTCGATGTTCATTCGTTTACTCCATTGCCAAAAAGCTTTATTTTTTCGACAAAGGAAACAAAATTCCCATTATAAATAAAAGCCAAGATGGTGCGCTTTGTAATTTGATAGAATTGACAGGACGACAGTGTTATCTGGCAACTTTTCTCTGGCCATATTTATACCTATTCGTTTCCATTTATAATTTCGACTAAATTCTAGTTGTAAGGACTAAAAATTCCGAAATGCAATGGTTAATAGTGCGTACTGTGATCACCATGAAGGAGGATATTTTTGAGAGATGCAACTGAAGCAAATGGTTGAAACTTATGATTTAATTCACTATGTTCACTAGGGATGTAATTATTTTTATTTTTATTTATAACTTTGGCTAAGCTAAACATTAAAATAGGAGGGGAAAAAATAGAGCAGGTAGAACAGTTTACATATCTCGGAAGTGTTTTGGACCAATACGGTCAAAGTAGTAGGGACGTAAGGAGAAGAATTGCGCTAGGCAAGGAGGCTTTCTCAAGGAGGAGGGAGTTGATGACGGGGACGTTGAGTAGAGATGTTAAGACAAGACTCGTAAAAACTCTGATATGGAGCGTAGGCTACTATGTACGGCACGGAAACGTGGTCGCTGAAGCAGGAGGATAGACGTAGATTGAAGGCTTTTGAAATGTGGGTGTGGAGAAGAATGGAGAAGGTGAAATGAACCGAAAGGAAAACAAATGAGGAAGTGGTGGGTGAGGAGAGGGTCTTGTTGAGAGAAATCCTATGGAGGCAGGAAAAATGGATGAAAGGCGTATTGAGCGGTAGTGGAATGTTGAAGAGGGTAATAGAGGGGAGAATGTTGGGCAAGTGAGGAAAGGGCAGGAACAGGATAGGGATGTTGGACGGGATGAAGGGAGGAAAGAAGTACACAGAAATGAAGAGGGACCTGATATAGATTAGGTTGCTGGATTGGGTTTTGTTTGGAGTTACAAAATTTTTATTTCATAGTTGTGTCCACCCAAAAACCTACCTTAACCGGTAGATTACCTAATAATAAAATAATAATTTTTTGTCAGTTATATGTAGTATGATAATTGAAATAAGATTTACAACTCCTTAAAAGTAGCAATTTTTACTGTAAATGACGAAACAGACTTTTAAAAAATATTTTAAAATATTAACCTAGAATACGCTAAGAGTTATGAGAAAGATGTCACTAAGTGGTAATGGCGAGTTTATTTCTACCTGCAATATAACCGAAAATTGTGAAAGGGTAAACGGAGTCCATCCTTTCAATTGCATACGCTTTGAGATCTCTTTCATGGTTTGGAGTCATGCTTCAACCTGTCGCTATTTGGATTTGGATAATATCCTGGCCGCAAAATGTAAAACAACTAACTCAGAGGTTACATGTCATTTTCGTGACTTCCCTTCCATGGATGGCATTTAGATTTCGTAACCCAAGAGTGTTCTTGTCCACATCATATCCTGAAAAACTTTTATCACTTTAAAATATTTCACACATTTTCATCGCTGCGCCCATAATGGTTTCGTACAATGACCATTTCCAAGAGATTTCTTTAATTCACGCTATAAAATTCCACAAAGTGAATTCATCGATTACATCCTAAAATATTCATCAGGTTCATCTAACAATGTTGTCACTCTCTCAAATGTAACTCTGACACCATTATTTTTTCCTTTGACTCTATGGTCGGGAGAACATTAAACCCAATAGATATATATAAAATACGGGTTTTCAATTTCCCACTCGGAGCTGGGAATTCGCGCGTTTCTTTCGAGGATTGGATGACGAAGCGGCATCCTCGAATCGATTCCCATTCACTTGTACGGCATGGACACCTACCTACCTCTCTCACCCCATCGTCGCCCGTCAACATGGGCACCACCTCGGAGGGGAAATGTTCGAGGGAAAAAGAGAGAGAGAGTGTGTGCCAGAGGGGAGGAGGGTGGGTAGGTGGGTGATTGGAGGGGGGTACCCCGACGCAAGTAAATAAAAATACGATGTACAGCGGCAGTGAAACATTGTCGACGTCACATGCTTTATGGGCTCGCAAAGTGCTTTATGTAAGATCACGCGCCAACAAGCAAAAGGAGGAGGGGGAAGAAGAGAGAGACGAGGGTAGGTGGGTTCGCGGTATGATTGGGGGATGAGAAAGACGCGAAGAAGAAGTCACCCGGTGGTGTGGGGGGGAGAAGAGGGAGATTTTCTTTTCTCTCTCTCTCTCTCTCTTCTTCCTCCCTCCCTGAAATGATGCGGGGAAGGGCGCGGCACGCGAAAAATTCCGAAGTGCGGCGCTGAGAATGCTCGCTCCGCAGTCCCTCGTCCTGAAGTTCGTCATGCGCTCTGCATGCAGCGCGCCCTACCGTCGGCGGATTTTTTAAAAGTGTGCCAACTCCCTGAAGAAACGGAAAGTACGAGGAAGGGAATAGCAAATCACGATTGAGTGGGGGGTCCCGGAGATTAGAGAGGAAGAGTGGAAGAAGGTGCAGTGATGCAAGCGAGGGCGAGAGGAGGGGGCGGCGGAGGGTGGCGGGGGAAAGGGGAAGAAGGGGAGGAGGCCACTTGAATTATTCAGGATATTGTCGGCGCTCGCGAGGCGATACTGCTCTCTCGCTCTCCCCATTCTTCGATTCGAATTCCTAAACAAAGCACAGGAATAGCTGCAGGAAAAAAAGGAAGACGTTAAATGTGAAAAGATATATAAGGACAACTCCTTCCTTAAGGGAATTCTCTGAATTCCGAGGAGGGAATTCCTGGAGAGAGTGTGGGAGCGTGGGGTAAGGAGGGAAGGCGATAATTCTTCTGGGAGCTCGTTTCGAAGACGTTGTTTATGATTCCAACAGAGATACATATTCCGAAGTTAAAAAAACACAGAATAGGGATTGGAAATAGGGGAGGAAAGACGGACTTTTTTTTCAACAAATGAAGCTCTCCCATCATTGAGAATTGTTTTGCGTCATCATTTTTTGTTCTTTAAAGGTTTTGTAATTCGCATTTCAGTCCGTTTCATTTCCATTTTAATCGAGTCTGAGACAATTAGCCTAATGAAAACAGCAAAATATTCAGCGTTTAATTGGATCGGCTTTCAAGCGAGCGAAATACTTGTGAAGGACGTCTTTGTTCTTGTCCTCTACACGTGTACCTAATACTCTTTTGACTTTCAGGCCAAGATTTGAAAATCATTCGATTTAAAAATCATGCAGTTTGCACGATATATAATTAGGCTCAAAGATTAATTCCGCTTATCGCCATAACAATAAAATATGTCCTTCTTAATCTACGCATTCAAGGAGAATGCAAAATTATAAAGTCGAAATAAGTTCAAAATATGTTTTGATAGCGTTACACCAGTGTATGGAATAAGTGGAGCTGACCACCAAACCATTGCACATCGTATGAGGCAGAGAAATTGCCAGATAGCACAAAGGTCACCGATTGGAATCTCGACGAGGGTGTGGAAGTCGTGCAATGCGTAACGATAAAGCGTGACAGCCGATGAGTTAGCGCGTTATGGCAGGGAAAAAAAACTTGCCTTCGAGCACCTAAATCCACTTGATTTCCGCAAATAATCAACTCCATATTTAGGCATACGAAAACAATCGACATTGAAAAATATTTATCCATCATACCTTGGTAGATGTATGATTGAGTTTATTATTAAACCTTTTTCACTATCTTTGTCTTAACAAAACATAAAACCCAAAATAAAACGACGGAAAATAAATACGATAAAGTAACAAATCAATAAGAAGAGACAGGAAACGAATGAGGATATTTGATGGCTGACAATTTTCCAGCAATAGTCCTTAAACTTATAGTATATCACATATGGAAATAATAAATATTCACTAACGTTAGATGTATCTATTAAGGTAATCCGAAGTAGTGTTAATTTATGTGAAAACCTTCATACATTTTAGTCTTTCTCATATTATTCCTCTCAATAAGATCCTCAATAAATTTTTACATTACGTAAGTGAATTAAAATCTCCAGAGTTTTAAGATTCTTCCCCTACATAGATTCGTAGATTCTATTTGTATTTATCAGTAGTGCTTATTATTATTTAAAACAGTAATATTGCGTTTAAAATGTTATCCATAAATAAAATTCAACCAAATAAAATAAATCAGCAAGCTTCGCAATCGCATCAAAGGGTACATTTCAAACTTTTACTGTGAAAAATTACAGAACTCTTGCCCAATATTAATGTTATACCCAGCCATTCGATTAATTTATCGCCAATAGTTCGGCAGAAGAAAGAAAACATGTATTTGCGAAGGGTTTACTCACGTGTACGATAATTATCTCGTATATTTTATAAGTTCTCGTTTGGATTATAAAAAATAACAGGTTGCATTTCCTTCAAATAGTCAATTAATATTGAAACGCAGGATACACATCATGAAGGAATTAATTAAAATGCAAATTCAAAAGATTTCCATAATAAAAACTCAGTGACTGGATGTTTGCTCCTACATTCCTCAATTTACAGCGGGTGAGAAAATTCCATTTTCTTTCATTACTAGTCCGTGGATATTGATGGAGAAAGAATTAATTTAATACGACTAAGGTTTTATTTGCATCTCCTTAGCTTATTCTCCATTTAATCCATATGACCTTTAGAAACTTGTCACCTTAACTTATTGACTGCACATAAAATTCTACATTTCGTTCGGAGAATTCCCATTTCAAGGCATCTAATATTTTCCTTAGCGTGAAAAATCCTTCCGCATGAATCAATTAAAATCACTTTGGTTGATGGGCCACCAGTATACTAGTAATAGTATAAGTGGGAATACCTTAAATTTGCCAGTTCACCTTTTCAAACTGAATATGATTCATTAAAGTACATTCATGAATATACCCTTTGATTTTTAAATGAATTGAGCAGGCACACACACAAACACACAAATATATACATAGAAATGTGTGTGTGGACACTATAACATTTGGACAGTACAACAGGTCAGACTCTGACCTGAAGAAGGACTCAAAGAGGCTTCAAATTTCAGAAATGTGACCTTCTACCTATTATACCTGCGCCCTTCAATCTGTTATATATTTTATTTTTGAATTCTATTGCCCCGTCCAAATGTTATAATGCTCTCGTGAGTGCTATTATTATTATGAGGTAATCTACCAGTTAGGATAGGTTTTTGGATGGACACACCTAACAAATAAACATTTTTTAACTCCAAAGAAAACTCATTCCAGCAACCTAATCTACATCAGGTCCCTCTTCATTTCTGTGTACTTCTTTCCTCCCTTCATCCCGTTCAACATCCCTATCCTATTCCTGTCCTTTCCTCGCTTGCCCAACATTCTCCCCTCTATTACCTTCTTAAAAATTCCACTACCGCTTAATATGCCTTTTATCCATTTTTCCTGCCTCCATAGGATTTCTCTCAACAAACCCCTCTCCTCACCCACCATCTCCAGCACTTCCTCATTTGTTTTCCTTTCGGTCCATTTCACCTTCTCCATTCTTCTCCACACCCACATTTCAAAAGCCTCCAATCTACGTCTATCCTCCTCCTTCAGTGACCACGTTTCCGCACCTACTCTCCATATCAGAGTTTTTACGAGTCTTGTCTTAACATCCCTACTCAACGTCCCCGTCATCAACTCCCTCCTCCTTGAGAAAGCCTCCTTGCCTAGCGCAATTCTTCTCCTTACATTCCTACCACTTTGACCGTATTCGTCCAAAACACTTCCGAGATATGTGAAATGTTCTACCTGCTCTATTTTTTCCCCTCCTATTTTAATGTTTAGCTTAGCCTTTTTCTTTCTGGAAAATCGCATAACCTTTGTTTTATTAATATTGATTCTCATCCCATATTTATCGCTCTAAATCTCCAATTCACTCAGAAATGCTTGCAACCCCTTGGCTGATTGAGCAACTAATGCTTGGTCATCAGCAAACCTAACCGATTTTACGAATTCCCCTCCGACTTTCATTCCTCCCTCCTGTTCTTCCCAAGCCTCTTAAATCATTTCCTCCACATATACGTTGAACAGCACCGGTGACAATGGGCAACCCTGCCTTACACCTTTTCCCAGCACTGCCCATCCGGATTCTCCGTTCCCCACTCGCACCTGAGCAGTCTGAGACATGTACAGGTTGCGGATCAGTCTCCTGTCCCTCCAATCCATTCCTATTTTCTGCAATACGCGCATTAATTTTTCCCAATTCACTCTATCAAACGCTTTTTCCAAATCTAGAAAACAGGCAAAAACGTCCTGATTGTATTCTTTATTCCTCTCGATTAGTGATCTCATTGCTGCAATGGCATCACGCGTACCTCTTCCTTTCCTAAACTCAAACTGATCATCCCCTAAGTAATCGTTTGCCTTACTCTCTATCCTTTTGTTGATGATCCTAAGAATAACTTTAGCTGGGTGGGATATCAAACTTAATGTTCTGTAATCCTCACATGATTTAGCCTTTACCTTTTTCGGAATAGGAACTAACACCGATCTCACAAAATCTTCCGGCCAGATTCCTTCTTCATAGATACTACGAATCAGTCCATACAGGGCCTTCTTCCCACATTTTCCTAAACATTTCAATAGTTCCACAGGAATGTTGTTAACCCCCACGGCCTTATTTGCTTTCATCTCCTTTAATGACATTTCTATTTCATCGTCAAGTGTTCCTGGACCTAAGCTATTTTCTTCTATGGCATGTGCCTTTTCTATGTCTAGCATTGTTGACCTAAGTTCTTTACCATACAGTGTTTCTATATATTCCTTCCATCTCTCTTGGATCTTTTTTGTGTCAAATATTATCTTACCCCACTTATCTTTAACTGTTAGCATAGATCTTGCCTTCTTAATTCCCGATAATAACTTAACCTTGCTGTATAGAGCACCAATTTCACCCTTCTTCTTTTAACTTTCCATCTCCTCGCATTGCGTTTTCCACCATTCTTCTTTTGCTTTATTTGTGGGCCTTCTCAATTTATTGTTTAGCTCATTGTACTTCATTTTGTCTAACTCTGTTTACATTCTTCCATCTTCTTCTCTCATCCATCTTTGCAATCATCTCATCCGTGACCCATGGTTTCCTTATTCTTTTCCCGTTAATGGTTCTTATAGTGTCTTTTTCTGTTTCCGATATCCCTTGCTTGATACATTCCCATTTTTCTTCGATTGTACTCGGTTCTTTACCATCATCCATTATTTTCTCTACAGCCTGCTGATACTCCTTCCTCGTTAATCCATTTCATTCTTCTACGATCCATTTCCTAACCCGCCGCCCTTGCCTTATCTTCTTGAAACGGACGTTACATTTCATAACAACTAAATTGTGGTCAGAGTCCGCATCCACTCCTGGGAAACTGTGCGAATTTATCACACTGTTCCTAAACCTGTGCCTAACCATAATATAATCTAACTGATACCTTTCTGAATCACCTGGCATTTTCCATGCATACCTACACCTTTTGTGGTGTCTAAACCATGTGTTGGTGATGACTAACCCCTGTCTCCTGCAGAATTCAATTGCTTTCTCCCCGCGTTCATTCCTCGTTCCTAACCCATAGTCCCCCACCTCACCACCCTCTCTTCCTTCGCCTACAGTCGCATTCCAATCCCCCATCACTATCAAATGTTTCCCTGCAGGAACACACGCGATTATATCCTCTAACTCATCGTACATCCTATCGACTTCTTCCTCCTTGTGATTACTCGGTGGCATGTATACTTGAACAATGACCAAGTTTGTCGGCTCTCCTTTGATCTCTACGAGTATGATTCTATCAGTTGCTTACTCTATGTTGACTACGCTTCTTCCTACCCCTTTATTTAATATTACGGCAACCCCTCGTTGGCTTTCATCCCCGCCGCTTTATATTATTCTATAATTATCACTCCAGTAATCCCCGCTATCCTTCCATCTCACCTCGCATATACCTAAAACATCTATATTGCCTCTTTCCATCTCTCGCTTGATATTCTCTAATTTGCCGGTCCTCAGCATTGTTCTGACGTTCCATGGTCCTATTCTAAGTACTTTCGTCTTCTTCCGCGTCTTCTGTTCTGCTGCTGTTATTTCTCCCCCGCAAGGATTTCGTGGGATGACGATCGCGGAAGAGTGAGTGCGAATATATATATATATATATATATATATATATAGATGATGCGGAAGTACTCACGAGAGCAATATAACTTTTGGACGGCACAATAGAACAGAGAATAAAACAGATAACACGTAAAAGGACACACACTGTAGATGATTTAAGCTTTCGGCCTACTCCGAGGCCTTCTTCAGGTCAGACTCAGTCTGACCTGAAGAAGGCCTCGGAGTAGGCCGAAAGCTTAAATCATCTACAGTGTGTGTCCTTTTACGTGTTAACTGTTTTATTCTCTGTTCTATTGTGCCGTCCAAAAGTTATATATATATATATATATATATATATATATATATATATATATATATATATATATATATATATATATATATATATATATACATATTCAAACTTGAAAATCCCGCCATACGGCGCACAAATATTCATTCAAACATAGAAATAGGTATAAGGAAAGGGGATAGGAAAACACATAAAAGGTTATATCCCGGATAAAAAGTCATATCCCGGATAAGGAAATATTTTTACTTTCGTGATCTGCTCAAAAACCGCCTTCCCCACATGTCCTGTGTTCGCCTTTTATGTGTTTTCCTATCCCCTTTCCTTATACCCATTTCTATGTTTGAATGAATATATATATATAAATATATATATTTGTCGACGTTGGTCGCTCAATCCTAAGATTGGTTGGCTGCAGCCCTCCATCCTACCCTATCTAATGCTAATTTGCTAACTTCCTGTTATTTTTTACAATTCTCTTTCTTCTTTATTTGCCCCATGTATTTATTTCTTGACATTTTTCTTTGTACTGTTCCCTCTGTTTTTTCTTCTACTATATTCTTCACGAAGCCACTGTGCCTTATGGTGTGGCCAATCCATCTGGTTCTTATTTTCTCTATGGTGTTCCATAAGACCCATACTCCGTCTATTCTTCTCTATGCGACTTCTCGTACTTCTTTATTTCTTATTTTATCTGTCCATTTGATCTTAAGCATCCTCCTACAACATCAGATTTCGAAGGCTTCTAGTCTTTTCTTGTCTACTTTTCCGATGGCCCATCCTTCTGATCCATAGAGTGCCACGCTCCATGCGAATGTTTTCACGTTTTGTTTACCCGTCGTAATCCATGGTTTCTTCGTGTCGACTCTCTTTCTCACCAGTTGCTCTTCTGCAACTTCTGCGATTGCCCTCTTCAGTTCATTCCATCTCTCTTTGGTGCCATTTTCTCCTTCATCACCTAGTTTACTGTCAATGGCCGTGGCAACTCTTACTCTGTTGTCTTTTTCCGCCAACAATTTTGAGTCACACCTTGGCTCTTGTTTGGTCTTCTTAATTTTCTTGTAGCAAAGTTGGCTCTCCATGATTACTAGGTTGTAATTGCTATTTATGTCTGCACCGGGGTAGCTCTTGCACTGCTTCATCTGGTTCTTATATCTCCTTCTTACTAGTATGTAGTCTCTTTGGTATCATGCGATATCCCCTGGCATCTTTCATGTATACCTCTTTCGTCGATGTTGTTTGAAGAGGGTGTTAGCTAATGCCATATTCTTCCCATTGCAGAACTTCAGATTCACTATCAGAATGCTCTCGTTGCACGACAATATTATCTTTACTTCTCTGTCTCGATATCCGTCGCTCCAGTAGTCGTCTGCTCCCGTCCACTTGATCTTGCTAACTCCCAGGATGTCTGTAACTGGCCTCTCCATTTCTATCTTGGTGTTCTGAAGCTTTCCGCTCACCCATAAGGATCTTACATTCCCTGTTCCTATCCGGTATCTGTCTTTCCTGACCGATGTACCCTTCCCAGTAGTTCCCACCCGGAGATCCGATTGGGGGACTATTTTAGCTCCGGAATATTTTACCGAGAAGGATGCCATCATGTCATAAATAGGTTGAGTGCAGGGCTGCATCTCCTCGGGAGACTAATGCGGTGGTTTCACATATATATATGATGACCACAGTCGGGTTGTCGAAACGTCAAATACATACTGTGAGTGTCCTATCTTTGTGTTTCTGTGTGTTGAATATTTTGTATCTGTGTGTTTGTGCGTCGCCGGAGAGCGTCCATTTCAGAGTTGTATATGTGTGTGTGTAGATATATATATATATATATATATATATATATATATATATATATATATATATATATATATATATATATATATATATATATATATATATATTATATATATATATGTGTGTGTGTGTGTGTAATTTCTTCGGAGTAACATGGAAGTGTTGAATAAAAAACTTAGACAGTAACACACAGCACGAGAACACATAAAAAGAACACTCACAATAATATCTTGATAATTTCGACGGACTCGAGCTCCGTCTTCTTCGGAAGATATGACTCATATATATATATATATATATATATATATATATATATATATATATATATATATATATATATATATATAAATGACGAAATACACATTTTCTATCTGCTTGGAGTATGACAAAAATAAAATGACAGTCTGCAATAAAAAAGTTTTAAACATTTCCCTTGGTTTAACGATTTCCTCTGCGAATTAAATGTCTACCTTCCTTCAAGGTCCGTAAGAGGGAAAAAAATTTTTGTTTGCCAGATGTTCTTAATATCCTGGCAAAAATTTCAATAAAGTATTTTGAAAAGTGATAGTATTCGCTTGAACAAGAGACGGTGCCTCCTCATGCCCCCGTCTTATCCTCAGGAAACAAAGCTTTCCGATGGGAATTTGAGCCCTACGCCCGCATTGCATGCAACCATCACGACTTGGCCCTCCTAATTCATCGGCAACCCGCTACTCAGTCTCGTGTAGCGCATTTAACCAAACGTTAATCTGCACGAAACACGACACTTGCCAGAGAGCAATACGCGGGAGGAAATTGTTTCAAATGGTACCAGAAATAGTTTTAATGTGATTAGAAAAACTAAGGAGACAAGGTAAAACTACCGTCCGTGAAACGTCATACTGTCTCCAACAAGTAGAGTTGATGCAAATAAATTATGAAAGAAACGGGAATGGAGAAAAATAAACAGGATTTATGCAGCATCATAATTTGCATGGGGAACACATAATTGAGTTAAATCCATTCATGACAGGTGTGCCTCAATTAATAAATAGTCTATTTCATATAAGCATCATAATTCACTCTGTATCTAAGTGTTGTGTTTGTATAGACAACTATTATTTAATTCCTTCTACTTGTTATTATTATAAGGTAATCTACCGGTGAAGGTAGGTTTTTGGATGGACACAACTATCACATAATTAGCTTGCGACTCCAAACAAAACCCAATCCAGCAACCTAATCTACATCAGGTCCCTCTTCATCTCTGTGTACTTCCTTCCTCCCTTTATCCCGTCTAACATCCCTATCCTATTCCTGCCCCTTCCTCGTTTGCCCAACATTCTCCCCTCTATCACCGTCTTTAACATTCCACTACCGCTCAATATGCCTTTCATCCATTTTCCCTGCCTCCATAGGATTTCTCTCAACAAGACCCTCTTCTCACCCACCATGTCTAGCTAGCACTTCCTCATTTGTTTTCCTTTCGGTCCATTTCACCTTCTCCATTCTTCTCCATTCTTCCACTTGTTAGATGAACCTGATTCTTATTCACACCTATGATTCCTGGAAAATACAAGATGTCTTCACTAATGCAATGTACAAAAGACCCTTAGTAATAATACCATTAAGGAAAAAATGAAATGAGGACGCGATTGCTATAAAAAAAAGGTGAAGTTATCACGAAAATATAACTATGTATACGAGAAAAACTACGGTCATGTGATGTACATATACTATTGAATATTATCAATGCAATTATAAGTAATCTATCTATCGTGGAAAATGATGCAATTACACGCTCGTGCTTAGTTCGTTCGCCAATTATTCGTTCGCAATCCATGAACAGATTGGACAGATACATCTTTAAAAATTCTTCAAGGAGTACCTGGATCCCATCCCACCTCAAAATTTCACGTTTCGAGTATTAGTGCTCGATACAATTCCACACCCATTCATACTCATACACTTAACTTACGTCTAATCGTAATTCTAGTGGAAGTACGTAAACATCGTAACGTAAAGTTTCTCAAACATATGCAGATTGCGCGCGAAATGAAAACCTATAAATTTTATCGGACAAGGTAGACCAAATAGAAGACTGAAATTGCTGGAAATTCGGTGTTACAGAGAAACGACGAAAGTAAAATGGACGTATTAGCAAACAAATGAAAAGCTCGGTTTTAAGAAGAGTAGAAGAGGAATTTCATTGAAAACCCAGAAAAGAAGAAGGAATAACTTTAACGGACACATTTCCGAATGGCAGCTTTCTTGTTAACACTGTTCCAATGGAGATTTGAACAGGCATTACTTCGGAGGAAAACCAAGGAGAGAAAAGTTAAAATAAGAAATAGGGAGCTAATACAAACCCATGATCGTAATGACAAACCTATAATCGATGAAATAGGCTGAGAGAAACCTATTTTCGGTGATGAATAGTGGTAATAATGATGATAAAAAAATAATACTGGCTCCAACAGATATTGAAGAATGTTTGTCAATGCTATGATTATCAAATATTATTTTAGGTATTTACTGTAAGGGGTTAAATATTTTTTAGATGAATCACGACATAGCAGGATATCCATTTCAGTAAAAAGAATACGCAATACTAATCCAAAAATAAGCTTCAAATTTTCGTTTGGCTTTCTTCAGTTTTTGTACAGGCGACCATTGAGATTCCAAAGCTTGCCTCCATCATAACTAAATTGCGCGTTCTCAAATTAAAGAAATTGTTACACCTTGAACTATTCCATAGGTTGAATATTATCATAAAAGCCATATTTTTTCCTCTTTATTCAATTAAGTCTATGTTGTCTTAGTTATTTTAAATGTATCGTTTAATCATTATATTTATCTGTTCAGAGTATTCCTTAAGATTTCTATTTTTCCGGATTCTTTCTTCCGGCTCAAACCCCTTGAGTTAATAAAATTTCCAGTTCTCCGGCATTCTAGATTACGGCTTAAGACTAGAGATCTAAAAATTCTTGCTTGACGTTAATTTGACTCCAACCCGACTTAATAACCTTCCTTATAAATCTACGAGGCGAACAACTAACGTAACACGAAATATATTAACACATAAAAGTGGGATTATTCGAACCGGCTTGGCAAGTCTGAGATGGATTATTCTCAGACTCATTAACCTAAAGTCGCATTTTCTTATCAAGGTCCTGTTGTGATTGTGTATTATAATCTTTAATAAATCGGTTGCGAATATGATTTATCAATGTATATTCACATTGTATGGAGATCATGTCATCGTTAGGACTTGTGGCAGGGGCTGATTCTACACCAGGCATTCACCATCCGTATTACATGTCACTGAAGTATATGAAATTTATTAATAATGGACTTCGACTACTGCCCACAATATTGATAATTTCCGTGAACGTCATGGCATTTTCAATAATTACAACCAGAATACTTTCCACATGACTTTTAAAAAAGAATATTTAAGGAAAAGGTGTTAACCGTGAAAGGTCCATAGGAGGGGGTGGAATAAAATGTAGCACTTGGTCATAAAGTCTCCCGTTAGTTGGACAGGTTAGGTAAAACAAGAAACTGAATTCTCGTATAAATAAAGACTATGTTTCCTATGTAACAATCAACTAAGAGGAAAAAACTTTTAAAAAGTTGCATTTCCCATGCATACGTGCTCGATTATGTTAATCGAGCGCGAATCGAGCGCAAATCGATCCCATGTAAAACTGGGAGGAACCAGGGACAGGCTGATAGTCAGTCAAATTTATGAACCTCATACCTTTCCGATAAGAGGAAAATAAATTCCCCAAAAAGTTGAGAATATTTTGAAGAAAAAAATACCCAATACTAACATAGAATGTGAGACCGGATCAAACTACTACTATTGACAATTAAGACATTTGTCGATAATGGTTAAACTACATTTGTTGAAGGACCTTCCTCGAATGTGTCGGTCGTTGGGAAAAACTTTGTGATTTGATTAGGAAATACACGCGCATTTCTCCGCCTAAACACGAGATCTAACAACCAATTTAAAATGATTATTTTTTAAAGCAGTAGCAAAAATAAGGGTTGGGTATATTAAATTCATACGTAGGATACCGCCATCTCTAAAACACAAAAATCGGGCAATTATTTGGGCCACCAAAGTGTTTTATTGCCGTGAGGAATGAACTGGGAGCGGGCTGCTAGAATAAAATGACATGGGTAACTCAATTTAATTTGGTTAACGATTATGTAAATTGTAGACATTATAAAAAGAGATAAGGCTTACAGAAAATAAAATTAATAAATCCATTCCAAAAAACACTACACTTGTATGAAGAATTACATTAATAACCTAGCGAGATGGAAACTTTGGCGAATGAATGTATCGTTTGGTGAAACAAAATTACGCAGAAAATTAAAACAGTTCTCATTCTCTAATTAAATATCATTAATTTTACTATCAACGCAATATTTCAACTCTCTTCGAACCATCGCAGTGCTGTTCTGGAAACGCAAACTCTTCAGTCATATTTCCTCTGCGTTGTGTTCTCATTTTCTCTTTTGCAGAGAACAAAAACAAAACGCAGCGGGATATCCTGGAAACTCTTAAACTGTCACCGACATAATTCGTGTCAAAACTGGCTCATTTTCAAGGCATGGTTTAAAAATTAGTGGCGCTCATATCTCATCCAAAGAACAGAGGATTCAAATTAAAATAGTTTTCACAAAACACCCAAATTTTGTGATTATATTGCTCACCATCGTTCATAAGCACTAGGGGGAGCACTAAAGCTCCGTTTCCTCTTTAATAAAATTAAGGGGTAAAATCAAATGCCCATATAAATATATCTGGTGGGAGTGTGACGCCTAGACTGCTAATCCGGAATTCGTGGGTTCATATTCGCGCCTAGTAGGTTTTCCTCAACCTAGGAAGTAAGGCGTTGTTCATTGGCCTCGTCGCTATTTTTATGTTTATGATACGATTTAAGAGATAAAAATTTGGCTATTTTCTGATTAGCGCTAAATAAAACACATTAATTAAAAACTTCCGACGCTCCTTCACTCGCGGAAAGCTTCAACGAGTTATCCTATTGCAAAGTCATTCACCTTGTTTTTATTTCGTATTCCATGTGAAACCATTCCCTTTGATATTAATACGTGATGAGCGGCACGGTAGAAATGAATTTTTCACACATCCGGAAAACTTGGGTTAGGCGTGCACCCAAAAACTTAAATTAAGCGGCGTCACACAGCCCTTCCTCCCGCAATGACGCGTACGGTTCATTCCCATCAGACAGGATCCGTTGTTGTTACGTATTAAATACAACGCGGACATGATCAACTCCAGTGACATTCGAAGGGGATTCCTGTAAAGGGGGCGAGGTACGGGCTTGGGCACCCGTCGAGAGAGAGCGAGGGGGAGGGAAGGAGGGGGGGGTAGAAGAGGGTTTGGCCGGGGAAGGAGAGAAGGTTTAGGGCGAGAGGAAAGAAGACGGCGGCGAAGGGGAGAGGAAGACTCAAAAGAAGCCGTCTTAAAAAAAGGAACAAGAGTGGGTGGGGAGGACGTGGGAGGGTTATGTGGGTGATGGGGAGGGATCAACGTTGCCAGCTCAGCTGCTTATGGTCGCTTATAATTAACAACTTTTTCTTCCGTTGGGGGCTGTGTTCTTACCCTTTCGTCGTTTAACGAAAGTTTCACCCATCACGGGGTCAAGCGAAATGCCTGCTCCTTACGGAGAACATATATACGAGTATGGTGAGGGTGCGATGCCGATCGAATATCCATACCGATGTTATTTCGGTTAATTGGGCCAGTTAATTAGTGCCAACCGTCGAGCTCGAGTCTACACAGGTGCCCCCGACGTTATTTTTGGATTTCGTCCTTTTATGCGGAAAAGTAATGGATCTCGTGTCCGAGAACATCTGTTAAGCACGGTTTTGGTTCTAAAATTGGCAGTGCAATTAATAGTATCAATACTAATGGGAGTTTCCCTTTGAGTGAATTGCGATGGGAGGCATTTCGAAATTGTTTCGGTAATTGATGCGGCTACAAAATAAAGAACAAACGTAATGACCGTAATGTTTTTATGGAAATACTTGAAAGTGTTTTGCTTATGATGGTTGGAAATGGTACTTTCACCAAGAGAGAGCTTTCTTTTTGCGCTTCTCAAAATATTTCTGATTACTTACCGGTTGTCATGATTCCAGTTGACGTCAAACTACCGTGTTGTTAACGATTATCCAAGATAATTAAATAATACCAACGCATATTGTTTGTTGGTTTTAAATAAATAATAAATTTTATAATCAAACTATGCGGTTTCGACTGGAAAAATCTCTTTTTCAAATAAGTAAAACCTAATCCAAAACATTTCCAAGATAAAACAAAATCATCAAATGCCCTTGCCGCTGAATACAAAAATAAACAGTTTTATGGGATACCAAGGCCTACTCGACTAGGGAATCAGGCTAGATATTTATTTTATCCTAAGTCCACCTTATGCATAATTTATTTCTTTGGTTTCCCAGCAGAATTTAGAAAGGCATTCATAATGGCGCTAAACGATTAAATTTTGGCAGTTTTAGGATGGGTGCTGAATAAAACACATTAATTAAACACTTCCAACCATCCATCACTCGTGGAGATCTTGATGAACTGGTTCAGAAAACATTTCTATCGTATGTTTAAATACCATATCTTTTACCGGATCCCGTAGCCAGATGACACTGCATCTAGTAAGTAAAACACATGTAAGAATCGGGTCAATTTCAGCAGTAAACTTCAATTTGACACGCCCGTGCAAAACTTTAAAGGGAATCCTTATCTTTAATTCAACCGAACTTAATCTTGCCGGCATGCATAGCAGACGCGCGGCAATCACGAAAAAAATAACTCCGCCGCTTAAGGATTCGTTGAACAGAAGTGGCCGTTCACAGTGCATTAGGAATCCAAAGCCAAAATGCCTTGGCACCGGTCCACCATCTTCCCTCAAAGGGACAAGTTACCCGACTCCCAGTGACTTAACGGCCACTTTCCTGAATACGTGGTTAAAACTGGCATTTCACGAATTTGTCTTGGCAACACTGGTGGGAATTCTGGGCGGCAGGGGTAACGCTGGATGAGGAGGAAGGTTTTAAGGGGTGGGGGAAGTGGTTGCCGGAGGGGGTTTCGAGAATGGGGAGGTGTGGAGGCGAGCTAGACGAGGGTCCGATGCGGTAGACAGCTTGGCACTTGGCTCGGTTTAGTCGGAGGGGGATGGGGCGGGAGGGAGGGACGAGAGGGATGGTGCGAGGATGTTTGGGGGGAGGGGGTGGGGTAGAGGCGGAAGGGGGGGGGGGAGAAAGTTTGGCTGGCGATCGCTGTTTGGGGCGGCTCTCGGGAGACAGCCGGGGACCACGCTCTGCCCCATTCCCTCTACCCCTCCCACCAAATCCCACACGCACCACCATCTTCCCTTCCTTCCTCCCCCCCACGCACCCTCCATCCCCCTCGACACACCATCTTTCCGTTTCCCTCGGACTCTCCCTTCGGTAATAAGCCCTCGTTTCTTCGTCTTCTTCCTGGCCCTTCCCGAAATATCTTACTAGCACGGCAGTTAACACGGCTGTGAGGAAGGAGTTGTGAGGAATCATCTTTACTCGGAGGAAGAGGTGAGGAAAGAGCGACAACACTAAAATCGCAAAGGATGGAGCAAAGTCAATTCACCTAAGGCTTTCAAAACGTAACCGAATGATTTTAAAAACTAACACCCAGACGTGTCATCGAGGTTTAGCGTTCTATTCGACCAGTCGTTTCGCAGTTCGACTCCGAGGTCCGTGGAGTATATTACTCATCACATCAACTACGTCGGCACCACTATGTCTGTGTGTTTTTACATAATGGTTGTTTGTTTCCTTGTTCTCCCTGTCACACTCCCCCGCAGCAACGCTCAGCAAAGACATCAAGTCTCACGTAAAATAAAACAGGGAAACAGGGCAATCATTATTTGTAACATATTTTGCTGACTTAGATGTTTTTGGTTTTCAGACGACGTACATAACGTATATTCTCTATTCAGGTCGAAGACAATTCAATCGTTTAAATATATATATATATTCACAAGGAAATAGGTGCAAGGACGAACACAGGAGAGGTGGAGAAGGCGGAATCGGGCAAATCACTAGCGTAAAAATGGAAATATTTTCATTTTTACGCTAGTGATTTGTCTGAATCCGTCTTCCCCACCTCTCCATTGGTCGTTTTTCATATATGTTCCCATTCCTTTTCCTCATATCTATTTCCTTGTGAATGAATATTTGTCCGCCATATGGCGGGATTTCGTGTTTGAATGTGTGAGTATATATATAATATATATATATATATACGTAATTACATTAAAATCATTTAGAACTATACTTAGACTGGATAGATATCAGATTCTCTATTTCCAACAAGAGCAATTTAATATTTATCTACATACGAGACTCAATCGAAAAATTTCCATCATAATAAACAGCCAAGAGCTCATCCTCCATGAATTCAAATACACACTTGAATAATGTGAACAGGAATCAATAAAATACGTATAATTCAATTGTAAGCCTAGGGGAAACAAGGCGGACGATGTGACTTTCGTAAGAAAATACAATGCGAAAGGAACTAAGGGAGAAAACCGTCTGTTAAGTTTAAAATATTTCGGCATTTCGGTACGCCTTCTGAGATCTTCACACAACGGCAACTTATGGGTTGCTTGCTACTTGAAAAAAGAGGCGGGAGCTCCATGATCTCTACCATTGCTCAATGCTCCAACGCTACTCAGGATCCACCATTAATTTGAAGAGAGAAGAACTGAAACTGAAGTAAAAAGTAAAAGTGGCCATTTCATGATATATTTTCGAGGATAACTCCGAGGAAGAAATATATATTTGTTACGAAGAGAGGATGGACAGAAGAGAGAGAGAGAGAGAGATCGAGGCTCAAGGAGTGTGAGAGAGAAAAACCATTCGGGAGAAGAAAGAAGTGATATAGGGTCGAGGTAATTCGGAGATGAGGGTTTGTGAGGGAGGGGAGGTGCAGGGCGGGAAGTGGATGGAAGGGCTTCCTTTAATGTTTGCCGACATGGGGAGAGTCGGGTCAGGATCCGACCGGAGGAGACTGCCTGGCGCGCACGGAGCGTGAACGTCGAGGGGTGGGGAATGGGGTGGGGAGGGAGAGGAGCCTCGCTCCTTTTGACGTCAGGTGGGCATGAAACAGGACCGCACCCCACCGAGTGGGTAGAGGCGGACGCAGTGTCTGTGGCCGACCCAAGGTTTGTCCGTCCCGATGAACAGGGCGGAGAAGGAAGACGGTTTCGGGGAGCGGCGGTCCTCGTTCCCCCGAAAAAATGACCCTTCTGCCTTGGAAGAAGCAGAAATTAGGACAACTAGAAAAAGAACTACTAAAGCGAATACGTACAAGTACCTCGCCTGGCGAATGAGATTTTGAAGGAAATAACACATTTCCCGTGTTCGGACTGAATTTCGCGTGGCATTAAATTTTTTTTGAGCAGTTCTAACGGCACAAGCAATATCGCACAGTAAATTCCAACATTCGAAATCCATCGTGCCACTACGTCCATTCCCATGGAAGGAAGGATTCGAGCCCACGTCTAAGAGTTGATCAACACGAATGCGTGGTTTAAAGACATAGGTTTCGTCAATTTTGGCCAACTAGTGCAGCATTCAGCTGCATGGAGGCCAAAAATATTCTCTCAAGAGATAGGCTAGGCCAGTTTCCAACATTTTTTGGGAGCGAAATTTAAAAAAACAATAAAAACATGGCAACGCCATTAACGACTTTAACAGCCATCCTTTATTATAAAGGAATAAAATCTTGGACTTGACTTCTCTCTCTCTCTCCGTCTCTCGGATTTATTAACCGCGCGGGAAGAGTACCCGAGGGTTTTTAATGACATGTCGTGCCTTGTAGCGGCCTCTCTGCTTAGCCTCAACACCTTCCGCAGCGATGAGAAAGCTGCTCTGTGTTTGGCAGACCTTAATTCTCTTGCGGCGGAGGATGTCATACGAGCATAAAGTAGCAAGCAGTTAACGCGTAACGAACACGGGAAAACTCTCTCGAGCAGTGAGTTTGGCTTCATTCTGTATTCCCGCAAGCCGGGGAGCAAATAGAGGAACACCCTTGTCTTCCCACCCTCCCCAACTAACTCCTTCAACGGGTGAATTTATGCGTATCCTCCTCAACGACGGGTTTATGCGTCCACTGCGCATCACATTATGTTAACCAGGCAATTTCTGATACATGTCCAACGTGGGATGTTTTAAGTCAGACGGAGGTCCGGGAAAAAAATAATCCATTCATTCATTTACGGCCACACAACGCTCTAAAAAAATCAAGATGAATCACTTGAACGTATGACGCACACGTAAACGCTATGAATGCTCAGACCACCTCGTTTTTTTTATGGTGGACATTTGTTTTTTTTTAGGAATGATACCCTCAACCACACAATTGCGAATGTCGAAGTGAGCAAAGTTTCGATGCCTCTGAAAGAAGTCTAAACTCAGAGAGCGACTCCACTAACAACTTGGCACGTATCTACCCACCTTGTCCAAGTCGCGCGACAAAAGCTGCCGCTGGGAAACATGCATCCATCTAAGAAGGGTACACGCACCTGATCGTACTCGCCTATTTTATCCCGAATAAAAATCTTCGAGGAAGCTTACGAGTATACTCCATACTTATGCGACGCTGAATAAATTCTTTCGAGACACGAGATAAAAAGACGTCCATGTGAATTGTGCTCGACCATTCAAATGCAATAGGATACCGTGCAATTAGAATGACTTTGTTGCTACTCGACAACGCCTTCAGATTTCCTGGTGTCTGGAATACTATATCTTTTACGACACCCCTGAGGTACTTCGAAGAGATTTCACATGTGCTAAAGTAGAGGTAGCGAATTGCCAAAACTATCTGCCGTTCACTACGTAGCTATAACGTTAAGAATTTCAATTGAATTTTATGCGAAAGTCCTCAACAGTGAGTTTTATCACTAACTTCTGCCCGTTTCTTTTTGTTACCGACTTGCTTAGTAGCTGAAGTCCAAGTTTCAATTTTTATTTTTGCATGGCTTAAGGTTTCTTCATCACTAACTATACAACTCAAATATATTTTTTTTAATCATTAGAAAAATGAAAGGTAAACATTTTAAAGACCTCTTTCTAAGGATAGAAGAGAATTCTAATTTCAACGGAGGAAATTACAAAATATTGTTAAAGCAAAAAAACTATTTACAGACCCTTGAAAATGCTAAATATTCTTTATCAGAAAATTCATTGGAAGTAAAATACTGTTCTGTGGTAGCTACTAAAGTTCATTTTCTTCCAGATAAAAACTGAAAATATCTGAAAGAGGGGTATTTTTTTCAATCGCACGGGATAAAACAAAGAAACCGATTTTTCTCCATCCTGACAATTTTTTTTTAATCCTACGAAAGCAAAAGCTTTAGATGGACAATAAAAAATATCGATGCAAGAAGAATAAATGGCTGCCGAAGGCAATTTGCGGAAACGGGCACAATCAGAGTCCATCTATTGCTCCACGCAAATATGCATTAACTTGTAATGCACTTACAAATTCATGCACTTACAAAAAACTATTTAGAAACGGAAGAATTCCTTCAAAAGAACACTAAATTAATGGCATGAGCTGATGCATTTATGATTAAGAAACATCTAGAAGTACAATGAAACGGGTTGTAAGAAAGTCAGTTGATCTAATTCCATTGCACCTTCGTATCCTCCACCAAAATTTGGATCCTGAAGGTTTACCGAAGGGATGCTGATGCCAAATAATCACCCCAATGAACAAAAAGATTTATCAGTTCCAGGCCATAAAACCTAATTATTATTAATTATTCATAAACTAAATCGTATTTAAAGCTGTTTTCGAAAAGAAAACTATCTCTATGCTCAAATCGAAAATTTTGCACGCATGGGGAAAATCTATGCCAATTAAAAATGATGCAATTTTCTAGAAACAGCCAGGATCCGAAATAAAACGTCAATATTTTTCAGGATCACCTTTTCCGAGCAGTCTGCTCTCAAAGTTGCAATACATTATATTAAAATAAAAAAATAAATAATATTAATTTATTTAATTATTCTGATGATGAGGCCGTGCCATCGAAACGTCAAAGTTACACATGTAAATGTCTTTTCTTGTGTTTCTGTGTTTTGAAAATCTTAATCAATGTTTATATATATCAGAGAAAGGAACTGGCCCCCTGCCCTGATGTGTGAATTCCACACGTCGTCGGCCTTAGTATTTGGTGAACTCTACAATCACCTACAAAACCGACCTTCGGGCTGAGTGTTAGCTCAAGGAGGAGGGAGTTGATGACGGGGACGTTGAGTAGGGATGTTAAGACAAGACTCGTAAAAACTCTGATATGGAGCGTATGGTGCGGAAACGTGGTCACTGAAGCAGGAGGATAGACGTAGATTGGAGGCTTTTGAAATGTGGGTGTGGAGAAGAATGTAGAAGGTGAAATGGACCGAAAGGAAAACAAATGAGGAAGTACTGGAGATGGTGGGTGAGGAGAGGGGTTTGTTGAGAGAAATCCTATGGAGGCAGGAAAAATGGATGAAAGGCGTATTGAGCGGTAGTGGAATGTTGAAGAAGGTAATAGAGGGGAGAATGCTGGGCAAGCGAGGAAAGGGTAGGAACAGGATAGGGATGTTGGATGGGATGAAGGGAGGAAAGAAGTACACAGAGATGAAGAGGGACCTGATGTATTTTAGATTGCTGGATTGGGTTTTGTTTGGAGTTACAAAATATTTATTTGATGGTTGTGTCCATCCAAAAACCTACCTTAACCGGTAGATTACCTAATAATAATAATATATATATATATTAACTTTTAGTTCTGTTCCTAATTCCTCTTGAGAAAGGTGGTTGGACCACCGAAAATTCGAGAACCAGTGAGTTTTCCCTCTTTGTGTGTTTTGGTTTCTGTGTTTGTTATGACTATCAGTGAATTTATATATATATTAAGATACACAAAGATATATATTTAGAAATATATTCGATCACTACATTGATAGTGACTGCGTGAACTGGTTATTTTAATAATTCATTAGCTATTTTCGTCGACCTGTATAAGCCGTCGATGGAAAGCCGAATCTCTAAACGAGTTCTCTATCATTCCGCTCAAACACTGATCGCCTCTCAGAAAAATTTACAACTTCGTCTACCGATCACACATCGCTCACCGTGTTTCATCGTTTGTGGAATTGAGCACTGAACATTTAAGCTCCGGTTATAATTCTACGGGCCTGTAGCACAGGCCCGAGGCGCGTTTCGAAAAACCTACACAAAATTGCAACACACGACAACTTCCTTGTTTCCTGACAAGTTTCCTGTGGCATGTGAAAAGACTGATGTTTTCCTATGGGTAAACCGAACGGCGAAGGAACATTTTTAAAAACATGTCTAATTTCACCCTATTGATACTTTTTCAATGCCACCTCCTTCGATATCGTCCTCTCTCTCTTTCTCTCTTCCTCTCTGTCCTCCCCGAATCTTTACTCTCCTCAACTCCCCCCCACCGCCGTTCTCACCCACCACCCTCCCGACCACCATGGCTCCCGACAACCCTCTCTCCCATCAACACATCTCCCGGAGCTTGTCATCCTCAAAATACGCCGCTCACTGAATAGGCGGGTCGGTGTTCCTCTCCCTCCCTACCGCCTCTCCACCCCTGCCTCTCGACGTACAGGTGTTCGTATTGTCCGCCTTGCAGAATAACGAGTGACTTTCGAGCTGCTTAGAATATATCCTTTGGTCTCCCTCTCTTTTTCTACCGACCCCACCTTCCCACACCGATGCCCCCCCTCCCACATCCTCGCCCTTCCACTTCGCCCACCCACCCTCCCTCGAACTCAGGGGACCGTATCTTAGCGCCGCGCGCACTACGGATCGAACATAACTAACTCTCCCGTCCGCACGGCGGAGGAGTATGGGGTCCTCCTTCCCTCCTCCCCCCGCTCTTTCTCTCTCTCTCTCTCCCCCCCTTGACCTCCTCCGCCCCCTCGCGGACCTCCGGAACTCCTCCCTTTTCCTTAACAAAGGAATGGAAAGAGTTCCCCGACCGATGTTCGTTCTCTCTCCCGCCTCCCTCTCCTCGCGGAGGATAAAGGTCCCGAGACAGCGAGCAACGTACGCGTACGCACATATAGTATACACAAGCGAGGCACATCCACGGCCTCTCTCACGTGTAGCTCAAGGGGAGGGACGGGATGGGGACTCCCGGTGGATGTGGATATATCCCCGGGGACGTCCGTGACGGAGAGAGTCTCTTCCCCTGGACGTGAATATGATAATGGATACAGGGTGTCGTCTGGGTGGGAGGAGGGAGGTTTACGTCGCCCCTCGTGACTTTGGGTGACTCGTTTGGATTCTTTTGAGCACGGCGAGGCGGAGGAGGACTCCGAACGACACCCGAACTTTACGATTTACTACGAGGAGAGACGCTCGGATTCCTGGGTTTTTATCGCGGATTTATGAATAGGTTCTCGGGCTGCATTTTTAACACCCTCTACCACCAGTTCAAGCGCAACTGAGTCCGGAGCAGTTACTATCGCATTGCGTAAAATGCTGTGATCGGAAAAATTGAAAGAAATGGTATGATTTGAACAGATTATTCATTTTAATTGACGAAGGTCTTTAGAGCGTGAGGGGGAGAGTTTTTATGAGTCCTTGAACTTTGCTGTCATACACTAGGGTAATGAGATGAAGAACTCCGTGTGGAGAGGTAATCTAACGGTGGGAAGGTCGTGGATTGGTATGAGGTATTTATGAAGGAGATACAGATATGAATTGTGAGGTAAAAGACTCCTGCGGAAGGTAGAATATTGGTTGAAAAGGGAAGTGGAGGAGAATTTCCCTCAAAGATGGCATGAAGGATGATTAAAACAATAAGTGACTTCAGAAGGTGATGCTATCAGACCTGAAATGCTTAATATAGGTGAGTATTGAGAAAGTACACAAGGTTTCGAAATTACTATTAGGAACTTATTAAGCACACTCCTGCATAGTAGACTATGTTTGCCACTTCACGGCTAAGGAATATGGTCATGAAGGTGTCATTCTGATTTGATTTTACTGATTTTTATTCTGCGCAAACCGTTCCACGGATCGAAACGAGACACAGGTCGCCATTTAGCGCCACATTTGACGACTGAAACGAGAGGTGTTGCGTTTGTTTTTGTCGAGTCGATACGCAGCAGCAGCGGTACCTGTCTTAACCTGTTCGTCGCCGCGTGCAACAGCAGCAATGAAGGAGCTAGAGAAACAGCGTGTGTGCCTGAAATTTTGTTTCAAACTCAGCAAAAGTGCTACGGAGACATTTGGAATGATTCAGCAAGCTTTTTTAAATGAAGCTATGAGTCGAAGCCAGTGTTTTGAGTGGTACAGTCGTTTTAAATCGGGCAGAACCTCGAGAGATGAAGATTCGGGAACGAGGCGGCCTTCCACTTCGACAGACCCCACCCATGTCCAATTGGTGAACGATTTGGTGCTAGGCAAATCGCCGTTAGGCAGATAGCCGAGGAAGTGAACATTAGTTTTGGATCCTGTCAGACAATTTTGACAGACATTTTGGGCATCATATCGTATCAAAATGCGTCCCGCGGGTGCTGACTGATGAACATGAGATTTGCGCCAGAACCGGAACTTCCGTGATCCCGCAGCCACCCTACTCTCCAGATGTGGCTCTATCAGACTTTTCTTTGTTTCTAAAGTTTAAATCAACCTTGAAAAGGCGCCGATTCGACTCTATTGCGGGCATTAAAACTAATTGTACGGTGGACCTGAAGAGGATCCCTGAGGCGGCTTAACAGGCAGGGTTCGAGAGCTGGAAGAAATGTTGGCAAGGTGTGTCGCCAGCCAAGGCATGTACTTTGAGGGCGACAAGTTCGATTAAGCTGTATCCGTCGAAATAAACTAAAATGAGTCCTGTCTTTTTTAATCACACCTTATAAGAAATCCTTCTGCCTTCTCCCAGTTCATAACGAGAACAGTTTTTAAAATGGGGTACGATGATTAAAACATACAACGAAAACATTAAGGTATCTAAGGCCTGGTGACCCGACACCATCCGCCTTTATAGTTTTCTTCGATGGTTCCTGAAATGCATTACATCATATAGTACCATCTACATACCTTTTTCCGTACAAAAATTCCTTTTATTTCTTCTTGTGCTCAGCCGTTTCGGATGTAGGCTATTAGCATTGATATTTTTACGTTATTTACTGTCTTTCAAAACATTTGCGTAGTAGATAAGGAAAAATTTTCTTAGATTTTTTTTAGTCCTTCACTTTATTTTTTATTACTTCCTAGAAAGCCAATTCTTTCTCTCCCCATTTCTCCCATACCTGTTTTTCTCCCTTCCAGCACCGAATTCCACACTACCCATCAATACCATTTCCTTCCATTTTTCTTTTTCGAATATCCACGTCTCCTCTCCTTCTCTCCATTTGCCATGAGTCAAAAGTCCTTGTTTGTCTTCTTCCCTGCTCAGGAAATTCTCTCCATCCTTCATATCCGCATCTCTTCACCTCAAGAGATTTCGATACCATCTCGCAACTCAAATGCTCTTCGTCTAAGATCATGTTTCGGTACCAAGTTCTCCTCATCCCGGTGTTCACTCGGGAGTCAGGCGAATCAATTCTATCCTCTTTGTGTATCCTTGTTCCCAAACACACTTATTCTCCCAACACTATCATTAGTACGACCGTTTTCATCCAATATTACGTGGATATAAGAAATGTCTCAATTTCTCGCGTGTACAAGTATGTCCTCCTACTTCGATGTTTAAATCCTGAAAACCTATTATCGTTTTCTGAATTACTTTCATACCGTAACTTCTTACACTGAACTTTTATTGCCGGAAAAAGTGAAAAGTTCACTCCAAACGAAGTTAAAATTACCTCCATTGTTTTAAATATTTTGAATTCTTAATGGTTACTAACATTTAAGCAAAACTGAAAACTGACGTTGTATGTCTGTTAAATTGCTCCCTGCCACGCGCGCGCGCACACACACACACACACACACACACACACGCCCCCTAGTGTTGGCTTTAAATTACCATGCATATGAAGATGTAAAAATCTTCTATATCCGTATCTAGTAGGTATTTTTTGGGATACTGATGTGATGTTTTGATTTTTAGGTCATCGACAATACCAGAAGAATTTGTTAATAGGCTAAATATGATAGCGATAAAATAAATAAGAATGCATTAAAATTATTTGGTCTCCAAATTATGAATTTGAAAAATAAAACGGATTTTTTAAATCATAATTCTGCTTCATGAAACCATGCAGAGTACCCCCATACACGCATACCCCTGTGGTACTGAGCAAAAATTCCTTCCGTATGCTTTTTTTCGATGCCAATTTCCTTGATTTTACCAACAAAATATTTTCTTCTGTGAAAATTTCGAGTGCTGCTCTCCTACGTTCCTATATTCGTGACGATCCTCCATTGGCTATAATGTGAGAAGCTATTCATCGGCTCCGCTGATGAATAAGCATGCGAGGCAAGTCTCTCTCTCCGATGCGATCTACCTATTAGCACATAGTTGCCATTAGAAACTCTTCCGAATTCTACTCAGTCTTTTCCTTTCTCCCTAATGCCAGCGATAAATTACTCCAGGTGAGTCTTAATCCCATCACTTCTCGGATTTCTGCGCCAGCATTGGTCCAATTCCACTGCAGCGGACGCAATAATTGCAACCGAGTTTGAATCAGGAATTTCAATTTGTTTGTTAAACTGCGCTCCACGGAATTTGTTCCACTGCACGCATACTCCTTCGGCAGTATGGAATTCAGCTTCGGCGTCGTATACCCACGGTGAATAATTATAAGACTTTCAGAGAAAAGTTTTCCATCCTTGCTAACTCACTTGCTGGAATTTGTTGTTTTCCATTTTCCGCGATTCGCTCAAAGTAATTAGAACTATTAAGTCTAACTGTTAAGCGGAGGGTAAATGGTGTGGGTAAACCAATCGTTCGTTACGATGACTGTAATTACAAATACCGATCTTTTCCCTAAGATTAACTTTGTAACGTCACACTCCAGTTTTAATGTCATTACATACACGTAGATCTGAGGTGTAAATTACAATGGAAAAAAATTACATGCTTGCTTTATCAAATCACAGAGAAAAGTAATCACGTCAACAGTTATGGGCATCCAGCAGTATTAAAAAGTGTAGATAGGAAGGAGGAGTCGAACCAAAAAGCATTTGAAAAGTCACTCGTTATATACAAAGCGGTAATTTTTGCTTCTGAGGCCACGTATTAATATGTTTCATCAATTTATCGAATCGGAAGAGTGAAAATCGTTCAGCGTCCTCAAGTCTCAAGCAACTGAGAGAAAGCTAAAACTTTGCGGATTTAATGCCATGTAAAATCTCGGGAGAAATACACGTCGATATACTGTTAGAGGAACGTGCTCATTCCTCTACTCTCTTCACTGCGGATGGCTCAACACGTTTCAGCTAGAGTGGATCCTAACGAGGCAGATGAAATTAGGTCCTCGTCCAGACACTTCGGAGATAACACGATTTCCACAAGGACGACTGGGGAACCTTGATCACGCTAACGGACCGCGCTGAAAGTTAACTTGCTCCTGCAGTCCTGCTCCAAATTCCTAAGGGTCAGCTACGAAGTCTAGCCGTAATTTAAGAGAAAAAAGAAATAGGAAGCAAAACAGACCCTAGAAACTGCGAATCAACCACTGTAAGAATGATGGTTTTTTGTCAGGGAGTTAATGAATTCTCATGAAACACGATAAACCACAGAATCATTATACTTTTGTCA
Source organism: Hetaerina titia (assembly GCA_037158775.1). Classification (NCBI taxonomy): domain Eukaryota; kingdom Metazoa; phylum Arthropoda; class Insecta; order Odonata; family Calopterygidae; genus Hetaerina; species Hetaerina titia. Next base: position 39,918,518 of record CM073771.1, read on the forward strand.
TAATCGAATTTAAGACAAATAGCATGTTTTTAATATCATTATATTATATATATATATATATATATATGTAGAAAAAAAACATATATATACATACACACAAACACAGTAATTTATGAAATTTACCGTGAAAAGGTCGTGCGATGTCAAAGGCGAGTTTTAAAATCAGCATGCGATGGTAGACAAACTTAGGGATTACTTCAATAAGGGATTACTTTGACACGTATCTTTCCGACCGAGAATGCGGGTATTTAGCTATACCCTAAGCACAAATCAAGGGGAAAGTATTTACGCAGGTTAGGCACATCGCTCTAGCTATCAATAGGCATGGCTATTATTCTTGCAGATTCCCTCGCTTTCTTCCCCAACCGATTCCTCCGCATCACCTACGCCCCCCAACCCCGAACACCACCCTCCCACCCGCCAATCCCGTAATTCCGCACACGTGTCCCTCGGCCGGTCGCGTGCCCACTCGCCCACGTCCCATCACCGACCGCATGCCCTTTGGGATTCCGCTGCGGCGATTGATGGTCAAGAGACACTTTCGAGGGAACCGCTCCCCGCGTTCCTAGAATTCCCTCGAATGGAGAGAGGAAGAGCGAACACGCTCTTTCTTTTTTCCTCCACTCCGACCTCCTCCTCCGCTCCCTCTTGACGCAGTGGATTGGGTTGTGTAATCCATCTCACGCGGCGCCCAAATAACCGAAGTAGTTTGAAGGGATTTAGGATTCGTTCGCGAACGCACGGGCCGCGGAACATGCCGAACTTCCTTCGTTCATGGATAGGGGAGCGGAAAAACATCAGCTCCGACGAGATTCGAAGACTGCAGGCGGCAGTCGGTTTATCGCCTTCGACAGCAATCTTTCCCTCGTGTGAAAGCGACTTTCGATTGGCGTAAGATCGATGATACTCATATGGAAAACGTTCTCTTTGGCGAGTAAATCTTCATTCCTTTGACTTTTTCTGCGTCAGACTAAAATCATTACGTGTAACACATATAAAAGAGTTTCCTCAGCATTATTGCATTTGCTCTATGAGCAAGTTCTTTCCACAAAAAATTTCAATTAATTGAATAGGATTCCCCGTTAAGAAATAATATCCTCCGCTTTCACTAATATATATATATATATTATATGCATACATATCACCGGCGTGCATAGTACCATTTAAGGCAAAGATTGATCGAGTGAAACATGATTATAAATTAGAATGAGCTGTTTACTTAAGCTTTAATTTATTTTGAAGGGTTTTCGTACTTCTAGCGTTGAGAGCCGACATTTACATAAAACCTAAGCACTGGATAACCGAGAATCCATCGCGCATTTACGCTAATCCGCAGAATTAGTTGAACGGTAGTTATGTGTACTTATACCTATCAGATGTCGTGTCGTGTTGAGGAAATGCCACCTCAAAATTCCACCGATAAACTATAGAGCCAAGGTTTTCTCCTCTTGACACAACTATAATTACTTTTCAGCAGAATCAAGGCAATTCAGTTCATTCATGAAAGTGTCCACGGAACAAGTACAACTTTGCATAAAGAAATTTAAAATAAATTCAGTTTGGCAAGGTAAAGTTTATATTATTGCATATTTGTATCCTTCAGAAACACCTTATGAGCATAAGAAAATCTAAGCCCTTTGTGTATACCAAGAAAACAAAGGTTGATCTAAGTTAATGTAACATTTTCTATCTTTCTATGATCATGGAATGTCCTCAATTTAGCATATGATGAATGTCACAGGTCTGAAAGCTGTTGAAAAATAATTTTACTTTTTCCGTGACAGAAAAGTTGACGCCAATCTGACGAATAATTATGTAATTGTAACATGGAAGAGGATAAAAGTTAACACATATGCACAGGAAATTTGAATGTAAAGTATACTCACGTAAGAGAAAGTAGTCTTTTAGAAGAGTATATAGAGCAGCACTCACCTGAAAAGATAGAAAGATTTTTTCGGTTAACGTAGAAAAATATGTTTGCATAGAATATACCCAAACAACTTTAAACATTATGAGTTTCCACTTTGTTAAGGAAATACCTCAAAGGTTATGGTTTAAAATATTATTAAATATGGAACTTTATACTTTAAACTGTTATATATATACAAACACTAGATTATTTAGCAGAAGGCTACTTAAAAATTCTCTCAGATAATTTAACTCAGGATGTCGATTTGGTTGCCGAATCACGTCACGTGCAGCAATGCGAGGCTACATTTGTAAAACGATGTTATGATAAATGTACGAGAGCGAATGGGAGAACTAGGCTAGGAATGACATAACGAAGGTTCAATTGGATTATATCTCTTGAAGGGTTGCATTAGCGATTATATTGCAAATACATTGCTAAACCTGTCGTATTCCCGTAGGAGAAGCCATTATTAACAGCAGGTGTCGCATGTGTTTGAGTTTTCCATGAAAGTTAGTTACTACACGTGTAATGGATGTAATGCTGTTTATAAAAATAGCTTCCAAAATTTGAATTATCATACCCCTCCATTAATCAGTATCATTTCAGCAGTAATCCAGGCGGTGCACACTGACTGTGCAATCACCGCTTTCCATACAGCCCATCGGTGGCTTTCAGGGTAACATTAAGATAATGAATAAACTATTCCTAGAATGATATCCCAGACCTTTTTTAAGTTTATCGCATTTGAATGGGACAAAAAATAATTCCCTAAGGAAAATGAAAGTTTTACATGCGTACTCAATTAACATTTATGATCTTACGCCAAAGAAAGGTCCTCGAAAAATGCTCTAAAACAACCATTCTAAAATTAAAAATGTGAACTTTGGTTACACCCAGGGAAGACAGAAGAAATGCTTGATCATAAAATTTTTCGTTATCACTTTGCTATTTCATTAGAATCTCACGAAAAATAAAAGCAGGATCAACGCTAAACAGATGTGCTTTTTGCCTCAACAAAACGTAGGTCTGAGAGCACGTGCGAGGAGATAGAAATAGCGCAATGCATCTGAGGCTGGAATATCTCATTCCGAGAAAGAGCCAGGTGGACAGCACGCCATAGGAAATGCCTCGCAAAGGATTTTAAGGGACCAGGTGTAAAATTAAAAACATGTTGTGAACCACTTCCCTACGCCCGTACAAACTAAGTTGGATCAGGCAAGATAAATATTCTTTCCACTAGATGAATAATCTACGTAAGTTAAAACATTGAGTGGGATATTTTAGCAAAATAAAATTTGGCAGAGCGCAACAACCATGTCCACCGAACATGTATTTCAACACAAAATCAAAATTCTTTCATTTCGTATTCCTCAATTCAACATTTATCCCATCCCTCTATTATCTCATGTTTCCCTTCTATATTAAATAACACACCAATCTGTGAAAAAAATATTTAAAAAAGTTTTCCCCCTTCCGCCGGCATTTGGCATTTTTTTTAGAGGACACGAATGTTTAGAGATAAAGGCAATAGTAAATAACAAGAAGTCATCCAACTGTGGACACAAGAAGCTATGATTTTGCGGAAGAATTTACTCCTAAAAATAAATGAGACAAACTATGGTTGAGTTTTACTACGGGGATCCATGCGAAAAAAATAAAAGTTGATCAAAAGTATTCGAGTTTGCAATGGAATCAATCCCATATACGCATTCTCTCACTCGCTAGGCGGAAAGTGACACGCTCAAACTCACATTTACGAGAGTGGGGTAACAAAGAATGAAACACTTCTGGAATGAAGCGTTTGCGGTCATCACTACCCCTACATTCTTTTACTATTTTTCAAGACGCACAGTACGGTAAATATATCGATTTCGGAGTTCCAGAGCACCTGTTCATAACATAAAGAGTTTAAGAGCATTCTGAATACACATGGGAAGAATATTTTTATTAATGCTTTAGGTCTATTTTATTAACAAAATAACCGTGGTAAACTTCGTTTAATAAGCGAGGGTGAAGTTTGCCTCGCTCAAAGCCATAAGCTAAGTTCACGCATTAAAATAATGAGGGATGGTGCAGTTCTTTTCTTCAGGATTCCCGAAAATCACAGCCTGAGCGACGCAGGGTTTTTCCATACGCAACGCTCTGATGAAAACCTGGCACCATCGGGCATAGAGTCGAATTCTCTAAGTGAGTTGCCACACCACTTGAGATTTGATTAACGGTTATAATTAATATTTACTTGTTAAGCGTTCTTACGAGGAAATTGTGTTGGTGTGTGAGATTAATGCTATAGCTTTGAGTATTAGAGGATGATTTAAATTATAAATAGCAGTATTTCTGGTAAAACCGTCATGATTTTTCAGATTCTGAATGAGGTTAACGAGGAAATAACGCTGGATGAGATGATTGCCATATTATTTCTCCTTAGAAAATAAAAGGTTATGTGAGTAATAATTTCATGAGTAGATTTTAATGTGTGCGAAGCACTTCACATTTGTGGAATTAAAACTTTTCTGAAGATATCGCGGATGTTTGTTTGATGAAAAAACAGTAGCTTTGGTAGTGTAAATGATGACACCGTATGACCAGGACATTTTGTCATTGATTAAAAAGGTTTTAACGCTAGAATTAATTGTTTATGAGGGTTATTATGAGCAGTGCATATTCGTGAGAAAAAGGATGTCCTTTCTTTTCTCATCCACGAATAAACCATCAGTACAAAACGCAGCTCAACATACTATACGTCGAACAGACAGACTATAATTGCATGAGTCAGTAGGTCATTGGGTATATCTACTGCCACAGACCCCCGGGGCCAATTCAGATTTCTGATTCCTTTCGGATACTAAAGAGAACTTGCTGCAAAGTGGTGGCCCGTCCATCGATTAGAGAGACACCCTTGCCTTACGTCGACAAGTCAAAGTGTCTCTCGGTCGCTTCCCCCTAGCCCCATAAACCAGAAGAAACCGTGTTGCTGCAACTGCGGCCCTCGTGTTTACCCCATGAATGAGATGCACGGAAGGGCACGCAGGTGCATCGAAAGGAGGAGGGGAAGAGAGTGGAAGAGTATATATGGATTCCCGTTCCGCGAATAGGGACGCGAGGAATTTGGAACCGATGCCTTCCTTTATTTTCGGACGTACAACGATTCGGTTGGTGTGTTAGGGAAGGGGAGGAGGTGAAGGGATGGAGAGGACGGAAAAAGATCGGGAGAGAGAGAGAGAGAGTGAATGAATGGAAGGAGTTGGCTGCGCCAAAGTATTTACGCAGGCGCGTGCCCTTTGGGGGGGGGCGGGGGGTGCGACGTTATGAGGCGAGGAAGAGGCGTGAGGTGGAGGGGCGAACGGACCCGTCAACTTTGCGGCTCGCGAATTGGGGAGACGGGGTGAGATGGAGAGAGAGAAGGGGGGAGAGACGTTGCGAAGCGTCGACTGGGATTTTTATTGCGATGGTCGTGGGATATCGTATTGCGACGTCTAGTCGCAAAGCATTGGGACGAGGTGGAATAAACGCGATGTTCTATCCATGGAATATTTCCTTACCATTATCAGTCCTCGAAGAGAAAAGTAACCTCGAAATAAGTGCGTAGAGTGAGTTTGCATCATCATCAATATCGTGCTATATAGTATTTTATAGACATGCCCAAATATGCAGATGAGAATTGATGAAAAACGATATTCCGTAAATCTAACGCTCCTAATGTAATGCGATAGGCTATAGAAATGGAGTGTTGTCCAAGTGCACCGTTTGCCGATACATGAATATTTTGGAGATGATTTAAGGGCGCGCAATTTCAACGTCCTTTACTTGCACGCGAGCTTAAGGAGCTCGGTTGATGATGTAATGTTTTCATTAGATGTTAAAGCTTACGTATAATATATCGTCATATTCGATTATTATATCATTAGCCATGTTAAGAAGACAGTTCACGATTGATCCAAAGTCACGGTATCAACTGGTCCAAATATATGGACAGTAATTGAAATGAATTGAAACGCTGCTGGCAAAGTGAAGAAATGTTTTAGTACTGCCATTGTCATTCGTGAAAAAAATGCATACTATCTCATATACCCGCATCATGCACGCCTTTTAAAATTTATAATGAACTTTCTCTAACGTCTTCTTCTGAACACAATATTCTTCTTAATTGCTTAAAATATCCTTGAATTATTATTGATTCTTTGAAGAGAAGGGGAAGACAAGACTGCCTGACAAGAAACGACGGTAAACTATTTAATCGGGTACAATTTTAGGTGCAGTGGTCAACCAGGACCACTGGGACATCTCGAGGGCGTTCGATCATCCACCCGGAGACTATGAAAAAAAGAAAGAAAATATCTATGGAAGAAGGTTGGGGTAACGGGCTATGAGATGAGTAACGGCTTGGAGACGAGGGATGAGTAACGGCTTTGAGAATTCAACGATTCGAAGATGTTAACGGAGAATGCGACGACCTTATACAGGGATCTCAGGATAGCTAGTCCGCGTGGTACTATTCCTCTGGAGACGCTGGCGATCTTCACGTGATCTCCGACTTTCCTCTCATTCGTCCCTTCTCTGCAGGGATTCTGACTCTAGGAAGCCAATTAGTAGACTTTGGAAACTGAACTCGGCTTTCCCCAAATTGACCCGCTCGCTTTTCCTAATAGTCACCGAGCAAGAAAAAGGCAAAAGCCGGTAAGATAAATTTCGACCGCACAGGATCGCGCGCGTATTGTGGCGCATGGCAAAATTATTCACCCAAATTTTTGCGGCATACTTTTTTTCGATGTCCTTGTCCGTGGTCGTGGAATAGGAAAGCTTTAAAATTCCAAACATTTCCTGCTCTTTGAATGTATACCCCAATCGCTTAAATAGAATTTGGCGGTTCTCAGCTTTGATGATTGCCTATCGAATAGTACCTCCTGTGAGAATTTCGTTCATTTACCTGGGACCTTAAAATCCACCACAGGGGTGTGTGTGACAGGGGGTGATTACACACCAAACGAAATGTATCAACAAATAAGTTTTCTTAATTTTTAGTTAAAATATATGTTTGTAAAATAATTAAAATAATGTAGATCATTACGGCTACGGATATACGAGTATGCATTACATTTTCTAAGCGAGATCTACTTTCCTACGCATACGAGAGGAGCTGCTAATAACAAGGACATTAACTGAGGCTAGATGCGACAGTGACAACATACTAGGTCACTAAAATTAAAAAAAGAAAACTATTTTATTCCCCCTCCCCCAGCGCGGTCGAATACGATATACGAGTATATACTACAAAACGGCCCTTAGATCCCTTGGATCGTCAAAGGTCAGAAAATGCCTTCGAAAAAGATTTAATCATACGAAATATTGTACCTCTCTAGAGTATATCTCCTTCTCCCGAGCAGCGCAACGTGCCGACTCGTCATTTAATATTAATAATATACTCGAGTTCAGCAGTAATCGTGAATGCATGGCAGCATCATTATGAAGCTTTCTTAAGAAAATTAACCTTGAAGAAAAAAAACCTTAGTTGAAAACGTAAATTGCATCTTTTTTCGTTACGAGTGTTGAAGATTCGCTTGGCCGCCTTTAATTTCCTTCGTGGAAAACAACCGTGATTCTAAAGAAAATGGAAGAGTGTGAATCAGAGGCCATGTAAATTCGAGGAGAAAATATTAATTTCTGGCGAAGGATTCCTAGTGGGGAACCACACCCGGCGTAACAGCAAAACACCTGCGCGAGAGCAAGACTGCAACACCTGGTGCAGTTGAAAAGACATATGAGCGGGGAGGCAGGCGGGCGGACCAAGGGATCCTAACAACTCCCTCCCCACACGTTGTTATGTGTAACACGGCGACGTCACTTGGTCACGATTTCAGAGTTTCTAATTCCTCGAGTAACTGAAAAAAGAGAGCGGTGGACGACATCCAGTCAGTAGGGTCACATCTACGGAAAAACAGAATATCGCGAACTCGTAAATTATGCAAATAGATGCTTGCTTTCATCATTAAAGTCTAACGTTTTTGTGAGATATCCGAGAGATTGGCAAACAGACAATTCAATTAATATATATATGCGAACATATTGAAAAACAACGAGGGTATATATGAAACGAGATCATTACTACTTAGATACTCTTCCAATCGAGAATATGATTCAATTACATTTCATTCCCTTTCAACTGGGTGGTATTTTAAGTTAGGTAACAGGATAATTGACATTTTTAGAAGGAGGAAAAATGAAAGCCAAAAACTAGCTTAGAGGAAAGAAAAATGGTCAAGTCGTAATATGAACGTGTTGCTGAACACCGTGGAATTTCGCGAAAAGCAGGGACTCTAGCAGGAAGATGCATGTAGTCTGGAAGGTTATGAAGTGTTAATGGAGCAGATAAAAAAAATCCAGCTGAGGGAATGTAAAATAAGAAAAGAAACACACAAATAAGAGGTATTTTTATGTAGAAGGAGGGGTAGACTTTGAAACTGCATTGGAAATCCATGGAAGCTATAGCAATTGGGTGTAACAAATCGCAAAGGGTTTTGTTCAGCATTCCGGCCGAGACTTACACTCAGGTAAGTGAGATACTATGGCCTAAAAGATACAAAAATTCATGATGACGCAACTACCAGGGGAAAATGAGCAGTTATCTGTAAAAATAAGAATTAAATTCATTTAATCCCCCCACCCCGATTTGTTAAAAAAAATTGACCAGATGGGGCTATTAACCAATAATGTTATGTCCGACATGTTAACAAAGTTTTTTATACAATCTTCTCCGACCAAGTTTGAACCTTGTTGCACTTCTCACGCACTGAGATCGTGAATGCTGAAAGGCAACTTAATCTGAGGCATTAGTATCAAAGTTTCCACTCCAGCCGCTTTCCAATGACTTCGAAGCAACACTATTTCCCTCCCCCTTCATCCCCCCCCGTAATCGACTCGATTCAGTCCCAGATAAGCCGCGTGGACCTTGTTAAAAGCATAATAAACTCGTATAAAGACATAAAATGAATTTTGTTACCGCAAAGTGTTTCCCTCAAACTGCACGGAAAGACGAGCGGTGCAGATGTGTTTTAAGTAGTCGAATGAAAGAGTTTACACGAATCCTCGCAAGAATTTACTCTTGTATGCATCCCATCTAGGTAATATATTTTTACGGCAAAGAAGGCTGGTTTGGATGGGAGGGAGAGAGAGGAGGGAAGGAGGTGGGAAGGAAGGGACTGCGTGAAAAACGATACGTTCTTGTTCCTAGTCCTGCAGAGTCTCGGGAAGAAATCCCTGGTTTGAGAGAGGTTTGGCATCGTTCGAGGGGGTGGGGTGGGTTTGGGACCCCACGCTTTTACATCGTGCTGGGACGCTGTGTGTTTTGACTGTGATTGATGATCAAAGAAGATTGAACCCGGAGTAACTTGAGAGCTCCGCCAACATTTGCGTTAACCTTTAAATTAACTGCGCCTAATGACATGACTTCAAAAAGACCCAGAGTTCCCCAGTCTTAAGACGCACACCATCAGCCGAATCAAGTAACGAATTTAAAGATTACGATTGAGAGTCCTAAAAGTCAACCTTTCCCATATATCGCCACAAATCACACCGACAACTACCAAAGCATTTTTATTGCTATAATAATTATTATTATTGGTAACCGATTAGTTAAGATAGGTGTAGAATGGGTATAGCCTATATAATTGTACGAAATTTCCTTGTCCTCCAGACAAACAAACTATTGTACGATTTATGAACAAGGCCTAAGACAAATTCTTGGAAAAATTAAGCCATCGAAAAGATTACTCGCACCTTTGGGATTCGGGAATCAGCGAGAGAACGTCGCTCAGTTCGGTGGAGACTGGATAAATTTCATATTATTTTTCATATGATTATTAATTTCTCTCAATCCCAAAAGTTTCTGTCGTACAATGAACATCTTCTATTCGACGAGCAAGGCTTGCATTGAGGAGAAAAGAGCAATAAGAAAGCACAGCATTGACTACGCAGTCGGACGATACAAGCATATAACATTTAAATTGGGAGAGAACCCTGGTTCAAATCCTAGAGACAACAGATATTTTCCAGTGATATCTTGATCCCTACTTGAGGTGCTTTGTGGAGAGCAGTTTGAGTGAGTACGACATCCGTCGGATGGGACGTTATTAAACAATAGACCCCTTGGCGCCTTTCGACAAGAGTACACTAAACCCGATGCCGGGTTTCTCTCTACACCCCTCCTTTCCTGTCCATCCCTAATGGCGCGAAGCTGTTGATGGCCCCACATAAAAACTACAACTACTACACTTCAATTTCTATATCCTTGAATTAGTAACACAAGGAATGCTTTTATTTGGACTTGATTTCGATTTGTGATCCATCAATCAGATCAATGAGTTACTATTCTGTTTTGAGATATTAAAAAATCTTCGCAATATGAAAAACGAAATATTTGGTGCTTCGATTCACATTATAGATTCATTAATTGGTCAGGCTCTAGTCAAGTAACTAAAAACTCACTCAAAGTGACTTTTTCACACTATAAACGCAACAGACTGTTCAAAAAACAAAAACAAGCGATGCATATACGTACACACCAAATATGAAACACTTCTCCATTAAAGCCACTTAAACCAATTTTTCAAAAATAGCACTAAAGTGAAGAGAAAAGATCAAGCATTCACAAACGCACACTCACGTGTACATATGTATGGGCGTACGCATACATATTTCTTCATAACACTTTCACATCTCAAATAAGGACAATTACATTTCCTGCATTTGTTGCCCGACCCCCTAAAGTAGGGGAATGCACCCACCTCCCTCTCTCTCTATCTGAACCAATAACCGTCATACCACCACATCTCCTGTCTTCTCCAATTTTCACGTCAACTTTCAATACCCAACTTTCGCTAATTGCTTCATAGTCTCAGTTATCGAGACCTTATTGGGGTATGCTCACAGCACGGAGGTGAGAACCCAAGAGATGGCGCATATCTCCCCCAATACGGGTAATAGTAGAATCTCCCGCGTTAAACAGAACCCACTGATCCTATTGTCATATTCTTCATTATTTCTAACATTCACAATAGTTCACAGAGCAGTCACCCAATAACCGCATTCATCTATTTTATTTCTGTAACTAAAATCGAAGCGTAGAGACTCTTTTAATGAATCTTGATATTCCCCATCAATGTGTTCCCAAAATGGGAATTCAGGTAAATTGCTCTATCGCAACTAAAAAGAATAGATTCGTTTCACTTAATCAAAATCCTTACACCCGTTTTAAAGATATACATTACAAGAATGACTCGCTTGTTGCCATACTTTAATTACTTAAATTTTTAACTTTGAACTTTTTTTAATATTATGCTAATGCTAAAAAAACTGTATTCAACTCAATTTCATGATTATTCTGACGGTTTTCCAAGACTTTTGAAAAACTTTTGTATAAAAAAACCATACGAAACGAAAATCCACCAAAAGTCGACAAAACATATTCGCGAAAAATTAACCAATAATACTTTGGACAGGATTTGCTTTACATGAAGCAAATCGAAGTTAACCGAGGTTAAGATTTCGCTAATAATATGTATTTCATTCTCTTTTTGCGGCAGTTTTGGCACACCGATGAATTTTCCCAGTACAGAGACCTATCTCAATGAATTTCTTCCAACAAAAATCCTTAGATAACGAAAGTTTTTATGAAAAGCCTCATAGTTCCTCCCGTCAAAATATGTATATACATAAACAATACACCCATTTTGCATATCCAATTCCACCCTCCGCATGAAGTTTCCCAAGTACGAGACCGAGCTGAATGAATTTCCAACATCCAAAAATTTAAATGTATGAAATTTCATGAAACTCCTTAGAACTGTTTTCGAGAGAAGTTTACATAGGTTTACAACATATATGCACGCACAAGTATTACATTCCTCACACATGCAAAAGTAATAAATGTATGTACATACCCACACAAACCACAACGCAACTCAATCCACTTGGCCATTGCAAAACATTAGCCACTAATAGCCACATCACTGGATTCCGCTCGAATGAATACGTATTGTGCAAGAAAGACAAGGAAGGGGACCATATATATAAAAAAAACTTATACAGTGTGCTTCTGGTCGATTCACAAATCTGTCTCTCTTGCCCTCCGGGAAATCTCCCCCACCGCATAATATTAATAGTATCGGGCGCAACTTCCACATATTCCAGTCAATCCTTAACAGGATGTGTGGAGGCCGAGCAGGCGCTCTCACACCGGTTGAGAGGAAACTCCCTAGGCAAATAAGTGCGCGAGACCGAGAGAAGGGAAACTTCAATTCTGACTTCTTTCGCTAATTTCATTCCACTTCGGAATACTTAATGTGGCTTTCATCTTGGGTGCAGCAACTACTCTAAGGCAACGTCGAGCGACCTTCCTCATTCCTCTCTTCAGACAAACAGCATGTACATACACAACCTCGCTCACTCTCAGCCACACGGATCCCCTCTTTGACACGACTCCCTCTCACAAAACCAACAACACATGAATCCGATTTTCGGATGTAATATAGTATTTGGATCAGGGATGTCATAAGATGGAATTTAAATTGGATTGAGGCATTACAAGGACTTCAAGAAGGATTCAATTTGAAAATACCCAATAGACCTGGTTATTTCTGGCGAGAATAATTCGTTGAAAATATTCTTTCTTGAATAAATAATTTACTGACAAGAGCATTAAAATATTTGATTGCTAAATACGCGTCCGATGGGTAATTCCAATAAATCCCATCCCTTTTTGCACCTCGATATTCAAAGAATACAAATACGCTTACTTTATTTTCGTCGTCAAACTCATTCAAAGAATATTCTATTGTAGCTATTTAAGTTCCCAACTGCCCGTAATCAATAGTCGTTTTCCCTAAATGCCGACGGTGAGGATGACAACGGCACTGAAATGGTAGCCCTAATTTATAAAAAAAATGTGCAGGCGGAAGAAAGGTAATGTTTTATCTTTAGGTGGATTAATTATGCCAATAAAAAATCTTTAGACCACAGTTGATGTCACATAAACTGATCGAATAAAAATCATGGGCTAATTAAAGATGATATCAGCGGCAAATAACGGATTTTGCTTATTGAAAATTCGCGAAGAGTCCACTCTCATCTAAGAAAAAGCAATTCTTTGGGCCAATCTCGAACACGCTCATACGGATAGCACACGAACTCTGATCTGCTGAGTCAGCTCGAAAGACTACTTGCATGTTAGCGAAGGCTGTGGTGTCATTACCTCCGAAAGTATGGATTTTGGTACTTTGAAGATCAAATGGTATGGTACATAGGTCTTCAGTGACATTTTGTGATTAAAATGTCTTTTTAGACGATTCGCTCGTTGAATTAAATCATAGTAATCAAAACTTTCCGCGTTCCTCATATTTACCGTGAAACCAATCCTCATCCTTGACATTCGCCCACGTATATTTGTTCTTCCTCGAGACGAAGGCCAAGGAAATAAACAGAGCACACTCAAGGTCTCCTCAGAAAAAAAATTAGTCGAAAGACTGGAGGAGAAGGGGCACCTTTGAGCATCTCCTTGGTGTTTCGATATTTCCTTCCTAATCTCGGTTCATTTCATTACCTGCACAAATCATGAGCGTTTTTCTGTTACCTACTACCGGGAAAGCCAACAACCAGAACATTAAGCCGTCACTCAGCCTTTCTTAGAATGAAAATTTCCAAATTATATCCAAAATAAATTATGCTAGACGGCAATAATTGGGCCAGTTAAAAGAGGAATAATGACCGAATCACGCATTTCAATTTTCGAGATTCGAAAGAAAAAAAAAAACAAGTTATAGCATTTCCGCGATTCAAATCATAAAATTTCAAAGGCGAGAGAGAGAGAGCAAGTTGGAGGAATGGCGTTCGGAGGAAAAAAGCACCAAAAGGGCTGAGACACTTTATTCCTTTTTTTTCTCCTATCGCTAATCACAACAGCCCATCGCAATCACCAATGCTCCCAATGATCTCCAATTCTTTTTTGTACTCGAACCTTCAAAACGGGCCCAAGTCACTCATTCAAATTGAAGTGAGATTTTACCTTAAATCGCGTAGTTTTTTTTTACGAATTGCTCTGAGATAAGGCTTTCGTCCTTAAAATACAACACTGCTTCCAACAAAAATACCCGGAACACATATAAGAGCAATGTATTTCCCCGAAGAATCTCAAGTTTGGAAATATCCACTATAATATTGTCTAAGGTTAATCATTGACAAATATTTATAAAAAGCAAGGATTTATCTCTAAAGTTTTAGCAATATGGTGTATTTTTGGTTCGCAAATGCCTAGGATTTAAAGGTCAGTCTGATGGAAACAAATGAGCAACAACTGCGTATGTCTTTAAAAATTTAAGTATTCTGATCCTATCTTGTAATGGTAATGACACATTGTTTTTTCACAATTATTTACCATTCTCTATTCTGGATTGGCGAAAAAATCCGTTTCTCAAAGCTAAAATTTGATTTACAAGTCCTATGAAAACAGTATTAAAGAAAATATAAAGCTTTCAAATTTGTATGCTGGGTAATATAGGCAATTAAAAATACCTGTACCATTTATTACCTTCCCAAGACTCCGTATGTGCAAATTACTAGGACTTGTAAACTGATAAGTGACTTAAAGAAATGGATCCCAGGACAGTGAGTAATGCGTTCCAAAAAAAAGCCTTACTTTTAGACCACTCTGGTCTTTTTTACTCTGTTTCCATTGCCACCCACGTTAATGGAATTCCGGTAAACATACTCATGCTACTGTCCACCTTCTGTATAGTTAAGTTAAAGCAAAATTGAGCATCAACGTTAATAAGTTGGGTTAACATGAACAAGATCTTGTGAATCCGCAAGCCGGTCTAATACACGCAAAAGAATTCGCTTGAGAATTATCGATTTTTGAGCGATTTCACGAACAAACGGAATTTTACGAAAATTTCCCTTTTGCCTCCCCGCACATTCCGAAATGTTCTCGCTCTCTTCCTCCGTCGCATTAGATGAAGTTTTCGCGAAGAGTCGAGGAAGGGGAAAGATGTGGAGAAGAAGGGAGAGAGAGAGAGAGAGTTGCAGAGTCCTGAAGCAGCGCGGAAGAACGTCGTGGCCGTCCCTGTAACACGTGGATAAGTGAGAATATCAGCATTCGCGCGACGTCCACACGATAAATCTTCCCCTTCATGTTTTTGTTAGCAAAAGCATGCAACTGCCAGGACGCCGGCCATTCCGTTCTCTCGAATGCTAACCATGAAGAAAAAGAAAAATGGATGTGGGCAGCAGCGATATTTACGATTCTGTTCCACGTTTCCTAAGCACTGATTGCGATCGCCGGCTACTTATTTAAAGACGAGCGAGCAATCAGGCAGCGCAGAACGTAGAGCGGAGAGCCGAGTTGTAGCGGCTTGGGATCCAGCAGAAGCCCTCGATTCGATAGTCCCTCACTAAATTTCCCGGGTTTCCCCAGGGTTTCGCTGAAGTGGAATCCATAATCGGGATTTCAGATAAACAAATACCAAAAGGTCGACCCATGTGGGAAAATTCCATGATCAAATGACGGCGAAACAAATATAGTCCAACGAATTTGCGATCCTCATCTCAACGGACTTCCTGATCCGCGGAGATCGCCTCAGTATTTTCTACTGCCAGCTGTCAACTCCTCAATCCATTTCGTGACAAATGGATAGATATCTGCAGTTCCATCGTCTATGAAGGCCAACAGGGAAACGCCCGGCTAATTGAAATGCGGAATGGATGAAAGAAAGACTAAAAACTCATTTTTTTTAGATCGGTTTCAACACCTTAAATGGAATAAATCGAGGAAATGAGAATGTGCAGTAAAAAAAACATTCCAGTTGCTCATTTTAGATGCTATTCGTCAACCACCTCAGGCATATTGGGAGTGGCCATATCGATATTTCGATCGTATGACTCACAAATAATCATAATATCGCATTCCAGAGATCAAAAAGAGGCTGCCGGATAAAGCATCGCCATTTGACCACATTATTTCCCTTGCCTATCCATTATGAATGAAAGAACAGTTTTTATTTGTGGTATGATTCATTAGGTAATTAAACTAACTAAAATAGGATGACTAAATAATATAAAAATACGTACATAGCCGACCGAATATTTCAGGAAAAGTGATCCATTCAACTTTTCATCTGTAGAAACGGAAGGGTTCACACAAGCACAGAAAACCAAGTAAACCACTTGGGAATAAAACTAACATTGACCCTTACATGGGAAAAAAACACCGAAGAAACATCTCGGGAAAAGCATAAAAATAGCCTCCTTTAAGGAACCGTGAGAAAATACTCTCAAATACTCTCTCACTAATAAATATACTCTCATACTACTGAAAAAGGAACAGTTTTATGTCGCATTAGTTACCTCACCTTGATCAAGCGTCAGGCATATAAGAAGCTGCGAATAAGGATTTAATATCTGAGTTGAGCGAGGCATTTCAAGAAGATAAGAAATATCGACTTTTGAAATGAAGAATCCTTCCTCCCTCGCACAATTCGGGGTCAAAACAAGAGAAAACACCAGCGCACGAAAATTGAAACTATCCAAGAAGAAAAGATTAAGTCAAAAATCACCAATCAAACGAATGGTTGATAATCTATTATCCCCTACCGCACAACCCTGTGGTGGCTCGCAGGAGAAGTTGAAGACGCAGATTCAAGAATTTGCTTAAAGGTTACGATGCTGTGTAATTCACGCCAATTTTTTCAATGAGGCTTCCGGTCGGGTTTTTGGAACTTAAAAAAAATGTTCAACTCTTGGATTAGCTGGATTTGGCATGGGCACAGTTGAAGAATTTCAACACACACAGAACCGAACTGTTCGGCTTACGTCTGCTCTCAAATCCGATTTTGGGCCTATTAAAAACCATCACCTTCCAACCCTCACGACATTTCCAAGATTTCCGAAAGATAACAAGGACACGGGTCGTTAAATGGTATTGCCTATCGAAGCGATGGAAAGCGATTTAAAAAATGAGTCCCTATGGAGCTCCCCAAAAATATGATCCCGGTCTTAAGAATACCGAGTGGACAACATTTTGCCTCCTTTTTTTCACACTCAATTACACATCTACATCTACATAAATACCCTGCGAGCCACCAAAAAAGGTGTGTGGCAGGGGGTGTAGCACCAAGAGGAAAGGGTAAGGGATGAGGGGGTTGGGGTTTTTCAAATAGGTCAGGTAAGGTGGGGGAACCTGTAACAAATATTATATATAATATATATATATATATATATCCACGCGCAGTCCCTAACCTGTACGTTAATATTTATTGTGTTGAACTGACTCCTGGGGGATTTCGACTACAAGCATTCAGGTCTCTAATCGTTCTAGGAAAAAATGACATTTTAAACCTGTCAGTCTTGCAGTCTATCTCTCTAATCTTATATTCGTGATCCCTCCGATCGTAATACGTTGAGGTTCGTATTATATTCTTGATGTAATCGGAAAAGGGCCCATCTTTAAATGTTTTTAACCATGGCGGGTGGCTCTCCTCTGGATTTCCAATTTTTTTTACATATATGTCGTGCAGTCAAAATACGAACATTCTGCCACCTGTTTCACCACCGCGAATTCCTACACGAATCGGTACTCACACCAAAGCCACGCCTTGGTTACTCCCACGCCACGCCCTCCTCTCGCGCTCGTTCATGTGTCTCTGCCCCCACTATCAACCCCATCCCCATACACACCCTAATCGCACTCCTCCTTTCGGTCGCGCTTCCCTTTTAAGGTCTGCGTGGTCTCGAGAGCCACCTTACAATTGGGGGAGGGGGGGAAGAGGAGGGGGAGATCGAATTGGAGTTTCACAAAATTTTGAGGATTTCAATTGGAGAACGAGAGCCTTGCAGAAGGAATGACCCCACCTGTCTCAATGCTCCGCCGATCAAATCGGTCGTACGCAAAAAACAAGGTGCAGTGAAGAATCAATATATCGAAGTGTACGTGGTGAAAAAGAGAGCAATATGGTCCACGACACAGGGGATTCACACCCTCGAGTCTTAGATGAATGGAAATGACCTCAAGCCGAGGGTTGAGGACAAACATAAGAGCATATTCCAGTAATTCGTGACGTCACGGGTGGGACTTTTTTTTCCCTAATCAAAAATCCGTATTGCTACAGGGAGCAACTAACGATTCCAATTTATTAAAAAATTGATATTTGATAAAGTATTGTTTTAAAACTGCCGAAATTACAGAATATTTTTGTACACTGAAAAAAGGCACAGGTGAAAATAATGTGGCCTAATGAGTTCTCGCAGCCTAAGCGTAACTCTCCTTGTATGTAAGGCTGTGGTAGCCAAGATTCACCGGCATCGTACCTTTGACACCACGGATACCCTATTTTCTTGCTCTCAGAATGCCTACAGAGGGTTAATGGAAAAGTTGAAAGATGCCCTATGCAGACATTAAGGTCTACGCACAAAAATATTACGATTTCAATAAAATATCCGAAAAAATTCTCCTTGAACTAAGTAAACTGGCTTGATGTAAACTATTTCATAGATGCGACTGAAAATAAAGAAATCCGGAGTAAGATTTTGGTCAATAAAAATTACTCATTTCCAATTGGATGCATAAAACCCTTAAAATATATGTAACTCATTTTAAGGAACCGCATTTCTCTGAAATCTTTCAGTGAAAGGTTTGGGATAGTTGAAAGGTTCAAGGTAACAGTTTTTTTTGGCACTTTAGACGGTGAAATAAAACGAAGCAAGAGATTTATAATTCCAAGAGGGAACAATGACACAACTCGTATTTTTCTCTATTATTTGGCAATAAGTGTTTGGAGACGGTGTATGTTAAGAACTTAACTGTTAAATCTCTTTAAATTTATCTGCAAAACACTAGAGGGAAGAAAAACGCCTCTCTTCCAAGATGTGAAGGGTTTGCGGGCGAATCCATTAACAGTTTAATAAGGCCAATCCACATTCCTTCGAAGGGCCCTTAAAAGTCAGAAGGCCTTTAGTGATTTATCTTCGGATTAAAGACAGTTATCCGGATGCCATCCTTACTTGAGGAGACACATTTCGATCCAACTGAATAGGCCGGTCAAATGAAAAATAAATTGAACAAATGGAAAAATCAGTGCAGCGATGAAGTCACGTGCTAGTCCGTACAAAACAACCAAACTTTGGTAAAGATAAATTCAGACATTTTAGCTGGGACTCAGAAGTAAATCCTTTACGGAAATCCAATCATATACCTATGCATTAATTTTGTTTGAACTACAAGAAACTTGTAGCCGTCTTCTTTGCTCTAATAGACGTAACCCGGATTAAATTTAATATTTCTTCTAGCCCTCGCTTTGTGTTTGAGGTCGAGAAAGTTGACTTGAAAGTACCACGTACTTCTTTGATCAGGTAACGACTGGCTAGTCGTCACCTGATCAATCCGAAATATCTCCAAATATTTCCGTGTGTCTTACATATCAGTCTAACACAAAAGCGCGGAGCATGGAAGGACTTTTCCTTTTGATGTCCTCCACCACCCGGGTGAAAGACATCAAGAGTTGATTCTCAAGGGAGCGAAATGAGCAGGTATCTTTCGGTTGTAGGCGTCACACTCTCAGCGGAAACACAAATCGAAGCCCCTCCGCACCTCGCCCCTCACCACAAACACCTGGCCCTCGCGGGCTCACGCCACGACCGCCATCCCTCTCAAGACCCGACTCCTCACCCACACCGACACACCCCGGGAAGCCGGGCGCTCGGCCCGGGGTTTTCCCTTCCCACGGCCGGTGCCAAATGTGGGTCGGTTTTAAAATAAATGAGGGCGAGTTATAATATGCGGCGATTACATTCGAGAGGGGGAGAAGAAGGCTAAATAAATTACGGAATTAACAGTCGCCATTGAGCAAGATTCGGAACACTTATTTAATATTCAAGAACTGACTCAGTACGCCCTAATTAAATCCCATTTCTGTCACCTCAACCGCAACATATAATTGTCAACGTTTAATGCCCCGATGTGTCGGAGATAAAGAGAGTCCATTATTTATTCTTCAGACCTCCATAAATAATTGGGAATTGATTCCATCACAGGATTAGCGTCGTTTCCAGGAGATGATCGAGCCATATACGATTCTATTCAAAGAGTATGTTAAACTCAGAGTGATCATTGCTCTGAATAAAACTTTGAAATATATCGAAAGGAGCTTCCTAGTATTTGAAACATTAAAAGAAATCGCAAAGCAAGATTTTTATTGTCATTTTTAAATTCCTCTCCCAAGGTTTCCTCTCCTCTCTCACGTAGTATATCAACCATCAACATACAGTGGCCTACGTGATTTAAGTGTTAAAGGCTGAACACCCTTTTTTTACACTTCGTTGAAACAGACCCTTAAAATAACAAAAACTCAATAAAAGATGGAGATGGTTAGTAAATATAAATTAGGGTAAAGAACAACCCGATTCAACTACAGTACTTTTTTAATAAAGCATGACATTCATGTACCTCGTAGGTAGCATAGTTTTCCAGATTTTATATAATTTGACAATAGACCAAAAGGTCAAGAGTTCAAATCTGAGTAATGACTCTGGACATTTATTTTTTCTGAGCTTTGTAATTTTTCGGATATTTGATCTTTCTGAGGAAACCACAGGTATAGGAACTGCCCCAAATACTCCGACGTGTGAGTTTCACACGGCGTATAGGGCGTGTACGGAGTGAACTCTACCTTCACCTATCAAACTAACCTTCAGGTTTATTATCATGGAATGGGCCCATTACTGTCTGTATAAATTTTTCTCCAACAGGTCAATTGCTTCATCGTGTTATTTTGTGTATGAAATAGAAGAATATATTTATTTTTAAAATGTGAAATGTGGCATTTAAAGCATCACTTTATTTTAAATCTAGGAAACCTGAACTCTACAGCCTCGTAAAATAACAAATTTAAAGAATACCTTATTCTATAATAAATACGTGTAGCACTTCTGATAAATTAGCACCATAAGTCCAAAAAGAAAACTATAAATTGCTGTGACGGTTTTAGAGGAAGGAATACCACGAGAGTGACCAACCGCAACCTCTTAACCAGAATACCTTTCTCAAGGGGTTTGCTGGAATGTCGCTTCCTCGCCAGTGACCAACTACGGACACACACCGTCAACCCAAAATGGAATCCTTCACAGGGTTGAAGATACTCCCCTAAGGATGCCTGGTTTATGACCACATAAGCACTATCCGTGACTGAATGTGACTGTTTATTTGCTATCAAATTTTTAATTAATTTTTAATTATCTTGTGATAGAAGAGAGACATTATTAGTGAAATATTAGAGTAAAATGATTACAAAATTTAAGAACCAAGTCAGGGTTTAAAAAAATATACTCCAGATCCATCGTCAAAGTTTTCGCCAATCAAATATATAAAGAAACATAAATATCGCAGCGCAATTCACTTCATTAAAATTTGATTTTCCACCTTCAAATAGTAAGATGGAACTTTAAAAATTAACTTAAAACACAATTAATATGCCCTGAATTCAAGGGTAATCTACCGTCATTCAACTTCCGAAAGGTAACTCTTTGACATTTTCAAATTAACACTAGCAATATTATTTCTATCTATATTCCTAAGAATGCTAACTATGAGGCCAAAAGTAAAATGATTCAATGAATGGACTCTTGGTATTAATCAGCGATTCTAAAAAATTGTTTAATAAAATAAATATTCAGGATGTTTTTCCAGTCAATTTCGACATAAGTTACACCTCTCCAAGCCTATCTGAATGCGATGACATTTGAAAGGGTAGGAAATAGCTGGAAAGATATAGGAGAAGCGATGAATGATGATTCTTTCATATGAAGAAAAGAATACGCTGAGCTAACGGTTGAGCGCTTGATTGGGAGAACAAATGAACCCGCTAACTCCACACAGATTGAATTTCTTAACTGTCTTACGCCTGCGGCATTTCCTATGGTTTATGCACAGACAGACACACTCTTCGACCGATATCTGATTTAACGAGTGCGAAACCTTAAACTTTCGATTCCAAAAAAAACGTCGAAATTACTTGCAAGCGGTGGTTCCGAAACATTTCAGAGGTGACGCTCCCGAGGGCATTTCCTTCTCGTTTTGGTTTTGTCGCCGTACATCTCGACGACTTTTAAAACCATTAAAAAAAAAGTATTTACAGATTTACGTACCTGATTCCGTCCGCGACAAAAAAGGAAATTATCAGAAAAGTGCGCGCGCCGCTTTCGCAGAGCCGCCATGCCACGGTACTCGACCCAAAATATATAAAAAATAAATAATACGAGTAGAGGACAGAGGGATGGAGGCAAAAAGGGGATTACATATTCTGATTTATGTCCGATGAATTTCCAGTCTAGTTAAAGCGGTCATTCTCTCCCTTTCTCCGTCTTTCTCGCTCTCTTAATAGGCCCTCTTTAATGGTCTCGACAGGCCAATCAATCTCCCCAGGCGTTCGGGTCGGCCGGGCGCTGGATGTCCACTTAGTCCATGCGTCGCACCACCGATGGTGGTGCCGCCACAAATTTTTGTGCGCGTTTGCCACGCAATTAGATCGAGGGGTAGCGCGACGCCAAATGAGAGAGCGTCGGTCGGAGCGACGACGTCGGCCGCGGCGATACTTCTGTCGGTTCGCGGTTAACGCCAACGCCGCATAAGCCGTCATGTCTAGGTCATTCACAAAATTTCGTTTCTAGGATACGATCCGGTATTCAATGGATACCAACCCATCTGTCAGTCTCGGAATTTCACGTTAAGACTTCGTACCACATGGAAATTTCCGGCAAAAGGCGAACGGAAGGCGAAATAAACGTATTTTTAAGTGGGTATTGCAAATAAGTTTTAACAAGTGTTTGGGCACAAAACAGTTAACACTGCTTCTGAAATGCGTAGAAAAAACTATGAATTTCACTGTGGATATCTCCCAATCATTTTAAAGTAAAGGTATTGGTATGAAGAGAGACCTTTCAAGATTACAAATATCGTTATTGTGTTTTCTTTGAACATTCAGCTGTCATCCGGAACTTAAAATAGTTCATGTTAAATAAAACAACTCTAAGACTTGCCATCGCAAAATAATGAACATCTTTATCGAGGAGTTGGAAAAAATCTGATATCATTTTTATAGTTGCTCACTTTCATCAAACAACCTGCAACAGATGTTTTTATTTGGCAGTAGTAGTGGTAGATTTAGGGGAGGAGACCGTCAGCTGAGGTCATTTGCGTCATTAGGGATGGATGAGAAAGGAGAAAGAGAGGAGAGAAACCTTAGCCTACTCTCAACGTAAGGCGCCAAGGGGTCAGCAGTTTAACGTCCCGTCCGACGGACGGCATACCCACCCAAAGTATTCTCCAAAAGGCACCTCAAGTAGGGATCGGCAAACCACTGAAAAATATCAGTCACCTCCGGTATTCGAAACCGGACTTACTTTGTGGGAAGCCAGTACGCTAGCCACCGCACCAACACGATCCCTTTTTTTATTTCCAGCATACAAGGTAAACAAGAGGCAGATCCAATTAGTGGATTGTTTGCGATTGGAATTCGTCTGCTTGTAGCTTGTCCTAAACAACGCGAAATCAATTCTATATAAATTGGTCTGATGCTTATTTTCGGCAATATGGCATACATTTCTATATTATATGGGTATCTAATATATTTATGTATATCCATCATGGAAAACCTACCCTAGACCGATAAATTACTGCTAATAATTATATTTCCTTGTCTTTTTATTCAAGCAATTTCAATAGGTTTTACTCTTTTTGCCTCAGTGAACCACTTTCTTATCATTTTTCCACCGTATTTTCAAAGCGGTATCATTCAATATAGAGGTCAGCTAACTAGAAGAGTTGCGTAAAAATAGATTCGCGGAGAGAAGTGAAACTGTTTTACTTGTTAGTAATACGTGTAACAATTTTATTTTAAATACAAGACGTTCCCGGTCAAGGCGAATGATTTTCGCATTTTGAAATTAATGCATCTTACATTCAGTTATCTTATACAGTGACTTCGTAAATGTATTATTCATGCCATTCGTGCTAATACGCCATTTTAAGACGGTGAAAAACTTGCAGGGCTGATCAGAAATTAAGCTCCATTAACTTCTGGAACCGCCAACGTATGCGGGAGATCCTTGGCTGCCCATCAACGAGACGAATATTATCGCTCACATTATTGTGTGTTCATGATTAACAAACACGCCAAAGAATCCTTGTCATTCCTTTTTGAAAACCCACACAGCATGGAACATTTGATGTGTACAAGGTGTTAGTATTTTCTATTGTTTACACCGCCATTACACGGTTCGATAGTAACAATTCGGGCGTTTTACGGCGTCGAGAGAGTTGGCAGGTGATTATTACGACGCAAGGTTGCCAAGTCACGTGAAAGAATGTTGTTTTTCTCATTGTTACGCAAGTTGCATCATCGGGACGGTGATTTACCGACCATACCGTTCATGCCAGGAGACACGCGCAGTAAAATATAAATTATTAATTCTCTCGATCTAAAGAAAGCACAAAGCCCAAATTCCTTGAGAAATCAGCATTTTAGATCACGGAAAATCCTTTGAAAACACTTAGTAAATAGCCGAAGGCACATTAGAAAGCCTTTAAAGGACGACAATAGAGAATTGAGCGATGGTTAGAATCCCTGCTCTCTTGAATAAAGGTTCGGATCTAAGGAGGAATGATTTTTTTTAAAATAGCACTGGAGTTCTGATTGATTCAAATGAAATTGGTCTTCCGGATTCTGGATGGAATTAAAACTTCCGGAAACTATGAGGAAACGAAGAAAGAAAACGATGGGCCACAAAATTTGTTTAATGTGTCTGGAGTACCATTTTGGAGCTACTAAGAAATGACCAATTGTTTTAGAGAGAGCGTTCAAGAGGTATCACTAAACTTTAGACGACTTGCAATAACTGAAAGAGTGAAAGTATCTTTTGTAACGACGCACTTCTTGAGCGCCTTTAGCGGTGCTCTAGCCTTCGATATGTCCCTCGATCTCACAATACGTAGCATATCACCTAAGCCCAAATTCTTCATAACCCAGAAAATAATTTCTTCCAAATGGTGATAATCGCCATAAGTTCATGAAACTCATACGACAATTTCTTTCCAAATTAAAATATCGAAATATTATATAAATCTGATTTAAATCTGATCTGATCTAAATATCTGATTTAAACTGAATTAACATTTTTCTTGTCCGACTCTGGTTTCCACACTTAATACCATTGCCAAGGTCCTTGAAATTGAATATGAGAGCATGGAAGTGTGGGTGGGATAGTAAAAATTTCAACAGAACTATAAATAGATGCGTTAATTCCGGAAATGATTACAAATTTCCCCTGAAATCATTGAGCTTACTCTATTGAAAGAGTATTTTCCGCAACAACCATCGCATCCTTCCTATTGATACACTATCATGAAATGAGAGTTGGTTTTATGCGCCTCAAAAAAGTATTATTCCCGGAAAAAAGGGAAAGAAATAATTGTGAAATAAAATTCAGGAAATGTGAAAAAAAAAATTATCAAATGACGTAGTGCGGAAATGGAAGTGCGTCAAATTCAGTGCCAATGGAATGTAAATATGCAAATCGTCCTCTGAGTGCAATTAAATTAATAGGAAATAATGATAATTTTTAATTTATTGTATTTCCACTTGCATCCACAATATTTTTACGACTCTTCTCAAATATTCCAATTGCTACTGACGAATTTTCGGTTCGCGAACCACTACACTACATTAAGGAACGCATATGTTGAAAAGAGTGACATCGTGGTTACTTAAAGCTCTAAACAAATATTTTAGAGTGGCTGGATTTAACCCACCCCTTTCCTCACGATCTGGTGGAGTATTTTAAGGGAATATGTAGACTTATAAAAGCGTAAAATATCCATGACGCTGAATAAAAAAAAATGATTAAGAAACCTGGGCGAAGCTGCGAGAAAAAAACATTGAGCAGATCCGTTCGCCGACTACTCTCCCATCCACCGCAAGTTCCGCCAATTTCTTACACCGCGGTTTATTAAGGCTTTCGCGAAAAAAAATACCTCCTCGGGCGATTAATTAAAGCAGTCGTCTAAGTGAATGAGAAATCTCTCTCTCTCTCTCGCACACTCCATCTCTTTATTTCTCTCGGTTGGGAGTTATTTATAGATGCGTTCCTGCCCCCCCCCCCATCTCCTTTCTTCCCCTCCGTCAACCTCCTTGCGATTCCTTTTGGAAATCTTCGATCCCGATCTCCGTCCTCCTCCCCTCTCGCCTAACGCCCCTCCCCTCGACCCAGCGCGAGCGAGAGATCTGACCAACGCATTCCCTCTTCTTCACCTTCCGAGACACGCATACGTGCATGTCAAACGACAAATTCACGGGATGCCACGGCATAACGACCGTCCAAATGAAGTATCGAATATTTACGTGAAAATATTGTTTTCTCCGCCACATAACAGTACGCGATTTAGCAAGGGAAACATTAGCGTCGAACAAAATCGCGCAGATATTTTTCGTCACTTAAAAATTTCACAATTATTTCACTTTTTGTAATTTACATATTTGCTGAATTGAAGATGATACATTTCATGAAACTATCGATACATTTATCAGCAAACACTTCAAAACTGTTAAAAAAATGTCGGGGAATTCATCCAGCGAACGAATTATTGGCACGTCAATCACGCTCTCACTGAAAAATTTAGCCGATATTTGAAAACAGTCGCTAAATTTTTTCATCTCTAATCGAGTACGCTAAAATTCATCAAAATTGAAACTTTTGAAGAAATTATCATGTGACTACACACTCATATTATCAATAGGTTTAGAAACTTCTTCCTCTTGTAATATCGTATATACTCTTGAGTAATGATGATTATTTATTAGGTAATCTACCGGTTAGGGTAGGTTTTTGGATGGACACAACTATCAAATAAATATTTTGTAACCACAAACAAAACCCAATCCAGCAAACTTCTCTACATCGGGTCCCTCTTCATCTCTGTGTACTTCTTTCCTCCCTTCATCCCGTCCAACATTACTATCATGTTCCTGCCCTTTCCCCGCTTGCCCAACATTCTCCCCTCTATTACCTTCTTCAACATTCCACTACCGCTCAATACGCCTTTCATCCATTTTTCCTGCCTCCATAGGATTTCTCTCAACAAACCCCTCTCCTCCCCCACCATTTCTAGTACTTCCTCATTTGTTTTCCTTTCGGTCCATTTCACCTTCTCCATTCTTCTCCACACCCACATTTCGAAAGCCTCCAATCTACGTCTATCCTCCTGCTTCAGTGACCACGTTTCCGCGCCGTACATAGCTACGCTCCATATCAGAGTTTTTACGAGTCTTGTCTTAACATCCCTACTCAACGTCCCAGTCATCAACTCCCTCCTCCTTGAGAAAGCTTCCTTGCCTAGCGCAATTCTTCTCCTTACGTCCCTACCACTTTGACCGTATTGGTCCAAAACACTTCCGAGATATGTAAACTGCTCTACCTGCTCTATTTTTTCCCCGCCTATTTTAATATTTAGCTTAGCCTTTTTCTTTCTGGAAAATCGCATAACCTTTTAATGATGATTAATTGCGACTTATTAATACGTTCCTCAAAGCCCAAATCGAAAAAACAACTTTTCTATGTAAAGAAAGCTTCAAAGAATAAAAAAAACTTTGTTGTATCCACGTGATTAGATGGCTACTGAGGAAACGACGCGACTTCTAAAACTGCAAAGAGGTTTAGTTGGCATGTGTAATTTTTCGATTTCCGATTACACTTGCAGCAGATTCACAATCATTATGGCTGACAGGAAAACGGAATCACCACGGAGGAAGTAAAAGTAACATTTTTCATTAAATAGCAGGAAAATTTTGCTGCACACAGAAGCTTAATTATGCGTTAAACACAATTATCATTTATGCATAACATTCGACAATTTCGCCAGTGCCACAATTTTCACACTGATTGACGAAATATCAACACGCTAGAGTTGGATTGCGTACCACCGCATTTGGTGTACAATAAGACAATAGAGCGCACGCATCGCTACACTTAAAATTTAGATTAACTCTAGGCTTTCCATTGGGAATATGTGAATACGCCACGATCTTTAAACGACCACCTTCCCCAACCTAAAATAATCGGGATTAAAAAAAATAAAGGTACGCTGATGTTGTGTAATTATTGAACACAAAGAGAATGACTAATTCAAGGCCAACAGGCCGAAGAGCCATTTAGAAGACTTTGAGCGATCACGGTAAGGTATAAATTACAGACAATGGACGAAGGGTGGAGAGAAACCTGGCGTATGACTTTCTTTAGCGATGCACGCCAGTGGAGGAAATTAAGTCATTATGGGGGTCGATGGTCAATTTACTGGTTCAATACCCCGGATGGCCCGGGTTTTAATCCCGAAGGAGTTAGGATTCTTCAGTGTAATCCCGATCACGACTGTAGATGCTTTGTGGAGAGTACGCCGTCCGTCAGATGGGCCGTTAAATTGTGGATCACTTGGCATATATCGTGGAGAGTAGACTAATGCCGATTCCGGGTTTCCCCCCATCTGTCCTCCATTTCCTCAACATCCTACCCCTATCAAATATCCCACCTAAACCTAATGGCACAAATGACCTTACCTGCCCCCCCCCCATAACGATTGCTACTACAATCAACTGTTTGTGAAGAGCAATGACGTATCCGAAAATCAGCATGCTGAACAATCCGATTTTAAGTGCAGCAGTAAAAATATCCATAGAATTCGAACCTTGTCAACAGGCGCGAGAATTCAGCCACTAATCGCTACCATTCTCACTCGCCCCACCCCCACTTACCGCGACCCCCATCGTCCCACCGACTGTCCCCCAGGTGTATGTCCTCATTGAGCTTTTAGAGGCGGACTCTTTAATTTATGGCGAGGAAAATCCTCTCTCCGAAGACAAAACTGAAATAAATTACTGTCCGACAGGTCGACCTCGTAATCTTGACGATGATTTATCGTCCAATGATTTTGGACCCGTCTGTCGCCCTTGAGAAGCTAAGATGTCACCACTCCGGCACAACGACACCATTTGAAATTATCTCTAAAATTAAATGTACCTGCTCAAGTTGGGATTATAAAGCGGCAACCGTTTCAAGTACAACGGAGAACTCCACCCTTCCGGGAAACTACTTGAAATTAACTCTCAAATTAATTATGCTGCAATATTTGTGTAATGCGACAACTATTTATCCAAATGAAGACGATGATGGAAGGAAATATTTGAAGCGGAACCGAATGCTCTATGCACGGAGGATCAAATAAGCAATAAATAATAAATGAAGAAGCATTCACAGACACCAAGATGAGATACCGAACGCTTCTTCTTCGCCAAATAGTTTCGCCCTAGGTTTTTAATGAGCGCCCTAAGCCGAGTAACTAAGAGGGACGCAAAAGAACAAAATGATAAATTTCAAGAAAATGCGGGAGATTCCGCAACAGTAACTTTTAACGGAGTCGTCCGCTAACATGCATTTCAATGCAACAATTTCAGAGTGTAAAAATCATTCGCGGTCAATCAAATCAAATCAATCCCGGTCAAGGCGAATGATTTTTACACTCTGAAATCGTTGCATTGAAACAAAAAGGTACACAAAATGGTACATACATGTCCTGGGGGTAACGAATTTCAAGGTGTCACTGAACGGTCCTCTTTTTTAAGGGCACCGAAAGACTGAGACGCAATCGAGCTAACTCCATTCGTTTTTTTTCCTTTAAGAGTAAGTCAATCCCTCAATTATTATTCATCCCGGTCACTAAATAGCGGTGTCCGAAATGTTTTCAGGACACTCCGCGACAGAGCAGGAAAGACGGATAGGCGAAGCGGATTTTACGTGCATGAGATGTCACACGGTCGCTGCGGCTGAAGGCAAAATTAAGTATGCTAATCCGCGGGTTGCAAGGTTGCTTACGACACACCAATTACAATGGAATTTGAAACTGCAATTCTCCGATAGCTAGAAATTCTATGGAAACGCAACGGTGGAACAGGGAAAGGAACTCACTTCCTTACCTTGAATGTGTGAATTTCACAAGCCTTATGCTTCGTCCTGAATGAACTCAAAGCCTCGACTAACCGAAACAACTTTTCAGTGCGGGTGCATTTTTAAAAAAATAAAATACTCCACTGAAGAATAGTCGTTAGCGGTGCGGGACGATTTGATTGTAAGCTAAAAGCGTGGGAAAAGGTAAATGGCGGTAGTCTTGCATCATTTGAATATTAAATTGAAGGGATGACAGAAACCGTCGATCCCTAAAATTATCGAAGCCTACTCATCAAGTTTAGTTGGATAATTTGGTTGGATAGTTACTGATATAGCCTTATAATGAAGGTGTATCCGTAAGCACAATTTTATGTATCTTACCATCAATGTAACATGTATTATGTACGCGAATGCTTAATGAGTCACATCAGAGTTTTCATTCCAGAGTCAACGTGTACGTACATTAACAAACACAGTTGTAGCAGCTCAAGAAAAGTACCTAATCTTATCCAAAAACTGAAAATTCACCTCCCAAAATTGTTAAAAATCACTAACAATGTGGGAACAATTGCTTTTCGAATTTGGACTATAAATCGAGGGTTTGACGTAATTAATCATGAGATTTGCACTCAAATCTTATGGCTACGAATTTTTCCTCTCGACGGCGTTTTCCGATAGATTGAAAACAATAAAGGAACGCTTGATGACACGCACGCTAAATCAACGGAACACATGACAACGAAACATGTGAGCAACGAAAGAGCACAACATCAAAAATTAAGGCCTGAAAACGAAAAATGTTCTTGGATTCTTCGGATAATCCGAGAAAGAATTCAATATTGTTTCATTTAATCACCCCACCGTGTTAAAATATACAGCAGAAAAACCGATTGAAAGTGGAGAGTAGAAAATTGGTAGCTGGACACTCGACGCCATAGGATGACGGAAAACTCAGTCACAAAAATCGCAAAAGTGATGTAACAAACACTCGTACGAAGGGGATAAAAACGGAGGTCAGGAAACACTCGGCGTATACCTTTTATGTTTAAGTAAGGGAATCTTCATACAACGATAAAGGAATGTAGTTACATAGGACCGCAATTATATTTTTCCGGGAGCACATGACGAATGAAATACCCATGGTGCACCAACAGGATAAATTAAGCAACTTAGGTGTGGATAATACACCGAAGAAATATGAATCACGACTACATGAAGGCCATGATGAAAAATATTTGAAACATAATTCAGAACATCTAATGTTATGTACAACAAATCTCCACAAACCCTAATATAATTGAAGAACTAAATGAAATAGCCAGAAATCAAATACAGAATTATCAACCATCCATGACGATGAAATCGCTTCTAAATGTTTAAGTGCATAAGTGAAATGATGGTGGTGGGTGATTGGCTTCCGTCATTATTTTAGTATATTAATTTTACCACACCAGTTTTTAAAGTTTACCAGTAATCACTATGATTTCGAGCGACCGAAGAAAGACCGGATTCCTTCCCCCTACCCTTGGTTCCCATCCAGCACTGTTTTGATAACTCCCACGGCGTCGACAAGCGAGGAACTTGACAGCTAACGCACGCCGCCCGGCAAGATGGCACCGCGAACTCGCCCCGCAACAACAAAACAAACGCAGATGCTACCGAAGACAGTAGGGACGCGGGCGCCACGGGGAAAATCGTGAGGGAGAGGGAAGCGGGGTATAGTGGGTAAGGGGGAAGAAGAGTGACGGTTTGAGTGAGTAATTCATGGGAGCGCACGCGGTTGAATTTCAAATCACGCCTTATTTATGGAGCGACGGCGGCACTCGTGAGTTGATTGGATCCAACCACCGCTCCTAGCGCGTTTCAATTTCGCCGTGAGTTCGAGCCTCCCTCTCACACATCCCCTCCCCCTTTTCTACTTTCCCCTCCACCGTCCATCACACCAACAACACCGAATCATCCCCTCCTTCTCAACTCCCACACGACCTCTTCCCCGACCCTCTCCCTCTTCTCCCGGGGGCAGACACGCCGCAACCGGGCAGGTGGACGCAGTCGGTCGCCCCTCGCTCAGCTGGCCGAGGGCATCCCGACGGCTATTGGGTAATAAATTCCCGCAAATATTCCGCTAAATCCCGGCGACCAACGAATACCTGCTTCCCGGGCTGTCGAGAACAACGGGCGGAGATCGAACACGTGCGGAGGCACGGATATTTCGAACGCCCACACGACGACCGGTCTTCGGGAATCCGCGCCTACTCCTCCTCTCCTCTTGCTTCGTTCCGACGAAACCATTTGTTCGTTCGCCCGGAATAAACGACGCGGAGGGAGAAATCCGGGCGGGATGAGACGGCCGAGGATTGGGGTCGGAATTGTCGTTGGATTCTTGGTGCAGAGTCACCATAAAAATAAAGCATATTTATTCAAATATCGTTGCCATATGCCCTGGAGGGTAGGGTGGAAATTAAAAAGTATTTTCCTTTTCGAAGGGTGCATATTAAGAAAACAATGGAACGTAGTGATAATAATGATAAAACATGCACATGAGTTTATATAGTTGTGATAGGAAGAGCTTAGTCTTTAATCATACAATTTTAATTTCAAAGGAAACGTTACTAGAGTCAAAATAAAACTTGTATAAAGCAAGGTACACCTGAGTTTTCTTGCTATGCCTAGGGTATTATTATTATCTCAAATTATATTCTAATCACCTACTCTGGTAAGATACGTATTGACAGCAAAATCGAACCCAAGCACCCGATTTTTTAAATTTTAATTTACGTTTTTTGGTATTATACCATTTAAGGTAAGTTTTGGATGGAAATACCCTACACCACGGTAGAGCGATACATTCTCTTGCCTCTCCTTACAAACCACAACCTTAGATCTGAACCTACAATAAGTCCCTCTTCAATTCCTCATAATTTCTTCCTATCTTTAAAAATTTTTCTCTTAGAAACCATAATTTATTGATTATAATAACGGCACCCAAATATATATATACACACACACACACACAAAATTAGAGAAGAATGGAGAACTGCAATAAAACAGTCCTAAGATTGAAACACTGATGATGAAATACAAACATATTAATATATATGGTACATACAAAGAGATATATCTTCCTGGGAAACCATAACCGGCACAGGGAAAAGAACTGGCCCCCCTACCTTGATGTGTGAATTTCACACGCCGTTGGGCTTAGTATTAGGTGATCTCTACCATCACCTACCAAACCGAACATCGGGTTGATTACAGTGTTTATGGTTTTATTTTTACGATATATATCAAATACCTGGGTGTACTAAGATTTTGGAAGGTATTATGGTATTGCTGATACTCTAACACGCTCTGCCATATGAGTTTGAGAGATCGGGATGGTGCGGTGGCTCACGTACAATCTTCCCTCCGAGAGGGCCCTGGTTCAAATCCTAGAGACAAATATTTTTCACTGGTATCCCGATCCCTACTTGAGGTGCTTTGCGGAGAGCACTTTGAGTGAGTACGCCGTCCGTCGGATGGGACGTTAAACTGCGGAACCCTTGGCGCCTTTCTACAAGAGTACGCTAATGCCGGCGCCGGGTTTCTCTCCACCCTTCCTTTCCCACCCATCCCTAATGGCGCAAATGATCTTAGCTGTCGGTCGCCTCCCCAACAAATACTACTACACATGACATTGCAGTCACTTTACTACCATTCCAAAACGCAAGTCCCCGCCGACCATTTGCTCCTCTTAGATTTTTATAAATATGGTTATAATGCATAATTCGACAAGAGTGTAGTTATAAAATCGACGGAAAAATAATTTCACGTCCCTGATGAACCACGACATAGCCGGAGGTAAAGGAATAGCCCCATTCCTCTCCAAGGGTCTCAGTATTCAGTATTCTACGCCCACTACTCTCCCCACGGTTGTGAATACGCGCCTATTGGCAATTGGGAATTTCATACTCGAGTGCGATTTTTCTTTTCCAGCCAGCCACTTGGGGCGCATATCCATGATACCATAATATGACAAGCGATTAATAGTTAATTAAGTAAGAATGGTGGCCATAAAAGTACTCATTTGGAGAGCCGGAGTGAAATGGTTCTTACCAGACTCCTCCTCGGCCCCGGAAATAAAAGAGAGAGGGTTTCTGCGATGACATTTGAGCAGAAGAAGAGTATCCCGAGTAAGGGAGGCGTAATTAAGAGTAATCTCGCCGAGAGCCGCGCAGAGGAGCCAAATGATTTGCCGATCCCAATCCGGAAGCCGTTAGTTTGCGAGGGGGGGGGAGGGCAGGTTCGAACGAGGGCATCCATTACGCGACCATGGACCGCAATGAAAGAAAGTGAGAGAAAGACCAGGGGTCTCTCTCTCACTTTTGGAGTCCTGCGTCTATCTCAAAGACATCGCGGAGAGGCGGGAGGGAGAGGAACCGGGGGGTAAAGGGGACGAGATGGAGGCAAAAAAAGTATACAACCGGGCCGTGTGGGTTCCTGCGTGTCCTTACACCTGGGTCACTCCATCACTTTCCCGCCTACTCTCCCCTTTCGCCCCCCTCCTTCCTCTACCTACCCTCCTGACACTTCATCATCTCCTCCCCTTTCGAAAAGAAGAACGCCTCACACCAGCGAGAGATGGGTCTCCATATAACTGCTTACCATCTTTCTATCTAGTAGCACTGGGCAAGCATGACACCTACATCTTACATAATACTCCGTGAGACACCACACGGGTGTTTGGCAGGGGATGTTAGGACACCGGCAATGAAATTATGACGGAATAAGTCTGTATTTTTTGTAAATTTGTTAAAGTTTCTCTCCATTAGCATCATGGTCGTGAGTTGTGAGGGTGAACGACGAATCCTTGGATCTATCGGCTCGAAAGTTATCTGAAAGGTACTTACAAGATTTTTTATGTACGTCGAAAGTCGCTGAGAGGAAATTATCGCTTCTGAAGCGACCCCACGAGCTGTGTAGACTTTTTCTATTCCCCAATGCCAATTTTTGATCATCGTCGCCAAAAAGTGTCGAATATTATTTAGCCCATCCAAGCAGAACATTGGATAATTCCTGCATACGTCGACTGCGTGGCACGAGAAATATTACTCGTAATGATCACGATAATTTACTTTAGTAAATTCTTTTCAAAACACGCATGGTACGATAGCCTCCTCGTGTATTATTGCCATGGTTGTGCTTCGATTTAGGACAATCGTGAAGAAGGAAGTAAGAGCAACTACAACAGAGAGAAAGACTGCATTTCTTTAAACAGCAGCTGATAAATCTCGTCACACGAAACCTTGGCATTCTAAACGCCATGTCACTAAAATACTCCCAAGGATTATTAATTTAAAATGCCAAATTTTCACGCAAAAGGAACTATATTTTTTATATTTACTCCATTGGAGTCAGGATTTACCTTCGTTAATCAACACTGGAGGGAGGAATCATTAGTATTAGAATGATCTTCAACCTGATAACACAGCATATGACGAAGTTTAGCAACTTCGTTTTTTTCAGTTCTTAACTCCTAGCGCTTCATTTTTGATAAGTAGTCCCACACGGATATGCAAAATGAGTAAATACAATCGATTCTAATACGGAAGGATATAAACTATACATGTAGAAGTAAATAAAACATAAATTGTAACACAGGCGTTTTCTCCGCTGTGACAAGTTTTTACGCGGTTATAAGCGCTCATTGACTGACCTTTCAACCAAACTACTAGCAACAGAAGTCACGAATGCTGAAGCTTGGTTGGAAATATTTCGTTCATTTACCTTCTTCATGCTATGGTCTCGGATTGTGAGTTTCTCCTAACGCTGCAAATTTTACCAACTGGAATGGAAAGGGAAGTTTTTAACGTATCAGAAAGTTTGAACCTTCTACTTGACCCTCTATAAATGCTCTTTTTCAATTTGTGGAATTTCAGAAAGTTATCATTTTTCGTTGATTCTACTGAAATGGCGAATGTTGTCCACACTTCTGCAATAGTTGGTTGCGTTCGATGAACTCATCAATTAGTTTTGTTTTTTAAGCTCCCCTTAATTTGAAATTTCGATCAGGATAAGCTGCATTCTAATTCATAGCCAAGGCATCACTTTGATATTAACTAACTTGCCTCAAGTTTGAATTTGTATTGCTAGCGTACAATAACAGTTATTAAAATTTTTCTTTTTTACTTTGTCAAAATGCCACAGCATTGCCCAATGCTTACCATGAGAGCATAAAAGATTTTACCATAACTGGATATGCATGTTTGCTGGATATGGATGATTTGTTTGCGATCGCTTCATTAATCTATCAAATGCTAGCGAATGTGTCATTTTATTTAATTTTTTAGTTCTCACAGCATGCTTTAAGTAGTTTACTTTTGGCTTACTTACATGCAAGGTCAAATTATTGCACTGGTTAAAACATAAAATACGGTTGAAGAAATAAGAGTTTAAAATTGGTATTGAATTAAAATACCATAACCTTGGATAATGTGTTTTCTGGTATCGCGCTCAAAATGTTGGGAAAGTTGTGAACAAACCTTCATCCACGTACCACAAACAGGTTCCAGCAAAGATGGAGGAACTCGAAAATGACGAAGAAACGATTCAAAGTGCTCAAGCCATACACGCCAAGTCATGGGTCTTATTATGGATCATTCTAAGTGAGTAAACTCCATTGCATGTCAAGAATCCATTACTCAGATATCTTTAGCAACGATTCCAAAGGTATAATGAAAAGTGTAGAATGAATACAAAATGCCATCCTTCGAAAAATTGGTCGAGACGGGCGCATTGTGCGTCCCTGATTTGCAGCATCCTGCGTTTATTTTTGCTGGAGTGAGAGGTGAGAGAGATAAATTGCAACTTGTCTGTGTGACCTTCACGCGCAGTCATCTCTCTCGCCATCCGCTGTGACTGAGTTTTAAAAAAAATCTGATTTGCTACAAAAGCTTTTTTTTACCAATCAAGAGAGGGAGCTTTCTTCTGGAATTTTTAAATCGGAGCAGAATTTTTTATGGCGCACTCAACTCACACACTAGGGCACTCGCGGGGTGAGAACGAGGGTGAGAGCGTGGAATATACGAGGTAGAAGAGCCCTGAGATTTTTCCATGCCGTGGGGTGATCATGCAAGCACTAAATTATTGAAAAGCTCTTCTTTCACAGTCCGCGGACAAAACTGATATCCTTGTCTATGTCTACGACTAAATTTAAGCATGGACTTTTTTATGCATAGCAAGTAAAATGTATAATATCATTCAACTATCGAGAATCTCAAGCTTTGGTTTCCTTTTTAAAGTATCCAATTAACATGATTACTTCTAAATTATAATTAAGTAGGATTACTCAGCAAGGATACAATATACAAAGAATACTCTACTCAAAGTAATTTTTTATTAATATTGATCTGTAATACTTTTTTTAACTTTTGTGATTGAAATTTTAACTGTATTTAATTTCACAGTAAAATTTGTATCCATACGGTAAAAATACAACATTTTGGCACCATATGATAAAAGGTAACCGCATATTAGGTTCTCGTACTAGGTTAACAAAAACTAATTGCTCTTCCTGGCTGCATCTATACCCCCGTTCTATCTCCGAACACTTGAAAATGAACTAACGATCATTTAATAACTTTATAAAGTGGGGAAAAAAGCTAATCCCTATACGTACACCCAGCCCCTCTTCCGTTCTCCTTCACCTCCATCCCTCCTCGGGTTCCTTTGGTCCACTCAACCCCGACCATTTACGCCTCCCCACGCACGCCACCCAGATTCTCGCGCCCTTGCACAAGGGAAGTATTTCTTTTCCGCCACCTGCCGAAGCAATCCCGCTCTGGAAAAAGACGCCCCGGAACTCACTTCCCACTCGTCCTTCCCCTTCTATTTTCCCTCACTGGTTCACCACTCTCTCTCTCTCTCTCTCCCTCCCCCCCCACATACACTCACTCCCTCCCAACCTCACCCTTCTCATTCTGTCATTATTAATAGCACGTGCCTCTTATTTCCTCCGAGCACACACGCACGGGGGAGACGCTTTCCAAACGTCTTCCGCGGATTGCACGGCGCCCCAAAGACTTGCACGTGGCCTCCAAGCTTTCACACCCCTCCTCCTTCCCACAGACCCAACTCCTCCCGCGACTCCCATTCCGATCCTCCTCTCGCCCCTTTCAACCCTTCTCCCTTCCACTCCAATACACACTTACGTACTTCCGTCTATGTTGACTAATGCAAATTACGTAATCTGTTTGGAGTAATTAGAACGCGGTTACTATCCACCTTCTTATTCAATTACTACCAAGCAACCTTCGTGTCTTTCTGCTCTTCTTCTTGGCTGTGGAAGACGCTGCCCAGAAATTGGTACGTAGAGTACCAAGATATTAGACAAAAATTGAGCATAATCAATATCAAGTTTGTCCCGCGTTAATCGATGCAGTCTCTCTGAATACATGTGTGTCCTCCCATAAATCAAAAAGAAATATGCTCACGGATCTCTCACTTAAATAATTTTCATGGATATAAGGAACATTTTGGACAATAGAGGTCATAATATTAGGTACTCTCTCTCGCGTACACCATGGATGGAAGTAAATCCCAGACGGCATCGCAGGATGCCCGAAAATCGCCATGTGTTTTGTGCCCCCTGAGAAACTTTTGAATTATTAATAATTGAATGCATGAAGTGACGCGGTAGTCAAGAGTTACCGACCGGAGGGCCCGGGTTTGATTCCCGGGGACGTATCTGGTTACCTTCAACATTAGCCAAACTCTGTGATTTTTCTAATACCAGATTTTCTTGGGAAACCAAAAGCGGCACAGGGAATGGAACTGTGCCCCCTTGGCTGATGTGCCTATTTCACACGCCGTTGGGTTTAGTATTAAGTGAATTCAACCCTCACATATCAAACCGACCTTCGGGTTGATAACTGTGGTTGGTTGATAGATAATTATGTCCATGGAAAGTTTTTATAATAGCAGTCCTCCTAACATCATTCATAAATTATGTTGAGATAATCAACCGATCTGCCCAATACATGGCACAGAAATTTGTTGTCCGTTTTATTGAATCGGTGCATTGAACTGGAAGGATATATCTCGTACGTGTATCACGTGATAGCAACCAATTGAAAGACCCGTATCACTATATATCAAGTTACTGGAATGATGAAATTAATACTAATTTTTTATTGTTATTTTATGAGGTTACTAATTCGCGGCATATAATTCGAATCTAGCACAAATAAAATATACTTATGCCCCCCTCCTTTATGTATATATATATATGTATATATATGTATATTTATATATATGTATATATATATATATATATATATATATATATATATATATATATACATGTATATATATATATATATCCAGTATAAATCAGGGGATAAATGTTATAGGAATCTTTCCTCATCCTATCCTACCGTATAAGTACGCAATTGTAACGTTTACTACGAACAACTTTAATTTTCAGCGCATTTATGTAAGTATGCACAGTGTATATTCACCTAACAACATTTCACTAGTAAAAGATTTGGTGTTTTCCCGGCGTATCAGCTGCGTAAATTCTTCTCGGGTCCTCGGGTCTCGGGTCCTCGGGTTGGCCGAGATGGACGATTTAACCCGGTGGAGGACCCGAGAAGAATTTACGCAACATTTCACTAATTAAAACATTTTTTATACACCATATACAGGTGGAATAGTACAAACGATTACTTCAAAAAGCTAAGGTAATCGCTTTCACACTTAACACAAAGAATTAGAGATGAGCAGAAAAAATTGTATGTACATTCCGTATTAAACAAACTTTCGGAAATTCGGATATGTTATTAATCAAATGAGTGCGTTACTAATATGCACAGGACTCCATGTTCGATCATTTCCTCAAAACTTTTCGTCACAAATTAAACAATTTAACGCAACAGGAAAGACTTTAAAAGCTCAAACCACCACTAAAAGTATACTCATAGGTTTTATCTCAATTTATTCTACGTTCCAGTCAACGACATGCGACGGATAAATCCGTCAACGTAAATCCCTAAGAGTAAATATTTTTAATCGAGAAAATATTAAACTATCATGTCGTAATTTGGTGCCAATCTTAAACATGATACATATGGTGACACAATTACCATGTGCGATGCTTGCATTGAACCCAAAAACGAAACTGCACATTTGTAGAAAAAGTGAAGGGAAGGTCTGATTCCATATTGATTGAGGCTGGGTGACGGCGTCTTTTCATGACTCCGCTCTCTTGTAGTACGGGTACATAAACCCCGCGAAATGCGCGGCTCAATTATAAATTCGCGCTACTATTTTGAATGGCCATTCCTTTAGGCCATCTATTTTCGGTCGTATGGGGTCGGAGATGACGCCATTTCTCATTTCCCTCCTTCCGAGTCCCGTCCACCCCCTCCCCCTGCATCCACTTCCCAACCCATCTCTCTCTCTCTCCATCTCCCTCCCACCCTTCGCCCCTTCCATCCTTCCTCCCCTACACGTTTCGGAACTAAATTGAGTCGTCGTCCTTTCGTCCATCTGTCCACGCGAAATTTTGACATCCCTCTCGTCTACAACCTCCCCCCCCTCTCTATCTCAACCCTCCCCCAACCAACGGTCGCCCAACAACTCCCCAGCTTGACCCACCTAATTTCCCCTCCAACCTCCGTCCTGCCATCATCCCTATAATTCCTCCGCCCTGTAAGTGATTACCCCTTGATTGGCCCCCATCACAAGGACGAATTCCTCCTTTAAAAAATCCCCCAAACTCCCGCTTCGCTCGCCTCTCCCTTACCCCCCCTTCCACGACATCCTCGCAGGAAAAGGCCCATCTTCATTCCTCCTCCCCCCACCCCTACCTCAGCGGGGGGCGCAGAATTACTTTCCCAAGCGCCCGTTCGACTAAATTTTGCGTGAAAAAAAACTGGAAGAAACGGATTTACAAAAATTTTATTCGCGCAGCATTAACGAAAACTCTCGTCTCAAATTGACTGAAAGATTCGCGAGAGAACATAATCCAAGCTCGGGACGGTTGTTTCTTCAGTTACTCTTTTCTAAACCTTAGTTTCAGAGTTTATTTATTTAACAAAGCAGCCCAAAACGGCACAAAGGCTTTTAAATTGGCTGACGTATAACATACACTGAGAAAAAGAACGAGTAAAAGCAACAAACAATAATGAAAAGTTAAAGTTGAACGACTAATTCCAAACTTCATTTGCCAATAAGTAACATGCAGGTTCATAATTGTCTTTGTGTTGACCATCATGAATTCTTAAACTTAATCATTAGGAAATTTTCGCATGAAATTTAAAATTTTCTCATGTGGAACGGAATTAAATGGCCTGCCTTGACTTTAGTCCGACGGAGCTGCGTGCCCTTTTTTTCAAATACTGTTCGAGTCCTTGAACTTTCTTGTAGGTCCTTTTTCAATTGTATTCATTGTGAGAGAAATGGAACACGTATCCGATTTGATCTCTCACTTCCATGAGTTAATCAGAAATACATTGCGCCCTTGTCATTTTCTCTTCTGGTACAAAAAAATAGCGCATTCATGAAGAGGTCCTCCGAGAACAGCTCGTGGAATTTTCGCCGACGAGCGTGTGAGTGACGTGTGGCCGTCATATTTCGACGGCGGCTTACTCCTCAAAGCAGTGTCGAAAGTGTGTTTGCCCGTTCAAGGGATGCGCATCGCGTAGCAACTCTGCTTTGTATGCCAAGATGTACTCTTACAAGCAGAGGAAGTAGAATCTGGCTCCACTCAACGTTTGTTCCGGCAACTTCTGACCAATTTTCAAAATAATAAAAAAAAACCTGATTCACGTTTTGATGAATTTATTGTGGAATAACTAAATTACTGTTTTTTCCTTCAGAATTAATCGATTCCATTTCTCTATCCTGAAACTATTAACTTCCACAAAACTTTTCTTTTTACGTTTCCAAGAGAAGTCTGTGGTTGGTTATGCCATTTGATCACTTTTCCTGCCCCGCAAATCTCCTTTGCGACAGCGATGAGTTCCTTTTACTTTCATCGGTTTTCCCAGCAGTACTGTGGGACATTGGCTTCTGGACGCCGTGACACAAAATCAGAGCTGAGCCAAATCCTCCTCGACATATCTATTTCGACGAAATCGGAGACCATGTCGATGTCAGTATTGCAAATTTTGATAGCGTTGACGTCGATATACGTATCGCGTCGGCATTCAGTTCCTCGTCGACACTGTTGAACCACTTTGCCTGTCGTTTCATCTATGAAATCAGTGTATTGAACCTATCACAGAAGAATTTACCTTTGAAAAGTATAAGTGTCGAAACTCATCACAAAATGATTTCCATATTACTCTTTGGACCCTGCAGCATACCATATTCTTGTAAGAAGTCCTTTATCTTTGCTTATGTTGACTGATATTAGACGCCATCATTGACGCACCTGAATTCCCTCGAGCCTAAAGTGTAATGGATATTCGTATGAAATCTTTTGTAACCGAAGATCTGGCTATGCCCATGTTGATGACCACATTGATTCCAACCTCGACATCAGCATTGCCGAGGGCATCAATATCGCCCGTGTCATCAATATCGCCCCCGATATTCATGTCAGTATGACACCTTAATTCAGTATCGACAAGTCGACATCAAACTTAATATCGACACCGACACATCGATGTGTCACATAGGCCAGGGGCAGAAAAACCAGCGTTAACGCAACGCTTCTGCCAAAGGAGGAACACGAACTCACGTGATTAAGGTTCGCAGGTTGAGTTACTGAGGTACCAGTTGTTAGTTTTTTATGTCAATGTTATCACCTGAGTAACGAAACTGACATTTAATGAGTGAGGAAAGCGAATATCCTCAGCTCTTCCCAATACTGCTTCACGTTCTCGTGGGATCCTGATATCATTTCATTTAACATCATCTCCTCAGCAGTATAAACATGAATGAAGTGAATTACCTGAAAGATCTTAAACCCAGGACCGTGGAGTTAGAAGGAGGTTGCGGCACCTACCAGTCTACCCTAACCTACAGGGTGCGTTCCAAAAGTAATACAGTTCTTTTTTTAAGTAATTTATAGAACGGATTTGCCTTTTTGAGCTGGGGGACTGATCGGGGTTTCATCACCAAAGATGACGTCCAAATAATCAGGTTCATTTTCAATGCGTTGCAAACGTTCACTACTCGGTTGGTCTTTCTTGACACGGTCGGCGCGCAGAGGTTTACAATAACTGACGACCTGCCGCATCCTCAGCTTGAAGAGCACTGAGAGTGGTTTCGCGGCAAAGCTTAGCGTCCCCCCCACTTACTCCAAGTAGTTCTATCTCACTCCGACCAATAGGAGCGGCGTGGGAAATTCAATTTCATTACTTTTGGAGGGCACCCTGTATTGTGTCGTTACTGATGCGCCAAAAGAGATCGCATGATTGACAGAACAAGAGAGGCAACTCGGGTTGGGCAGCTGGGACGTGGTGATATAAAACACGATACAATATTATAGGAAACACGTTAGGTTAAAAAAATGATATCACCAATTATGGTCTTCTTTCGAGGGGAGGCAACGGTGAATCTGAGGCAATAAAGCATGTAAAATTTTCGAAAAGTTTCATTTAGACATAATCATGGTGTTAGGACTCGCTCGAGACTACGTGATTTTATCTTATATTTGGGCGGGATCCTAGCGACCAACCCAAGGATAGCCAAATTCTTTATTATTTTCCCTCTCGTTCTGGCTTAATTGGTTTCCTCTCCATGAGGTTTCACGTCAGTTCAGAACACGACACAAGACTTCTGAACTCGGGTTATAGGCTAAAGGAATTTTCTTCGGGTTTCGATCCAAGAATGAACCACCTAGCGAGCAGTACATAAACTCAACCAACTCATAAAGGTCATGTAGTAGGATCGGTTGTGACAGAATGTGCATGACAGCGGCCTGATGAAAAATATACAAACGAAGTGGGGATAGAGGCCGTGAGTTGTCAAAGTTCGACCTTTCTCCAAGTGGCAACTAACAAACAAACTAATTCTTATTAAGAATTTTTATAACACTTAAAAACGTAATCCTGAAGGGGGTCCAACACATAGCCACAAGCAAACGAAAAAATATTATCATTTGAATGTGTGAATGGACGAATTAGGACAGAGATCATTTCTAATTGCTCCCTTGCCGAGTGCACGAAAAAGATTTTCAAATACTGAAGAGACCGCCCGGCACAGCACGTGCTCTCATGAACACGTAGTTAAGCTCATGCCGTTTAGGGAGCCATTTCTTGAGGGCCAATTTTTGACATTTTTCCTCCATGGCGGTTTCCAAAATTCTATCATTGCCTCTTTTCTTTGGAAATGGGATTGGTGAGAGGGTAACTGAATTTTCTCTCCACGACCATGGTCGAGGTACAGTTTTGTGTGGTGAAATCCACCGTTTATACCCAGAAACCCTCCCGAAACGGAATTGTTTTTCATTGAACATAACAGTGCATTCCCTTTTGCTCCACGGAGTGCGTTCCTGGTTACTCTCGCCGAGAGTACGATAACTCTTTTCTCCCCTACCTCCTTATGTTCTCCTGAATCTCTCATTCATGACCCAATTATCCACCTCCCATAACTGGATGCAACCCACTCTGGGTAGCGAGTTATTCCCACTGAAATCACTACGTTAACTTATGTTCTCTCTATAATCACGTCCAATAATAAGTATCCCAGTTATTGCTAGAAAGTCCTTATTTTGGAGTGCATGGGAGAAGGGCGGGTGGTGTCATGGGGGCATTAAAAGAAGAATTATGTTCGGCAAAGAAGCCACGTAACTAACGAAGAGG
The DNA here is from genome assembly GCA_037158775.1 of Hetaerina titia. NCBI lineage: Eukaryota > Metazoa > Arthropoda > Insecta > Odonata > Calopterygidae > Hetaerina > Hetaerina titia. Next base: position 39,963,245 of record CM073771.1, read on the forward strand.
TGAGATTTGATGACAGGCATCATAAGTAACGATGAAAAGAAAAAGCTAGCAAAAACTTTAATATGGACCGTACTTTTGCATGGGTCAGCAAATTGCTCTTAGAGGAAAGAGTTTGAGCGTAGTTTGAAGTTTTTCGAGATGTGGATGTGGAGAAGAAAGGAGAAAATAAAGTGGACAGAAAGGAAAACAAACAATGAGATATTAGGCATGGCAGGGGAAGAGAGATGGATGTTGGGGCCCATCTATAACCTACTCTAACCCGGTAGGCTGATACTGTGAACAACAATGATTTAAGAAATGACAGAATAAAGAGCTTAGCATAAGAGAATATGGGGAAGGAACAAATCACTTAATTGTTTGCATCAATTCTCTTAAAATCCGTTTGAGTATTGGATTCTTAAATTTTCAACAGAGATTTATATTCCAGGTAGTTCATGGGTGCCAATAAATAGTCATGAAAATTTGCGTCGCGAATAGGGGTACATACATACGAATATTACTTTCAATCGCCTCCCAATTAAATCATAAGATGACTCATTTATAGAAATGTACATGTCATATTATGATTGAATAAGTGTGACAGCCCGTAATCAGAATGAAGGTTAGACTTTCATGTAAAAAAAAACTTTTGACATTACATTCATGCCCTCATATCCGCTGATTAGGTGTCCTCGTTTGAAAGACTTGTGGATAATAGCGCTCACAGTTTATGTGTAAAAGAGAGAAATACTGGAAATGGTTAACCATGAGTTGTTCTTCAATTCAACTTGATTGTACTAATGACGCTACATAAATATGTGTGACTATGTGTTGGTTGCTTATCGCAAAAACTTGGTATTTTTTAAAATTTCACGTAACTACGGTAGGCCTCGGAGATTAATGTCCGTGGATACGAAAGTACTCTCGAATTTGATGTGTATTTCATCTACATACATGCGGTACACTGCAAGACACCCAAGGGGCACGCGGCAGGGACTGTTAAGTCACCAGCATTCAGTAACTAAATGGATCTCTCCCAACAACCATTTCCGCCTCAAAACTAATCTTCCGTGAGAGAACAATGGCAAGAACGAAGTGTAGATGTTTTACGTTAAGATAGGGATACACTGAAGATGCCCCGACGCTTGCCCCGATGACGGATTCGCGGCGAACGCGAGCTCATTGACCGACAAGGAGACCTGCCGTCACCCCACCTCTTTGGACTCTCCAAGTTCCCTCCCACTCCTCTTCTCTCGTTTCCTCCTTACCTCCCTTCCTCCGCCTTGTCCGCAGCACCATCGGGCAAGGCTCGAGGCGACCGGCCGATAATGATTAAAGGGGCGAGGGGGCCTTAACGTCGTCTTTCAATGCGGAGACGCCATCCATCAAATCTCGCGGAAGACTGGAATGAGAATTCCGATGGTGGAGACTAAAAGGCCACGATGAAAACAGTAGTTGATTCGTAACTGATCGATTTTTATCGAATCGAATGCCAACTCGACTCGACTTGCATTAGGGAATTGTCTACGCGCTCACAATATCGCCATAATTGTTGCTGTGACAGGATATTCGAAGCTATTAAATGTTATATGGTTTAATAATTATTATCCAAAGTAAAAATTAATAGATAAAATAGTAAGTTTTCAATATAAGGAGCAAATAAACAAATAGCTCGCCTTTAATGATGTTTTTAGTGCGTGTCGAGAGATTTGGTCGAAGTGATCGAAGTCGCTCGAAATGCGGCTAGGACGACGGTTGCTCCGCCCACCTATCGAACTCGACCGTGGTCGTCAGTGAATTCGTGTAGGAGTGGGTATGATACACGTACACATAAAAGACGACCTTCCAAGGTGACTGCGAGCAGTATTATGCATGTTTAGTAGTTGCTGAGAGAGGTGAACGACAGCTGAGGTCATATGCACCTACAGGGATAGGTGGATAATGAGGTAGGATGTTCGAGGCTTGGGATACTGGTGGAGGGAAACCCGGCATTGGGCTACTCTTCAATGGAACACCTTTTAGGGTTTTGTTTATTGCTATTTTCCCTTTCTACATTCGGCATGCTTTTGAATTTCACTCGTGATATCACTGAAAATATTCTACCACCGCCGGGATTCGAACCCGGACCCTCGCGGTGGGAACAGTGCGCCAGCGACCGTTCAAGATCTACTACTGTGTGTGCAATCTCCACTTGGAGGGTGAAGCCCCAAACCCCCACCAGCACAATGACTCCCCTCTGCACGGTGCTGATTCGGGAAGGATCCCGACGCGTCAAAATGGATTCTATTACTCGAGCGGCGTGTCCCACCAGTGGGGGAGGAAAGCCCGATATTTTCGGCGATTCCGCCGGGTCTTGTCGAGAGACCCTCCTCGATCCCTCCTCATCCTCCACATTTTTCGAGTACTCGCTTCGCTTGCTCTTTTTTTCATAAACAGTCCGCGGAAAGCACAAAGGAGCGGTTGTATTCCCGTCTTATGTTCTCACAGCTTCTCGTAATGATTGCTGAGTTCTACTTGTTTGGGATCGCAATCCAGCCAATATTTGAGAGGTGGAGCAACATCTTTTCCACGGGTAAATATTTTTAAATGCACTGTTCATCGAATTCATCCCTACTCTAACACTAAATATCACTCGCCTGAGCTTATTGACCTGATCCAGACAATTCGGTGTTAGGTAGGAATTGATGTTAAATTTTTCGTTCGCCGAGAAAGGTTAGGATTAAGGTTAAGTCCCGGTTACGAAAAGTTTAGCAAAGATATCTGTTATGACAGGGATGCAAACATTTCTTCGGGGGCATTAAAAATGTCCTTAAGTGGATTTACTGTTTTTCGTTTGAAGCGCGAATAATTTCTCTCGGATAAAACTAGTAAAGACTCTTCCCGACTCAAACTACCGGCGTTAATAATATTTTAATATTGTAACTGTGGGTATAAAATTTTGATTTATTTTTAAAGATAAAAATGGTCTTAATAAATGTTTGTCTAAACAAAACTCTTTGAATAGGTAGCAGAGTACAAAGAAATAACAGCAAGAGACCCTTTTGTTTTGGGAACGGTGCGGTCGCTTCCCACTCAGAAGGCGCGGGTTCGAGTCCTGGATGCGGTAGATTTTTTTCAGTGGTATCCCTATCCCTGATTTGGATGCTATATGGGAAGTTAAATTGTGGATCCCTTGGCGCCTTTCTTTAAAAGAGTAGGAGAGTGCCGACGCCGGGTTTCTCTCCACCCATTCAATATTCGCTGAAACATCCTACCCCTACCTGATTACACATCTATGCCTTCTGGCGCAAATGACCTCTGCTATCGTTCGCCTCCCTTAATAAATACAGACATTACGTTTTGTTTAAGAAATCCGTAACCTTTGCAAATGGTCATCAACTCAGCTATTCTTAGGAAGAAAAGGAGGCCTCATTTGGAATATGCTGCTAGTATATGGGATCCTCATAAAGTTGGATTGATTATCGAATTGGATCGCTGAAGCGTAGTTGAGCCAAATTTGTAAAACGTTGTTATGATGAACTGAGTAGCGTATCAAAATTATTAGAGGAGCTAGGCTGGGAATCACTCGCGGAGTGAAGGTTTAATTGCAGGTTAATCTCTTGCATAAGTTAGAAGGACGTCTCCCTAGCAGTCATGTTGAAAATGTTTTATTAGCCACATCGTAGTAGTATAGTAGAGTTCATGACAATAAAATTCAAAAGATTAAGTGCAGAACAGATAGATCTATGATATCAGTTTTATCGGCCGGTCGGACTTAATTCAAAAGAAAGGTTCTGACAAGAATGGACAATTTTTCAAAGCCTGTTTTCATCTTTAATCAGAAAAAAATGAACAGTACAATAGCAATAGTCGAGCGAAGTTCTTGTGAAATCTGCTGGAAAGGCGAGAAAATTGAATACATTTAGATTACGAACACGAACGAATAGATTTTTGAGGTTCATTTTTGCCGTTACAGAAATTCTAGGGGGATACAGACCCCCTTTAGATTTCCTGATAACCCACCCATCCTCTCCATTCGATGTGACGACGCTCTGTGCTGCTTTTGCATATTATCTATGACTATTCAGATTTTAGATTTTCTTATCAATAACAGTTGGCTCTCCATCAGTTTTCCCAAGTGTAGCCCCAACCTAAATACATAACACCGCATCTACGAGATACCGTACCCGCGACCTTTGTATTAGACAAATTGTAATGCGATGACCTCACAGCGGAAAATTACGTCGGCTGTATTGGAACAAAGTCATCTCTGCCTACCAGATACAATTGGAGTTTCACTGAATTACTACTCGTATCACAGGAACTAACCGCAGAGGAGACTTAACATGATATTCTCAGTACGTCCAAAGATATCAGTGAGGATTGAGTTTAATTTACGTAGCGAGGTAAAGTTCCTGGCCCCCTATACTAGTAAATCCTCCCACCTTTTCAACACCTATAAGCGTATGCCATCTAAACATAATTTTACCATTTTTAAGAATTCTTAAACATAACTCTCACGAGCAAGAATCTGTATACCGGCTGTAACTTTTCCTCACGATTGTTTAATCTTTTTCAGGACATATATCTGTCCACAGACAGTTCCAGAGATGCATGCGTTGTCAAAAATTCTTGTTGTTTACTTCAATTTGGCCGTTTGTAAGCATCAGAAGCGGTTGAGAAAAAATTCGATGAGCAGATCAAAAGTTTTTTTTTAAATGTCTGCATGCTTATTTTGCACATATGAGAGCTTACTCTAGCAGGTGTGAACGAGGCAGTATGAGACTCGTCACATGGTTACAGGCAAAGATCGCGATGAGGTAAGCTGCATAGGCTACGGATGGAGAGTTGTAGTAACAGCAAATCTTATTTGTTAGCCTCCCGTGCACCGTCAGCCGAAGATTATGCACTTAAGCAACGTCCATGCCGTGGGTTGATATCATAATCCATTACTTGCGGAAATTATGATGGCCGCGGTTTGATCATGCGATGACTCATCTGCGTTACGCACCATTTCTCAGTAGTATCATTATTTGTCGACGGTTTGTTTAGATCCTCGTCTAACACGAAGGCAAAGCACAATTGTATCACATTTGGCGCAAAGCCACAAGTTCCGTATCAAGATTCCGATCTCACGCTTGCTGGGATGCTCGAAAATACTTTTTTTTCTTCCCCGGAGCCCGAAACTATCACCGCAGCCCTTCGTGAAACAGTGTATGATGTCGACCACGCCCTCGCGGGTGCAAATTGCATCAATCCACCTGCTTAGTCTAATTCCGGAACAGTATTGACGCGGGCGTGGCTCCTCATTTGATCTTACACACACACACATGATTTATGGGTCCATCCTGGGATCGATGCATATTAGTAAATTTAGTCGCACGTGCATTCCTACTGTCAACATATCAATTGTACATATGCCCATAGTCGAAATCAACCAAACAAAGGCTTAGGTGGAAAGGTTGTGAATCACTAACGGAGCAAAGGTTAAATTGCAGATTGAAGATCTTGCATACATTGGAAGAACGTCTCTTTAGCAGTGTTGCTTAAAATATACTATTACTCCCATTGTACTACGGTAGGAGAAATGTCGATACTATTAGAGAGATTAAGTGTAGAACAGATAGATTTAAGATGTCATTTTTTTCACGAGCGACAAGGGATCAGAATAATATTGTCCGACCGAGGTAGGGTCATATTCGGGTCAAGATTAGTCTGGTATGTATTCACCCCCTGCCACACACCCTAGCGGTGGCTTGCAGGGTAAATAATTAAAACTTTCTCAGTTTGACGTTATGCGTTTAGCATTATAGCCGCGGTATTAAAATGCTGGAAAATTATAAAGAAAAGAAAATTACCTCAATGGATATTTTTACAAGCAAGCTCTTCGCTTTGAGAGGCCGAGTCCTCGTGGAATTTCATTTCTGATGATTGGAAAGTAACCAAGCATACAGAATTTGTGTTCTGAGGAAAATTATATCTATCGTTCGAAAATATAATTTTATTTGGAATACAAAGCCTGAATATAGAACTTACCATGAAAAATTTTTTCATGGGAGGCAAGGGACAAAGAGGATGGGATAGTGATAGCTCCTTTTGTTTATGAAAGCTATAATATTCGTCAACGGTCATCTAAAAGAGTTTAGTCATAACCAACGAAAGATTTTTTTTTAATCAGGCTCACACTAATATTTCGATGAGATCAAGAGGAGCACAAGGGTTGATGAGGCTGGGGAAGCAATTTGGCCGACACTGCGTCACCCCGCTCGTCATCATATAACGGCTACGTTTGAAACGGTCTCCCATTACGTTGGTCTCTCTACCGAGGAGAACGGTTCGCGCTTCGCTCAAGACAGCAGAGAAACAAACGAGCGCTTTCTTTGGGCGAACCAAACCCTTGCCTGGGGCAAGTCGACGTAGGCGCACAAACGCGACCCTCCCAGGCATGTGGTGGTTACGGCTGCAGACGATTCGGCGCACGCACATTCGCGGTAACTCACAAACACACACACACGAATCTATAGCAGACTCTCTCAAGACGTGGGATGCAAAGGGCAAGCCATCACATTTTCGCGTATATTTCCGTGTCTATCTTTCAGACATAGCAAGTGTGTGGGGGGGGCACAAAGTAGTTTCTGGAAGCCGTTTGATCACAGTTGCCGGTTTCTTACACGACATAAAAGTATGCGTGGGTGAGTCGGGCGTGGTGGAAATCATGGCGAAGTGAAGGCGGTAAACACAATTGTCATTAGTCTGTAATCTGCCTTTGAAGACAATGTTTAATGCCTCACTCGACAGATAGATGTTTGGTCGCCTTTATTCTTTATGGAATGAGAATGAATCTTAAAGAAGTTTTATCTATCCGCCAGTGAAAACTGTGTCGTAACAGATAAAATATTGGTTTATCTCATATGGAGACCCTGGGGAAGAAAATTTTATTTAAATATATATATGAACAGGAGGAAAGATTAACAGTCTCAGCGGGAAAGGGAGAACAGAATAGGCAGCAATACCTGTTGTTTTCATGAATTTAATAATATATTATATATTAATCTAACTATTATATATTAACAACAGGTACATGCACTACGATATCTAAATGAATAACGCTCCTCTAAGCATAAGAAAGGAGCTTTTAGTAACAAGAAGGAAAATAAACGAAAATTAGATGGACAACTTCACATGCCTTAAACCTTAATTCCACATAAGATTTTCAATTAATTATCAAATCTAGCGATCGGGTAAATTAATCTTGACGGATTAACAAATATATAAAATATAAATTGGTAGTGTACGTTTTTAAAATGAGAAAATTATTATCGAAAGACATTAATGACGACATTTGTAGGACATTTAATAAATTGTGCCACGGGAAAGAGTAACAAAAGTAGAATGAATCTGGAAGCCTCGAGTGAAATGAAATTAAAAGAACGACGATTAAAATTAGATGTTTCAAACAGTATAATTACATTCATAAACCGTTAACGAAGTAATTAAACCGAAGGTCTGTTCACCCAGTACTTAGCCCAGCCCAATTCCGTTCCCCGTGACGGTTATGGTTTCTTAGGAAAATCTGGTACCCGAAAACCACATAGCCTGGGTGCCCTGAGAGGTTTGCTCGGGAATCTCACCCGGGTCCTCCGGTCCGTAGTCTAACGCTCTACCACTGCACTACCGCGACTACCCACCATATACGACACGTATTCGCCAAAAAAGGCTTTTTGACTTTTGTCAAAAATGTTAGGATTTCGGAGGAAGACGAAGTATCATTTCATATGATATATTTTAAATTTCCTTTAATGTAATTGCTAATTACGCTCTATATTATTGCCAAAAAACAATGAATGTATCCTCATATGATTGAATGAAAAAAAGGCTTTCCTAAAATAAATTATGAAATTAAAATAAACTTCATATATTACATATTGAATTATTGATCTGCAATTCTGCCTTGAGATGACTGATGAAAGAACCAAGGTTGGACAATTGAATTTTGGCATAGGTTTCCTTTTCCATTGATTAATCGACGATTTTTCTTAAACCAAATGCACACAACAGATAATGTATAGAGTTACGCATTTAATAAAATTAATATTTCATCACTTTAAGCGCAAGAAACGTCATTCGAATGAAACTCAATAATTCTGCTGAACACAAAACCACTTCACAAATGCTCTCGCTTGTCGAGCGACATAAAACGAAGCAGTCATAGGCGCCTTACAACCGTCACCACGACGAAGACATGGGAACCAGTATGTTGTCCTTAGCACGGATGGGCACGCGCCCACGGAGAATAATAGGAGAAAGGGGAGACGTGTTCGAATTCATTTTTTGAGCGAAGTGTCCCGCGGAGGACAAGCAGAAAGCGCGAGCGGCGTGAAATATTATCGAGTCCTTTCTCCCCTCCTTCCCTCCCGCCCCTCCGCCCCGTCCACGCGTTACGGTTCGTCCCTTCGCGCCTCGACGCGGGAAAACCGAACTCGATCATTAATTGGAACGAGAAGACAGGGCGGCCGCCGTAGTGAGAGGATACGTGCATCCGCCCTCCACCCCTCCCGCGGAACATATCGTAAATGTCCCCTGAAATGAGATCCCGCGTACATGACTGTTAATCTTTGCGGCCGCTATAATATATCTCTCCGCTGCGCTTCCCGCATTCATTTTTGATCCTCATCATCTCACATTGTTCGCTGTTAGTGCACGTGCGCGTATATTTATTGATTTCGCCCTTTCTTGCGAAGGATACGCGATATTCGTACATCCGAGAGGGACGTGTGCGGGGTTGAAGGGGGGAGGAATGGGCGAGGAGAAGAAACCCCAGCATCACCTCGCCTGAATCACGTAAAAGCAAAACAAATACGCATCGCTCGGCGCATGCACTCTCGATTGCACACACAGTACATGAGCGTGACATTACCGTGAATAAATCGCTGGATCAATCAGGATCTCTCTCCTCTCTGCCGATCTGCGAAGTCTTTTCGTCCCCCACTCTCTCCCAACACTTCTATCCTCGCGAAGAGTTATCGCCTGAATAATGCATTCGTCGCCAAATGGGAACATTTCCCGCACGCCGGCGATTGATGGAGCTGGTCGCACCGGAAGACCTTATTTATCGCCGCCGCGACGCCGACCCCGCTCCATCAGTGTATGTAACAGAACGTACGTCGTGAACGTTTTTCTACAGGGACACTCTCCCCCCACATTACATCCATCCTCGCAGCCGAATTCATTACATATAGGGGGATACATGTATGTGCGGTTATTAAGGATTTAGGACTGGTGGGGGAATAGTTCCAATTTGCCATTCGTGCGAATTGCACAGACCGAGTTCAATGTCGTATGCAAAACGTAAATGAATTTTGTTGAAGTGGTTTTATTATTGAGGTAAACCTAACGAGTCTACATGCCTGCGGTGGCGTTGAGTCTTTTGTTGTGTTACAAAAAACTAAAGGATTTCATTAAGTATCCGAAGTGGCTGACTCAGGACTTAATAAAACAATGTTTACATATCGTAAGCTCACCGTATAAGCATATAGTTACATAGGCCCTCGACTTGCACTAGATTTTTAAATATAATCAACTGAGTGTTCTTAATTTTGGTCCTTAGGACCGAAATTAACAGCTCTTGAATGGCGGAAGATAAACCGAGCCTACAAATGTTATCCCAGAATATCAAGGTTTGCGAATCAATTGCGTCCAATGACATACCCCACAACACTGTACCGTGTGCATTCAGAAAAAGAGTGAAGTTAGCTTCAAACATGAATTGAGGTCTACTGTCTTGCTTGATGGTACAATTTTAAGTTTCATCACATTCGGTTGAAAATAAACGCGTGATAGAATAATATCACATTAATAAATACGAATTTTAGATGTAATATTAATCTTAATGGCAAATGCAATGGCATAAAGTCCGCACACATGTCTTTAAAATCCCCAGGAAACTGTAGGAATTGCCAGCATCGATTGAACAAAATAAACTTCATTACGGAAGTTGCATGTGTAGATTCAGGAATTTCAGTGACATAACTCCACTGCTAACGACAGGATTTCAATACTCGTCCGCCTATTCTATAACGTTATCTTCGAATGAATTTGCTATTAGAGAAATACACGTACTTCAAGTGGGTATAAAATTAAATTCAAAATAAAAGACATGAAAATGTGAAAATTTTGGGATTCTCACTACAAGGAGATTTATGAGGGAAATAAGTAATCTCACTGATCCCTGCCGGCATAATACTCTATCCGCAGGATTTGATCGTGGTAATTATATGCATTAGGCTGGCATAAGTGGAAATCACAATACTGAGGACAATGCCTAAAAATAAAATAGCTTGCAGCCATACAATCGGACGTAACACATTCACGTGTGGAGATTTTTCACTTTCTTGATCGTGTAACTTGCTAATACACCCGGCAACCGGGATTCGGGACTAAAAAGCCTGCAAACTTAATGCCTTTTGACACTCTTAATTACCTCTCTTAATTTTGACAACCTTTTGACACTCTTAATTAGGTAATCCCACTCATATGAAATGGAAAATATCAATACAACTCATACTTCAACTTCTTCATATTAGAACCAGTTTCAATCCCAAGATGATTGCTGCTTCATCTCTCTAACACACATGTACTCCCTTCCATCAAACGTAACCTCATACTTCTTTAACCCATCCTTTCCATGATCATTTCTCACAGCACCTTTGATTTTTATCGTCAGTTATTTTCTTTGGGTTTTCGATTTTTTGACTTTACCAATATTTTAACATTTCTCTAAGTCTCTATCTAAATACATTTTCGATTATTTGGGAAGGAGAAATCTCACCCCATGCTTAATTAAAATTCCTTTCAAAAGATTACGCTATCACCATACTTAGTACAGCTTACTTAGGATTTTTCTTATGAGAAAATTATTGGAGCTTTGGCTACTCGGTTTAGACGAAGAGATAGGGTCAATTATTCAAAAACCAAAGGCCACTAGAAATAAAATCAAAAGCGGCTCTTCGACAGAGGCTCCTTAAAATCGCAAACTTGTTTTCAATCCCGGATGGAAAGGTAACGAGTGCAAGACCAACTTGATATCAGGTGCGCGAATAAATTGTAAGCAATTTGTCTTCCTCAAAAATAGTTCGCTCTTTTATGTGATGAGGCGAAAACTGGATTGAGAAGCTGATTGTTTTTTTTTCGTTATGGGTGCCTCGTACAGCCGATAAGGAATGGACGATTTTCCTTGGAGCAGTTAAAACAGATTGCGGCATCCAATCGTGCCTCAGTAATCGTTCGTGCGATTAATTTGAATGAAAATTCTGTCCAATGCGCCAGTTAATTAGGTTAATCCACTACCACGATTCAGAAATATCAACATTCTGCTACCGTAATCATGGAGATGCAGAGTACCATTCGCACTACATCGATACTCGTGAAGTGCCGATAGAGTTATTTTAACCATATCCGTGATTATACGATTTATCCCTCGCATGAATGATATACAACCTCATGTCAAATTATGCAAAGCAGCATGATGATAAAACCCTTGAAAGTCCCCTAGCTCTGAATTCAAAAGTTGTTTTCATCCAACTTATGCAATAAAAATCTAAGTCCACCATTGATCGATGCATTCGGTATTGCCAAGCTAAACCCCCTTTTAATGTTATTCTTCGGAATGAAAGTATTGAAAGCAGGATAGATACGCAATGGAGATAAAGGTAAAACCCAGGAATATTGGAGTCCGGAAAGATACCCATTTGCCGACCTCCAAGACGTTTTATGAGAATCTTTTGCACGCATATGTAACGTGGATAATTAAATCATCATGGCTAGAGTACCGAATGTTGAAAATTGAGAAAAATTTGAACTTGAAAATCAATCCATCATTGCAAAAACAAAATATCTGTCACAGGTACGTAAAAATAAAGCATATATATGTTGCAAATCGAAGACGAATGATTGGAAAAATAAGATCAATGAATATTGGAGAGTACCTACTCTCCAACCCTCGGTCCTTCGTGTCTTTTAACTAACATTTAATATATTTGATAATTTAAAAAAATGTAGAAGCTTGATTCGTCACAGTCAACTAAGAGATCATTACCGCGGTAGCATCTTCCTTTCTCGACTAAATATAGACTAATCTTTGGAGTAAAGGTTGATCTTATTCAGTATTTATCACTTTGCCGGAAGCCGAAATAAATCTCTCCCCTAAGCAAAATGTCATCAACTTATTTTTAAAAGACCCCAACTCATCACTAAGTTATTAACTAAAAGAATTGGCATTCATCTGAGAAGTAAATTACCAATTAAAATGTAATCTCACGAAAGCAATTGAAGTTCGTACATAGGCATTTACTATAAATCACAATTTGTCACCTGATTGAATGAGAGCGCTCTTCCAAAAAGAGAAGAAGGTATTCTTCGGAGAGTCGTTCCTACCCCAGCAGTGATGGATTCGCCCCGAATCCCTCCGGCGGCGCTGATTGACGATTAAACATAGGCGCCGGTTTATTTGGTCTCCTAATGGAGACTACAGACTCCTTTCTACGAGTCCGCTCCTCCGCGGTTGGGCTTAATCACTCTCTTCTTTCCCTTGCGGCAATGAATCAACGAACTCAGAGAGGAAAGCTGGGCTAAGTGACTCCGGAAATATTTGGTGAAATTTGCGTCCGGAAGAAAAAGAAAACACAAAAATGATATAATTCGTATCTAAAAAAGTTATTAAGAAAGCATCCCGAGGACCTGTTTTCGAACCTCTCAGTGTATAATGCATAAAAGTGTATCCTTTCACGTTATTGTAGCATGGATTGGCCTGACACACATTCCATTTTGCATAACAGATTTTTTTTAGGAAATACAGTCCAAAAGATTTCGGCCACTATTCCTTTTGTAATCTACTTACACGTACACATGACCGTATGGACAGAAAAATGACATATTTTAGGGTAAAATAATTGTTCCCAAACTTTATATCAAAAAATTTAGGAGAATCAATTAGTATTCGTTCAGGATTACCACTCTTAAATTCACCCTCTTGGAAATCAAACCCTCATTAAGTATCATAAGCCGATTGTACCTTTTTTATATTTACTTCCCATCAGGTTGACTTAGTCTCCGCACACTGTTTACTGATTGTTGGGAGCAAATATAAGGGAAATCAAAAGAAAGGGTCGCACAAAGATTGCAATAAGCTAGATGAAGGGAACGTAAGAGGGAAGAGTTATCGTAAAGGTGTAGAAATTAGAAAGGGAAGAATCAAGGGCAATAGTCAACGAGCATTCGGAATGAAATAATTTTCCCGCAGTAAACATTGAAGAATAAAGTGCAGGGAATTGGCAGCATGAAGGAACAAATAAATTCGGGTACCGAAGGGATCATCAAGATTTTTCCTTCGAGAATACTTCTCTATAGTTGGATGCTTCTCTAAAACTGAGAGGCTTTGATATCATGCTATTTTATGGTGGTGTACCCCTTGAATCTTAATTTCTTTTCTAGGGAAAGAAGGAAAAATTCCAACCACCCTTCAAGATGATGTAGTAGCACATGGCAGAGTGTCTATCATTATTTTCACCCACTTTATAATACTCCATTGCCATTATTTGCTAGAATGCAGCAATTGGAAAACAGAAGCCAACTTCTTTCCTCAAAGGAACGCGTTTTTCGTGAACCTCCGAAAGATTTAGCTCATGTGACAGTAGGATTTGTATGTTAGCATCATTTTCAGCAAAAAGAAGAGCTGCATGACTCTGTGGTTCAACCGATTCATCTCACAATTTTTTGATATTCTTATTCCATATTGTAAATGGTAGAATAAGTATCAATAAAACACCGCCTGATTTAATAAAAAGTTGTCGGATTTCATTCTAAGTTGAGTATCTCCAGTTTCAAGCTTTGTCCGTATCTGAATTTTTGTACGTTTCAGTTTCTTCATGTTCAGGATTTTCTGCTTCCGCTTAAGAGTTTACTTCAGAATGTTCTTGCTTTACTGAACATTCATTTCATTCATCGGGTTATGATAAGAGGGATTTAAGGAGGCGTGAAAAATATCCCTGCAGCAAGAAACTTTACTGGATCCGTTCACCTTCCGCTTGGCAAATTTCACCACAGATTCAACATTTCCATCATCTTATGCATAGAAAGTAACGGATAACAAATAGAGAACATTTTAAAAAGTAATTTTTTACTCTTTTTGAGCAGTCTTAACTGTGAAATCCCTTTATTATCAGATACGTCGGAAATTACGCTTTTGAATTCAACCGGATTAATTAATAGAGGATTAGCGTATGACAATGAAATTAAAGATGTTGTGACAGATATGGAAATAAATTTGGCAATAAAACGAGGTCATTTCATCTCTTTCCGAGAAAATTGAATAATTTCGCCCACAACACAATTTATTTTAAGGCCAAATGTATCGAGCGTTTTCGCTTTCGTTTAAAAAAAATGTCCTTAAAAATCCATTTTTAACAGCACGGTGTCGGGTTAGTTAACAAAACTCCATCAGAGTTTTACGGCTTAATGGCACTCTTCATTTCAGTACCAACGTTTGATGCGAGCAAGTTTATTGAGCAACAAAATCTTTTAATCTCCAGAGATTGGACCCGAACGCTTTCCCGAGAGGCGAGAGAATCAACAGGTGGCGACCGAGAGGGAACGGATGCCAGGCGTTCCAACACGGATTTGACGAAAGAGTTGACCCAAATAGATGGGAGGAATTCAATATACTGGTTCAATACGTCAGCTCTTCTGTATTTGCAAACACGCACGTTTTCAAACGACGGCCAGGGAACAGAAGTAAATAATGATGCGCCGAAACATAAACATTTCTTGTTCGCGTGTTCGTTCAAGTCATATTTGGGGCACATCCGAAGTATCAGGTTTAGGATTTACGTACGTCCATAACCGACATTTTTCTGGGAACTGATACGTGCAATCTATGCGTTTAAAGCTAAAGTTAAAGTTTATGCCCCTCATTCAGAGAAATATTGACTTAAATCTTTCTTAGAGTAAATGTGGGAAAATAATAGCGTTTCTCCTATGAACTGCCTTTTACATCAGGCACTGGAAGTTATCCTGACTTTTATTAGTATAAGTTCAACTATCGAAGTGGTTCCATTACAAAGTTATGCGTGCGCAAGTGTGGTACGTGGGTTAGATGTTTCCTAGTCCCTCAATTAATAATGGCCCCTTTAAAGTTCATATCATTACTTGTACACAACGTACTTTTCTTTTTTAATACGTACTTTATATCTCACATCGAAAAAAAATGCGCATTATCAAGTGCTGATTTATTATTTTTTTAAAGTTTTTTCCTTGGGTGGCCCAGTGGATAAGTAGCTGGGCTGGAGGCCCCAAGTGACGCCTTTGGGTACCCTCAGTTTCACCCAAGCTTTGTTATTTTCAGGTACCAGATCTTCCTGGGAAGCCAAAGGTGGCAAAGGGAAAGGAGCTGGTCCCCCTACCCTGATGTTTGAATATCCACACGCCGTCGGGCTTAGTACTGGGTGAACTCTACCATCACCTATCAAACCGACCTTCGGGTTGATTACTTATGGTGGTGGTTTAGTATTTCTGCATCAACCGGTCATTCCCAAGAATAGACCACCAAAGCCAGAGTAATAAGCTAAGAAAGAGTGTTATTCTGGATAAACTAATCTGGATGCCTAGTAGATTCCTAGACTAACACTTACGATATAGGAAAAGAATGAATCCTTCCTCTATGGAATGCGGTATGTAATTATCCGCTGAAATTGTCAGATATGAAGTCTCTGAATAGCAACCACCGTATGTGCTGACACATTCTTTCCTACCAAGTTTTTACCTTACTTGCGTTTCCACTACATAAAAAATACCAGCACAGATGAGATACCAAGAGCGACTCAACCTTGGCAGGATCAGTAACCGTGACTGACTTTTCAAGTTTCCATTAATGACATTACGTGATAAGAAAAGTACCATGTTGGGAATGTTAGTGATGGAATCAAGGCATTAACTGGCAGGATAACCTTTGGTGGATGGAATCGTGAGAGCACAATAAACCAATAGAGAGAGAATCTCTATTGGAAGAACCAATTACAGTGAATGGCAGAGACTAAATATCCTTCTAAGGGCATTAGAAAATGGTTCACAAATACCTATTATTCCTAAAATTGCGAGCCGAGGTCAACGGCGGAGATCGAGGGAATAAGTCTGGAAGCGATTTTTAACAAGGCACTAGTGGCGAACCGTGAAAATGAAATCGAGGGACAGGGTGACCAATTAAAATAACTTTAAATAAACGGGCGATGAGAGATGGAAGAGAAAAACTGTTTGGAAAATTTGGAGACAAAATTGATCACTTTACCCCGAAATAGAGTGATGTGGAGAGGAGAAGAACTTCAGAAGAGGAGCAAAATGAATCAGGAGCATCGAGCGTCGAGAAGAAGTTGTACGAGTAGCATGTACGAAAAAATGTGAAAGCCGAAATAGGCACTATTTTTCTTAAAATTCTGAATCGAATATTATAATCATAAATTTAAAAAAGTAAAATAACTTACTGGTTGGAAATATATATCACATACGATAAAATTAGTACAATAGAGTTTGCCCTTGAAAAAAAGGATATCCTGACATTAAATCGTGTATAGAAAACGGAGTGAAAACAGTCCCGAAGAGATACACGTGGATATAATATTGGAAATGCTGCGCAGCGAGAGGATTCGCTGCCATGCCATTGCCTTTAATAGGTTATTATCGGAAAATATCCTAATAATAAAATAAAATAATTTTTATAAACATTACACTTTTAAAAGGTGCAACAGACGTTCTACTGAATAAATCCAAAATTTCTAAAATTCACAAAAAGGAAAAGCGTCACTGGACCACCAATGGTCGCTATTAACGGCACCATATTATGGCATGAAATCTATTAAAGCAAAGCAGTTCAAAACACCAGAAAAGTCCCTAAAATACTATAGGTCATTTTCGTCTATAATAGGCCAACGATTAATTTTAAAGATTCCTGTTTGGATATTTTTTCAAGAATAACTGTCATTTTTATCACCTTTTTTTACGAGCAAGGAATGTTTGATCTCCTTTTGCCTAAGCTATGGGAAAGTATATAACGATTTCTGAGGATTAAATTTAAAAATCATTTTCATCCCTAGTTCGCGCTTTACCGCGTGATTTTTGTAGTATCCGTCAGAAGAAGGATTTCAATTACCTGTGACGACATGGAACAAGGAAGTTCACCTTAGTACAAGCGGAAAAGGCCCATGTAATTTCAAAGAACCTTGAATATCTAATCTTTTTTTTTAAAGAAGAAGAAAGAACCGACCGAAATGGACATTTTCTCGTGACTTCGCCAGCTCAATAAAGCGATACTTGAGCTCCATCTTCACATTACAAGCGAGAACCCATCATCGCTCGCTAGGGCACAAACTCCCTTATCGCTCACGGCAAGAGAGAGGACATTCCTTTATTGTTCCGCAATTTCTCAGGCGAACATTCAGCAGACATTCAACAGGCCTCAGCGCCTCTGAGGAGAGAGGAACTGCGGAATTGGAAAGGGGCTGGCGGAGAGGGAGCTGAGGATGGCTAGGGGGGGAGGACGACACCGGCGCTCGGAACGAAATGGAAATAAAAAAAAGAACAAGAGCGAAACCGACGGCGCGAGGCATATTACTATTTGAGCGGACCCAAGGGGTTGGCAAATATTTGAATAAGATAAGAGAGAGAAGGGGACGGGGGAGAGGGCGGCGAGGGGGATGACGGGGGAGTGTCGGAGAGATTTAAAAGGGAGGAATCGGTCTTCCACTTCACGGAGCGCGCCGGCTGGACTGCGTTGAGTCTGCAGGCGAAGGAGGTGCGTGGAGGGTCCAGGAGGTGGGGTGGGGGTGTGTTTGAGGGGGAGGGGGGAGGAGGAGGAGAAGGAATAAGGCTGAAAGGTGTGGGGAAGGGATAGGAGAGAAAGGGAGAGGAGCAAGGATGCTGAATAGACGCGGGAGGAGGGGAGGCAATGTTGCCAACTTATAATTCGTAAATGGAGCTAGACTCGGCTTCAATGGGAGTTCTAGAGACGCACTCCCGCCTCCGAATGGACGATGATAAAGTATTCCACCGATTAGTGACAGGCTTTCAATATTTTACTGATTTTAAGTAATTGCTCCGAAAGTTATCGATTGCATGAAATCCCCAATTTCCTCGAATGATCAAGCCTTTAAATGCGGACGTTTCACGTCCTTTTCTTATGTGAAGCAAAAGCCTATTATTTTCCTCTCGCTTCCTCGTTCCTATATATTTTCCTCCACTCCTTCACGCGCTACCACAGTTCGACACCTCAATCTACTTTCCAGCCATTTTCGCACTGCGCCTCCCAAACCATCTTTCCATTCTCCCCTCAAAATCTTCGCTTGTTATTCATTCCCTAAGGTTATTAACATTTTGCGCGATAATACGACGCAAACTTCAATGCGCTCAATGGAGAAAATAACAAAATCAATTCCTCAACGTAAACCGAATCCCGAAACTTAAAATTTCATTGCCTCAAATGTTCTAATTAATACCAAATTTATGTGGAGATGAGCAGTATTTTTATCTGCAAGACTATTATAGGGAGTAGCATGATGGCCTAGTGACCATAGCGTTCGGAAGCTGGTCAGAGGTTTCAGGGTTCGTATCTTGGGTGACGCCTTTACCCATTCAAACATCGATTGTGATGCCATTGTCCTGCATTTTGGAAAAGTGTCGGAAACCGAAGGTGGTACAGGTGGAAAGGAACCCCCCTTTGAATGTGTTAATGAAACTGAATTCTGAAAGTGTTAATGCCACACGACTTTGAGCTCAAGTCGAGACGTACGAAATGGTCATCTAATAGACCCAAAGTTCTTAAGACTAACAAGAAGATATCTATACTCACGCATGTCAAAATAACTTATGGATCGTACGCTGCCATTGGTTGTCTCGAAATCTTTGAAGAAACTGTTGATGAGCGTTAATTATTCTCATGCTCAATGGAGCCTCAAGTTATGTCGTTCACTTTGAATGTTAGGTAGGAAACGATGGGAAAAACAATTGTTGGGATCATTTTATATCACATATAAGAATTACGCCGAAGATCACTGATTACTTCGTGCCGTTGGTTTTTCAGGAACTTTTTTTCCGAAAATACATTAAACTCATCTGCATTAATGTCTTTGAAGGGGTTTAGTTTCGCGAGCTAGAACACCATAATTCTCCTTAATACACTTTCTGAACTCAGAATCTTATCTCAAATGTGCTGGTTATCTCAAGTGTATGGATTTTGATGGTCATGATATAGGTGTTTATGCGTATACATGTCACGTTTGAATGTTCCGATAATTTAATTCGTCCGTGAGGGAACTGGGCGCTGAGGGAAGGGGAGATAAGCGATTGTCTAGGCATCGGAAAACGTTTCCACTTGGATATGTTCTCTTTGCCGTGAATGACTGAAATACATTAGACCTGAGTGAGTTATGCATACAACTTCAACGCACTCACAACACAGAATAATATTTTTTTCAAATAGATGTCGATTATCGCAATTCCTTGAGATTTCCATTGATAAACCAGTCGAATTATTTTGCATTAATTTTTACTATTTTATAATAGATTATGTATTTTATGTATCATTACATTATTTTAATTCAGTATTATATTATATTAAATTAATTTTTATTTTAACTATTATTATTTATATTTTTATTGTCGAATGAGTAATGGAAGAGTTGAGTTATGTAATTTGAATAACCAAAAAATTTCGACACATTATGAATGCGATAAAAATAGACTTTAGGGCAGTGCGATTGGATAGCATTTGTACATTCAAATTCTCATGAATGACTGAATTTTTTCGTCTAATATAGGCTCTATCTAGAATATATTAGTCAAATTTTCTTATTAATTATCTTATATTTCGATGCGATATTAATGGCAGGGACCATTAATATCGCATTTCCGCGGCCAGGGGGTAATATACAGCGCATTCCCCAACATGTTAATATCGCAATCAGATATCGAAAGTCCACCGAAGTTCGATGATCGCATTCGATATATAAATGTACCTGCAAACAAGTTGAGCCAAGGAACAGAATTTTTTGAATCCTCTTAAATATTAAAATTACAATTTCGGAGAGCGCCGGGGCGGCGGTTACTTCCTAATAATAATTCAAATACAGAAGTTTGCGGTACGATTAAAGCCGCATATCATCGTTACTGGTTCTAAAGAAACGTCCGGTTAATCTTTTACGCATATAAAATTCATTTAAATCTTTACCATACACTATTATGACCCAATGAACGTATAATTCAAAATAATATTTTAAATTCCAAAATTTAAACGCTGAGATCTAGTATCATTTAGATATTATTGAAACTCATTCCCAAGTAGAACCACTTTGATGAATGGCATCGAAAGGCAGTAAAATGACCGAGTGGAATTAAAAAAATCGGTGTTCCAAGACAATGCCTATATTTTTCAATGGAGTGGTGCTATTTTCATAAAATATCAAAAGTTCAACATTCCGGAATCATAAGACTCCTGACGTGATCCGCTATTTTTAAATCGGAACAATGAACGTAAAAGTGACAACGAAAAGAAATAAAAGGCAGAATTAAAAGCGTCTGGTGCTTACTAGATATATTATTTTTTTCTCAACATTGCAAGAAATAGGATCTTCCATCTGCCATCTATGCTATGAAGGTATTTTATGTGAAATACCCTTTTCTCTTGAACTTTGACGCAACACACAAAAGGAAATGTTTAAACGGTTGGAGTCATAGGAATTGCCCACTTGCTATAAGCGCGGCGAATGGACGTCAAGGAGATTGGAAATGGCGGGAAACGGAAAAAAAAACTCGGAGGAAAAGGAAAAGACCGCGGGATGGGTAAGACGTACCTAAATGGAAACGTGCCGGTTTTGCAATTAACTGCACGGCACTAAACTTGAACACGCACAAAAAAGAGCTAGGGAGAGCGAACACAAAAAAAATACCGAAACAAAAAAATAAACAGAGAGGAGGCACCAAATCTATCGCCAAAATGGCAACATTGCGTGAGGAAGGGGAAGCGGAGGGGGAAAAGGCGGAGGGGAGGGCGGGGATACGGAAGGGATTATTGGAAGGGGAAGAGGTTTAAAAGACGCGGGCGAGGGAAGGGGGAGGAGAGGGGCTTGGAATGCAACTCCCACTCCTCCACCTCCCTCCACAACACGCTCAATCTTCGTGCACCTGCTGCTTTGCTGAGAGGGAGTGGGGGGGAGGAGGAGAAGCGGGAGAGAGCGAGAAGGTATGAGAGGGAGATGTAGTAGACACGAGTGGACAGGGGGCGTAGCGAAGGGAGCCCTTAGGTTCTGGTGCCGAGAGGGTACACACTGGGCGACCAGAAGTGTATATATGTTTACGTAACATGTGTGTGTGTGTATATATATACACACATACATATATATATATATGTGTGTGTGTGTGTGTGTGTGTGTGTGTGTGTGTGCGTATATATATACACACACATAAACTACGTTTTCGACACAGTAATGGGAAATGCTCGATCTATAGGAAAGACACAAAAGATAGGACACGCTTTTTTCGAATTTTCGGCAGCCCACCACCTTCGTATTTGTCATCGAAAGACAAACGAGGTCCTTGCTCTCTCACTGAATGTGGAAAACCACCGGGAAAATATGTCTATTTTACTAACAATGTAGAAGACGCCAAAATATTGCAATTGTGGAATCGCCGAAAATTTTCAATTATAAATTTTTAAAAAGGAGTCCTTTAAGTCTTCTGAGGTGTATACGAGGAACCCTTAGCGTGCCAACGGCAGAAAATTTGGATAGACTAGTGCGTGAAGGACTTTATATAAACCGGCTTCACATTCACAGTAACATGGAATTATTTTAATTAAGTATATGTAGCTACATTAACAATGAGAATTTTCACTTCGCCAAAGTACTCTTTTTTCTTGCTAGCATTACTTTTTTATCTTTGTTCATTAATAATGTCACCAAACCTCCTCACACCTTGCCCTCACCGAATATAGCAAGCAGAGGTAGTTCACAAAACAAGAATTTATCAATCATGAAATTAAAGAATTCAAAAACTAACGTAAAAATAACTACGTGTGTGAAGTTGTATTCTCATGGTCAAGTTTACCATTATGATTTGGAAGGGACAAACAATTTTATACGATAGATTTTCGTCATGGTCCAAAATTCGTCAAGAATGTAAGAAGTGTACATTAATGACATCAGTACTTAGATTTCCAGTAAACTTCGTCTATTTGCTGACGATTCAATAATACACATGATCCAGTGATACATAGGGACACATCAAACCACGATGATAGGGAATCATTATCTAATTACATAGATTAGGATTCATAAAAAGTGGTACGAAACCACTGGGAACCAGAAGTAAATTTGAGGGAATGTTTTACGATGATTTTTTAAGGAAGAATATTTCACTCGAAATCACTATACATGAAACCAACGTAACAAACGTTGATCCGGTAATATATATTGGAGTTACGATAACTAAGTACATGTCCTGTGGAAAACACGTTCATGAAATTAGCGGAATAACAAATAAAAAGTTAGGATTCATAAAAAGTATACCTAGTAAAATTATTGCTTGGGTAAGAGAGCTCTGTTATTTTACGTTAGTTTGGTCTCACCTAGAGTGCGATGCGAATTCATTGGACCCTCACGAGGTAGGCTTAGTTTTAGAACTAGCTCTAATACAACGTAGAGTGGTTAAGTTTGTGAAAGGTTCTTATGAACAACGTAGCAGTGTGACGGCACTGTTGGAATAATTACGACGGGAGTCACTAGTTGGCCTTAGGTTGAAATAAAAATTAAATTTACCGCGTAAATTTGAGGCAGGTCACTTATCCGAGGAATTTAAAGACATATTACAGCCCCCATCTTAACTTCAACTTGAGGATGTTAAAATCATGGAGATTGATAGTAAAACAGATTTAAAATGTCTTTTTTACCTCGCACGGTTTGAGATCAAAAGAGATATGATCGCACACGCATAGGTGAGGATAATTAACATTGGCGGTGTACATATGTTGTCGATATCCTGCATGCATTTTGAATAGACCCATCTTTATAATATTTTTCCCGCATGATTTGAATATATCCCCGTTTTTGGATATTCTTCAATGTAACTACTTTCTTTCCGTGTGAATAACTTTGTCCGAGTGCATGAATAAATCGATATCTGTGTAGAGGTGTAACGAGTGTAATTGTGCATGCACGGCGGATGACCTAACTCCGATCGCCACACAACCTTGTGGCGGCTTTTGGGATAGTATGTAGATGTAAATGAAGACAGACATAATTATCGAGTCCCTGACGATTTTAGTTTGCGTCGCAGGAGTGACGTTTTGAGTTGTAATGGCAGCATTTACGTGCAAATGTATTAAATTTTGCTCAGAAAATTCTGGAACCAAAGGAGCAATCGAAAACTGGCTCACCTCCCGAAAAATTTATGTGATACTCCTTATTTTTTTACAAAACACCAATAGCGATGCAGATAGAAGTCCACCTTCT
Source organism: Hetaerina titia (assembly GCA_037158775.1). NCBI lineage: Eukaryota > Metazoa > Arthropoda > Insecta > Odonata > Calopterygidae > Hetaerina > Hetaerina titia. Next base: position 39,986,746 of record CM073771.1, read on the forward strand.
ACTCCAGTATATTCGAGGCGTTCGCTGCAATTAAATCGCCTCAATGTCGTCACGTTTAAAATTAGTCACTGTATTTTTTTCAAGTCGTAAAAAAAAAACTATTACTTCCTTCTGCATATGCTGGCAACAATGACCCATGCAACCCTAAGGAGATTCTCAGCAAAAGAAATGAATCATCGCTACGGAGCGACAATTTAATTTCCAAAGTACCCCGAAAGTCATTCATTTTTTTCAATTTTAGTTACTGTGCGTGGCAAAATCACAGCAGATGATTCATTACGATTTCCTTGCAATGGGCACTTCGTTTAAATAGAAATAGGAACGCTACATACTTTTTTTTAAATATAGGATAATAGAACCATGATTAATCGAATGCATAATCAGCTAACATGAATTAAAATAAGGAAATTTTAAAAAGAACAGTTTCTGGCGTAACTTGGTGGAAAATCTTCATATTGACATAGTGGAAAAGTCAAGTTGTTTAATTTTCAAATGTCAAAAGGAAATTTAAACCTATTTGAATAACCTATCAAATAACTATATCAACAAAAGATAAACCTTTTTACTAAGTCTTAAAGTACTGAATTGATTTTTTTACTATATCTACAGACATGGCTGCAACGTCTCTTCCACTCGACGGTACTTACCTCGTATCAACAAGGAAAAACAAAATGGTTAAGCTACGACAGTGAGGTAGTGAGAGCTTCAAACAGATAAGATAATTATAATAAACGTCTTCGCGACTACGTAATCGTACAATTATCCTATTACTATTGGAATATTTTAAGATAGAGATTTTATTTCCGATCGGTGTGGAATGTCACGATTATTTAAATTTCAAAAGACACGCCAATTCGCTTGGTAAAGAAACCTATAGTAACGTCTAATCTCAAGGATTTGAGGGATTTCGTTGAATAATGATGAAAACAACTCCGTTTTGACTGCCACTGCGGCCTATAATTTTTTTCTAATTAAAAAAACAACTCTTTACGACTCTAAATCACTTTCAGGCCATACTTCGGTCATTATGTCAGAAAAGTTTCAAGATAACTGCGATCGCCTCTCCAAATTAAACATAGGAATAACTCACATTAACAGTGGTACATAGAAGCACAATCACTTTGGGGATTTTCTCTTTAGTTTATGTCTCCGTACTTCATAATCAGAGGTACTAAATAAAATGTAATCGAATATCGACATTCCGATTGTGTACGTACATAAAAAAGGTCGTGGAAATTATGGGTAACATAATTAAAATATAACTTTGCATGCTTATTTCACACTTCTATTTGTAAGTGGCACAAAAGGTTTGAATACTTGATCATGAAAGAAGTGAACATTAGAAAGACCAAACAGTTCTAAAAATTTAATACAATTTCTTTTATAACGACAAATTACCGAATGTTCCCGAGCATAAGCTTTCATGTCAAGGCATAACGTATCATCACGGTGGCGAAGAGGCAATGCCAATCAAGCCCAGCCGCGCAGCGATCAGCGCCACTTCGAGGTGACGGTCAATTTTCCCGTCCATGCATTAAGCACGGGCGTGCTCTCACCACGTGCACGCACAGGTATAAATCAATCACCTCGAAACAGTCTAGAGGCGAGAAAGGTCCATTCTCCCCCGGCCTACCCCTCGACGTTCCCCCTCGAATGTATCATCCATAAAGCCTAGGCTCTGGATCATTCATCTGGTTTAATCAAGCATGTCAGCCATCCGAAGCATGCTTGTCGCCTGGCGGGAGGGTAGAGAGGGTTGAGGGGGGAAAAGTAGGAGACGGGAATGAAGGTTGTGGTGGGGAGGGGAAAAAACGAGTACTGGAGCGCGCTGTCCCCGCGCAATTGTCTTTTGAGTGAGAAAAACGAAACCGGGGTGACAGGGAGGGGGTGAGGAGGCGAGGCGGAGGGAGGGTGGGCGGGCGAAGTGATAAAGAGAAGTGTTTTATTGCGCGAGACCGATGGAACTCTGGTAGACGACTTCATCGCCGACATGCAAGTGTCGAACGGATAGCCTATGGCAGGGAAGCGGGGGTGGTTGTGTGGTGTGGGAGGGGACTAAGGATTCCTAAGGGTTATGAGCAGGTCAGAAAGGATTTAAAAATTTAAATAAACCCAGGATACGATAATTACAATTAACTTAACAGTGTAATTATTAAGAAAAATTAGGAATGACTTAGTTGACATCCGCAGTGAAATGAATCCTCGAAAAACGATGCAGATCACTTTGCTGAAAGACAATCACTATTACGTGTATTTCGTAATATATAAGGTAAGTTTTGGACAGACACAAACTGATCATTACACTGTTCTTCAAGCCTGTATACTTATAGCTCCCTTCATATCGTCCAACGTTCCTACCTATCCTCGTCTTTCATCCTACCTCGTTTGCCTAAGATCCTTCCCTCAATCACAGTCATCAGAATTCCATCACTAATCAAATACTATGTATCGAGCTCTCCTGCTGCATACTATATTTCGTTCTTTCAAAAATCCTCTCTCTCGTCCACTATGATACCTAGTACTCCCCTGCTTGTTTTCCTTTTCCTCGAATTTACCTTTTTCATTCCTATTCATATCCCAAAAGTCTCCAATCTACTTTGACCGATTTGATCCAAAACACTTCTGAGATAAATAAGATGTTCCACCTGCTCTATGTTATCAACTCCTAATTTAATATTTAGCTTAACTTCAACCTTTCTCGTAAATCTCATAACCTTTGTTTTACACATATTTATTCTCATGGCATGCCGATCTCACTGTATTTCCAATGCGAACAGTATTTCATGCAAAACCCCTTGACTGACTGGCAAATCCAAGGTTCATCATCCGCAACCCTGATTATATTAATTCCCCACCGAATTACATTCCTATATCCAGTTTCTCCCTAGCCTCTGTAACCATTTCCTTCACGTATACCCACAGCACATGTGATAATGGACACCTCTGTCTTGAACTTCTTCCCGAGTCCCATTTTTCCGACGTGCGACATCAAACTTACTGTTTAATGTTCCTTACTCCAGAGAAATACATACATATTGTATAGTCGCATGAGTTTCTTTGTGTTTTTGTTCACTAGCGCTATCTCGCTTCACCGTTTAAATTATTATTCACATCCGTGATACTTTCCTTCAAGATATATATATATATATATATATGTTTATATATATATATGTTTATATATATATACATGTATATATATGTATGTATATAACATTTGGATGGCACAATAGAACACATAATAAAATAGATAACACGTAGACACTCACATTGTAGATTGTTTAAGCTTTCGGCCTACTCCGAGGCCTTCTTCACGTCAGACTGACTTTATATATATATATATATATATATATATATATATATATACACTTTTTTGGAAAACCCACAAACGTGTAATGTAAATTCACTGATAGTCATAACAAACACAGAAACCAAAACACAAAAGAGGAAAAACTCACTGGTTCTCGAATTTTCGGTGGTCCAACCACCTTTCTCAAGAGGAATTAGGAACAGAACAGAGTTCTGTTCCTAATTCAGAAGTTCAGAAGAGAACTCTGTTCTGTTCCTAATTCCTCTTGAGAAAGGTGGTTGGACCACCGAAAATTCGAGAACCAGTGAGTTTTTCCTATTTGTGTTTTGGTTTCTGTGTTTGTTATGACTATCAGTGAATTTATATATATATATATATATATATATATATATATATATATATATATAAACATACACAGACACACACTCATAGAAATAGATATAAGGAAAGGGGATAGGAAAACACATAAAAGACGAACACAGGAAAGGTGGGAAAGGCGGACTGCTCAAATCCGCCTTCCCCACCTTTCCTGTGTTCGTCTTGTATATGTTTTCCTATCTCCTTTCCTTTTATCTATTTCTATGTGTGATGTAATATTTGAAGTAATATTTATCCCCCGTATGGCGGGATTTCGTGTTTGAATGTATATATAAGAGAATGAATGCACAAATTGAGTTTATACTTGGAACGGCTCACACGCATAGCCATGGAATTTGCTATAAATTTCACCCTAAAATGCCTCATTTTCCCGCCTTAAAAAAGTGCGCCACATTTTAAGGGTTAGCTGGAATGCACGAAGTAAACAGATAGCCGCTTAGTGACGCTTTGCTCTGCTATAATTCTATTTTTAGGGAAAAAGGGGCTCGGCTCCACTTAGGTTTGCTTTCCAAGTGAGCTGTCTCAAATGTAATTTGTAGGGTTATTCAAGACAAGTTTGACAAGGGCAGCGATTCTCATGGATAAAAAATTGCGTTCCGGCTGCTTGAAAGTGGAAATCTGCCACAGGTTTAATACCATCGTGTCCTCAGTTTTACATTCAAGGTGGACTTGATCGTCATCAGAAATCCCAAGATTGGTTTGATGCAGTTCCTCGCTATTACCTCTCTGCTAGGCTATTAATTGCCCACGTCTGAAAATCATTTACCACAATTAAATGAACGCTTAAAAATGGCCGATCAAGGATAATGATCTTAAATCTTAGCTCCCAAATCTTAATTCCAATTTCGGAGCCAAATATTTAATAGTTCAAATAGTTTTTATAAACTATATCTATTGCCTGACTGTGTAAGGTATCTTAAATATCAGATAGTCACGTAAATCAGATAATCACGTTTCGGTTTGAATGTCCCAGATGTTTTGACCGCACTCCATTAGTTATAAGGCTTACAACCCCAATATTTTACAACAAAACGACCGTGGTATTAAACTTAGGTTTGAGAACGTTGTATTGAACTCTATTGGTTGGCGCTGGAATAGTCCAGATGACACGCCCAAAAGGACTTGAGAGAAACCAAACGAGCCAACAAAACTAACGAACTGACAAAATCAATCCCAAGCACTCTATGCACAAAGACAAACATATGATGACTTTCCAAGAAACTGCGAGATGTGCCGCAGCAGTAATTTTTAACGGAGTCATCCGCAAATACCTGGGTGGTATGAATAGTTTCCGCCCTCAGAAAATTTCAGAAAAAATGTCTTGTATCGTTGTTAGGTCGGAAAATTATCAGACCACCCTTGTATGCATTTCAATGCAACAATTTCAGATCGTAAAAATCATTCAAGGCGAATGATTTTTACACTCTGAAATCGTTCCATTGATATGATGATTTGGTTACTGCAAGAGTGGGATCATATACAAGTAATGTATTCTCCGATGCATGCATATCCAGCCATGCATGCACAAATTATGATTGTGCGTGAATTATTGGTGCAATGCAACCATCCCATGCCCTTCCATGTGATTTTCGGAGAATTATGTAAATGTAGAAGTAACGCTGCATTGTCTTAGATGAAAAGGAGTGGATGGAAAAGGTTATTTAGCCAAAATTCATGGGGTTACTTTTGACATATTTTATGAACGGCGTGTCGGCTGTGCCGTGAAAGAATCATTCTCGCCTGATCTCTCTCTATTATCCTTAATGATTAACTTGACGATTAAGAATTTAAAAATAATACCTTTCGATCTCTAGCATCTGCATTCGAATGATTTTCTTTGTTATGATTCACAAATCACTATCAGATCATAATTTATGTCATTCAGGGAGATGTTAGTGTTATAATTACGCATCACACAATGAGGGCGCATAAACGCAAGAGTTTAACCATGTACGAACCCGAGGAGCTGGAAAAACCAATTCGATGAAATCTGACGTAGTCATCGACAAATGATGACACCAAAGGTTTTTGTCAGGGCTACCTTAAGTCCCTAAAGTTGTTTTTTTTTAATCGATACAGTTATTTTCTTTCTCCTATCTTATTGTAGTCACATCCTACTACTATTCAAGGTTGAATTTAATGAAGAATCACATCTAATAGGAATGAGACGGTAGATTTGGAAAGCAGAAAAGCCAACGGAAGAACACCTGTCCCTTTTGAATCACATCGCTAAGCTCTCGGTCATAATATTTAATATACCCGGTTAAAAGGACCATTTTCCCGATTAAATGTACAAAACACTGCGGCTTGAGTGAACAGTTATGATGCTTTTATTTGAAATAATAGGTGCGACGAGGAGAAATCAGCAACGAGGAGATTATAAACCATGTATGCTGGGAAATGAATTAGCCCATTCGCATGCAAAATAGCCATAAGCAAGAACAAAATATTAGGAGGAGGGTGAAGATCACGCAACGATGACGCCAATTCCACTTAAACAGTTTATAGTTAGTGACTGTTACAAATACTAAGAAAGTTGAGTTTTCTTGGCAGTAATCCAATAGAATGGCAATGCTCCCAAGGGAACACCCTCTGATTACACAGTATGATTCTGGTTTGTTAAACGCCTTGTGCTCTTTACGTGATGATGACATTATTAAAACCATCGATCATTCTAGTTTGATTTCACAACAGGTATTCTTCAGCTGATCGTATATCCCATCCAATTTTCACATGATATTTTCCCGGCAAAGGCTTCTAACGATCTGGAGGACAAAAATGGCTCCCCCTCACTATGTACCCACATTCATTGCGTTTGGCCATAATTTGATGGTACGCATTTTACTATGTCTGAGTTAGGTAAATAGTTTTCCGATTCATAACAGTCTCCAATTGACGTTTGTCAAGTTTGAACCGCATTTTTTCACAGAATGCGATAAATGCCATGGCTGGCAATAAGACTTTCCTTCAGTAACTAAATGACTACCCCGCTTCTTAATTTCTAGAATAACTATAAACAGAATTTTGACTTACGAATACTGCAGCGCATTGACCTTCGCGAGCAAATACATACCTGGAAAAGATAAGAACATCAAATTATTTAGTTTATGATTATGTACGCAAAAATTTTCTAAATCTTTAATAATAATATCCAATTTTGTTACTAAAAGAGCAGCAGAAATAGAGAGTAATTAGTTTTATTTAAACTACATTTTTCCACAGTTTGTGTCGTTTGGAAATCACAAATATATTTATCAATTACCAACATTGAATTAAAACCATAATGTCAGTTAGTAATAAATTGCATTAGCTAACTACCAGGATCAATACGTTTTCAATATAAGTAACACTATTCAAAACAAAAGAATATATCCGGAACTAATTAACAAAAGACATTAAAGAACCGGATCTAATTAACTATAATACTGCTACTGCAACAATTTCAGAGAGTAAAAATCATTCGCCTTGACCGGGATTCGAACCCGGATCCCTCGATATCCGGCCGAGTGCTTTAACCATTTAAGCTACCGCGACGTCCTCTTACACTCTGAAATTTTGGGGGCTTTAAAGGAACAAGATGTTGTGACGAAATACCGTACATACAATGTCACAGGCATTCGTAGTCGTGCGCGAGGCGCCGCAGTCCACGATGTTAATAAAGCCAATTTCAAACACAGGCTGTTCATTTCAAGCATGCGCACGCACTGTGTAATAATAATTTTTTTCAACTTTTCCGGAGATGGATTCTGAGATCCTTACCAAAATTTATTATACACAAGGGTTAAAATCTTTATACATTAAATTTACAGCTTTTTAACTCATTGTGACAAATATTTCATTGTTTTTAATTATACAAATCATACCGCCCAGAAATACGCGCTCCTTACGTTGAAAAGAATTACAATAAAACTGTCATAAGACCAATGTTATTCACATGCAATTGTATTTTCCATTAGATGGTACCTCAACACTTAAAAACACATTAATAATGATTAACTGAATCTCAATAGAATTTTTCTAATGCGTGAATAATAAATATTCCCTGCCCTTCCGCACGAGATTCTTTGAGGTGCGTCACTTTATAAGGTATGGAAACCACGAAATATTAACGATACCACGCACGGGACGCACTTTTAAAACGCCCTATTTCATTTGATCTTTGCATTGGCTAAGATTACCTTTCCGTCGTTGCAATCGGTCTAATGCGTGGATGACCATAAATCGTAGGGACTGAAGGCGCTGATGGAGACTTGAACGCTCGACACCCAACTCCTATGCTCATATTCGAAATCGCAGCCCCTCGCGGTCATTTTTCTTCGCGAGTTTCAGTCTTAGAGCGGCATTGAAAGATGCCAGGGCGGTTAGGTTCGCTCATCATAGGTAACAATCACTCAATGGAGCACCAAATCGTATAAAAACGGAAATAGACGAACATACTAAAGGTAAAACTAACAAAACTGAAACGGCTGCGGGTTTTTAGCTGTCATATGCGAGGATCCACAGCTGGTAAATCAATTACCATCAAATCAACAAAGAGGATGAAAGACACATTCAAGTAATAATGTATGATGCCATGATGCTAGTCAAACTAAACACTTAATTTGACCTTTATGACCTAATACATACCAATAATAATCATACCTGTAGACGAAAGGTTTGTGATTAATATTGTTGATCCATCGATGGGATTTCGGCGATAGCAGCTTAATTATTATAGACTGTAAAAAGGCCATACCTAGTTCAACATTCAACCGAAAGCCCATATTTTAATTGAGTACAAAATCGACCATTTGAAGCATTTAAATTTTGATAGGCGCTAAGGTTTCATTTTAATGTCTAAACATCTAGAAGTCAGAAAAAAATAGCAGCAAATAATATATGGCACAGTTATGAATGTACTTGTACATTCATTGAAGTGAAGACAATAAAACAGAGATAACATACACAGCACAAGTATTGGCTTGATTTCAAGATATTGATGCATTAAATCGAGGCCTAATGCAATGAATTCCCAAGGAAGAATCAATCTCCATGCCTGTGCAATGCAATATCTATCGCAGGGATGTCGATTGTTATCTTTTCTATTCAAGGTTTTCTTTTCCCAAGCCTGTTTATCTCACAGAGAGAGGGGGAACGTAGAGATCGAAAGGATAAAAGTAGCGGAATGCCGGAAAAGGAGGATTAACATCCGATTGGCTTAAAGTAACAAGAACTACATAACATCTGGCTGCACGATACAGATCACTTAATTTTTTTTATAGGAACATGACAGAGGACCGCAGTAATGCTTATAAAAGTCTATGGAACTTCGTTGGCAAAATTGGAAAAACTATAGCACAGGCAGAGAATAATCTGGGAAGGATGTCATTTCAACTTTTCATAAACAATAACTAAGGTTTTTCCCTAGTTTAGACTTTTGTACATAAAAATCATTTTAAAATGTATTCTACATCCGACAACATTTTACATATGAACATTATTTAAAATTAAACAGTTTCTGGCGTAACTTGGTGGAAAATCTTCATATTGGCATTTGCAAATTAAACAACTTAACTTTTCCACTTACAATTTTTTATTCTCACGACCTAGTTTAATTTATGGTATAACATCATCAGGTAAAAAATCCTCCCAGCCTGCTAATTATCTAATTGGTTTTTATCTAATCTAATTATCCAATTATTGCTAATTTGTCAATATTACCAACCCTCCTTCTCCGCCTCAAACCATAGACTCTTAGCGCCCTCTTCCTACCTCAACCAATCCCTTCTTTCCTACCTCCTCTTCCCCTCCGCCAAGAGATATGTATATATACTGTGCTTGACTTGCATTTTTACCTTATTATGTTATACCATAACGAAACCTATGTCGTGTAAATTAAAAATTTTAAGTGGAAAATCCAAGTTGTTTAATTTTCAAATGCCAATAAAATTAAAATATTATAATTCTTAAGTGTTGTTAAGAAAAATGATCGGTAAGTTTAACATACCTTAGTAATCATTTCTCACTAACCTACAGAGATTTTGACATTTTCCAATTCACCTTGCCATGGTACCCTACAAGCCACCACTGGATTGTTTGCTATGGGAGGACTACAAATTAGACATGAAACATGTACCTTAAGCGTTCCTAAAATGTTAGTAATAAATAAATATTCTAAATAATTCAAATAGAGTTAACAGTTTTTCCAAAGCCTACGTGCACCATGTTATTTAGGCATAAAATACTTTTCCAAGCATGAATTATGAGATGATGGTAAGAATAATAAAATTATGGTTAGATAAATAATGACAACTTACGAGGCTACTCAGAATATTTCTTCCTTAGAGTTCTTAAAATGTTTGCGACCCCTTATTGCAAACGACATCGTTCCGCATAGCGATGGAAGAATAACATCTTGAATATATCGTTTCTACAGTTGATCTCTCTAATCCCATTTTCCATGGTCCCTCCTACCGTAGAACGACGGGGCCAATAATATGTTTTAATATCATCAAAAACAGAGATCTCCCTCTAATCTCAAGCTTAAAGAGACTAAACTCGCCTAAACAGTGGGTTAACATAAAATCTCCTCGTAAACTCTATCTTACGTAGTTTTAAACGATTGCTCAAACATAGAAAAGAATTCACCACAAGCTTGAAACAAATTTTCGAGTCCCTGGACACTACCCTAAGGCACTGCATCAAAAATTTCTTTTCCTTTGGAAATAATTGTGGAGGATCTTTCGGCTCCGGTTTTTTCCGCGTATGTTTTTGTTTGCGCTCTTCCCTTTATGCCGTTCGGTCAAGTGCCAAGGGTGAGACACGCTCGGGATGACAATGAAGATCCAGAGGCCCGAAGTTGAGAAGAGGATTCTTTCGCCGGGGCCACTATGAATACAGCTGAGAAGTTTGGAGGAGTCAAAACATTCCACTAGGGTGGGCCTATAATATATTCTGTTGGCTTAGGCTCTACTACTAAAGATTTTTGGAGGAGACATTAAAGGATATGATGGTAACGGAAATGAGTTTTTAAATCCTCTTAAAGAAGAGGTGTCACGAAAGCGGTTGATTGTCAGGAGCGTGAGTAACCAAATTTCTAACATGCAATTTTGTTCATTTGCTAAATATATCTTTCGTCTTTCTTTAACAAGGCCCGGGGGAGTTGCCACAAAGTCCGAAAGCAATTTGCACGTCGCTGTTGGTGATTTCCTCAGGGTGCGATTGGTGCGTGCCAAACTAAAATGAATTTTCTGGTTCAAGGCTGCGTGGGACCAGTAAGTCAATTTACATAAATATCGTTTTTGGACATTAACTTTTATTATTTCAGAGACAACATAAGTAATACTCGTATTATGTAACACAAAACACATTTTTCCAATAGACAGAATAAAGGTTAATAATAGCAATCATTTTTCCCATAAAACAAAACACTCACATTATTTACCCGCGCCTTACAGTCGAAATAAGACCAACTTTATCTTCAAAACACTAAAACTACCCTGATACTTACTTCCAAAGTGCACCATAACAGACGAATTAATAGGCATGGAGTTACGTATACGAGTTTTGTGATTTTCTCCAGATTACTCTGAAATAATTAATCGCACATTCGGCCCATCGACGACTTTTTTCATACAAAAATTCTGAGACTCAATATCTAGACCTAGGCCTCTTTTCATGTCATGCCTGGGTTAGGGTAAAAAATCAAGTCAAACGATGAAGCATTTTTGAAAGTTTTTTTTCAACAGTTAAAGCTTCCCATAAGGAACGTAAGTAAGGGGTGTCCCCACGAGTTATCCAGAGTGGAACACCCAGCGACGGCGTCGGTAGGGTATTCCAAATCGACTTATCGTAAAATTTCAACTCGTTTCGAGTCATCGTCTGTGCTCCAGCATTCACCACTTTCGTCAGTCAACAAAAGTCTACTTTCGAAATGTTGGCGGTCGGCGCGTATCCCGAAGAGGCCTAAATGGAGAGAGAACTGAAATCCGCGACACACAAGAGGGCGTCGCGAAATTTATGCGTTCACTCGGCGCAAGAGTGCTCGTAAAAAGCGGCCGTGAGCCACGCATGAGTCACGGCTCGCCCCCGGGTCCCGCGTCGCTCCACGCATCCCTCTGCCCGAGAACGCGCGCCGCCCCCATAAAGCCCAGACGGCCGTAATAACGGCCCGGGAGCCCTCCCCCCCCCCCCGATTCCCCATAATCCCTCGCTCCCTCCCACCCCCGGGGCAGGACCACCCAGGGGTGCTCGGGGTGCCACGGCCAGCGTCTTCCGCCCTTCTCTCCCACCCTATGGGGCGAAGAGATCGTCCCTCTTCCCTCCGCTCCCTCCCCCGAACCTCTCCCCCAGTCATATTCCCTACCCTTAAGGGCGTCTGATTAATCGGAATATGAGTGTTAAATTCAACGCTTACTAGTAAAATTGGTTCGAGACAGCGCTTCTCCTGGGAAAACTCGGTTGAAAATGTGAAAAATGATGAATTTAATCCCAAACTAAATGCGCATCTTCAATAAAGGAGTGGTTTATCAACGTCATAGGCGGAAGAAAATAAAAAAAATATGCATATACCATTAGAATCAAAGTTTGACATATATATATATATATATATATATATATATATATATATATATATATATACATAGATATATATTCATAACGGCTCCCTAATGCCATCTCTTGGCTCATGAATCGGAGCACTTTGAGGCTTTATAAGATCGCATATTTCAGTGTAAAGTACATTTTATCGATAGCTCAAGTGGTTAGAGGATCCGCTCGGCAAGTGGAGATATCCGGTCGAGGAAAATATTTTTACATTAGTGGTCTGCTTGATTCCGCCTTCCCCACCTCTCCTGTGTTCGTCCTTGATGTGTTCCTTTACCCTTTCCTTATATCTATTTCTATGTGAAAGTATATACTATATGGTAAATTTGGTTTGGAATTGGAAAATATTTATTTGATAGTTGTGTCCATCCAAAAACTTACCTAATATAGTAAATATACATGTGCATTTTAAATATACTTGTTTCCTTTTTCCTAAAAAGTCCACGCATTTAATTGACCACACTTTTGGTCCCCCTTCCAGAGCATGCATTGCTCAGAACATATGAAATTTGATCAGTGTATAAATTAGGTCGAATGTTTTTATTGAATGCAGTTGAATTAATTAGGACATCATTTGTCGATTAGCGAGGCTGAGCCTTCAATAATGCAAAGCTTTGGGTAACGTGAACAACAAATTGATACGCGAAAGGTTGCATTATACCTTTTAAAGTATTGATTAAGTTGGTATTTAGTGCAACTTTGTCAAACAACTGATTTCTCTTAAACTATGTACCTCGATTTTGGGAAGAATTTTTCCATTTATAATTTCGTTAAATTGGTGGAAATTGTCCAATTAATAAGTAAACTGGATAAGCGACAATTACCCTCACATTTTTTACAAAAACTTTGTTTGTCTCAGGTGTTTCGATACACCAAAAAGTCTTATCACACGCCACATATACAGATATTGTCATGTATGGAGCAACATATGGGATTTTCATGAGCCAATTTAAATTTTCAGCAATGTCATGGTCTTGTTGCGATATATGCCAACTATCGTACTATATTCGATTTTAAAATGAAACCATGAATTTGAAAATAATAACCCAAAGTAATGAATATAAATAACAATTATACAATTGTGATGTACGCTAATAAGCTAACCAATTTCCACTGTTTCGTTGGAGTCATCTTCCTATGAGTAGAGATTAAAAAAAAAAACAAATAAAGATCACTGAGTAACTAATCATACGACATTTCACAGTCACCCGGTGTTTTTTATCTCCTTTTTCTAAGATGAATATCTGTAAATTTCACAAATATTTGACGTTTAATAGATCTGCTTCTATTTTATACCAACGACGACCAAGTGGGCACGAAGGTAGAATGCAAATCTACTCACTGTAAAATATTTCCCTTCCCTATTGTGTGTACATCGATATTTGACGTCGACACTTTCTTAAGACACCCCCGTTCACAACGCACTCCGTTGAGGACTGTTGCAACTCTCGGATTCGACCACCGAGCAAGACCCTCACCACCCGAGCCCTCCCTGGCGCGCAATTCGCGGATTCCATCACTCCACTGCACTCTTGAGGTCTCCGGGGGCGCGCGCGGCCACTGCCCACCCGGAGGGATCCTGGGGGAGGGGGGGAGAGAGACGGGCCCACGCGCGACAAACTGGGCAAGCCCACGCCCCATCGACCGTCTTGACAACGTGAAGTACGCGGACGCACGCACGCGCATGAGTATGCACGCATTAGACAACAAACACTGAACAACGGCCATGCGAGCGAGATCTCACTCGAGATGCTCACGAGGGAGGAGGCATTTAATGAAGCATCGTTAAAGCTCCTTATGCGCGTGCTCCCTCGGAGATTATTTATACGCGATGGAGATAGATGTGGACACGAGGCTGTATCTAATGGCAGAATCACAAAGCCAAGAGCAGTGATGCAAGCCAAGGCGCCCGTAGTCGCCGGAGCATAAGTGAATAAAACGGATATGCCGATGTGCGTTGAACGAATTAATAGAAACAAACGACTCGAGAAAAGGTCAGCGTTCAGACCGCGGCCAGCGGAATAATAAACACCTTCCTCATGGAAAAAGGTTGGGGTACAATAAAAAAAAAGTTACATAATTTAAAAGGTATAATGGGCGGGTCGTCACGGAAATCAAACGTGAAAAGAGAATGAAAGATTGAGAAAACATGGGAATACGTGTTCTTGTATTTGAAATGCTTGTATATGCAGAATAGAGTAAATGACAATATGAACGCTGATTTGACGAATAAAAAGGTAACTCTGAATTCAATTTCACTACGGTTTCGCCCAATCAGATTGCGAAAAACGAGCTTTTCAATTATAATTTCTCTTTGCCAACTTCAGTATGTAATGTGAACTTAAAATGAACGTAGCTACGGACGTGAAACAGTGGAAAACGAAAATGCCAAGTTTACGGTCTTGGATTTTTCACTCGATATGTAAACTTAATTGCTCATAACGGAAGCTCACGGGATGATAAAAACGTTTGTCTTAAAAAAAAACATGAGATATTACTTGAAATCTAAGGGCAATAAGAAACTGCTCATTGAGAAGAAATTGCCACGATACAAAAATCTTAAAAATCACAAACACACAAATGGAATGACAACTCAACATTTTAAGGTACTTTTCCAAGTTTTACATATTAAAATTATCAAATTCAACATGCATTAAAAGACGATTTAAAAATTTTTGAACTTACGCCTTTCCATTCTTCAATTCATATTTCAATTCGTCAACTAAAATAATTAGGTGAATGAATATCTAACTGGAATATTATTCAACTATCTTAAGTATTTTCAACAAAACTGAGTATTACTACCCACAATAATTTTAAGGGAGAATGAGTTAATAAAAGAGAAAATGTAACCATCAGGTCAAGCTTTTGTCACCCTCTACACATGTATCAACTTTTCCAAGGTGTTGGCTTATTTTCACGGTCACACAGAGGATGTAATGTCCGATGGCATTTGAGCAATGTGCTAATTTAAAGAAAAAACAAATTATCTCATCCATCCTTCGCGTCCGCAAGAAATACTCTGCAGGTAATGAGAATTGATTGACATCAACATGGTGAGGAAGGGAACTTGCGATTATGAAAACTAAGAAGTCAATTACACCAGAGTATGATTGAGGTTTGGTAGATGAATAGGTGAAGGAACAAGCGACAGAGGAACACGCGTGTAGAAGGGAATGTTTCGTCTGGGAATGTGTAGTCCCTTATTCATACCTACTTATGCAGTTGACTGCAATCAGAAACCAGATTTATCCGGGGAATAAAAACTTCGCATGAAGAGGAAGTGAATAATGACGCAATCTTATTTATCAATGTACCGACCAAACCATAGCCCGACGATTGGTTCGATAGGTAAGGGCAGGAGATCACCTTACTATTAGTCTAAGCCCGTTGAGTGAGGGTATTAAGAAACCATTATTTCCTTCTCAATTTCTTCGTTAACTCTGCTTGCCTTCATGCTGTCCCAAAACAGCTACTCTCTTCCCTCCTCTACACAGCTTATCCAACGTTCTCCCTTCTTTCAAGGCTTAAAAAAGACATTGGACGAAAGTGGTAAAAGAAACTAATTTTAGGAATAATAAATCATTCCTCATAATAATTTCAAGGATCGTTTATTTTAGACGCCATAAGGGGCAAAGAAGTAGGAATAAACTCCTGCGGAATGAAATTCGCAGGATGGAGAATTATTAAAATCCCTCATGAAATGGCATAGATGTGGTTCCTCCCCATTTTTTTTCGACAAACAGCTTCAACTTCCAACACTGGCGGGAGACTTAAAAAGAGAAAGGGGATGGAATGGAATGAAAGTAACTGGGTCGAATGCGAATTGCATTTGAGAAGTGATAGGTCACGGGAGGTGGAGGAAGTGAGTGAGGGGGTGGAGGGATCAATAGATGGTGGAAGAGGTGTAGGATAGAAACGACGAGATATTATGAGAACGTGCCTCGGCACTTGATCCATATTATTAACTTATTTCATCTCCCGAATGACCGCGGGCCCGAGGATACCTCCCGGCACTTCCGTTACCCACCTTTCCCTTTCCCCCGCAGTGGGGTGAAGCTCACAGGCCCCCGCCCTCCTTACTTCCAGTCATCACAGTTTCTTCCACTTGCCAACCCTCAAATGAAACATCCGGCTAGCGATAGCTCTCCTCTTTGTTCCCTACCCGCTGAACGGGGTCAGATCTCTTCGCGACCCATTGTTTCGACAGTTAAACCATCCGGTGAACGGTCTTATACTTCAACTGCCTAAATTAGCATTGACGTGATAAAAGCTAAGGCATCAGTTTCAAAACGCATTACGACGCAGGTAATTTTCTTGGCAATCATTATTTCAAGAACTTCGTCTAAGAGATACACGAACTACATTTTCATCACGTACCAGGGCAATAGTTTGACCGGTTCATGTTCTTCAAATTGTCTCTTCAATGCTTCTTTAAAATTGGCTAGTTATTTACTTGCTAATTTTCCCAATAATGATGAGATGAGAGTATAAAAACACGGTTGAGAATTATTGGATGCGCCTTCAGTTATTGCGGATGGAGCGATGTCAATTTCAATAAGGGTGTCACCACTATTATAAGAAAAACTTTCAAGAAATAACTAGCATTTTCAACTCAATCTTATCACTTATTCAGCTTCTGAAAATATCAAACGGTATCCATTAACAAATATACAATGAATTATAAATTATCTATTATATTTTCAAATATGTTATGGCAGTGGGGTGTTGAAGACTGTAATAGAGGGGAGAATGTTAGGCAAACGAGTAAAGGGCAGGAACAGGATAGGGATATTGGACGGGATGAAGGGAGGAAGGAAGTACACAGAGATGAGGAGGGACCTGATGTAGAGTAGGTTGCTGGATTGTGTTTTGTTAGGAGTCACAAAATATTTATTTAATAGTTGTGTCCATCCAAAAACCTGCCTTAACCGGTAGATTACATTATAATAATAATGTTCAAATATTTAACAAGATAAGAAGAAGAGGAGCGGTAATTTCTAATAATTATATTTAATTATTGGTCCAGATTAAATATTAAAAAATTCAAAATTGAAGAAGGTGAATACTTTGGTCTCTGCACTCATGCTATCACTAAGACATCTCACTAACATCAGGATAGTTTACTGGTCGTAGAATTCAGTCCGTTTTTCAGATAATAAGTTCCTCTGAGGAAATTCAACCCCAGGGTAATACGTTTTCATTCCACTGAAAACAATGTTTTTTATGGTATGAATACTATGGCAGAATAAGTTATCACGATAGAGGTTAGATAAAAATATGAACTCTCCATCTTAAAGCCGTTCCATGCCTTGGATAGTGTACAAGATAAAGTTGATATCATTAGAACCTAGGAAATTTCTTATTATGGTCGGGATATGCGTGTGCATGTACTTGTATGCATGAGTGTGGCAAATCTAGGTCGTTTTTATGTTCGCGTTCAACATGCCACTGGTCCGAGAAGTAGCATTTTGGGTTACAGGAGTGTATTGTTTTATTTTTCCTGTTATTTTTACAGTTAATTATGAACAGATATAACCTGGAACATTTTAAAAGTGAGAGATGTCGATTTTTGGACGCGAAAACGAACATTTATCTTTCGCTCGTATACCTGATGAAAGTGAAACTGCCAAAAAAAATTCCATCGTACACGCCGTATTTCCGAGGATCCTGCACGCGAGGGTCCACCATGATTCTTCCCCACTTCCAATTAAGGCGCAATTAATTTTACAATGCGTAATGACCCGGGAGCGAAAACACTTCGAGAGAGCGGACCCAATTCTCACGCGAATCAAATATTTTTTAAACAAATAAAATAAAAAGAGGAGGGAAGAAAAAGAGTGGGTGAGCATTCATCCCGCAGGTGGCGCTGATTTTACGGGGGGGGGGGGAGGGAGGCGGAGAGGACACGGAGCTGGAAGTAAGGGTGTGAGGAGCCGAAAAAGGAGGGTCGGCGCAAAGGGGGAGGGAGAAGGAAAGGAATGAGGAGGAGGATGAGGAATGGCGACTTTGATTGGAAGCAGCCAATGAATTTTAACGAAAGGGAAAGGAAACAAGAAAGGCGGGGATCGAAAGGAAAGAGCGACTCACGACATCGACCCTCAAAAACTGGCATTCTCGCCGTCCCCTGTTTGACTCAAAATAAGCGCTTTCTATCGTCTCAATGTCTTAGACAAATGACGGGACTACGAAGAGTGAAATTCCGGGAGGGAAAAAGCGGCTTTGGCTCCTGATTTTGGAGAACAGACAGACGACGTGCCCCGGTGGGTCAGTGATCGGCATCACTATGTGTGAAATACTTGGAAGATAACTGGATTCACTCAAATTGGCATTACTTGATTGCAAGTAAATGAACTAAATCTTTATGGAAAATATCTTCCATCTCTTTTTCAAGAGTGCTCCTCAACCGCGACCACTTTGTATTTTCCATATGACATAGTTTTCGACATCGCTATTTCAGAGAAGCAGTTAACGACATAACTATGAGACAAAAGAACGGGTATTTCTACGTGGACCTGCTTAACTTCGGGTTGCGATACTCGAAAACGCCTGAAATCTTCTCATTTTACATCTCACTAATGATTTATTTTATTCGTGGAAATAATTATTGTAGGTCTCGTGAATATTTATTTCGTTTTACCGATTGTTGCAACTGCCCACCAGCAAAAGCTTAATGGATTAACTTTCTTCAATCGTTGAAAATGTGTACCCTCTCTTGAATTTACAACGATATTTTTAAAATTATACCTATATCAATAATAATTCCTTGATGGACATACAACTGGGAGATAGAATGTTGGAGAAAAGGAGTCTACACATACATTGTGCCCCGTAAGTCACCGCTAGGCTGACATGCGATATCAGGCATGCAATATCACAAATTAAGTTTTTCCCAATGGTTAGATACCAATAAATACGTAAACATATTTGCGATAATATAGAAAATATAACTACATGCACACGCACTGCAGTATCCAAGAGTGAAATACTTTCGTAAGCAAGAAATAAGGACAAAAAAGGTTATATGACATGATGAAAACCCAAATCCAAAACGTAAAATTTTTAAGATTAGAAAAATTTCTCAATAGAACTTCAAATTTTTAAAATACCATTATAAATGTTTGGAAATCGGAATTGAATATATATAAGTATGCTACCTTACCAAAGTATGTGTGAGGGAAAAGGAATCTGTCATACACATAGTTATCAGAAGATAATCGTAGATTCTTTCGTCTTAAGAATTGGTATATGACCTTATAATGTCCTCCCGACTATAGCCCAGAACTCTACACACTGCACTACCAATTCCTTCGACAGTCGATATGTACCAAAAATAGGAACTCCAATGTAGTGGCAGTGGAGGGAGAAATGGATTGAGAGACGGACACCAGATGGACCGTCAATGCAGTAGCAGTCTCCGTTGTCAATCTGATATCTCCCACATCTCCGTTAAAAAATACCGCATCAAGTCAGCACCTGCGGACTAATCAAATTGGTGAATCTTCAAGTTGCTTCGAGTCGACCAAACAACTCCTTGAGCACTTCCTGCGCTGTGTTCTTAAGTTTAGGGCGATCTTGGACAGGTTCTTTAAAGTTACGTGCCAACCAAAAACGTTGAGGTAAATGGAAGTCTGAAGAATATTCCCGTGACCACTCCGTCTGCATCCAGGCAAGCAAGCACTGCCCGAATCATCAGCATAAGCACTGCCGTGCCACACGCACGCACGCACGTGAACCCTCCTCCTGCCGACCTCTCTCGCCCGAGCAGGGAATACGGAAGGAGAGATGAAGAAGAAGAATGGGAATGGAAGGGCAAAAGAAAAGGCAGGGGGAGATAAAAGGAGGGAGGGAGAGCGCACGAAAACTAAGCGAAGGAATTTTTAGTGAGAGAAAAAAGCACGGTCTTTTTAAGTGCCATGGGAACAGGTTTCAGCAGGCATCTACTCCCCCTCCCCGACGTCCTCCCCCTCAAACTCCACCCCCCCCACTATATCTGCCCCCCTCATCCCTCCCCGCCCTCCGCTAGCTCCTCCCTCCCCCAACCCACACTACCCCTCCCCACCCCCCCGACCCGACCCCACCACCGAAATCCAGCACGCCACCCCCCACACACTCCCTCCTCCCCCTCCCTCAAACCACCTTTCCACAGAGAGAGAGAGAGAGAGAGATGGTGGCAGGGGGAAGGGGGGGATTTACGAATTTTTCGAATTTTCTAAATTTCGAGTATATACCTTCACCTCGTGCGTCAGCCCCCTTCGCTCGGTACTCGACTCCCTCTCTGAGAGAGACGACCCCATCCCCCTCCCAAACTCTCCTTCCCCACCCCTTCCCCCAGTCGCAGGACTTCCCAAGTCCCAGATTTCAAGAGTTCCTCGACCACCTTTTCATTCTCTCGAAATCGTTTGAACCTCACCATGGTGTCTTATTGATAGATTTGAGGTTTGCGC
The DNA here is from genome assembly GCA_037158775.1 of Hetaerina titia. Classification (NCBI taxonomy): domain Eukaryota; kingdom Metazoa; phylum Arthropoda; class Insecta; order Odonata; family Calopterygidae; genus Hetaerina; species Hetaerina titia. Next base: position 40,007,461 of record CM073771.1, read on the forward strand.
GGACGGGCAACAAAATATTTCTTCGACGAAGGGAATAAATATTCAAACTGTCCGCGAGAAATGATATCTTCGATGGTCAAAACCTGCGTAATGACGATCATTAGTTGAAACCAACGTCAGTTTTGTTACCTGCGGACCATGATAAAGTGTAATTTCTTCCATTAAAGGATTACCGCAGTTTTTTCTTCTTATGCAAACCCCAGAGGCATCCCCAATTTCCTCGAAGCATGAAGAGACGCTCAGGAGTTTGAAAATCGATGCTATAAAGACGATTGCAATATGCTTATCTAGATCATTCAAAGTAATTCACTAGTTTCATGAAGGTTTTGTAAGGATTCTTGCAGACAACTACGAGTATCACGAGAAATTCCTTTTGTTTGTACTGCATTATCTTCTTCTTCATTTCTTCGTAACTTCTGCCTGTCTTAATGCAATCTAAAAATCCCCATCCTTTCTTCACTCTTCTCACCCAACGTTCCCTCTCCCTCCTTCCTGCTTTCAACAAACCAGTACCTTTTAATATATCCTCCATTCGCTTATTCTAACTTTATCGAATATCCGCCTGTAACATCCTCTCTTTGCCCACTCTGTTTAAAACCTCAATGCTTTGTCATCTTCTCTCTCCAACTTCTTTTCTCCATTCTCCGCCACACACATAACTCAAAATCCTCCAAATCTTAGCTCATCCGCTTGCCTCAAATACCAGATATCATATCAATAAAGTGCAACTATCCGTATTAAAGTCTTGACCAATCCTTTCTTCACATATTTACTTAGTATACCGGTGATTTATTTCCTTTTTCTTGCAAGTGCTTCCTTCGCTAACTCAAGTATTCTCCTAATGCCTTCTCTACTCTGCCAATTTTCGTAAAAAAAATAAAAGCAATATACTTATTCGCCACCTTAGTAGAATCTCAATGAATCGCTATCAGTTTCTTCTTTATTTTTTATTCCAATTTTTACTTGATACTGCTTATCCAAACTTACTGTTAATACGAAATTAGTACGTGATCTATCGGAATGACAAATGGCACCAAGGTTGGACCCTGTATGAAATTAATTCGCCACACCCATGGATAACGAGCCTATAATATAAGTTTAACCCAGAACGCAGGATACAGTATGGCCAAAATATTGAACACAGGAACAGTCGGCTGAATCTATAATAAACTAGGGCCCTGTAGCGTCCTCAGGAATGGTGGTACGACGGCAAGATCCGTTGACCGAAAAATCCGCTGACTTCGAGAGACGCAGCACGTATGTTCAGACAGCAAATATGCTCAAGGTCACACAGTTTAAACACACATTTTATAACTCCAGTTTTTTTTTCAATGAAAAACGTCCTAAACTCACCTGAGACATACCGTCCCGGAGTTTTATTCGGACAGCGTTTCGAGGAAGAGAATGAGGGGGGCGGTTACAGGGACATGATACGCATTACTTGCATTAAGTAAATCACATTCTCAAGCCATATGACTCCCATATTTAAGTAAGCGGAGTAGATAAAAAGGAGAAGGGATCGACCCAAAGAAGCATAAAAAGAAAAATCGACCCACCGAAATAATTAAAAATCATTTAGCATAAAAAGAGTGTGATCACGAAACAATTTACTTCTAATGACAATTCTACTTTTCGGCGGTTTCCCTAGATTCCCATCCTTCAATCTCCTCTGTCCTTGCAATCGTCCACTTCCAAATACTCAGCTCCACCCAAATAAGAACTCAAGAAGGGGATAGTTAGTGAAAATTAGGGCCATCCAATTGTACTAGCCTACCGATTAAATCAACGAACTTTTCTTTGAAGACGACTAAAATCATTCATCATCATTAGCACTCCAAATGGATATTGACGGAAGTCTCTAGTCGTCCCTGACGCTGATCTTCTTTAAGCTGTCATGGGTCTTCCGCCTTAAAACTTCCTTCATTTTTTTTTCATTTTATCAGTCCATTTGATCTTCAGTATCCGCCTTCAACGCAAGGTTTCACTAGATCCTATTACATCGTGTCTGTTTTTCTAACGCTCTACGTCTCTTGATCCATAGAGTGCCACTCTCTGACCGAATATTTCTACTCACTGCTTCCTCGTTTGAGTCAGTACGTTTCTCGAGTGTAGTAGTTGCCTCTTTCACATAAAAGGCTTCTTGCACGAACTATTTTTCATTTGTGCCAGTCGAAATGCTTCCCTCCCTAGGCATGCTAAAGCGTCATGCATGCATGTATATAAATCCATGGTGCTCTATCACACCCTGCCACATAAAAGAAGGGGCTTTTGGCGTGTTGTGTTAACATATACTCCTTTCGAAGTACATACATAATAGAAAGATTTCGATCGTTCTGAAATCTCTCTTAGTTGGCACAAACACCGGCTTTCACAGCTCCAGTCTTCCGTATACTAGGATTTCCGTTTCATTACTATCGATGTGCGTGTTAGATCCTTGAGGTGCTTCACCTATAGCCCTCCGGGTTTGTAAGTCTTCTCGAATCTCAAATATAACCTCGATGACATCTGCAAAACGGAACATGAGGCTATCTTTCCTATTCACCAAAATTACTTTGAACACCACTCTTGTTTTTATATCTCTTCCAAGTTGAACAATGATGGAATTTGTATCCTCTAAATTACACTATTTATTATAGATTCTACTTCTTATCACTCGTATAAGAAAAACCTTTCTTTCACTTTAAACTTCGAAGATGAAGGAAATATATCCATACACAAAAAAATTTAAAGTAACACGTTTAAATGTACTCTAAAATGTAACTCATTAGCTTTTTACACTACCATTCAAGTACAAGTGTAGTTTGTGTTGACCTCCATTCATGAATTGAATTCGATTTCAGTAATCAGTTAAATTAAGAAAACGAGCAATAAATAAATATCAAAACAAATCTTAATTTTATAAGGGCCTAATTAAGGATTTAGTGCCCTTCGATTCTTTTTAGCTGGCCACACTCAATTTACGCATCAAATTTAGAGAGTAAAAATCATTCGCCTTGACCGGGATTCAAACCCGGATCCCTCGATATCCGGCCGAGTGCTTTAACCAATTATGCTACCAAGACGTGCTCTTACACTCTGAAATTTTGGCAATCATTATAATTTCGGAAATCATTATAATGCACACATAGCGGATGACTCCGTTAAAAGTTACTGTTGCGGCATCTCCCGCAGTTTCTTGAAAGACATCAAATTTAGTTAAAATGCCAAGGGGTATTAAAGAATATTGGTGTAATCCTAATCGCCATTTTAGCGTACATGTGCATTTAATGTGCATGTACATGTGCATTTAATGTGCATGTACATGTGCATTTAATAATAACTCGGAGATCAATTATATTTGGCATAGGTTTGGATTTCACATATTCTTTTCAATATATGGGTTAAGTCGACTTTCTCAAGATTCGAATAATTTTCCAACTGCTCAATTCGCATACTCTGTAGGAGAATATGCTTGCAATGGACTCAAAAACATAAGATTAAATGGACATTAAATGATGGGAAAAAGCACTAGTACACAGCACAATAACTTCCCATTCTGAATATCGCATCTGGTATATCCTTATGACAAAAAATATTCGCTTGAGGCAAGAGTAGGGTCACAATCCGAGGAATTGGGTGTGAGAGACGGAAGGAGAAACGGACGGTAAGAGGGAGAGAGGGAGAGAGAGAGAGAGGGAGGTTGGGAGGTTGGCTTCAGGAAGAAGGCTCCGCATTCGCATAATCCGGCGCACATTTTTCAACCGGGGTCCACCTGACGCGATGCCTAAAGTGTTTCTCATCCTCCCTTCCCCAGTGGGAATAAAAGAAAAAAGTGATGGAACGAGACGAAAACCGGCGCCTACTTACCAGCACACGCTTCACTCTTTATTCTCCGTCCTCAAACTGCTTTTCTTTTTTTTAATAAATAAACTCTCCCCTCCCATACCCGTCTCCCTCACTCCTCCCCCACCGAAAAACTTCCATAACGTCGACCTGTTTTTTTCCCCCCCCCCCCACACGGACGGCCTTCTGAATGTCACGAACCGGTGGCACTGGTTGCTCCTCTCCGTCCTCCTCCCTGTACCACTTCCTCACCCCAGGCCCACCCACCCACCCCCTCTCCAATGGCCCCCCCTCCACTTTTTCACCTCCTCACTACATCTCCCTCGCGTGACCTACCTTCTTCTCCTCAGTCTCAGTCAGTTAAGCCTCGGTCTATCTATCTCTTTCTCTCTCTCTGTCTCCGGGGGTGGATGGGGGAGAAGGTGGAGGAATCGCCGCCGAGATCAACGTGGGAGTATTCATACTCTCCTCGATTCTTTCCACGCTCCCCGAAATATCCCGACGTCGGAAGACCAAATTCTATTGACCCTCACCTCGAGAGCAAAAGTGGTTGCTCGCAGCCTCTGTGACGTAACGGAGAGAATGAATGCGAGAATATCATAGTGTGAAAATCATCCTTCCCCTCACCCCCGGCTGGGATTTGAACCCGGATCCCTCGATATACGGCCGTTGTTTTAGGCGGTTAAGTGCCCTCGTGCATTTTCACTGTCAAAGTCTCGCTTTTTGCTCGTACACCAGCGGATGACTCCGCTGAAGTTGGGTACTGTTGCTGCATTCCTCGCAGTTTTTCGCAGCGAAAAAAGGAAATTGAGGTTATATTTTCCGAAACTGAATGTAGTGGGGCGTTAACAAAGAAAAGAGGAAGAATGATTGCATATTGATATCAATGGTGAAATTGTTTAACATGTCGATTATTTTTTTTCATTTATTTACAATCCGTTAATTGGCATAATTTTCATGGTTCATGCCTTGTGTGGAAAATTCTCTACCCTACACTCAAACGTTGGTTTTGCATGGTACCACGTAGGTACGTGTTTACCGTAGGGCACCTGGCATACATACACAAATATTAGTTGGAGCTTGCATTTGAACATACTCGTATATTAGCTCATATTTATAAAAATACGCGAAAATACGTACCTACATTCATGTACATCATGCAATAATTGACTAAATAGTTAAATGTTTGCCTTTAAGTAAATATATTCGATTGGGTTCGATTTTGCTATGCCTATGCATCGTGCGAGGTAAGAATGAATATTCGAATCTGTTGGCGACGGTGTCTATGTTTCTCCCTTATTTCTTCTCGGTGGATAAAACTAAACATAATTTAGCGCCATGATAATTCTCTCGATATCGCAAAAAAACTCAGTTTTCCCGTACCTTTCTCTAAGACTAAGACTTGCTCTTCGTTAATCAATGGGTTCGCAAGTAGTAGATTGTTAAGTATTTCCCAACTATATGGTTGCGAGAAGAGAGAGGGATGAATAGCAATAAAATGTGTGCAAATTCCGGTACATTGATCATTAGTTGTATGTGAAGAGCATCATAAATTCGGTGTTTGTATAATATAGCATTAATTGCTATGTATAACGGTGCATTCTTTAATCACACTATTTCATGGAAGAAAAATGAGGATGAATGTTGGCAAAATGTGGTGAAGATATAGAACTTGAGGGACTTGTTGGAAAACAAGAGAGAAATTCAATTTTTCAATCAGCATAATAAAAGAATATGGATTGAATGCACGAGTAATAAAAACGTGAGAAACTAGTGAGCTTCGCTGCAGGTCATATTGAAGGAATTGATGTGAATTGAATCGTCAAAGACATATCTGTGAGAAAAGGGTAGGCCGAGAAATTCATTGTGGGGAATATGGTCCATCAAAATCTGAAGAATACCCCTAAATCCTCCGAAAAAATAGTATGGATGGGAGTTATGGCACCAACCGTTTTTGCAAAGAATGCGGAGGAGTTTGAAGAAGTGCGAACATATCGAGCGGAAAGGAATAAAACAGTCAAAGAGAGTACGTTCCCTAAAGTATAATCAGCCTTCATTTGTCAATACAAGAAATTTTATCCGGCGTTATTTTATGGAAATTTTCAAGGCCTTGGTGGGAATCTCGATAATGGCACATGTTATTGCAACCATGGTCGATTAAAATAATGAAACGTGGAAATATACCTGGTGATTTTAACTCATCGCAAAGAACTTAATTCATCATAATTTGAATCTGCATATTCCAAGATGGATAGGAATGAAGGGGAAATGTATTTCTATTAACATAAATATCTGTCTCTTGCGTAGGGAATAGGCGCCAACCTCCTACGTGGATGCGAAGACGGCACGATACGCACACGAACTGAGTACGACGCCCGAGGAATCCGCCCTCTCAATCACCTTCCGTCGCCGTCTCTTCCCTCCGCTCGTCCGGCCTCTCTTGTCTGCGCGTTAGCTCCCTCGCTCGCTCTCTTGTCTCTCGATCGAGCCCCTGGTTACCCGGGACGGCGTCAAAAAGCGGCGGAATCCGACCGTTTATTTTATTTTATTTCTTTTTTGAAGGCGGTACCAGTGTGACTGCATTAGTCATGGAATTCCTGTCCTGTATAGGCAAGGTGAAAGAGGTTTGGTGCCTGTAACTGGCTCGTAATTTGCAAGACTGCCTGACAATATTCCTGGATTAAAAGGACATTAGAATTTATCAATTTCGCGTTCCAAATGTCCCGCTCGGGGTTTTAATGACGAAAGTTTGAAATTTTTAAACCGCTATCGAAGTTGTACTTTCAGTATTCAGGCTGTATTGAGGTCACAATTCCACTGTAGACTCGACGTAGAAAAACCCATTAAGCAGTTACTCAATAACTATGACCAATATTGGCTTCGAATTCGAATTGTTTTTTAATGTTTAATTTTTCATCTCCAAATACATTGTTTCAATTCTAATATGCGAATGGAAATTCTGGAAAATATTTAGTGAGCAATACTCCTTTAACTGTTATTTTAAAATTAATTAATAAAAATGTACATAGTGATAAGCTGTCAATATAATAATAAACTAAAATGAAAGAAAGACATTTCTCATGTCTGATAAAAACAGAACAAGAAAATAAAAATAGAACGTGTAGATTAAAAACCCATGAACTCCAATTTGTAACGAAACTGGGTTTAATATTTCGTTTTATCCACCAATAAAATTTTAAATAAAACCTCTTTGACAGTAAATGAAATGGTAATATTGCACTAACCTAATAAGTAACCAAGGTAAATTATTTAGAAATTCAGGATCAACTTCAATAATAAATGTACATTAGAATTATTTCTTCAACCAAAATTTGGTGAAATGAATTTGGTGGGTGTTAAAACCCTTGGATGTGTTAAAACCCTTTGGTGTACGAGGCACCGTATACTCATATGTTCGCGCTTGGATGGGAGACATGGTGCTAATTTCAATCAATCTTTCTTGTAGTTAAATACTTGGAATCCAGCAAAAGGCACAGATGTCCATTGATGTTTCCCCCTCTCATTTAGCTGTCGCTCATTAAAAAACTTAAAGCGATTTCTGCAAATTCAGCTTAGGTAATAGTTGCCCAGGCCGTGGAAAGTCTTTGCCATTTGTCTTTTGCTAACAAAGAAGGGAATTTAAAGTGGGTGCTTAATAGTAACCTAGTGATGAAGAACGAGATACACAATAACTATTTAACAATTTTCAAATGCTAGAGAGTTGTAGCAAAGAAATCGTAAGAGATACTTGAACAAAAATGTCTGCAAATTTCTCAATTGGAAAGAAAATTTGTCACAGTAAAAATTGCCATAAAACCAATATCATACAGCAGAATGTTTCATGAAATGAAACCACCAATGCTATAATATTCCTAGATATTAGCATTTAGGTATTCAGCATGGTCGTTTGTTTAGCTTTCAGCCTCATTTGCACATATCATAGAAAAGAACATTTCATTCACCTTGGGCCATTCATTTTAATTCAGTGTAGAAAGAAAATGGTTGTTATTTTAAGCGCCGAAGAATATCACTTCCAAGATCGGCTCAGAAAAAAAACATAAGGATAATGAACGCACATTCCACCGTATCCCCTTCGGAAATACATCAGATTTTTTTTGCCAGTAAGGACGATCTTTATATCGGAGAGGCTTAAGAAGAAGCCCACAAGAGCATTTCTGCGAACAAAAAACTGTCCCGAAGGAGAATGTGAGCTTCGGAGGGCGTGATCGGTGGCCTGTTTTAGGACCGCGTCCTTGGGAAGTTCCCGACCGAGACGAATTTCCTGTTGTTGCGATCACTTTTCACTCCCTCGCCTCTCCTCCTCTTCCTCCACCCTCGATAATACACCCACGATTTCATCGACTGGGGAACACTCCTATAGGCGCCTAACCTTTGACGCGTCTCCAATTCGCATATAGAGCACCGTTCATAGGAGTAATTTATTAGGAGAAGCGACCGATAGCTTAAGTCATGTGCGCCATTAGCGATGTAGGTGGTATTTGCTTTTTGTATAATTCTGTAATTTGGCAGCTGTAGGATATTCATGAAATGGCAAAAGGGGGTAGAGAAACCCGGCATCTGCATTAGCCGACTCTTAATGACAGGCTCAAAGGGGTCCACAATTTAACGTCCAATCCGGTCGACGACCTACTACACCAAGTGGTAATCGGGAGACCACTGAAAAATGCCGCCACATCCGGAGTTAGAACCAGGGCCTTCTGGGTGGGAAGTCAGTACATAAGCCACGTCACCATTCTGATCTCCAAGAGCGCCATTCTATGGAGAGTAAATGACGACATGGGACGAAAAAATTAGCTAATGAATTGGTAATCTCATTGAAGGGTCAATGGCAGCAAGGACAAAGCTGTACTTGCACCCAGTAATTACATTCACTCACAAATAGTGTGCGCCAAGCAAACAGGAATCACTTCCGAACAGCTTACTGCAATAAATTGAAGGGCTAAGCGCAACTATTCACGCATCATCCAATTCGATCGGTTATATTATGGGGCGAACTATTTTTAACTGCCACTTTCGGGATTGAAAGGACACATTTTAGAAGAATTTATTTAAAACTATTTAAATCTATTTAAAATTGACGAAAATGTGATCGAAAGACGATGGCCCAACATTAAGAAAAAAGTGGGTCACTCTTGTCCTGAGACTTTCCATTGATAAAGCCCATTCCGGGAAAATGGTTAATTGACAATATAATGATGAGGAATTAAAATTCTCCGAGTGAGAAATAAATATGTGTGGAAATGAGAGAAGCACAAGGCAAAAACCCCAATTTTCTCATTTATTCTTTCCCAATGAGAAGCCAAAAGATACGAAGCCAGACGCAACTTAGGCAGCAATATTTCTTTTCCATTTACAGAGCCGATTTTTCCCTCGTAGCCTTCGTAAATTTGAAAAGTACTTGGCTTGGCGATGGTGAAGTTTTTGGTGGATGTAAATAAAATGCCTCCAAATTCCAGCGTCTACTGTGGAATGGGAAGATATTTAAATAGACTTAATATGACACATTAAAGATCCAGGAGTAAAATAACGGAAAAATTCACGTTATAGAAAAACAGCGCAAACAAACTTTACCACTTGAGGTATCTAAATAACCACAAGCTAAATTTAATCACTTAAAGAGATGAGAAAAATTTACGAAAAGGTAAAGGAGTTATAAAAAAATCTCATGAGCCTGGAAAGTGCCCATGCACTTCTGATGAAAACGGAACACTTCGAAAGGGCATAAAATTCAAAGCCGTTATGCTGTAGCTATGGACACTGCTGAAAATTTTATGTGTTCATTGGTTGCTGGGCCTGCTTATCTTAAGTCGCCTACTTAAAATTAAAACCCTTGGCGATAAATCGAACCAGAAGCCACGATCCAATCTTTACGAAAAGCGCGTGAAAACGAGCAGGAACGGCCATATGCCCATCCACCTTTTCGCCATCTCAAAATAAAAGGTGATCTTTGGTATACGAATTTTATCGAAATTTTTTCACTCTTTGGCTATGCATCCTTCACGACTTTCCTATTCCGCCCACGTGTAGATGGTCAAACTATTTGCAGAATGAAATTTAATATTGTCAAATCAAGAAAGATGAAATTTGAGATCGTCAAAGGTGAAGCCAAACATACAAGTAGTATGCTAGAATTGAAGAATGTAAATAAACAACAGCATTACAGGCCGTAACTGAAATATGTGCATTGAATAGCATAAAAAAGATATGAAAATATATGAAAAAGCACCGAATCAACTGATGTTTTTGGAAAAACAGAGATTGGTTTACTGAGGCTCCGAATAATAGTATGGACGGAATCGATTACGAGCATTTCTCGCTTAAAAACTTAATTCAGTAAAACTATTGCATAAAATGATCATTTTACACTCACTTCGCCACGGTCTAATAATGAGAAATTTTTAGTAAGCATAAAACTATGCACATGTTCAAAATTTATGAAAAAAGAATTTTTAATGGTTCAAATAAGGATTTTGTAATAGCAAAAATCAGAAATCATCCCTTCCATTTCTATAAAACTATTCAATTGTACAGTATAATCTCGATCAAATAAATTTTTCGAAAGAAACGAGAATTGAAAATGTAAATACAAAATATGATAGAATAAGATTGAAATTTCTAAATGAATCACACATTTTCCTAATTTTTAAATCATACTCGTTCACTCTCTTGGATTTTAGAAAAGGGAAATGTTGACAGGGGCCGCCAAAGACGAGTTCGCCGATCTGCAAAGCAATACCATTTTTTCTGCCATGGAAAATTCTCAGGAGGATATAAATGTTTAGAATGCATCCACATAAAAAATGGATAAATGGCTTAGATGTTCATTTTGGAGAGAGAGAGAGAGAGAGAGAGAGAGAGATGCGGAGGATACAGTTTTTACTGGAGCAGGGACGCCCTTGGGTCTTGAATTCACTTAAGGGAATCGCTCTGATGGGGAAAGGCGTAGCGTGGGGAGTGGAGAGGGGGATCTTATCTGGCGATTCCTCTGACGCGCAGACGCATTCGTTCGCGGTTTCCTTCGAGACGGCGACGGCTAAATAGAGCAAGGGGCTGAAGCGGTTTTAAGACAGAACGTCCCAAGATCCTCAAGACAGATTCCTTGAGATGCACTTACTCGAGTGATGAAGCGATAAAAGGAAGGCGACAGACTGCCGTATGACGCCGATGGAAACGGCTTCGGGAAATGCGGATGGGAGTGGGAAAAGGGAGGAGTAGCGAACCCTGAAAAGTACGGCGGATGGGGGAAAAACGTGGCCGAATGAAATCCGTAAGGGTCATAAAGCCGAACCATTTGCACCAATGGCGTCTGGCCCTACTATGACTCCCATTCTCACAATAAAAAAATCCATCAATCCGTGCGGACTCCAAATCCAAATAGAATGCCTTATTAAAGTCCGCATTATTTTTCCAAAGACCGAAATTTCCAACCTCACGCGAGAGCAAATCACATTTTTATACGCAGATTGTAAAATAATTTACCAAATCTTTTGACACAGCAAATACAAAGTATACAGTTTTTCTAGAAATTCTTCTAATGCATAAATAAAATGAATGCTATAAGAAATGGGAGTTGTACCAATGGTACATTAAAATTACTCCCTTGCTTGCCTCAGTCCTACCAAGATTCCATCGGCTGGACAAAATAAACGTCCCAATGATATTGATTACCTTGAGAGCCTAGTGTGCGTTTCTTAACCTTAATTTGCCATGGTATTACGAAACAACAGAGAGTATTTCCTATCGTGTTATATGTAATTAGCAATTACGTTTTATCTCCAATTTTATTGGAATTCAATTGGAACAGAATACCTCATGCTGATGGTGAAATATATCGAAATGAAGAAATGGAAACCGGGTATAAACCGCTTAGGTGCAAAATACGTACGTGAACGTCTTGAACTGAATCAGCAAACGTATTAACTGTACGAATTACTGCTCCCCTATTTCGACGCCAACGAAAAATAACAAGAGAGAATAGGAAAAATATGATAACGATCATATGCTTTCCATTGACAGAGATACGTTTTATCTACATCTTGTCAGCCTATAATTTTATAGCCTACATAGCTAACAGCCGTTTGTGTAACTGGTACCTGGTGATGCCACAAGTCGGTGAAACGCGTTGTACCATAAAATGAAGTGTGTGGAAAATTAAAGCTTATTTAATATGGACATCAAACAATTCCACGACGTGAAGCTTGAAAGTGTAAAGTATATCTTTATTGCTATTTTACCGTAAAGAGGCCCGTTTTGTATGGTTATTGAAAACTAAATGAAACCTTCTCATTGTGTAAGTACGTCCCTCGTGCTGTTCAGAAAACCTCACAGATCGGTAGAACAATCAGTATACCTTCAAAAATTTCTCCAAGAAATCGAAGATTTAGAAATGATGGCAGAAACGTGAAGGAAGGCATTTTTCATCTGGATAATTCGAAGAAGCGCCACTAAAAAATTACATACAGTCTGTTTAATAAAGTGTCAGTATTAGTTAAGTTTAATGAGTTGTGACTGCGCTAAATGAAGGATTTGGTAAAAGTGGAGGTGGACATGTATACCGTTTGTATGTTTATATCAATCTCATTGATGGGAAATGGCTGAAAAAGATTGACCAGGAACGGTTTCTCGCTTGCTAATTTAAAGCCCTATCGTACGACGCATGCAGAACATGAACCTGACATCGCCCGAATATCATTTATACCGGTAGATGACTTACATTACGGAATGCCATAAGTCACGAAAGCACCACAATGCATAACTACAACTATGTACGGGCATGAGAGGAACGATCAAGCGTTAGCAGACACGTGATTCGGCGCTTCGCATATCGTCTGAACCGTGGAAGCTATGCCTCATACCACATAGATCGAGTATGATGGCGGAAAATACCTTCGATTGGCACGAAACTCGAAAGCCTATTCCCACCGATGATAATTAATAGAATCTACTTCACAAATCACGCCACGTCTAATTGACATTCGATCCCCAGATCCGAACACGCGAGGTTATATGTTCCAGGTATATAAAAGGATTGCATGTTAAATTTTCCAAATGACCCATTAGTCGGGCAAAAGGTTTCCTCCGACCCTATGAACTAGATCTCATTTTATTGCTATTTTCCTTATTCTACGTTCATATGCTGAATATTAGATGGCAAACGACACGTGGAGTTTGATTGAATCATTTATATCTCTCCTCAAAATATTTTAGCAAAACGAATTGCAATTAAAAAATTAATCACTGCAGTCCTTCGCCGCTACCAAATTACGCAATAAAAAAAACCTTGAGCTACGTAACTCGAAACCTCCATCGGGTCGGACAATAACTTTTATTACCAAGATTATGACCCAGCTGGCAAGTGCGAAATGAAGGTATTTAATGGTTACCGTTATCTCGTTAGGTACACTGCCATGAGGTAGGAATGGAGGAAGCGAACGCGGGTCCTTCATAGCAATAGCCGCTGCCTCTAAGAGAGAGAAGGACGTTCCGTAGCGCAGCAACAATTCACATACCTCCTTTACAACCCCATATCAACAAAAAAAACAAAGAGCAAAAGAAAAACAAAAGCAATCATTAAACATGTCTTTCACTTCGGGTGTCTCGTTTTTTTGTTCTAAGGTACGAGTATGTGCAAATTCACCATGGATAAAATTTAACGTTTGATGAACGACGAGAGAGCAGCCATAATTTTCGTAGAGAAATGTTTTCAAAGCGAAAAAAATTAATGCATTTCGGGACGCAGTAAACTATCCGAGTGAAACGATATCGGTTGTCCCGAGGTAAAATAGTCGATCGACGGGTTTCCCGCTGTCATAAACTTCTAGCAAAGATTGAGTTTCACCAGCTATGTGGCATGCCAGCTACAATTCGTACTAATTTTCATTTATGAAAATCCCAACCAGGCAAACGGAGAATCTGATCACTTGCCAGCTCCGAGATAAATGCCTCGAGCTCCAAATTCAGTAGACCAAAGTAACACTCGAAGCTCACTCATGTGCAGGCACGCGAGAAAGAGATCAAATGTGTACAAAAGCGCTGGTGAGCGACGGGGACGTTCCGTGAAACTATCGCTCATCGCCGAACTTGTGTGCCGTTGATGATGATTAAAAGGACGGTAGCCACCGATCGACCCTCAGCTCGCAAATCTAGTGGAGCGTCTAGATTTGCTAGTCCCTATACATTCTTGTCATTTACCAGGTCATTTAAATGTTAAAACGGATTGTTCGTCGTTAAACAAAACTTTCTCTAAAGAACCAACTCTCGATTAATAAATACCAACGGTTTAGTTGTAGTAGACAAAAAGGGAAATCACAAGAACGCCACACCTACGATATGAAATATTTTGCCAAAAATATGCCGATTATCATCTTGTGATATCATCAAGTCGCACGACTCGTATGCACCGAGGATGAATACCTGTGTTTCCCGTAAATCTAGGGTATAATTAATATCATGTATGGAATAACTATGAATTGTTTTCACTGCAGAGATTATGGAAATAAAAAATAATCGACAGTTTAGCTTCAATTCGAAGAAAATCAATTCCCTTAACTTCGGCGATATATTTACATCGCAGACGTTCGGCTTGGTGCTTCGAGCACAAGACGGTCTAAAACTGTACATTCCAAGCTCATATCGACGTTAACTGTGAGGCAAGCCTTGAAAATGCCAGTCAAAGTAATAGACCTCGAATCGGAATTCATCCGCCAATTTTTGGTACCCCAAATATATACGACAAATAAAACAGCGATAGAATAGGAAATAAGTAAGGGGGAAAGAGAGAAGGCGAAGGATTTTATTGTTATAAGTCGTCAATTGGTGAGGGGATTGTCATGTGCCATCAATATTTCAAGATACATTAAATGACATGAGTTTAGTGATTTAAAAACATGTAATACGACCCCTTTTCCATTGAGTCTGTGATACTGGTTACCGCTCACGTTGGATTTTCTCACATGTTAATTGATTGCCCATTTTATTTTATTGGTATCATTTAATCAAAACAGTATCATTCATGCTACTCACGTTATGAAGAAAATTCACATTCCTCTCTTTATTGAGCATTCAATATTAATTTTTTCCCTTACCATTGGGGTTATTGTGGTAAAATTATCACTTTATGAATTACTCTGCGCATCTCCATTCAGTTATTTAGATCGTCGTGCAGTGGCGTGCAGTAGGGGGTATTTGAGAATCTTTTCAAAATAAAAATATACTCGTAGAGACAACGCGTTTTAATTTACTTACCTAGGTTTCAAAACTGATTAGTGGAAAACACAACTATTATATTGCTATTTAAAAAATGATAAATAAATTCCACAAGGTGACGAATGAAACCTTAAAGTATATTAAAGAAAAGTTAAGATTGTGGACTTGAGCATAAGTTAAACCAACTATCGTTGCTTACCCAAAGTTGACGGAAACCGCAAAACAAAAATTAACGTTAATTACATACTGCCAAACATGTTGGAAGCATAAGGTGAGGTAGTATCTAAACACAGGGGTAAATTTTATTACAATATAACGGTTCAAATAGGTGATTATTGATAAATTATAAGAAGACAATTGATTCCGACCGGAAAATGGAATTTTATTTGCATTGAATGTTATTTCTTTACCTTGACACAAAGTTTACAATACAGCAAGGATTCATTTCGGCGTGAAAGTACCTACTGCTATACCTTCCAAATTACTCCAGGGACTAAAAAACGGTAGATAATGAGCTAGAGGCAAGACGCTCGTAGTTGGTTTCCATCATTTTTCCTTGCAAGAATCATAAGTACAACGCTCCCATGATTGATTGCTCAGTGCTCCAAAAGTTGGGCCCACGTGATTAAAAACGACACAAATGACTCGAAAGCAGAAGTCATAAATCCAAGAAATTCCTCCGTCCCATCGCTTAAATTGCTACATTTTTGCTAAATTGCTTTGAAAACCTCCTGGACTTCAAGGAATCCCATCCCATAAGTCTTGAGCAACACCAATTATTACCAAGATGATTTGAATTCCTCTCCGAAGTAGAAATATATAATATTAACTCTGGGAAATAATAAATATTTTTGATTTGCGTATTTTCTAACACCACATAACGTCGTTTTAAATGAATACACTTTATAACTTCCACACAAAGACCCCCCCCCTCCCTTCCGAAGAGTGCATATATATATAACCCTGTGCTAGGAAAGTGTTTGTACCTGATGATGACGCCGAAGCGTTGAAACCGGTAGTGCGAATAAAAATTGTGTGGAAGTTACGAAGTATATTCATTTAAAACGAAAATGAACCTCCACAAGTTGAGCCTGAAACCATAGAATTCACTACATAACGTGTTTTAGCATCCAAAGGGAGACATGATTGGATTAACAACGTTTTGAATATCCAATGTATCATAATCACACAGTATACAAAAATGCTTTTATTATAGATCAGTAACGAAAAAAATATCATATGGGTCTAAACAACGAAAAAATTGAGGAATTCCTCAACTAATAACAAAACTGATGATGGAATAAAGGACTTCGTAATTTACTTGATGGATGTTGGTACTTGAAACGGATCCTTCCAAGGTTTCTTTGCCTAAAAAAACGTGATATTTTACGTCAAAAGCAATTAGATTGATACCATTTGTCTTTCAATCAAATGTGGCCTTAACTTCTTAGCATCCTGCGGAGCGACTTTTCCTATACATTTCTGTAGACAGCCTATTTTGCGACGTACTCCCAGGAGAAAAAAACACCCTGAATACATTAACTAGGGTTCGAAATTCGCTTCGGAAATTGTACTTCGGAGAATGGCATTTTGGAATTACGCTTAATGGTACAGATGACTTCAGATGTCACCAAAATCTCCATCGTGCCTGTCCGGCAAGTAATGTGTTCACCAGCTTACCGCCAACGCTGTGGTTGCGGATTCGAGTCCCGCCAAAGATAGGTGATGTGTAGTCATCAAATTATTTTCCAGTGGTCAAATTGTTGCTGTCGCATTACCAAGCAATTTTAATTGAGGTACTCCAATACAGGATATCCATAATCTAAACTTTCTATTCACCAGATGAATTTCACCAATAAATTGGTGCATGTGAAATTAGTTTTTCTTCCGTTCGACTATCAATTATTAATTATCCAATCAGATTGTTCTCCTTTGTCAAAATAATAATTACTCCTGAGTGAATGCCATTTATTGCGCCGATATTTCCAATGAGTGACATTATTCAGAGAGGAATAACAAGGAACTATTATAAAATCTTTCAAATCCTTAAAAAATGAACATTGCTTAAAATTTTGACCATCTCAAAAGACATAAAATAGGAATAACTGCATCGTAAACGGAAATGCAACATGACTATGCATATAATATCAGTGGTAACTTATACCAAAAGCTCCCACAGATAAAAGAGATAAACATTAAACAAGTCAATCTTTCACTTCGGAAAGAGTCTAATGTTAACGAATATAGAATAAAACATTGAATATCATTTCCTTTCAACACATCTATTTCTTAGGCACGTCACACTGATTATTTGAATATCTGATGAAAATTGATAAGCGCGCAAATAAATTATACACACGAAAATTCGCTCAACAACGAAAATATATTCTCTGTCGGATTTGGAATGGGACAGGGCAAAATCAAAAAGGCAAACGCAAAGGTCATTGTAGAGGTTGGAAAAAATAAGGTTTCAAACTGAAAAAAAAATGTGTCTGGACCGGGAATCGGACCACAAAGCCCGGTTTATACATACAATTCAATAAAATTTACATGCCCATGTCTCCTATACATGCATTTTTTTTCAACACAAAAACAGGCCCACCCAACCTGTTTTCATTAGAGAGCTAAAGTCACGTTTGCAAAAGATTTTAGGTACGCGACCGCAAGATGCGACCGCCCGCGCGTGGTCACGCAACGACGCACATTCTATACGCACTTACCAGCGCTCTCGTTTCTCAATTTTGTTTCTGAAAAGAGAGGTGGTGTCTCCCGGAGGAGAGAAGGGGGGAGGGACTTATTATTAGATTTTTTTGTTCCCTGCTTGCGCACAAAAATGGTAATTGTGGCGTCGGCGCGCGGTGGGCGAACTATGAAGAACGCATTCTTTTTCCAAAGTTTTCGCGCGCGGAGCGGGGGGTTGAGACCGAGGTGAGATAGTGGAGTCGTGAGAGGGGAGGGTGGGAGGGGGTGAGGGGGTGAGGAGGGGCTAGCGGAGTGGAGAGAGATATGACGGGAGGTGAGACGGGAGAGGCGGGTGGGGTAAGGGCACTGGAGTCGAGGAGGCGGAGGAGGTTGGAAATTAAAAAACAGAGAGAGAGAGAAAAAAGGGAGGGGAGGAACCAAGAGGGGTGGGATCGCGGGAGGGAAAGGGAACGGGAAAATATGGAGAATAAATGGAGGAGGTTCGGGTGTAGGAGGCAGTGAGCAGAGGCGGAGGCCGCCGCAGCCGGTAGGTAAAGCAGACATCCCCTGCCATAAATCTTGAAACTACTGTAAATAATCTCGGAGATGTCTGTGCTCTCTCTCTCTTTCTCCCTCCCACCCCACTCCTCTTCTCCCGCAAACTTTCCATCTCCTACGCTCTTCCTCCTCTCTGAGGAATCTCCAGAGATAAAGCCGAGGGAGACCGCGAGCGAGATTCCCCCTCCCCCCCACACACACACACAAACACCCACCCACCCCCCCGGGGAAGGGAGGAGGCTCACCCACGCGTCTTCATTCCCCTCAAGGGCTGAAGCTTACTATCTGCGATTTGTATGAAAATACATGGGAAACCTTTTCAAACGAACGTACAGCATTATATTTAGACGGAAGTACGCGAAAAATCTCCTCATGCCGGAGAGATATGGATATTCCAAGCGTTCGGCCTCTCTCGTTGCTTGGGAGTCTTTTCGCGCAAGTGAAATGTACCTTTCCCCCCGACCTCTTCCTCTCTCTCTCTTCTCTTCAGGAACCTCGAATTTTTATGGTTTCGGCCACTTCCATTCATCTCCCGCGGGTCGGCTCAAGTGATTAACGCTCCGCAGAGTCACACCGCACATAACTCTTCTCCTCTTGGGCCCACACACTGATATTCAGTTTCTAGGAACAGTTTTGTTTACAGGAATAAAGCCTTAAACAATTAAGGAACTCTTGAGATTATGATTTAAATGAAATGCGGTTTCTAAAATTTCATTTTAATGCTACGATATACGTTTCAAAGACACAGAGATTATTCAGACATTCTAAGTTTAACCAGAAAAATTTATTGAATAAGAATTCATCTACAGCTAAAACGACCGGATACAAGGACTCAAACATATCTTGGGCTGAGAATGGTAGTTGCCTGCTTTACACTACTCAATATGTACAACATTTGTAAATAATTTCCTTGAATGATCCTATATTATAAAGATATTTTCACAGGAACAAGATTTCGAACTTCCGTCTTGTTCGGTCAAGATATACATGCAATATATCAAATAAGAAAAACTTTCTCCCTACTACCTAATGGGATACGATACTTTCAAGAATCCGCACCCCAATTCAAAAGTGAAATGGTATTTGCATGGCCATAATTAATTCGCTGGAAGCTAAGAGTTAAACGTTCATGATGATACGATCTATTCAGCTAAGCTTCGTCGTACGAAGAATTCAACATTTTCCCGCGCCACTGGACACTTAGAAGAGATAAATAAGTAAAAGAGATACAGCAAAAAAAATGAAGCATTGCAGAAGCAGGTTCTTGAAAGTCGAAAGGTAGTATACATAATAAATTCCACTCCTGCATAACCGAGATTATGCTAATTAATTAATCCACACTTGCACCACGGGGCATTGGATAGATGTCCTGGTGGATAATGAATTCGCTGGCCATCACAAACTTCGAGTGATCGAATCCCGGTCGTGGGTTAAACATTTATTTAAATAGTTTATCCATTAAACCAGTCATATTAATTATTTCAGTATTTCAATAATATAATGTTGGTTAGCTATCGGCGTGGCAAGTAGCATGACTGGGTGGAAAATATGAGCTACCTCAAATCGAATATTCAGTGAAGTAGTCAAATAATATTTCTAATTTGGATTCAAAAATCGCTTCCGTTTTCTAATTTTATTATATTCTGTAGCTAAGTATCATGTATATTATTTTCTTAAAAGCGTTAGCGTAGGAACTCCAATGGTAATACACAACTAAAGGTCATCCGAAAAAATAATGTCCGTTTTTCTGAAGATAACTTGTTCGTCCGTGTTAATGGATTTCTCTTTGAATTGAAACTAATACGGTGATATTTTTCCCGTTAACTGTACATACGGTTGGAATAATGTTAATTTCTTAACATAAATAAATACATTCTTTGGTTATTTATTACGGCAGAAAATTTACTCCGGGTCCTATTTCTACAAAAGAACTCGTCAATACATTTTTACACCTTCGGGTTCAGCGGCATGTTTCTTTTTCGGAGTCTGAAATTATTGCCAAAATATTCAATTGTCCCGAGTTAACAGCAACTGTAAATGTGGAATAAATAAACTGGAATAAGACGGGACTGGATGTCGCGGGACCCGTTGTTCAAACCTGCGAATAATTATAAATTAAATGTATAACTAAACTTATTTGCAACTTCGAGGATTTGATGACAAAGAAATGGGAAAAAAAACTAACTAGAATTAAAGAACGGAACTTTTATTTTCCACAGTTCATGTAATTCTCGACACCATCCTAGTTTTATCGCATGGCAACATCATCCCGTCTTATGAAAACGCACACTGATTTCTCCTTTCAATTTCATCACAGAAACGTTTCACCTATATACACCTGACACCATTAATCAAAGGAAATTGTGTGAAACTCTGAAAGAGCTGAATAAAATAACACATCATCGCTAAAACATACTATACGTATGTCTCCTGACGCCCGATGCTGCCGCTTAGTCTGGTGCTGACGTGAAACACGGAGCAGAAGAGCAAGTTCGCTGCTTCTTACACGCGCAAGCAAAACCGAATTAATCCCATTTTATGATGCATGTGATGAAAACCTCTAAAGCGATTTCCAGAACACCCTCACGGAAAAAGAAAGGCAAGAAGGACTTGGTACCTTGACGACTTTGTGCATGACGCGTTGAAACCATTTACTTTCTCAACATGAAATTTAACTTAGTAAATGACAACCTCTTCCATTCTCACTCCCATCTCGTACACATATCCCATTGCGCATCCGCCCCTTTCCTCCGCCCACCTACCACGAACCCTCGCCCTCTCCACCCGAAATAAACACAGACAATGTAACATATGCGTCGATCCCTTCACGTGACCTATACACGAGCCACTCCCTTAAGAATCCCATCTGCACCGCCAAACCCCACCCTCTCCACTCCATATGACTATGAGATACCAGCAGTACAACGCCGCCATTTTTGTTAACTTTGCATTTTTCGGACCTGGTGATGCTTGGGACGCAAAAACGGTGGCGCTCGTGCAAGTCATTTGACCAATTATGCACAAAGTCTTAAATGCAACGCAGGAACCTGTCACGTTTATTGGAAAAATTATTTTTCACTTCTGATTTAGACAAATTGATGTTCGACCCTTCAAGGAACCACATTTTTATAAAGCGTTCTTAATCGTAAAATCAAAATTCGAAATGCAATATTTAAACTAAAAGAAATAATTGTCAGGTCTTGTATCTGACGACGACACACGTAGTGAACCAATACGCGCATTCTGTTATCCTATATAGCTTTTATTTAGTGGAAAATGCAATTTATATTTTCATTATAAGATTAGGAATCCTTCCACACTATCATAGCTAAAACTATGAACTTAACATAATTTGCATTTAATTCGGTCCTGCACTAAGGAAAAACGATATGTGCCATTGTCGAGAAGGGACACCATCTTTTATTGATCTAGAAACCTAATAAAAACCGAGAACTTAGCTATTCCATTAAAGAGGAGAGTACGGAATTGCGGCATTAACCTCCAACCCACAAGAAAATCTTCCTCAGTGTCCGAAAAAAAAATAAAAAATGGCCTCATTGGTCGAGCACACATGACACTTTATGGCGAGGAAGATGTTTTAATAATAATAATGTCAAAACTTACGAAAATCATGGGACAGAAAAGCATATCAGACAATATTGATTTTTTTTCGGTACAACTTATACGAAACAGTCATCTATTTTAATTATTTTAACCAGGAAATTTATTCCAGGCATGTGAACGTCAACTCAGTAATCCGCATAGAGAAAGTCGTAATTTATTGATATGCTAGAGCTAAAGTGGTAAAAATAATAAAATAACTTAATTATTTATTATGACCCCTTGTGTAGTTTTATTATATTGCCTTAAAAAATAGTCGTTAAGTAGACCGTTCTTGGGAATATGACTGGCTTTGAGGATTCCCTAATGGTCGTTTGGTGTAATTGAAGGGATTGTAACATTTCCCCCTATACTGCATAAAATAAATATGCCGAGCACCATCTTTTGTTACTGAGCTCTCAGTTTCATGGTATTGTTCAAAACTATTAATTAAAAATTTGCCATTTTCCCCAAAAATATTTACATATACATTTTGTGGAAAATTGCAAATTTTTAATCAATCATGATATTCCACCATATCACGCCTGAAACGTCTCTTTTTACTATCCTTAACGGCTGGCCTCGCAGGACCTTGGTTAGCCCTACGAGAGACAGCGTTATATCCACTTAAAGATCAATGAAATATATAAAAATTACGTTAGCAATGGTAGTTAGGTATAACATCCATCCAGTGAAAGCATCTAGTTATTGTAATGTTTACGATTTCCTATGTTTTTCCAAATCTCTCATCAGTGATGATGTTCTTTGTAATTAGATGAGCAGGTGTTAAAATGTTCATCCGAAATTAATATCGAAATTTGGAGTGATACAAGTAGATAAAGCAAAATCAACTCCTAGAAGAAAAACAAATTTGCTAAGGGGCAATGCTTTGAATAATGACAGTGACGAATAAAATGTTTACGGGAGAAAAAATGTTGGCACCCAAGAATATTGAACCAAAATAAACCAATATAACGGGATATCAAAGAGAAAATTTTGCAAATTTTGTTTAGAGTTGGCGCGACATGCACCAGCTCATCGTGAATGCCTAACGAAAACCAGGATACCTAGATGGCCACAGAGTCAATTCCGACGATGCTGCAGATCGATACTGCCGGACGACAGTGATTTCCAGGCCAGGACAGATTACTCTCCGCCTGTCGCACTTCATCAGCATTTGAGCAAGGAAGAAACTCCGTATGTTTCAAAACAGCCTTTTTTCCAAATAGAAGAGCGAACCAGTATCTGGCATTACAACAACGTACTCATCAACACCCATCCTAGCCAATAAAACATGTACTCTGATATTTTCAGGACTTCTTTTCTACACTTACTTTAAAAATTCATCTCCAGCATCATGCCCTGGTAAAGTTATTATTTACTTTTGAGCCTTATGCACTTAAAATTTTTATTATTAGCTCCTTATACTATTTTCGTTCAATACAATTGTCTAACAACCGAAATCAAGAATTGTAAGGGGTCATAAATGCCTGGCATCCATTTAAACATTCCAATGACTATTAGAAACTTCCATATCACGTCCCTCTTTTAAGAACTCACGAAATCCACTTATAGACCTAGAAATAAAGAATTAAATCGAAACTATTACCTTATTGATCGGTTTCAGCCAGTTAAGACAAGAATCAGGACCTGACTTGTCGAATTGACACTCCCTGTTGATAGAGGATGCAAATGACGATGCTTTTAATTATTTGACGACTCCCAGATTACACGTAGCCTCACGAAAAATCGTTCACGATACTTAAATTATCCGTTCACCTCTACTCGCTTGGGTCTTTTGTGGAAGGGGGAGAAGAGGGGCGTGAGAAGTGGAGGAATAGGGGGAATGAAGCACGAGAGATAGAAGCGACTTCATTTAGATGAAATGAAGACCACCATTTCTCCTTCGTATATTTATACAGCCACCTGAAAAGAACTAAAAATGGCATTAAAGCGACAGGTGGCCATTTAACGGGGGGCGTGAATGGGGGAGGGGGAGAGGGTTGGAGGAAGGGGCGGGGGATGCGAGCCCGAAATCCGCCTTCGGCCGGCGATATCGTCGCCGCCTATCGCCCTTCGGGCCACCCGACACTCCGGAGATATCTTAATCTTCATCATTCTCCCGTGGAGTAGATTTTATTTTCGGAGAGCGTGTGTTCACAGCAGAGTCCCCCAGAGAATGGAACCGGTTTGAAATAAGACCGCCCAATCCAAAATCTCTTAACCGGTAATTTTTTCACACCAAGCCAAAATGTGGCGTGCGCATGTGTTCCTCAGGGTGCGTGTGTGTGTGTAACGCTCCACGCCATGGAAAATAATATATGCAATTGGGTAAAATGAGATTTTACAGTGGAATTATATGGACATACACGAGGTTTCACCGTTGAAAATTTACTGTAACCGTAATTACAATTGTACACATCTCGGGTGCAGGTAGAAGATACTTCGTTCCAGTGGTCTCTTCTTATGCATATTATCTATAATTCAACATTCCACCATTCCATTTAGCGTGAATTAATGTCCTAACTGCATACACACTCTCAAGGGTTTGTCGGTACGTTTTGTTCATCATGTCACAATGAATAATGCAAAATATCGACATCATTCGTCTACGTAATGGGATTTCTCCGTTATCGGATGCAGTGCGAACGATATAGTCGACTGTTACATGTACGTGGTCAGTCGAAGAATCTTCCTCATATCGTGCGCTTGAGATTACCTTATGTTGAACGCTCAAAGCGCATTGTGCTTCGAACTGATTAGCAACACAAGTTTCCACGTTTTGATATTTTCGAACTGTCAGTACCAATAGAAGGAATTTCACACCTCCCTTTGGAAAAGAACAAAATGCTCTCCGAGTGTAATAGTTTTACGGAGATATTGATAGAAATAAAATATAGTACATGAAAAATACTATATCGACAGTTATAAACAAAAAATTCATTACTATAAACAAAATGCAAGAATTTATAAATAATGCATTGGTAGTAATTGGCAGGAACTAATCTAATAACTTGGTTTTTGTTGAAAAGCTTTATGCTCGTAAATAGCGATATTAAGTTTTTTTAATTGCTATGGAGTACCTATAATTGATTACATGCCAGGAAATAATAGTTTGCGATACTTTAAGCTCAACTGAATTCTGGTCACTTCAAATACGAATATACAAGTATATGTATTGATTTCACCGAATGCACTGCAGTTAAGGTTTAAGGGCGATTTAAAAAGCTTTTAGAGCTAAATAATAGAAACATTAACTGGTAAAAAGTATTGTTTATAAACAATTCAAATGGCAACGCAAAAAAAATCAAAAACATAACAAGGAAAATAGAACTGTTAATGAAGGAAACTATGTCTCTGAACAACAAACCAACATCTCTATGAATCAAACCAACATAGAATATCATAGGTACCGCTAACACAAGTGAATGGATGGAAATGGCTAAAAATTTGAAATTTTATAGAAAAACAACCTCTTAAAGACGACATAAATATGTTTAAAAATTGTATTGAACGAAATGGTCACAGCAAAGTTTGCCTTTATCTATCTGGCAAACCCTAATTAGGCTTTTGAAAGTAGGCTGTGGAGAGGGATGGAAAAGGTGAAATTGACAGAAAGGAAAACAAACGAGGAAGTAGTAGGCTTGTTGAGGGAGGAGGGGTATATGTTGGGAAAGATCCGATGGAGGCAGGAAATGTGCGTGCAGTGTATTTTGACTAGCGATGGGTTGTGTAAAGACTGCGGCAGAAGGGAGAGAATTAGCCAAACGAGGAAGGGGCAGGAATAGAATAGGGATGCTGGGCGGAATGAATGAAAGAATCAAGCGGAATTGAAGAAGGCTTAGTGTCTGATGTCAGGTTGTGTCATGTCAGGAGAGTGAAAGAAATGTATCGCTGTTCAGTCTCTTCGTCCAATTCACACCTTGGACGGTAAAATAATAACCTAATTGTTAAATTCACAAATTTCGGAGGATATGGGAATGAGTTTCTTTCTTTGTGCCGTCTACATTTTCGCAGTGTGTTACAATTCTAAGAAAACCTTAAATAGATTTTAGAGGGCGTGTATAGCCTATATGCATCTTATTGATTTGAGAACGACACGTCCAGGTCTGGAGTGTATTACCACTCGGCTACTATATAGTATTGGTTAGAACAGAAATGCCAGGGAAAATATTCACCGTAGATGAGATTCGAAAATGGACTCATATCACTTCTGGAAGCCAGAACAACGCACTAACTCGATACGCATGCATTATTTCACCCCAAACACTTTTCCTAGGTTGAAATTTTCTCTCTCTGTTTAAATTTCAAATGCTTCCAAATATCAACTAACTCTTCCCTATCAACTTTCCCAGCACACATTAGTAAATTTTTAAAACATTGTGGATAAAAAAAATTCAAATGGTCCATTGAGGTTTTCTCTTCTCAACCATTGCACTGAGTTGAGCGAAATAAGAGAAAATTATCGAGTGGAACTTGGAATAACTTAGCACAGCGAAATTTCTGCATGCGCGGAGTGGATGCGTGCTTGCTCGACAAAATCAGCCCGAGGGGTCACGCTCAGAAAGCCGCCTCGTTACATTGCAAATTTAAATCACAATGGTGAGGATAAAGATGCATGCATAACTTCATTTCCTCCTAAAAATCCTGCAGAAATTGATTCCCGATATCACTTACGGAAAACGATATGGCCTGAGGTGTGAAATTCTTCATTTAAGAGCACTATGTCTGGAATATCTTGATCAAAAAATAATTTTGAGATCCAATATGACATCCTCACGTTCAATCCACGTTCACGGACAACACAGGAAAAATAAAGCCCAACATGAGAGATCCACAAATTCCAGTGGTAGAGGAAAGGAGCTCCGTCCGTTTATGACTCAATAATTTGCTGTTTTCCAAAACAATTAGAGCAGCTTTAAATTTGATTCATGATGATTAGGATGAAATGACGATAAAATGACGGGATATGCAAGTAATTACACTTTTAATCACAATTAATTAATGAAATTCTTTGCTATTTTGTTATCTTTTAACATACACGATACACAGATCGACAAGGGAAAAATACAGAAAGGTGAATCCAGCACAATGCTCCGAGAACAAATGCTGAAACAGTCGTTTGGGATGGTACACGGAAGCCTAAGGGGCGCACTACCTTCTAATCACCCAATAGCGGAATCGCTATTAGAAAAACACGTAGTTATCCTTTCCCTCTCGGGTGCCTAAAACAAAATCCGCGATCAGTATGTCCTTACTACAGTTTGAGTGATGCTGGGGGAAATGTACGAACATAATTATACTCTCGTTAAACGCCTGTTTGTAATCGTAATCCCATTGGTGGCGATGGAAGTTGTTATGCTGAAAGCGGCGGAACTTATAAAGAGAAAATAACACCGCGGCTAATAAAGAAAAGGTCACCCGCAAGCTGGAGCGTTCCCGTGAAGGAGCTTCTATATCTCAAACATACAAAGACGTTCCAACAAACACAAAAAAATGAAGACTTCTTGGCGGACGACGGGCACTCACGGTGCGGTAAAGTGTACAAAATGAACACGGCAATGACAAGAGAAGTGAGGATATAAGCAGTAAATATAAAACGTGACACGGGAGGAGTGAGATTTTTAAAAACTGATAAGGAGGTAACGGCTGAGGTGTTCGGACGAAGACTGGGAGAAGGTGGGGAGGAGTGGATGTCATGGAGAGAGGAGAGGAATGAGACAAGTTGGAGGGCGATAGGTGAAGAAGGGGAGGCATATGGAATGGAGAGAAGGGAATCGGGTTGGAAACAGGCCGGGACGGTCGATATACCAAGAAAAAGCGATTCAACTAATCTCAATATTTGAAAAAGTACGAGCATGCAAAACAAACGAATGAATAATTCTTTTTGGAAACTGATGGAGTGAAGCTCGTAGGGAATCATATTCATAACTGATGACTTTGACCATCAAATGAGGAAAAATTACATTATTTAATTCATTGGAAATAAAGACAGTTCCCATGGTCCGAATTTGCGTTACCATCGACCAAAGATGAGTATTTCTTTACTCAGTTTACGACATTAACATACCCAATACCCGCATTTCCAACAGTGCAAAAATACCCCAATGCCCGCCGGAAATCCTCATTTTACTATTAAGTTCTTTTAACATTTATTTCTTTGCCAGTTTCTTTAATTCCCAACCTATCAGAATTTGTAGTAAAAAATTACGCCACTCCTCGGAATCCGACTCTTCAACTTAATTCGCCGGTTGACAGGTTAACCGTCGTTTTTTTATAAAGAAGCATCCATGAACCATCAACAATAGTTTTCATTGCACGTTAAATGGTCAAAGTATAGGTTAAAATATTTTTATTTACAAAGCCTTTATATTCTTAAAATTTAAACGAGCACCCATTTTGAGTGGTGCAATAGGAAATCTTCGCCATTTTGACGAAAATTCTAAGCTCTAATAGAATTTTCTAATTCTATTCCAAGTTACGATTTTTACTTTGTGCAATGCTAAAAGGATTATTCTGTGAAAAATCCATATCAATTTAGATCACTTCTTACTGCACATCACTCATTTTATGGACAAGAGAGGAGATTATATTATGGTGAAAGAGGTGAAATTCTTTCGATTGCTCTTTACATTCTTCACTTTTCTTTACTTTCACTCTTGCATTATAACATTTTGCTAAATTATAAACGTACGACCAACAGGTTTTCTCCGGTGAAAGAATAAGCTCGAAATGGGTGTAATTTCATAGCCAACCATAACGCAATACTAAATGAAACTTTTTTCCAAAATCCAATTTGTAAGCACACAAGGTAATTCAATAATGAAATAGAGTAACTTTGACTGTCGAAAATTCATCCTAGCTTCAACACTTATCCACCGAGAAAGTATCCATAATTAAAATCATCTCAAGAGTTTTACGGAAACCCAATAGACCTATGTCAAGATTTCTATATAAACACAAGGAAAAAGGTACATGTTTCTACGGAATTCGATGGAAAATCTTAAATTTAAAGAGAACGGTCACTTTTGTAATGGCTTTGGGTGGAGGTTGGGCGAAGGGACCGGCTAGAAGTGGTAGAAGGCGTTGATGAAGGGGCGAGGACGCGGAGTGAATTCGATGATATGGAATGAAAGGAGAATTCCTGAGCGAAGAGCTCTCCATCTTCCCCTTCGGTCTCCCATCCGTTCCGAGTTGGTATCGCGTTCTAACACTCTTCACCTCACCTCCCAACTCCTCCCTCTCTCCTTTTCGCCCATTATGAAAACACTGGTGGCAGCCTGAAAAACATATTAAGCACAAAGAACGGGATGGTGCTGTATTTTTTCCCCCTTCACAAATGAAATGGGAAAGGCGGAGATTTATTCGCCTATGGCAATTACCGCGCCCGTTCCCCACCGCACATTCCTCGCATTCCCGTCCCCCCTCCGGCTCAATATCGAAGGCGCGCACATATAAACTCCGCGTGGAAACCTCGCACGGATTAAAAACCAACAAGGGACGGAAACAGACTTATCATATCTTTCTGAAAATTATTGGTAGCCGGAAGGTGACTTAAATTGCGGAGATATTACGCTCGAAATGCATATACTTTGACGCAGCTATTTTGTCAATTCTACAATCCAACGCAGATAATAATCTAGCACAGGTTTCACAGCAAAGGAGTTGATCATTTCTCATTTTTTTATGTTGCTCGCTATTGACTATTTCTTTTTTTTCTAACACATACTGCACAATCACTTGTTTTTCTCTTAATTCACCAGACGACGCAAGGGAATTGGTTCTTAAACACTAAGATAAAGGTTAGGTAAAATATTAGCCACAAACAACCCCGTTTCGGTTTTCTTAGGTACCGTGGGCGATCAGAGAAACTTTTTATCACCCCAGAATATTAAAACGTCTTAGATGACGTACAGCAAGCTATCACTACTCCAAATTGCAGAATTAGAACTAACTACGTACTAAATAACCCCTTTCCTTTCAGAATTTCCGTTTAAATGAATAATTGAGTTCTGTTTGGCGTAGGTACATAACGATTAAAAGTAATTATATCTACGTCTACATGGTACCTCGAAAGATACCGCTAGAATGTATGATAGGAGTTGGTTCCACACAAGACATGTGACATCAAAGTTAAGTGTTGCTGAACCGTTAGTTACTAATAACTCTATTAAATACCCGTATTTCAAATAATTTCTACGATAGCTACATGCACTACGGCATCTACGTGTGAAATAGTTCTCTCTGTAGGATAGGAGTAGAGAAGAACACTAAGATAAAGGTTAGGTAAAATATTAGCCACAGTTTAGTCCAAATAAATGTTTTTCATGGCACGGTCGTTTACCGTTATTCTTATTCAATATCATTCGCGGGAAAAATGATAGCTTAAATCTGTTAGTTCGGCAGAACCTCTCAAAATATTTTTATGATCTCTCCAGCTGAAAAGGCAAGCAATATATTTTTACATAAACGTAAAAAAGACAAGATTTATGCTAAAAAATATATATGCTAAGTAATGATGACGCACAACATGATGTATTTTTGAGTTAGGCGAAAGAAGTAGACCTTAGAAGTAGAGTACAAGCAGACTTCCGTTATTACCCAGGCATGGAAATACTGAATATTTTAAATAAATTTTGTTTTACTGATACCTCCCACTTCTCCTACTTTACTACCATAACATGGGAATAGGTGATGTTTCATAATTTCTGGTGTACTTTTAATTTTAAAAAATCAGCATGAGTCTCCATAGTTTACATTATTAAAGCGGGTTTTTCAGTAATAAACAATACCAACCACCGTAGAATGTGGAACAATATGGCTCAATGAGTATTATAACTCTTATTGGGAGCAAAACATATAATAACGTCAGCATACTCTTCATTTTCAAATTTACAGCACCTCCCTAAAATTAGGAACAGAATCCAAAATAAATCATATGCTATTGGAAAACATTAAAATTGAACCGCAAAGTTTTTAAACATGGTTTTTCTGCAACACACAGTTGTTTTGCAAGAAGCAAAAGTTAAATAATCTTCAAACTTCGCATATCAATAATTATCGACACGCCGCAAGTAATTTGCCACTTTTAACACCTAAAGTCTCATATTCCACTCCAGATCATTCATATATACTCGTACTTTCAAAATAAAAGCATTTAAGTTCATTATTATCGCTTGCAGACCCTATTTCTTCAGCAAAAATAAATGTTTAATTATGATTATAGGAACTCGAGATAAGTTTCATTAGTAGGAAACTAGGATGAACATTCTATTTTTTATTATCGAATTTTGTTTTATATTCGAAATTACGAGAATTTTAACAATGCATTCAAATATTTCCCAAAATTCAGCGCTATTATTTTAAAGCATCCCCTTAGCTAACCGTGCCTCTGCTTACGAAGCATGGGGAATACACTCAAAAGGAATCTACGGAAAAATCAATTAGGATTTATTTACTCGACTGATGAAGTAAAGTAAAGATTCAGGAATCAATGAATATACAGTTACAACCTGTGTATTCATTCCACGCTTTAACTTAGATTCTGGCAATCCTTTAGATTAAAATGTTGTATTCGTTTCGATGTTGAATTCTGGTTCAATTTTTAAACATACTGTCAAGGTAAACCGATAGGAAAACTATTTCTCTCACATGCTATATCCTGAAAATAATCTCCCTAGGTATTTTATAGCTTAGTTACTAGCACAGTCAGCTAAAATCAACTACTTTCGGCGAACGTGCGGGAATAGCAAAAATTTCGCTTGTTGAATCTATCTACTATTGAACCAAGCGCTTCACAGACTCTGGACATAAATAAAAGACATTCCAATTACTAATCGTTTAAGCGTGCTCCGAATGCAGGAGTAGTGAACAAACTGTAATTCATGGACATCTATTAACGAGAACACAGCAGTTTGTGGTTATTAAAGCTAATTGCAACGCAATAGCGTCATTTCCATCTGGTTCTTTCTTCATCTACTTGGGAATAAGAACCCATGAAATTAGGAAGGAATCTTGCTATATACCTCACTACATTTCCCACGCTGGAATAAACGGAACGAAGAAACTAATACCATACTTTTGAAACCAGACTTGCGCAACCCAGCAATATGAGATTCCTTTCCATTTCGCTTCCTCTCAGGATTATTCAGGTAAACAGAGGACGTCTAACTACATTTTCTGTTAATCTCCCTCTTCTTGCATCGACTTAATTTTACAAGCTCCGCGAGGAAATTATAATCGAGGGGTGGTGCTGAGGAATTTGTTACGGGACAAAAGAGAAGGTGAGGTGGCAACCATTAAACTTTCACAGTCGCAACCTTTCGGTCTTAATAGAAAAGAGTGGGGCAGGAGAATGGGGAGAGGTGTCGTTAATTGCGAGGATGCTTGGCTAAGAAGTCGCAAACTTCAGGATAGGACCGTTGTTTATCGGAGGGAGACACAATTTTCATGTCACACCCTGTCTCGAGCAGTTGGGGGGAAGGGGAAGGGTAGGAAAGAGAGAAATATAAACGAGATGATATGAGAAAACGTACGCACGAAATGCTGGCTGGAGATGAAATGGTGAAATCTTCGAGGAGGGAGAAGAGATGGTTTATAAAGTAGTCCAAGGAGTAAAGAAAAGGGGGTGGGTAAATTTCCAGTACGTTTATGCATGTATATATATATATTTTTTTTTTAATTCCAAATAGTTTCACTGCCGAGAAACACGGAAGAGGAAGGAAATGAACAGAACATTATTTCATATACGCTTCTTATCCTCAGTCGTACATTCACAACAGAGTGCACATTTTGAATTGGAAGTAAGATCCTATCCAGGGCTGACAGAAAATGCCGTCCACCATTGGCCTCCTTTTTTAAGAGAATGTCAAATGAAAAATTGGAAGTAGACGCCCACACATCGCAGGCACAGAAATGAGATTTGAAAATTCATAAAATTTATCCGAACAAATAACTTCAATTTGACATACATATGTCTCGACCGAAAACATGCACGATTTTCTTGACAGTCATCACTCTGCAGATGGTAGATGTCTGCAGCCCAAACACATTGCCATAGAGCATAGTAAGTAATAACCGAAAGATTAAAAAAAAAACTATGCTCTTGCGTCTCACATCTCAAGAGTAAAAACTCACAGAGAATTGACACAATAAAATCACAAATTATATTACACCACAAGTTTATTCTGATAAAATATACAAATTCTAAGAAAGTAACACTTCGCTAAAAATTAAATCTTCAAAATATTTAACTAGTCAGCATTTTAAAACTGTGATGGTGAATCGTGCCACTACGACTAACGTTTGTTTAAAGTCATTAATTTCCAAAGTTTGCAGAGAATAGTTGAAAAACACATCAACCTCGAAACAATTTTCGCAACATACAATTTTTGAATTGCAGGATCAGATACTACATTTATGCAGGTATATCAGATACACCTATATTTATTATTGTGATTTCAATGGAAAATTATAACTAGCTGAGGAGTCTTCTACAGTACAAGCGCATGCCCTGTGATGATGAATTCCTTTCGTATAGGTGGAACCCTTTATTGGTAATTTCAACTACAAAATTAATTAACAAAAATTGTCGTAATTAATTGGCGTAATTAACAAAAATTGGAACCATAAGGAGTCAACTGTAGAAGAGAGACAAAAAACTGACCCAGTGTTTCTTTCTCTCAGTTTTTCAAATCTTTTCATGCTTTCGGAAAATGTTTGGGCAACATTTATCATTCCACCCTCACCGTTAGCCGCTCTTATTAGTGACATACATTGCGCAAAGTCACTACAATTTTGGAATTCATGGAATACTAAGTTATACGATCGGATATTTTTGTTTCCAATATTCCATCTCTTAAAGTCTTTAAGAGTACTGGAGTTGAGTTGCGGAACATGGTAACCGAAGTCCAATCAACGGGAGCGCCGAGACGAAGAACTTGGTCTGCGGGAAATGGGACGGCCGACTGCGGAGAGGTTGGTTGAGGGATAAGGGGTTTATGGGTTTCATAGTCTCATAAGCGGGCAGACTCGGCGCATGTTGCGGTGATGGCGGACGGCCGAGGGCGGAGGGAAAGAGGGAGGGGAAGGCGATTTATTCACGCCACCTGAGGAAAGGGGTTTGGAGAAGGCTCTGGCGATAAGGGCGGAGGAGTCCCTTCAATCCACCCGAGTCGACCACACATAGGGAGCGTTTTGTCCGCCGGTACTGGGTGCGGAGAGTGGTAGGAGGGGGGAAATGGGTGAGAGAGGAGGAACATGGGAGACCCGGGAGTAGGGATCGGTCTATGGTGCTGTTTATGCCGTCAAGGGGGGGGGGTTGGAGGGAATCGAGTGTCCGGAGTGCCCCTCTGCGGGGAAAGGCCACTCACTCCCGCCGGCTGTAAATCTACACCGCTCCACACTTATGCACACAAACTCCTCCACCCACGATTCACTTTGCCCTCCTTCCATCCGAGACTCCCCCGCAAAACTGACTGCAGTGGAACAAATCCTGGACACATCACTTCTTCCCACTCCGTCTCTTCGACCTATGACTCCCATTTTCCACCGCTAAAAGCCCGGCTAGCGTAAGGTATCTCACGCGAGGTATTTTACGGCGTTCCTCCCTCCCGGTTACTTTATTTGAGGATGTCACGTCGGTGCTCTGAGGGCCGCCGATGAAAGAGAGCGTGTCGTCGACGCCTCGACTGCTTTCTGTGGTTGGTTGCATATGTCATTCGTTCGCCTACCGAGGAGGCCGATCAATGACTGGACCGGCTGGTCAGTGGCAGTCAATTGTGGATGGAAGGACATATAGGCTTTGGAGAAGCCCTTTCCTGATTAGAGCTCCTGACCTCAACGTTTTCTCAATGTCCCTCGCCCAACCAACTAAAGGGAAGTTTTTCTAACTTTTATTCTTAGCCTATAGTGAAAGTAGTCGCATACAATATGAAGAGAATTGATGACAGGCACGCTAAGTAAAGATATGAAGAAAAGGACTTCAATATTAAGTGCAGCCGTATATGGATGAGAAATCTGGGCTTGAGCCAAGAGGATGACCGTAGGTCGGGGGCTTTTAGATGTGGGTGGGGCTAAGGATGAGGAAAGTAAGTCGGACAGAGAAGAAGACAAACGTTGCAGTTTTAAAAAGGGCAAGCGAAGAGAGGAGTTACTGGAGATTTTCCGAAATACATGCAGAAAAATTGGATTAAGAAATGATGAGGGCTAGTGGGACGATGAAGGCCGTGATAGAAGGGAGAATACTGGGGAAGCTGGGTGGAGGAAGGAAGAGTGCACGTTACCATGATGGTTTGATAATTGCTAATTGGAACTGAAAAAGAAAATAATAAAGGACAAATGAAAGAAAGTTCTAGAGATGGATAAAATATAATAGGCGTTCAGGACGGTCCAAAATCAACCTTTAAATAGATAGAATACCTTGAATGGATTCTCATGGAAATAACCACATCAAAATTCTTCTTTTTTGATTAATAAAAACTTTATCCCTATGAGACTCTGTACCTGACTTGTGCTGTACCTATGTCTGCGTAAATCAAGGAAAATATTTTAAATATAATTTTAATTTCTGAGTATCCTTTACTTGTAGACGTATTTATCACCGTGTGAGACATGCATCCATCACTTGACGACTGCAAGCTTTTGTTTTGCCAGCAATCTTATAGGAATCCACTCCAGCCTAACCTTCGCTTGGATCTCGAGTGAGAGAGCAAATCTCACATTGGCGTGCCTTTTAACTTATTTTTCCTCGCTGAATATCATTTATTCAATTATTTATTGCGGCAAGCCGAGAAGTTCGACCCTTCATTGCAAAAACGAGCATTCAACCTGCAAACTAAAGACAGCTCAATTCATGTTTCAGCTATAATTTTCCTCCATCAGCCTTCTGTGCATTAGTTGTGTTGATGATGGTAACCTAGGTGATTTATTTACTTTCCGCAGTCTATAGTGAGAACCGCTTAACGACCGGCTTCAAAAGAACGATTGGACCAGAAGCATCCGGCATGCATATAATTATTTACGTATACCAATAACTACTTTTTTTTCAAATAATTTTCTACACTAAGAATGACTACTTGCTTAACATTAATTTAGCAAACTAGACTACAGGAAAAGGCGCTGACATGAGCGATTTAATCGTGAAATTTATCTCTCGAATCATTTTAATGCGCGATTCACATGATTATTAATAGTGAACTATTCAGTTTGAAGGCCAGCTTAAAGGAGAGAGATGACTGTCATGTACCCGCACATGAAGGAAGTTGCTTTCAAGATACGCGCGTTCCTCGTGAAGTGCAAACTATAATTCTCGACTAAAAGTACAAATCAACACGGGTTGGAGTACACTGCAAAGTAAGCGTTAACTGTCCTCAAAACACTCCAGGAATTCGCACTATTCGCTCACCAATGCCTTCACGACTACGTTGCTCTTGATATCTACGATCACAGGTTAGTGCATAACTTTTGAATAAGCAATAGGATATCGTTAAAAAACATGTTTGACAACGCTTTGGACAGTATTTGCATAATATGCCGGGAATATCAACCCGATTTACCACCGCGAGTCGGTCAGGGGTGACCTTGACGCCATTAGTCGTCGAGTTGTCAGCTTCCGCTGTGCACATGTCTATTAGATAAGTTTACGATAGTTTGTTTTATGAAAATTATCCATTAACAACCAGTCGGCCAAAGAGCGCAAGTGGAGAAAGTGATGAGGTTTTTAATTCACCACTGGCACGCACTGCCGTTAGCATGGAAAGCGTCAAACATCTCGCAAAATCTTTCAAGAGACAGAACGAGAGGGTTAAAAAATCAAAGAGCAGGGGAAGGAAGTATTACGCAAATGGGAATGGGGTAGATGGCGGGCCTCCTTAAATGTTTTGGATGGCAACAAACGTAAGAGATCCTAATGGAAATAAGATTGTCAAGAAAATCTATTCAAATACACTTAAAATAATGCCTGCCTGTTCATGCTCGTTCTCAAATGAATCGAATGCAGCTCGAAAATCGAAATCTATTATTTATAACCTATTATTATAGATTATTTATATTCTATTCATTTATATAGATGATTTCTTCGAAGTAACACGGAAGTGTTAAATAAAAAACTTAGACAGCAACACACAACATGAGAACACATGAAAGGAACACTTACACGTTATATCTCGATAATTTCGACGGACACGAACTCCGTCGTCTTCGGAAGATTAGTTAGGACGTTAGTCAGTCCTAACTAATCTTCCGAAGAAGACGGAGTCCGAGTCCGTCGAAATTATCAAGATATAACGTGTGAATGTTCCTTTTATGTGTTCTCATATTGTGTGTTGCTGTCTAAGTTTTTCATTTATATATATATATATATATATATATATATATAGAAATATATACGATATATATATATATATATATAGTATATACATTTGAAAGCTTAAAACTTTTTCATGTCACTCGGTTCATATTTTATTTCAAAACGTCTCTTTCTGGACAGTTCTCATATTTTATCGTATTGTATCGTTTCATCTCGCATTCAGTAGAATAGGTAACGATGTAAGAATCAAGAAGTATATTTTAATTAGGACATTCCAGGTAAAAAAGATGACCCGCAAGAAGATGATCATAGTGCTTTATAGTATGTATACTAGCATCCAGCATGACAAACTTGGGAGGGAGAAGTATTCATCCGAAATCTTCATTAAAGAAAATATATCTGTCATGTTTCTCTACAGTACTAAAATATGAGCAATAACATATCATCAAAAAGATGGTAAGCATTGGAAATGAGTTGTTTCAGAGGAATGATGAATAACTCAAACGGAGGCTTTGTTAAACTAACAAATAGGCTGTGCAAAGATGACAAGATTGTAACTGAATGAAAACACGGAAGGGGTAATCTTATTCAACTCATTTTGAGACACGGATTGCCTGGTGGAGATAGTCGTCGAGGGAAAGTGAACCGGAAGAACTATGGATGAAGACCCAGGTTGAGTTATAAGGATTTAGTAATGACAGGTGTCAGAGAGAATGATTCTATCGGCACGAATAGGTTAACCGATGGAAGATCGAAGTGAATACCCACGCAAAACCAATAGGAGTGAAGAATGAGTGATTGTCACATATCTTTTCTCGGACAATAGTACAATTTTGGCCCTCTAACATGTAGTGTTTGCTGTTTAAAAACTATCAGTGTTGCTCTCGTCACATGTCATACGAACATGCGATACATGATTGAACAAATATGTGAGATCGGCGGGTATCGTGTTGGTATATGGGCTGGACATACGATTCCCATCACGAGTTTATATCCCGACAGTGTTGCATCTACCATTTTGCAATGATATCCCGGTTTCTACTTGAACCCCATATGGAGAGCGCTTCAAGTCACTCCAATCGTTAGGGCGCTATGCATCCCCCGGCACCTTGTGCTAATAATAAGCTACTGCCGAGTATGCGTTTCTCTCCAACTTTTTTTCTTACCCAATAAACCCTACCTATGCCATACATATTCCTAATGGCGTGCATGACCTCAGCTGTCGGTCGCCACCCTCAACAACTAATATTATGATGTCGGGCATTAAATGTTTTTACAGTTACTATGATGAGCTATGAGCTACTATTAAGTAATTATGATCGAGCATTTATGACTATTCTCAATTGCATTCAGCAGAAGTCTGTCTAAGATAACTTAGGTTCTTAGAAACCACTGATAGAAAACACATGAGAGAATAAAGTTCAATGGAGGTGGTAAATAAAGATGTCTCTGGTCGACGATTTCCCTTCCCCTAATTAAAGAGTTTCACGCCGCCTTTCGAATTTCACTGCTTCCTCTTAATGAACTCCCTCCTTTAAAGATGAAAATGCACATGCATTGTCTGCCCAAGGGAGAGGGCGGGAGGGAGACAAAATGAATGCGGTGGAGAACAAACGAACTCTTGCCTCCCCTCCGTTAAGCACGCTCTTCCTTCCATCCCACACGCGAGGCGGTCGACCCTGCCATCCATCAATTCGCCTTAATTTTCCGCCCGCTAAACGCTAAAAAGAAAACAAGTCGAGTTTCCTTAGCGAATTCATCCCCCCACTGGAAACAAATACTCCTCCTCCTTGACTCCTGATCCTTCACATCACTCCCGTCCGGGGCATCCGTCCACTTTTTCCGACTGCCTCACCACTATTATCCTTACATCTCCCGTTCGCCGAACACCACGCGCGGCATTTGCAGCAAGAAATAAGCACCGAATATCAACGCACATAAGATCAATGGACATGGATGTGTCCCCACTTCGAGAAAGAAGATTGAAGGAAATACTTGTTTCATTTCAAAACCTTAATTCTTAGGTGTATTCGTCATTTAATTGTCTGACAGTATTGAGTTTGGAATAAGTGTTTTGAAAAAGATACAGCGTTCAATTTAAGTTGGGTCACGAGCAACTTGGGGGAAAAGATACGGAGCGCACAGGTACGACACGCAGAAGAGTGCTGTAATGTAGCCGTTAAGAACATTTTCACGCTCTTTTATTCTCAATCAAAAAAAAATATTCACAAGAATCAGAGGGCTTCAGGTATCTGAAGTGCCTCATCATGTCTGTAATTACTAGTACTCAATAACGTTGGCGAAGACTTTCATTCGCCCGGACGAACTCACAAAATATTGTGCGCGCTTCCAAAAATAAACATTCGAAACCCAGCCTGCAATTTATCCCAGTATACATGTTGAAATTATTTTTATTTGAATTGTCTCACAGAAAAGAGGAGTTAGTCTTGTATCTGACAATACCTACGTTATTATTTCAGTGGAAGAATACGCTCTTTGTAGTGAAAGGAATGTTTATCTTAATGAACTGGGAATGAATAAACCTGACCAGGAGGGTAAAGCTTCCCAGGGGATTTACGTAAAACTTCTGCCTGGTAATTTGCTAAAATGAGATCTACAAGGCAAGCTCTGCGTAACATAATGAAACTCTTCCTAAACAGAAGCACCATACACCAGTGAATTTTCTGCGACTTTGGGTGGAACCCCCTGGGATAAAAAAAATCCCAGAGGTACCGAAAACTCATTACGTTATTCAAAGTCAGGAATAAATGAAGTCTGAACATAAAGTTCTTTATAAAAGCAGGACACTGCATGGATATACCTTACTGGGGTGAAGTCTTGACGACCCGAGAGAATTAATTTTATTCTGTTTTCGCTTCTTTTAATTAAAATCACAATTCAGTCGCCTGTGACAGAGCACATAAATCCCCTGATTTAATACCCGAAGAATGGTTTTGAGTCGACTCGTGTCGTGGGCGTGGCCGTTGGGGTAGGGGAGTTGGGGGATGATGAGGAGGCGGGGGAGCTGGAGGCCGCCGAACCCCACAGTAATTCCTGAGCAGTCCAAAAGAGTCGTCTTTCCCACCCGCGACGTTTTAATTAAACCACCCAAGTTTGAAAGAAAGGTTTAATGGAATGTTTTAATATGATTTCCGGAAAAAACACCCCGCCTCATTGAACCGTCTTAAACGACTTGCCCCCTCCCAACGTCCCTCCCCCAACGCGGTTCCAAAGGAATATCTTAGAATCCCATAAGAATCAACGCCTGAGGCTTTAGAGCGCCGAGAGACCGCCGACTAATTTGACAAGTAAACTTGCACGTTCAATACCCGGAATTGTAGAAACAAGGTTTAACTTTCCATTCGTAAATGTTTTAACTTGGATATCAAAGACCTAAATTGGAATTCGGATATAGAGGACCCTATTGGAAATCTCATTAAGATAATACATCCATTCATGGATATTCATAGGAAAATGTCGCCGTTTTCATAGTACTCAATGAAAACTGCAACGCTTTCTCATGGTATTTTTTAGAAAATTTTAGGTGAATTTCAAGAGGGAATACGAAAAGTTTTAGAATATATATTGACCAATTTTCTTACGATCTCGTTCCGCGTGCATGATTGAGATTTTGTTGAAGATAATTAATCCGGGAACGCACTTATATTTTACATTCCGAATAAAAGTACTTGCATTGGTAATCACATAAATCGGCTCGTAGGATAGGAAGCTTTAACGAGGGTAATTTTGCAATGCTCCCAATTTTATTGCAAAAACCAAGTGAATTCGAATGCTCAGAATCGGATTTATGAATCACTCATGTAATATTTTCAAAAATCTACATTGCATTGAACACTTCAAAGGTGACCCTCTCCTTGTGAACGAGAAAAAAATGTAAAGATTAAACATGAGAAACTAAAAAAAAGAAGAAAATTTCGTGAAGCAATTCCGCATATAACTCAACGGTTTTCTTGCGAGCTATTTTCTTACGGCCCAGGCGACGTGGCCCCCACGACTAATGGCGGCAATTCGATCAACAGTGGCACGCGGGGGAGCGACGACACGGGTTCAATAACGTCGCCGTCGCTTGGGGCAACGGTGCAAGTGAAACAAGAAATCGTTGCTTCGCCCCCTATCTCTTTGCCTTATCCACACCTCCCTCCTCATTCCCACAACCCACTTCGTGACACGGTTTGCCCCCACGGACAGATGGGGTTAGTGCACTTTTGCATGCAGAAGGGGAACGAAGCACACGGAAACACGTGAACTGAAACACATGTCAATCACTCGCATCGCGTTTTGATTCACGAAAGAAATTGCCCAAATCTACGATTAGATAAGAGCACAATAAGACAGACATGAGCCACACGGCTTACCTTCTGGGCCTCAAATTTCCAACCATAAGATGGTTATGTTTTCCTCTGCATAAATCATGAGCAATAGGAGCGCGAAAATACGATATGTATATAAATATTTAAATGCTGGTCTTACGACCGACCTATTTCTCTAATATGTATAACGAGTTAAATATGCTTGTGAACGCATTTTAAACACATTTAAATCAGTGTTTATAAGATCAAACTCCTAAACTTAATAATATTTCTTTAAAATCGTTCTCTAAAATTTTAACAATTAAGTTTCAGGAGAGAATCCAAACCGCTTCAATCTCTTGGAAGGTCAAGTTTTTCATTTTCTCAATCACGTTTCTATTTGTCAGTTTACTTATTTAAAGCGACATTAATCTCCATTAACTACGCTGGAGATTACTCAGAGACGGAAACAGTCGAACGTCCTTCTGAGACGACCTGGAATGCGTTAATAATGGGAGTAGAGTTTTGAGGGATTACGTGATTACGATGGCGGCAAATCCGCCCCGCTCGTTCCGCGGAATCCTAGCTATTCCGCTCAGCAAACATTATCTTCTATTTTGGATCTCTGTCTATCTGCGATTGTGGGAAGGGGGAGAGAAGGAGAGGAAATCCGACAGAGGCCTGTACTTTTTACTATCCATCAGCTGTGAAGCCTTCCCAGTCCAATGCAACCACCCCTCCCCCATTCTGCGGTCCCTCTGAGGACGCCTTGCCGACGCCGCGGCTCGCCATTCCTCCCTCCCCCCTATCACTCGATTTTGCGCGGAAGAAAGGCGAGGGCGAGGAGATTATCTCCTCTCAGCAGCTCTCGGAGGAGGCAGTTTGTGAGGAGAGGATGGGGGGGAGGAGGTTGAGTCGTTTCGGAGGTGGACACGAAAGAGTAAATAACTGAATTAACAGCTTCTTTATCGTGTGGAGGGATCGTTCTTTTAACTGCCAATAACGCAACTCACAATACACGCTAAAAATCAAGAAGGGGATGGAGGGAGGGAGGAGGAAGATGGGAAATAATAGTGCTGTTCGTACGAGGAGGCACTCGCTTGTGGTCTCGTATGTACAAAGGGATTGCCGCTTGCTACCAAATCAGGCGAATAATTTACTCTACAGAACCTGTTGGGAAAATAGTGGGATAACAATTTATCAACTCTTAAATGACTTGCTGTCGTAAATGTCACCGTAAGGTTCGTTACGTTACAAACATACTAATTACATTTTTGTGTGCACACAAATTAATTGATTTTTTTCAAGAGCCTGTGGGCCCTCATCGATGCGTACAAAAGCGAGGAAAGGGAAACACTTTTTGCGTTACTCAACGCCTGGAAGTCTTACCCTGCGCTAGTTTTACGTCGCTCCCAGTCGTGAAAGAGGGATGAGATGCGCCATAAATGCCCAAAGCTAAAGCAAATGCAAATGAGGAAAGGTTATACTTTGAGAAAAGAAATTTCAGAAGAATCGCATGATGGTTAAATTATCGTTAAATTGTTGGCATGTTATCGATTTCCGAGTCCAAGATAATCCCATTTCATTCCTGATTAATGATACTTCTTTTTCGTCAAAGCATTCAATTTAATTCGGAAGTTGAAATTGATCATGTCCTTATTCTTTATGAGCAAAATGTGATTGATGATTCAATCCAGTCCCAAATTTCAATTTTCTCGCAATTTCATTCGCGCTAATCGAATAAAAATATATCCTATTGGCGGCGATGCTGTTTCTTAGGCATTTCTTATGGATTGATTTTCCTTAATTAAAACCCACGTAGCACATAGTTTAATCCGCAATTTAAACAAACTAAATTAGACTTGGATACAATATTAATTGAATGTCGCCACAATTGAAAGTATGTTTCCTTTTACTAACACTCTTATCCAATACTGTAAGGAATACCGAAGCCTGTATGCACTTTGTTTAATGGAAACAGATATTCCTGATATTAATTGGTAGAAGTAAATTCGAATGTCAAATGAAAATCCAATTTTTTAGTTTTGAAACTTATATGTCATAATTTCTTCGACATATAGTATATTTTTGGCACGATTCTTTAATTCCTAATTTCTATAGAACAATAAAATCCTGCCAAAAGACTTTCATGTTTGATGTTTGTTTTGAAGCCCCTCCTAAAATTATGTACAATGTACTTTGCAAGTATCTAATTTGACTTCTACAGGTCACTGGAATGGAAGTTCATCGAAATTTTAGCCTGATTCACCAAGGACCTTGGTGCAGGAGAGATGACGCAAAGATCCTCACTGGATTAAAGATAGGCAACAGCTTGGATTGCAGTGAGTCTCTCATTGCTTAGCAAACGTGGTCCACCAAGCACGTGAGGCGTATAGGTAACACGAGAAAGAGGGTTCACCATGTGCGCCACATTGTGATGTCGAGGAAAGCATCAAAATATTGATGCACG
Source organism: Hetaerina titia (assembly GCA_037158775.1). Classification (NCBI taxonomy): domain Eukaryota; kingdom Metazoa; phylum Arthropoda; class Insecta; order Odonata; family Calopterygidae; genus Hetaerina; species Hetaerina titia. The sequence goes on from CM073771.1 coordinate 40,051,436, forward strand.
TAACCTTGCTCATCAACGGGCTACACAAAAAAATGCTTACGGAGAATGCTGGCTGCATGGGAAAAAATTTAGGTCAAATTAGAGGAAAATAACTAAATTAAAACGTGGAATTTCATTATCGTCTAATTTAAAAAAAAAGACATAGGCAATCAGTTGCAGGTGGTATAAATAGTAGTGCAATATAAATGCAGGTAAAAACAAATAGTGCAGGTCACAGGTCGTGTACCGATATCATGAAATCACTCGTGAATCTATTATCACACAGAGTTGACAGACCTCTAATTGCTGTTACATGAGAGGCAGGGGTCGATTGAATATCCTCAACATTGGGTTCATGGATAAGGGGATTGGTGGGTGGAGAAAGGGCAAAAAGAAGGTTGAAATTTGCGTCTCGTAGTTTTCGGAAGATACGTTAATGCATTCAGGGCGAAGGAGCATGCTGGAGGAGCCGTTAAAAAATGAGCAAGGAAGAGCGTATGGCATGACGAGGGTGGAGATTTTGCAGATGACCATCGGTCGACAGTTTTATTCGACGGGCGACCGTTCACGGAAATGCACTCGAAATAAAGTCCCGACTCTTGAGAAGGTCGCCATCTTCCCCCATCCATCCTCACCATCTCTCCCCTCCTCTCTCCCTCACTAGCTACCTCCCTCTCCGCGTAAACCGAGGCGCTAAAATGGAATGTCCATCGACACCTTGGGCAAGAAGCAGAGGCAGACGGCGGCGGTGGGAGAGAGCTGTTTGCAGTGTAAAAGAGCAAAAATAATCGGGGGAAGATGGGATAAACATGTAAGTAGGCCGGCAAAAGGAATGGCAAAGTTGGGAGAGACTTGGAAACGAGAAAAGTTAGAGAGAAATACAGATCAAACGTGAGATAGATTTTAAGAATACTCTTGCGAACGCGTAGATAAGGATGGCCGAACGACTGGCAATCTGGCCGAGATGAATTTTCCTGCGTATTCCATAGTTTAACGAGAAGGAAACTTATACATTATCTTTTCTTTAAAATCCTGAAAAATCTTTAATTTTCTCTTAAAGGCGTCACCATGAGTCTTCCTCATAGAGCTCACAAGTATGTTCTACGGCGGTCTCCTTTTCCCGTCACTCAATTTTTAAACGAGTAAATCACCAGTCGGAAGGATTTGTTTGAAATTGTTTAACAATTTGCAATCACCTCGTTACAACAAAATGTAATCGCACTAGTGAAGTGGTGAAGAGTACTGGCTTACCACGCCGACAACCCGGCTTCAAGTCTTGTCGGAAGCGGACTTTTCATCTGCATTCGGGTTTCTGCTCTGGTGGAATTTCTGGAGATTCCCTTTGAGGAGAATCTCCAAGTGTAGCATCTTGTCCGTCTGACAAGGCGTGAAACTATGAATCTCCAGACACCATTAGCAAAGAGTAGGTCAATGCCGACGCCACCCTCCTTCCAATCCCTATGGCCTTCCATGTGCAATGATTACTCACCTCTACCTAAACCTTACAATTGGCCTCAGCTCTATCCCTTTTGCAAACGCAAATGGGAATCCTTCCTCCCTCCGACTCCAAGTAACTGCCACGATTAAGAACCTCCTATATTTCTCAAAAATAACCCACCTTATTACGATAAAACTTATGCAGAATAGCATGAAATGGGATCAAACACAATGAATATGAAAATGTAAGTCAGCAAAACTATGATGAAAAATGTTAAGCAGACCATAAATAGGTAATCTCAATACATTCTTAATCCGATTCATCCCATCACTATGGGGAGCAAAACTAATCCCAGCCTCATATGAAATCCTTTTAGTGATTATATCCTCGAAAATTATTAATCGAAATTCACTATGTTACATTACATACTGCGCCGTATAATGTTTAAACTTCCGATTTTGCCAAAGAAATCGTAAAGTTTTCGAGTCCCAAGTTCTCCAAACGTTTACAGTAAAACAAAAAAATCTTAGGCCAACGGGTTTATATCCAGGGTACGCCTCTAACACACCCCCAGGTAAATCCAATTTGTGCCATGACTCAAGAACCAGGATCTCCCTGGGAACCCGCAAGTAGCCCTGGAAAAGGAACCTCCAGAACCCCCACCCAGGTCTGTGAATTTCACGCGCCGTAGTGATTGGTGTGAGATCCACCCATCGATTACCGACAATATTATCGATTAAGGGATATTGGAAGATACACTTGAATTTTTTATTGCATACTCAGAATACATATCTTCATTTTTCACACCGAGCACACCCGAAAATAGCCAAGATAGGGTTTTAATATCGGATTACAGAGCAGAAAAATAACATGAGGACAATCACAAACACCCAAGCCAAGCAAGTTAAACTAGAGATTAAATCACGTGCATAAAATGAAACTAGGTCTCTTTAGCGATAATTTTTATTATATTTAATTATCCCGATCGACTATCCGTATCGTACTAGATCATAACAAAATGGAGGAATCATGACAGTGAGATTTGAGTGATCACATGTAGAACCGACAAATTTAAGATATCATTTTTCCCATTTAGGATAAGGGATCAGAACTAACTGTAAGCGACCGCGCTATGGAAACCTAAATATTTCTTCTTTGTTTATTCCAAGTAGTCTAGCATGTCATCTGTATTTCATGTAATCTTAGCGTATTGTCCTTCTTGCTCCTCTCGTATGCGTAGAGAAGCATTACACGCTTAGATTCCGCAGAGCATGTAGTTTTCGTTATCTACGTTATTTGAACTATCTAACAGATTTATTATGACTAGCAATTAAGAAATATAATTTGTCATGCTGCATGCCTGGGGATGGATCACACCTGGTCCCAGCTTACGGGGCATCATGCAGATCAAGTCCTAGGTGAAAGAGGAAAATTCAGCTTGGTGAGAATCGATCTCGCGACCTCTATGTTAGAAAGCGATGACGTTACCCCTCGCACCACCACCGAGGCAGGTGAAAGGTGCTACTGAATTTTCGAAGGGATTCGCCTAAGGGTAAAAACTCCTATCCTTTGTTCGGGAATCAGAGTACCCTTGTATGGCCCAGAGGGCACCTCTCGTCAAGTCCAAGAAAACCGACGTCCAGCAATGGTTCTGCAAAGACACCTCAGGTGATTTTCGATCACCATCGGCCGGTAACTTAACCGGTAGATTACCTTAATATAATAATAATCTTGACATATATTATTATTCACAGCCGTGAGATTTTCACATAAATTATCTTTCGTTATATATTTTAAAAAATGTATGAGTCATGCTTTTCTCCGATAGCGATGCATACTAGTATAAATAACAGTAGCAGGAAAGACAGTTTGGAAGTCTTTGAAATGTAATATTAAGGATGCCCAAGTAAGATATATATATATATATATATATATATATATATATATATATATATATATGTATAAACCATAAACACAGTAATCAACCCGAAGGTCGGTTTAGTAGGTGATGGTAGAGCTCACCCGTGTACCAACCCCAACGGCGTGTGAATATTCACACATCAGGGTAGGGGGGCCAGTTCCTTTCCCTGTGCCGGTTATGGTTTCCCAGGAAAACCTGGTACCCGAAAAATTAAGTAGCTTGGGTGGAGCTGCAGGTGCCCAAAGTGCCTTGCCCGGGAATCGAACTCGGGACCCTTCGGTCAGTAGTCCAACGCTCTACCCGCTAGACCACCGCGACCCGCATATATATATATATATATATATATATATATATATATATATATATATATAGATGATTTCTTCGAAGTAACACGGAAGTGTTGAATAAAAAACTTAGACAGTAACACACAGCACGAGAACACATAAAGAGAACACTCACAATAATATCTTGATAATTTCGACGGACTTGAGCTCCGTCTTCTTCGGAAGATAAGATATGACTAAGCATATATATATATATATATATATATATATATATATATATATATATATATATATATATATATATATATATATATATATATATACATATATACATATATACATATATATATATATATACATATATATATATATATATACATATATATATATATATACATATATATATATATATACATATATATATATATATTATTAGGTAATCTACCGTTTAAGGTAGGTTTTTGGATGGACACAACTATCAAATAAACATTTTGTGACTCCCCACCTATCAAACTAATCTATATCAGGTCCCTCTTCATCTCGGTGTACTTCTTTCCTCCCTTCATCCCGTCCAACATCCCTATCCTGTTCCTGCCCTTACCTCGCTCGCCCAACGTTCTCCCCTCTATTACCTTCTTCAACATTCCACTACCGCTCAATACGCCTTTCATCCATTTTTCCTGCCTCCATACGATTTCTCTCAACAAACCCCTCTCCTCCCCCACCATCTCTAGTCCTTCCTCATTTGTTTTCCTTTCGGTCCATTTCACCTTCTCCATTCTTCTCCACACCCACATTTCAAAAGCCTCTAATCTACGTCTATACTCCTGCTTCAGTGACCACGTTTCCGCGCCGTTCATAGCTACGCTCCATATCAGAGTTTTTACGAGTCTTGTCGTAACATCCCTACTCAACGTCCCCGTCATCAACTCCCTCCTCCTTGAGAAAGCCTCCTTGCCTAGCGCAATTCTTCTCTTTACGTCCCTACCACTTTGACCGTATTGGTCCAAAACACTTCCGAGATATGTAAACTGTTCTACCTGCTCTATTCTTTCCCCGCCTATTTTAATATTTAGCTTAGCGTTTTTCTTTCTGGAAAATCGCATAACCTTTGTTTTATTAATATTGATTCTCATCCCATATTTATCGCACTGAACCTCCAATTCACTCAGCAATGCTTGCAATCCCTCGAATGACTGAGCAACTAATGCTTGGTCATCAGCAAACCTAACGGATTTTATGAATTCCCCTCCGACTTTCATTCCTACCTCCAGTTGTTCCCATGCGTCTTTAATCATTTCCTCCACATATACATTGAACAGCACCGGTAATATTGGGCAATCCTCCCTTGCGCCTCTTCCTAACACTGTCCATCCGGACTCTCCGTTCCCCACTCGCACCTGAGCAGTCTGAGACATGTACAGGTTGCGGATCAGTCTCCTGTCCCTCCAATCCATTCCTATTTTCTGCAATACAGCCATTAATTTTTCCCAATTCACTCTATCAAACGCTTTTTCGAAATCTACAAAACAGACAAAAACGTCCTGGTTGTATTCTATATTCCTCTCAATTAGTGATCTCATTACTGCAATGGCATCACGTGTACCTCTTCCCTTCCTAAACCCAAACTGATCATCCCCTAAGTAATCATTTGCCTTACTCTCTATTCTTTTGTTGATGATCCTGAGAATAACTTTAGCTGCGTGGGATATCAAACTTATTGTTCTGTAATCCTCACATGATATAGATTTTTCCTTTTTTGGAATAGGAACTAACACCGATCTCAGAAAATCTTCCGGCCAGATTCCTTCTTCATAGATACTACGAATCAGTCCATATAGGGCCTTCTTCCCGCATTTTCCTAAACATTTCAACAGTTCTACAGGTATGTTGTCCACCCCCACGGCCTTAATTGCTTTCATCTCCTTTAATGCCCTTTCTATTTCATCTTCAAGTGTTCCTGGACCTAAGCTATTTTCTTCTAAGTCATGTTCCTTTTCTATGTCTAGCATTGTTGACCTAAGTTCTTTGCCATACAGTGTTTCTATATATTCCTTCCATCTCTCTTGGATCTTTTTTGTGTCAAATATTATCTTACCCCACTTATCTTTAACTGTTAGCACAGATCTTGCCTTCTTACTTCCCGATAATAACTTAACCTTGCTGTATAGAGCACCAATTTCACCCTTCTTCTGTAAACTTTCCATATCCTCGCATTGCGTTTTGCACCATTCTTCTTTTGCTTTATTTGTGGCCCTTCTCAATTTATTGTTTAACTCTTTGTACTTAATTTTGCCTAACTCTGTGTTTACATTTTTCCATCTTCTTCTCTCATCCATCTTTGCAATCATCTCATCCGTGACCCATGGTTTCCTTATTCTTTTCCCCTTAACGGTTTCTATAGTGTCTTTTGCTGCTTCCGATATCCCTTGCTTGATACATTCCCATTTTTCTTCGATAGCACTCAGTTCTTTACCGTCATCCATCATTTTCTCTACAGCCTCCTGATACTCCTTCCTCGTTAATTCATTTACTGCTTCTAAATTCCATTTTTTAACCCGCCGCCCTTGCCTTATCTTTTTAAAACGGTCGTTACATTTCATAACAACTAAATTGTGGTCAGAGTCCGCATCCGCTCCTGGGAAACTGTGCGAATTCATCACACTGTTCCTAAACCTGTGCCTAACCATAATATAATCTAACTGATACCTTTCTGAGTCACCTGGCATTTTCCATGTATACCTTCGCCTTTTGTGATGTCTAAACCATGTGTTGGTGATGACTAACCCCTGTCTCCTGCAGAATTCAATCGATTTCTCCCCGCGTTCATTCCTCGTGCCTAACCCATAGTCCCCCACCTCACCACCCTCTCTTCCTTCGCCTACCGTCGCATTCCAATCCCCCATCAGTATCAAATGTTTCCCTGCAGGAACACGCGCGATGATATTCTCTAACTCATCGTACATCCTATCGGCTTCTTCCTACTTGTGATTTCTCGGTGGCATATATACCTGAACAATGACCAAGTTCGTCGGCTCTGCTTAAATCTCTACGAGTAAAATTCTATCTGTCGCTTGCTCTATGTTGACTACGCTTCTTCCTACCCCTTTATTTAATATTATGGCAACCCCTCGTTGGCTCTCGTCCCCGCCGCTGTATATCACTCTATAATTGTCACTCCAGTAATCCCCGCTATCCTTCCATCTCACCTCGTAGAGACCTAAAACATCTATATTACCTCTTTCAATCTCTCGCTTAATATTTTCTAATTTTCCTGTCCTCAACATTGCCCTGACGTTCCATGTTCCTATTCTAACTACTTTTGTCTTCTTCTGCGTCTTCTGTTCTGCTGCTGTTATTTCTTCCCTGCAAGGGTTTCGTGGGATGACGACCGCGGAAGCCTTGCCTCCCCCGCTGCCGGGCACGACACACGGCCTCTTGGGCCGAGTCCCGCAGTTGCCAGGACTCAATTTCTGTTTTGCGTCCATCATTATTTTCTTGGGAATGATAATTGAGGTGGTTTCCCGTTGCCTTCCTCAATAGTGTTTTTAACGTGACACCATCACTTAATGGCCGCCCCACTGGGGTCAGACGCCATTGCAGCCGCCTCACTGAGGAACAGACGCTGCGTGGACTACCTTTCGTCTGGCTCCTAACCTTCGACCTATCTGGCATGTGTGACCCTTCCAGGAGTTATTATTATTACTCCCGCCAGCACAGCTCTAGGGGTCATCGGAACACACAAGCCCTTCCACCACGACTAGGTTGTAGTCCATGGGACATATATATACATATATACGAGGGTCATCCGGAAAGTAGTACCCGTTCGTGCCGCATGAAGTGCTGACGACGCGAGTAGCCGCTGGACGAGGTCAGATAGCTTCAGTGGCTTGTCTGCCTTCTCTGAGCCAAGTTGCGTGACGCTAGCATTGCCTGTGTTGTTTCTGTGATTGTTTACAATGTTTAAAAAATTGAGAACGCCGCCAGTTGTGAAGTGAGGGCAGTGATTAAATTCCTCAATGCAAGAGACGTTCGCCCATGTGATATTCATCGCCAATTAAAGGAGGTGTATGGAGACAATGTAATGGACGAGTCGTCTGTTCGGCGGTGGTGTCGCAACTTCAACATGGGGAGGGGGAACACACACGACGATGAGCGTTCGGGGAGACCGTCTGTCATTACAGACCAACTGGTGAGCTCAGTTGACGAATTCGTGAGGAACGATCGGCGCGTCACAATTGATGACATCTGTGAGCATTTTCCCAATGTTTCTCGAACAATTGTTCATGAAATTGTTAAACACCATCTGCATTATGCAAAAATTTGTGAAATGAAAAAGATGGGTCCCTCGCATGCTTACAGATGAGCACAAAACCAAGCGTTAACTTTTTTAAGCGTTAAAACTTTTGCAGCAATTCAAATGGGAAACTTTCGACCATCCACCGTATAGCCCGGACTTGGCCCCTTCAGATTTTCATCTCTTTACAAAGCTTAAAGACTTTTTGGCAGGAAAAAGATTTGACAGCGATGAAGAACTTAAAGAAGGAGTGACCCTGTATCTCAATGAGCTGGCGGCGAAGGACTATGCAGCAGGAATACAGAAACTTGTCACACGTTATGACAAATGCCTTAATTTGCTTGGAGATTATGTTGAGAAGTAGTTTAAAGTATCCTCTTTCAAATAAAATTTTTTATGTTTGTTAATATTTACTTTTGTGTCTTTATTTCACGAACGGGTACTACTTTCCGGATGACCCTCGTATATATCCCTCCCTATATATACATACATATATATATATATACACACATACATATATTTATATACATTCTATAGATATATATATATATATATAGTGTGTGTATGTATATGTATTTTTTTAAGCACACATAAGTGGTGGCGTATGTACACGTATATTTTTATCTCGAGTACCTGCAAATTTTTAGAAGAATTTGTATTCATATTTCGTGTTCATTTTCTTTTAAACTTCCAAAACTCCCTCGAGTAGGATTTGATGAGATGCTGCCGGGAAAAATATGGGAGGGTGTATATAAGGGGGTCAAGAATGGAAGAAGTGGTTTATCTTCCCGAGAGACGCCGAGGCACGCGCGCTTAGCTTTTTTCAGGGGCAAGAGGAAGAGCTCTGCCTCCCTCCTCCCCTCAAGCCTTCCTCCCTCTCCCGCGCGACCACCACCGTCACTGGAACGCAGGAATGAGAGCGAGCGTCCGACGACCACGCTTCCCTCAGGAACGCTTACGCTACCAATATTCCCACCTCCCTGCACTCCACTCTCCCCCTTCACTCCCTTGTCCCGCGAACATCCGTCCCCAGCCCACTCGAACCAGGCCGCCACTCACTCGCGCCCCTCCGACCACACTTCCCAAACCCCCGCGGGTTCCCGAAATAGACGGCCCAAGTCCCACGCATCTCGGGACCCGAAACGGTGGTGGGACTTACTTTCATCCCCCCCTCCCCCACCCGCGTCCTCCTCGGAAATATAAATTTGATCTCAGGTCCTCGGCTCGCTCACGATCATAATTATACACCGTGAAAGTAAATTCCTCCCCGCCGTCAAACCCTACGCAAAGGCACCCTTTTTGCCCCCCCAGAGAAAACCACTTTGGAAAAAGGTACGTTTTTCTAGAAGCACGACGCTGACCGCGACATAGGAAGGACGTATTTGCACGAATAATGTTTCCACCGTGCATAACTACGGGCATATTAAATCATCTGTCGCTTGTACACGCACGTATACAATTTCGCGTTCCTTATCATTTGCATGCGATACTAAATGAACCATTTTCGGTGCATGATCACATGGCTTATGTAAATATCTTTCGGGAAGAGGAACAGGTGTAATACGTACGGGATACGGCCAATTACGTATGGGATTTAGTTTACGTATTCAACGGCCACAACGATTGCTTCTTCACGATCGATGCATATACGTATGATATACAGCCAAAGCAATAAGTGGGCACATTAACGAAAAAGATCATCTGGTAAAATAATCGCACTTCTGCCTCTTCTGAAGCACTAGTGCGAAAAAACAAATTATCACAATTTGGAACTTTTTGAATTATTACGTCTTATTACGCGTTGTGTCTAGTGTAAAGTATAGGATTATCATTTCAAAATAATACAGATAATTATCATAAATTTTCGGCATTAAACATGAATCCAAGTTATTCGCAAAATTATTTTTGAAATTATCATACAATTTGAAGTAATTGACGTTATGATTACTAATAAAAATGTGCAATAATCATTCATTCACATAACTACCTTCGCCGGTCATTTAAAAAATTAAGAAATAAATTTCATTTGCGAAGATCGTCATCGTAGATGATCGATATTGTAGGTGATTTCAGTTTTTTGCGGTGTTCCTCTCCTTCCATTGATCCACCTCCAATCTACCTGCTGTCACCACAGTCATAAACATTCATTTTGACGTAGTTCCATACATATCTTTTTTTAATAATCAAGCATTATTTTGCACGTAAAAACAAATTTTCCAATATAATTAAATGTACATATAAACGTTCATAATTATAAACGAGCCTCTTCGCGTTTTGTCAACAAAATTATTGTTATATCTGATTATTTTTCACCCGCAATAATATTTTCATGCACACAAAGTGTTAACTCTTAAGAAATTAAAATAATCTTGTACATCAGTAGTCATATGTTGCTGTTCGACTCAGATTTACGACCGAAAAACTATCATACATCACCGCTGGCCGTGACATTCACAATGCTCAATGTTTATTTAAGACTTAAATCGCAGTTGCTATTGTTTAAGTGACGAGCAATGGAATATTTTCTTGAAGGGGAACTCTTAAAATCTATTTTCTGTGAATATTCATCCAAACATTACATAAGGAAATTCGGACCTTTTGTACAGCGCGTGACGCAAGAGCGCGCAAGGGAGACCAAGATCCTCAGTGGTGCGATTACTGATCAAGTCAACGCATAAACAGAGCGCGAACTGACCTCTGCCGTTATGGGCATAAATCTAAAGCACCAGCTTTTTCATTTCATTCCGAGGCCCAAAATTAATCCGGGAACGATGAACTCGTGATTGCCATGAAGTAATCGGCCAGGCGCAAATTAATTGATTTGAAAACAATAAAAATTGCTGAATTTAATGTTCGGACGATATCCTAGTCTGCGAACGAGATAAGGCCCTTTAGCGAAGGGGAAAATATGGGTTTCCCCCCTCTTCCGTTCTTCCACGCCATTCATTCAGTGAGTAGATGACGGGCAACGCTCAAATGGGAACACAACTCGGACGAGAACGACCAGAGGGGCTGCAAAAGTAAGCAGGTACCAAGAACCAGAATGAGACCATAAAAGAAATCCTGCTACGTGAAAGGTTTCGGGGGGCTTTGATTTTCTTTCGTTCGGGGTGGGAGCAAGAATTGGAGTGGCAGGTGCTGGTTTTGCATTTACCCTCTTCCGGGGGGGAGGGGGGGTAACCTAGCAGCGACCAGCATTTTTGAGGCAATGCCATTTCTCCGAAAGTCGAGGAGTCATTTGGGCGGAAGAAAAGAACAGAATAAAACTCGTAGAGTTAAAGAGAGCTGAGATTGAAGCAGTAAATAGAAATAAATCTCTCCCTCCCTCGCTGTCTCTCTCCACCACTCTCGAACGCGTGGTGAGAGAGAAGGAAAATTTCTCCATCAAAGAAGGAAATAAACCAAGGAGGATGGAAATGAAAAAAAACGAATCGAGAGAAGCGGAGGATAAATTTGCAATTTTCTTCCAATAAACGAGGTAGTTTCCAGAATTAGGAGAGGTTGACGCTCCACTCAACCGTACCACTTCCACTATCGCAAACACGAAGGAAAGACATTTCTTCTTTTTGACGCCCATTAGACCGGCGGCGACCAAGGATAGGAAGAAGTAAGTGGACTCAGTTGGAGGAAATAATAGAGAAACTTCCAACGAGAAAACATTTCTGGCTGTAATGAGGTACTGAAGATCAAAGTTGGTGAGTGGTATGACTTGGGGATATGGTTGTATGACGAAATAACCGCGTGGGCCAAACGATAGATTTCTACAAGGGAAATGGTTTAATGATTGCTAGCATACATTGCTGTATGTTTCCAACTTCTTTGAGAATTTTTGTACTTTCGAACAATCATGTAGAAACTAGCCTTAACATTAAAATGCTACCGGGTATATACTGTACATGGACACCCGTTTCGAACTTCAGGAGAAATCAAATCAATCAATCGAACAAAATTAGAAAAATTAAAACGAGTGAAAATTATAGAGAAGTTAAATATGCACGATTTAAGGTGGGTAAAAATTAAAATATACCAGAAAAGCATATATTAAATTACAAGTTAAGATGAGGGAATTTTATATATACTAAACACTAATCCTAAAAACTACGATTTGTATTTCGGACTTTTAGACAACAATGGATTCACATGATATTAATAAGAGCAATCACGAACACCCAAGCCCTGGGTTGAGGAAAATTCGCCAAAAAATGTAAAATAAAATCTGCTAACTCTCGTAGATCAGATAACTAGGGCACAGCCCTGAGGAAACCAAGGCCGGCCGGGATAAGGAGGTATTAAAAGAAGTTCAGAAGATCTCACTAATGCAAACGAGATTCAGAGGAAACAATATTATTGGCAAATATAAAAAGAAATAACAAGTCGCAAGACCAGCCAGAGGCATTTTATCTTTCCGGACGGAATAACCATCCTTAGTTCATCTAGTTCTTTCTCTCCAAAGATAGGGATATTTTTGTTGGTTAATTTATATGTTTGCTCCAAAATTAAAATGATATGCTTGCAACTTAGTGAGCAAGTTACTGGATCATACGCATCAGTGCCTTTATGATAAATAATTCGATCGAAACTGAGTGAGTCAATGAGTCACCTTTGTTCATGTATTAATGACGAGTGATGAAATCGCCCAGTAATGCTTATTTCGCAAGCATTTATGCAATGAATATATAGCTTTAAAGCACTTTAAGGGGCTCTTTTTAATTTTTGAAGTACTCCAAAACTTATTTTGGACTACTTTTAGGTACCAATTTTTAAATAATGGGATTTCCCCTATTTTTCCCATAATTTATTAACAGAATTTAAACAAATTTTTTCAGATGCTATTGCTAAAACAACTCTTATGCCACTTTTCGCATTATATCAGTTTTATGTGAGAACGACATGTATTTCTGCTCAATGAATCCATAATTCTGCGGGCATTTAAACTATACCGCCACAAGAACCCGTAAAAAAATCTTGGATTTTCTAAGTCAAATTCTATGAAAACTATCGCAGGAAGACCCCATTTAATCATCGTCATTTGATAGAGGGTATTTATCATAAAAAAGAGGACATTTTATCAAATTTACAAATACTTGGAAGCTCAACGCAACCCTTTTAGACAGCTCGGTCACACTACTAGTTATATACTTGTGTTTGGAAGTTTTCGATGGGGCTTATTTACAGGTACTGTACTGTACTTAAATTTTGGAATCCGAGACATATGCGAAGGACATTTTGTTCATTTCCATTTTACAAATAAGGACTGGAACCGTCAGGACACCTGACACGTCCTTAGCTCAAAGGTACAGAGTCCCCATTTTATCTCCATTTCTGACTTCGGATGAAGTCATATAAAGCTCTGGAAACTGGAGATTTTTTGTCGAAGGAGAGGCCCGGATATATCTCTCTTTCTCTCCAAAGATAGGGCCATGTATTACTATAGGGCCATTTTCTCACTTCACACGGGTGAAGTGAGAAAATAATTCAAGTGAAGTAATTAGTAATTTCCAATGAACTTTTTCTTCCGTTCAATTCATTATTTTCATTCTCGACGGGATTTCAAACCCGAAGTTTTTGCGGCGGCCCGGACCGCTTTCTAACCAATGTCATGAAATTCATTAAATGAAAGAGCCATGGTTAAATTATTATTAATAATCTATTAATGGGGGCCGAATAATTATCGCTTCCACAAATCGCAATTTTCATATAATTTTGTGTGACATAAAAATCTAGTATAGGTATATAACTAATTTACTTGTAACTAAAATTATACTTGGTTAACTAGTTTCCTATCCAAACAAAACAGTTTCCCGTACCACATTTCCATGAGCAGTTCGCAAGATATGTCATAGATGCGTACGTAGTAGATGAACGTGAACAAGCAGATACTCTTAGAGTCAAATAATAATCTCCGACGAGAAACCAACATGGCCAAATCAATAAGTGCCATGGATGGAAAGAGGGATGATATGAAGATATTTCAGAGACAAATAAAAGTAGGCGCACTCTGCAGAAAGAAAATAGCTTTACTTCGATAATACTCATTATTTTTCGATTCTCTCCGACAAATTCTTGACTATTTTCCCAAAATTCAACCCAAGGAGGAAGCAATTTATGCAGCGACTATAAATTCAGACCGCGCCGGTGACGTTAGCACGGACCAATAGTCCAAGATCTTCAGACGGGGGAAGGCTTCCCCGCTATAATGCCCTCTTTCGCCTCTTCATATATATATATATATATATATATATACAGAAAATATATATATCCCCACGAAAGTTTCCCATTCACACTCATAAATCCCCCGACTAAACCCCACCCACCACTCCCCCGCCACCTCCTCCTTCTATCCCGCCACCCCGATCTCAAGTGCAAGGTCACTCCGGGAGGGGGAGGAGGAAAGGAGAGAGAGGGAGATGTGGGGGAAGGGGGGAGGAGATAGGAGGAGGGATCGCCGCCAAATGACGCACATTTCGCCATTCCGATCGCAAGGAGGAGGAAAAAAAGAAAGGGATGTGCCGCAGCCTTTTCTTCACCCCCTCCTTCCTCCTCTCGAAAGAGTCTCGAGACTTGAGTTCCCCCATCCCCACTTCTCCGCCGCGGAAAGGCATCTCTCACCCGGGGCGGATGGCGTGGGTGGTCAGTGGTTAATGGGAAGCGCCGAAAGGTGGCAGCTGAGATGGGCCCGTAATGAGAGATGGCGGATGAGGGAGGGGGGCATGGGTATTAGCGGCGGCTGTGTGGGAGGGGGCGGGGAGGAGATGGTGGTGTTGGTTTGCGTGCTCGCAGTTGTCCAAGAGGGAGTGAGTGGGAGTGGTTCGGTGTTAAAAGGGTTTTGCCTCTCTCTCTCCCCGCCCCATCCCTGCTGTGGAATCCGAAATGGAGCAGGGGTGTGAGAGCGAGGGAGAGAGAGGTGTGGTGGTGGGAGGGCGGACGGAATTCCACGGGCGGTCGGATTAATAGCCAGTTCACATTGACCCGCGAATTGGAACGAGGAATTCACAACCCTTTTCGGCTCTCCCCCATTTCACCCCTTTTCACTCCAAATTCCCCTCGCCTAGCACGGGCATATAGATTTGTTATTTTTTTCATGAAAACGAGAGACTCCAACATTTTTCAACGGAATAATTTAAGGACGAAAAAACCCAAAAAAAGATGGAACAATACCGAACCGTTATCATCATCAATCCTTTTTTTATCTTATTTATACTCCGCGATAAAAAATGCAATCGGTATAATTTTCACCTCACCCTCGAAACGCTGGACCAATACGAAATTCTCTGAATATCTAAACACAGCACCCTTTGATTTATACCGGAATCCCGAACCAATTCTCACCTCGAAATCCTTCACTCGCACGAAAGATTAAAGTATTAAAAAAAAACTTTGCTTGTTTAATACATGGATTTAGGTACATAAATAAGAAAAGAATCTTAAATAAAAACAGGATTGAGAATATTTTTGAAGTCTCGAGAACAGCAGCCGAGCAAATAGCGGGTCCTGTCTCAGGAAAGGGTTTACTTTGTACGAAATAAGTTTTCTGTACGTTTCGACATGACCTAAGTCCTCGGAGTACCTTGATAACGTCACCAATCTTGCTCCTCTTGTATTCTCATTGTTTCGTGGGTTCACTTATAGTATGTTCTGTAGATGGCTTGATACTTCAGCCATACATTTTAAAGAGACATGGAAACATTAAAGATCATCAGTGATCACTAACTGGACAAGGAAAGCGGTTGACTATTGCGGTGACACTCTCTTCAATAATTTCGGCAGCATAACAATAATACGAAGCAATAACTCTGCGAGAAATTCGACACTTTCGGTAAGTACATTTCATAAAAAATCATCAATATCACTAAGTGATATATTCCCTTATAAGAGTACTGCTGGCTTCAATGAATTCTCCACATCCAGGCCTACTTATAGGAGAAGTACACTTCAGACAGACTCGACAAAAAAGAAAGTGCAAGAGTCAAACCCGGAATCCCGCGATTCGAAATTCATTCGAAAAAGAAAAAATATTATGTCAAATACGATGAGTTTGTGAAAACTTTCTATATTTAAAATGTTTACTGATATACCTTTGAGGCATTTTGAACCCGAGCGCTAGGTAAATCTTGATTACCCTTAATTTTAATGAGTTTTTTCCATACATTATACGCTTAAGCCAACCTAGGAGAGAAATCTTCCCTTACCATAAGTCGCGAGTTCGATTCCAGTCTAGTTGGAGGTCCCAATAACCTTTACCTGAGGCTCCAAGGTTTGCCTTTGTCGCGATTTTCCATGTATGCTGAAACTTCATTTGAACGTATTTAATGGATTTTTATTAGCAAGAATTTGACGTAATATTTTCAACACCGAAGGATAAAATACTGTGAAAAATTATTACAATCTATTCAGTTCACCTGCGGAGTAAAATTGCCAAAATTTAAGAAAGTTTCAATATTTTCCTTTACCATTCCGGTTAGAATAAATCATGTATTTAACGGAAACGGTTTACGAACACCCATGCTAGTAGCTCCTCCATCTTTCTCAACTGACTCATCAAAATATTTTAACGACTGCCGTTGGGGATGTCTCGTCGGAGTCCTTCCACCAATTAAGGAAGACGCTTCTCAACGCACTCTCCAAGTGTTTAATGATCGAAAGATCTTGGAGGTTTTTTTTACGCAAGCAAAGATTATGCTTTATCTCGTAGCTTATCGAATTGCACATTGGTTTTCATATGTTATGTGCTTCCTGAAAATGCACATTGGTCGATTGCGACAATCATACGAGGTCGATCAAAGCGATACCGATATATTACGACCGTAGTAGTCGCTGAATTGAATGGTTCAAAATCCACTCACCCACAATTAGCTTCGTGAAAGGAAAACTTAGGTGTTGATGAAACGCTAACAACGAAGATCTTCACACTCTTAATGGATACAGAAAAGAGGAAAAAATGGACGAAGGGGGAAAGTCAACAAATATGACCCGCACTCCATGCCCTCTGAGATAAAATCTTGCTATGAACTTCTGCAAGCCTCCAAGCTTTGCTTGAGCCGGGAAAATAATTAGCAATCTTTGTAAGAATACCAGTCACGAAAGACAGAATAATTAATACTACTAATTTATGAGCATATTACTGCTCATAAATGAGCATATCTTTTTTTGTGTGGGCAACCCTTAAGATCGAAAGTACGCACAAGGATTGATATACGAGTGGTGGTGGATGCTTAGCGTCACAATACTGAGCCAGTGAAAGTTATATTAAATCTACGATACACACGTCAACCTTGCCACATGGCGAATTATTTCTAAGTTTACATAAATGTCGCTTAAATTATTACCACATAATTAAGTAAACTCTATGTAATTTTCAGCGCATTATTCGGGCAACGGATATCATCTATAAAAGGACAGTGAGAAATATATTGGCACCACTTAGCAAATAAACATTTAAAGAAACAAAATTAGTAATTCGATGCCACGCGTACTAAAACATCTTGGCCACAATACAAAATATAGGCTACATTCTGGGTTTTACTGGCTAATAATAATATACTCGCGGCAACGTAATTACGTTGGATAATGCCAAAATATAATTCTACCAACAGAGAGCAGATCGAGGAACTAATGAAGCCTTTTGAGCAATGTGTGAGTGGAGAAGCCTAAAAGGCAACTGTCGAGAAGAAGAGGTAAATTAATTGAGCGCCTCGCGTGGCATAATAGTTAAATGGTTATCCTAACGGAAGAAAACGTGAAATGGAAGAGGAATAACTGCAGGGAAAGGCCGAGGATGAATTACGAGAAGCAGACAACGGAAGACTGGAGGACGAATGAATTGGACGTAGATCAAATTAGTTTTGAAGACTGCAACAAACCTAATGAACACAGGATCGATAGCCTGTAAATGATTCTCAACGAAAATTTACGAACAGAAAACTATTCCATGTGCAAACATACCGAAGTTATTTATCTTCCCCGTGAAGGTAAACGTGTGATTTGCGTCTGTCCCAAGAAATTTGAATTTTCGTCCGCTGCGCTCTTTGGCACGTGAAAGAAAATGTTGCGCTCACCATTACTTCCACTGTTGGCACGCGCCGGCGACGAACAGGATCGCCATCCCCTGGCCTTTAGTATCCTCTTTATTTTCGCCCGTTTTAAATGCTCCGTTATGTCCACTCATTCATTATTCCCCTTACTCGACACGACATTTGCCGTCGTCTCAGAAGACGCGAAGATGAATGCCGGTCGACGCGCGCGACGCACCCGCCCGCCTCTCTCCCTTCCCCCGACCCTCTTCATTAAGCCCATGAGCCGAGTCCAGCATTACCGCTGGTGTGACCGCGCTAATTTTTCTCTGTCTTCTCACTCGCGAGGTCTTTCATTCTCACCTCCCACCCTTTTTGTGCCCGATGCCCACGGGCTAATGCGTAAAAATTGAAAAGGTCTGATAGGAATGTTTCAATAGAAAACGCAATCCAAATACAATGGACAGCGACGCATCCATTCGCTTTTCAGTCGAGGGGCAATAGCATTTGAAAGCGGACTGATACCGGTCAAAATATAATGATGATCATGAAAGAAATTTCGGTTAAAGATCAAATGTTAAGTATTATCCCTTTATCCGCAAAATATAATTCGTTAGCTAAATAAATCTCTCTGGGATTCGTCTGTCCTCGTTTCGTGGTATGTTCGACAACGAGTTGAAAAACTTTCAAAAGCTAAATTCCACATTTTAAAAGTGATTCGTTTTCCGCCGCATTCCACCGGAAAATACCGGAATTATGGTCCATCGAATAAATCACCGAGTCTAAAATTTGACCGAGAAAATTCGTAAGAACTCCAGAAATTATTTAAGGGATAAAAATATTTTTTGAAATCGTATTTTCAATTGAAAGGGATAAATGCAATTAAATCAATGCAAAAGTATAAGACACACGCACAAGAAGAAACCGGAATAGAATCATGCACTTCCTAATTGAGATCTCATGTCTGTTTAATCAGAGGAAAAGGTAACTGCGGTTACTTGTGAACCGTGTCTTAATAATAAATCAACTCTACAGTTACTTGGTAAGCTGTGATTAACATTTCTTTCGAGTGTCATTTAAACTGTTTCAAGTCCAATAAACAATATCACAGTCTCAATTACATCTCATTTTCCAGCCATGATTGATTAGTGACGTGCGTCTTAAATATTTCCCGGCCTCGAAATTAAAAATAAAGTGGGGGTGCGAAGTGCTAAGTCTACGCAACAAGATTTTATACTTTATGAGTTCCTCATTTCATACCTTCACACAACGGGAGTAATATATCGACTATGTCAGGAGATAATCTGAAAGAGCATTCTCATATTTCCGTATACGGAATCCCCATTTCCATGATCAAGCCCTGCGTGCATCCAAGCAGAAGGCTACCGAGAGAGCCTAGTCCCTGTACAGGAGCCTCAATGCTACCACTCCGTTACCCCAAGAGAGCGGAAAGTTTTCTAGGCAAGCATTTTTTCGACGCAAAAAATGCAATACAAATTCACAAAGTTATTACGCATACGAGTACATCACCTTTGCTTTATTAGAAAATTTAAATTGATTGATTTTGATATTCTGGCATGAGGAGACATTTTTCTCTCCAATCCAGGAACGCCCTCCAAAACGCGTCAGTGGCTCTCGTTCCAAACGATTGGAGGGGCTTCGCTCGAATAAGCACGTCGGTATAGAAGAAGATGATGGGAATAGCGGGACGAATATTTTATTCCGAAGGCAGACGCTCTTGTGTTTGATGCCCGGGGACGAACATATTGAATTCAAGGGAGCCTTCTGCTTGGATAGACGTAGAATCAGCAACTTTCGGGGGGTGAGGGTTGGGGGGTTGGGAAAGTTGAGGAGGATAGGTGTGTGGAGAAGGAGCGCTAAGAGGGGATGAGGGGTGGGAGGATGATGCTGACGGATTCTGTCGCGGAAATAAGATCGGCGGATCCTTCCTCCTCCGAGAACGACCGTAGAATCATTCGGCGGAAATATCCTCCCCCTTCCCGCTCCCCACCCCCATTCACCACCTCCCATTTGTCTCCCCCCCTCTCTATCTCTCCCCCCCCCCGGCCCACACTCTCCTTCCCTTCGCCTCGGAAGAAGAACAGCGCCCCGCGTGCGATCGCTCAATTACGCTCGAAATCCGAGTCGCTTCCGGTTCGAACACAAAAATGGTGAGAGCGTCCTCTCCTCTCCGCTTAATGGGCGATGAGAACATGGGGAGAATATCGAAGCTCGGATTCCGCCGAGAATAACCAGGGCGAGTGCGGAGATTGCGATTCCTTTCTTCCTCTCTCTCTTTCTTTCTTTGTCTGTTCCCCCCACTCCTCCCCTCCCTTCCTCCAAGAACACTCCTCGCAGGTGGATGAATGCCCCGCGGTCCTTATTGCACAAGACTGGGCTCGAACTTCGGTCACCCACTTCCTCTCCTCCTCCTAGCCTCTCAAAGAACCAGGATACCCTAGAGGGCAACGGCTAAAGATATTGACTAATCCCAGAGAAGTCCCGCACAGTGAATGGGTGAACCGTGCTTTCCGTGGGTTAAACTTACGAGGGGTGCTGTTAATAAAGAGTATTCATGAATGTTTATTTTCAGCATTTTTTTTAATATTTAATTTTATATTATATTATTAGCCTAATGTAATGTGGCACCAGATTTATCCACTTGCCACCGGTATTGAGTAAGGTGCAGGTGTTCCAGTGTGAAACATGTTCGATTCATCTATAGCAACGATGGCGTTAATACGCTATGCTGCATTGAAAATTTACTTTCGTCTGAACAAATCATCCACCGAGGTCCATGTAATAGCGTGGGAGGCTAACGGAGAGTCTGTTCTTCATGTAAGTACATCTAGAAGATGGTTTTAATCGTATAAAGATATGACGCAATTTCAAAAAAAGATTAACCTGGAGCTCCAATCATAGGACTTACGGAAGCAAAAATTAACATCGCCGCTGCCATTGTGAGAGAAGACAGTCGAATAACCTTCAGAGCACTATCAACAATTTTGAAACTTTCATTGGGCGTTAGTAGCAAAGAAATGCACTTGAGACATGTTTTCCGCGGTGGTTTGCGCGAAATTGCAAATTATTTCGCGAAAATCCATGTGAACTCTTCTTCATCCTCCCCAAAGTCCAGACCTGTTCCCCAAAGTGAATAAACACTTTCGTGCCTTTCGTTTTCCATCATCAGCAGGAGGCAGAGGCAGACTGAACATGTTTCAACTCATAACAGCCGCTGCTGATGCAATACTGGAGTCAGAAATCCACATATAGGTACATTTTGCATTAAAATAACAATCAAGCATTAAATTGTATTTTTGTGCTTACATTTTTTTCGAATAAAAAATATGATTACTCTAATTGAACAGCCATCGTAGATAAATTGGTTAAACTGGTATTTATTTCGCTAATAACGACAAATAAATTTTTTAATTACCCCCGTAGGCACACCTACGCACCCAACCATAGAGGAGCGCTTGACAATCGATAATTTTTTCCCCTAATCTAAAATTCGATTGAGAGAAGCGCCGAGTCCTCAAGAGAGACCCTCTCAATTCGGCACTAGAATTGGGTTTTCAACGTAAGACGTTGAAATGAAAAGTATAATAACTTCTCTCCAACAGACTCCATAGACCCTTTAATATTAGCTCTTCGCTGCCAAGAGAGGGATTCAGATTGAAGAGGGACTGAGCTGTCTTGGATCCAATAGAACCTTCCCATTACAATACTCATATCCTAGCGCCCCATTTATTCCGAAAATGTTCTATTACTAATATGATACAGAATGATATTTCCGTGGAATTTCATTCACAAAAGTGTTGTGCATACATCTGGCAGCAATTCAACGGTTTCCACGTGCCTTCATTAGTTTGGAAAGCCCATTAAAAGTCACACGAAATGGATTCAGCCTCGAGTTCTACAGTAGAATTGAAGCACCGGAACAAAATATCTGGAAAAATATACATCCGCTGTCTCAATTTCGCCACATGACAGGGACAGAAAAATTTCTCACCAATGGTGAAATCGAAGTAGCGGGAAAAATTTGGCGGAAAGTGCCCATAGGCGTAATATAATGAGATATTTTTGTACTTCATACCGAATTCCCTATTTTTTACGATTTCTATGCACAACTGCCACTCGGATCACGTTATCCATGCGTGCATTCGCCATTGAAAAGAACTTGCCAATTCAGACTACCTTTTTTGAGTGGTAAATATTGCTTTTTTATTTTTATATTTATTTATTTATTTTTCCGATACTAACTACCTTTTCTTTTCTATGATAAGTTTTGAATACGTCACAAAATCATTTCAGTTAAAGGTGGATAATTTTTTAGGGCCCAGCATGGTTTTTATACTCCTTTTTCTCGTTAGTTTAGTAAATCCCTCTAATTTGACGGATATCGGTTACTGACAAACATATGGCCAAAGAAATGTTTTTGTTCTTCTTAGGTGCAACAAAATATTTCATCCTAATTTAAAACAATTCATTTTTTTCTTATACATATTCTTTCTCTCTCGGCAACAATATTAATATTATTAGCTATCTTCGTGTGCAGAAATATCACAGTAATCACCGAGATTGGAAAGAATTACAATTTCCCACTACGGGTTTTTGGTGTCATACGACTAAAATAGGTACTCGTAGTATTGTGCTTCTGATGTGATTTGATAAATGAAATACTTGCTCCAAAATATAAAGGTACGAGTATACGAGTGTGACGTCATAGAATCAGATATAGGATACAAAAACTTGTCAGATAGCTGTGCATAAAACAGTCCATCCCCTGCTGGAGGACCGAACCACTCAAATAACTCCAGCAATGACGGCAAGGTAATAAATATTTCGGGCCCCTTTTCTTTAAAATATAGTTTCTGGCTATGCGCTACACAATAATGAATACGGTACGATGCCGTTGTTCTTTTTGTCACAAACACTGGATAGGGCATCCTCAATCTGTGCGTAACTTTATATAAAATTGGGAGAAGTGTTCTAAAAAGATTGTTCAGGTTGGTCAAAATTTGAGCCAGCAGTCACTAATCACGTAAAGTCTATGATTTTTCACCATTCTTATTAACCTCCACGCCCGTTACTATTTTCGCCAAAATAGAGAGAGTCACAAGAAGAACACCAAAAAAGTAAAAACGTACCAATGCATCGCACCCTTCCAAAAGAGTATTTATTGCCTCAGAACCAACAATAATCTTCAATTTTCTCTTATTTGTCATTTGGTACCTGCAAATGACGCCTCAACGTTTCGCTACACAAGCGGGGAGGAGACCTTTTCTTATACCTCCTTTGACATCACCAGTTGAGAAATTCTCGGCAGCGCAATATAGCGACCGTTCTTCGGCCCCCTCCCACCCACCTCCTCCCCCTACCTTCCCTCCTCCCCTCCCACCCTGTCTTCTTCCCTCATACGGGCGGCAGACGTCTTCCCCCCTGTCAGGGGGCTGTAACGCAAGTCGAAGGATGCACCGACCCACTTCACGGCTAAATGCAATCAGCGCGAAATCTCCATCACAAACATACGAAAACATCCCGTCCACCACCACTACCACCTCCACACTGCCTGCCCTGCAGCTCCTCCCGACCCATGCCACCGTCATGAAGGAAAACACCTTTCTGGGCCCTTACGTACTCCAATAAACCTCGTCGTCCTCCTCCAACCGACGCGTCACTTTAAATTAGAGATTCTAAACGCTATTTTTTTTAACGAGAAACCTTTTACTGGGTCACACGTCGTTATTCAACACTCATCACGAAGAGAGTTGATGGCGACATTTCTGAATGACACGTCAACATCAACTTTCCTTGTTCTCGGTGCTGGCATGAGAATTCCTTCACGCTCCCTTAACCTTCAGCCCTTGATTCTAACTGAAAGCAGTCATCACCACGAAAGATGACTACATGCATGTATGTAAATGATATACAAATGAAATGTCGGAACCACGACATAAAGTATTACGTCTTGCAATCCGATCGACTTTTCACAGTTTTCCTCAATATAGGTATATTCACCAGGAATACATTACAGACAGCTTCTACATTTTAAGACACAAAAATAACAAGCAACAATATACATTAATGAAAATTCTATGCTAGGGTAATGAAATATTTTGCATTTCAGCGCCATAATTACGGGTATGTATCCAATTGCAGCGACGCCTTTTAGCACGCTTAACCAGAATGCCAATTTTAATATTTTTACGAGATATCGGAAGGCAAGAAGAATTAGTTAAACCAAAAAGAATTAGTTAGGAATACCTATTATCAAGTAATTTAAAAATAAATAAACTGACCAATGAAGTCATACATTGATATATGTGCTAAGAGAGAGGTAAAGTCAATCATTCGCTTATACCGAAAGGTAATTATAAACTGATGGCAACGAAATAGTATTTTTTAAGCATCTCCGCGCAACCAATGAAGTCATTGGCACATTCAGAGGAAAACCCAATGTTTCCATAGAACTCGAACTCCCCCCTACCGGTTTGGAGAAAATATTGCAACGATAAACTTATTCGTCATCTTACACAAAACTACTCCCCGTTTTTCAATCATATTTCACAGTTCCAGAATGTTCAGAAAATATTAATGAAAGCCTAGATACGTAGCGTGTTTTTTTATGACGTGGGTACTTGCTCATTGAAGGAAGACTACAAGATGATGGCGAGGTGTAGATCGGAAGCTTTTAAGATATTGGAGTGAAGAAGGAAGAACAAATCAAAATGAGCGGAAAGAACAACATAAGAAGAATTACTAAGCCCGGTTGGGGAGTGAAGGATTGTTGGGAGAAACCGAAAGGCTTCAGGAAACATGGATATAGAGATTTTTCTAAGATATTCAACTAATTCTATGAAGTTACCTGTATCGAATTAATATTTTAATTACTATCTCTGTTTTAACGACCTTGTATAATGAAATATTCACCGGTCCCAAATCGCCTTTTTGCTAATTATTTCCATCAATTGTATACAGGTGATTCAGGTTAATTCTTCACTCTGAGATAGAGGCAGTTATTGTCCCTAGTAATTTTTATTTGTCATTATCCTAAATCTCTGTCGAGAAAGATCAGTTTTCCATGCAGGACTCGAGGTTTCTGTTAATCATTCTTTATTCCATCCTCTTTCTCAGTTGGTACTGTCAAGGAGAGCCTGGTTACACGTTACGGAAGGAAACCTGTTCTCTTTCGCTAATTCTTTTCCTTCTGCCCTACCTTAGGGCACTTCTTTCTCCTCTGTCATATTCGTATATTGTTTCATACATGTCCCTTTCGTTCCTGAGACTTCAACTAGTCCCGGACTAGAGTACACCAGAGTGCAATGCTCAAAGGTCCCACTGGCGTTTCCACTTCATGCATTCGTACTGCCAATGCGGTGAAAATTGTCAAGTGGTTAGCGTTAGCGAGATATTCTACCAAAAGTTCGAGTACATTTCTCTGGAGTAGCGGGATTGTGTCGTGAAGTCACTTGGGACTTTCTTCCATTCAATGGAGACAATTTTTAATACATAAGGGTTTGTAGGATGGTGAGTTTTTTTTTAAACTAAACCTCGAGTATTTTGGGCGACAGGAGATCATTGGCTGGGGCCCAGTTTTTATTTAGTCTTTCGTCCATATCTACATAAGAAACTCCATGAATGTTTCCACTAAATAAAAATATTCTGTTTACTTTCTGTAATATCGAAAAAATATGTTAACGCAAAATCTATGACACAAAAATATTGAGTAAGTAAACAGCACTCCTCGTTAATTAGATATAACGGCAACACCCTTAGAGCTCTCAACATTCTCACTGATAAAATAAACGTGGTACATGACGATATTCTGGTAATACAAACAATTTACCTAGATTTAGCGCTTTGGTTTATGGTTCGCGAAGTTCAAAATATACTCCTCAAACATTTTAATCTACAATAGTTTTAATGCAATCAGCTGGTGCGTAAGCCTGAAGCTAGTCAAATAAAAATAATGACCTTTGCATAGTTTCCTGCATACCCCAGAATTTACTACTCTAATTAAAAAATACAATCCAGAAGAACTACTTAACTATCGCGTCTCTGCGCTGAATAAGAAGCTTTAATAAAAATAATTGAGTAAGAAGCTTAAAGGCGATGTAACACTCAGTGGAAAAGTTCGATAGGTTTTAATTCTCCAATACGTACGCCTCCTACCACTCGGAGCCTTACATTCTGCAACCTTAAAGCATTTTCCTCGATTATTAGCGATCTTCCCCGCCTACCTTTCAAGTGCTGCAAATGACCTCAGCAGTCGAGCACCTCTCAATCACCACTGCCCATATGTGTGACGCCATCCCCCCCCCTCTCTGCCGCATTCCCGTATCCTTACCCCTTCCTGATCCACGGATGCGAGACGACAGCTCCGAGACCCCGCTCCTCTCCCCCTCCCCCACTCCCGGACCCGTCCACTCCGCTCACCTCCCGCCCTTCCCACATGACTCCGCGCGGGCAAATGACCTCGCCATCCATCCAGCGGTGCCCCTCGTGTGTGCGGCGAGGGATTCAAACTCGATCCTCCCGGATGCCCCACCGGCGGGTGATCGACGATCTACCCCCGGGCGACCGGTGCGGCCTCTGCCCACCTAGCGGAAGGGCGCGGAGGCCGCCCCTCACCCGCCGCTCGCGAGCCTCCCCACCAACAGGGCAAGAGGACACTTCTCTCGGAGAGTGACAATGGGTGAAAAAATTATGGGAACACATAATTAGAGAGCGTGAAACAATTCACGCACATTCAGTATCCTTCTAAAAAAATTGGCTTATTGACCTGGTAAGGACATTGGTAGCCAAATGCAATGAGCATCAAAATAAACATTCTTTAAAAAGATGGAAAACGATGACGGATTGTTCTGAGCAATAACGCGAGGAAAATCACGTACTTCATGTTATAGTGTGTTACCATAACCTCATGACTGTAAGAAACTACTTTGACCCAAAACCCTAGTAGTAATGTCTATTTAAGATAGTCAATGATACGGTTCATAGCATCGAAATCGCCTTTTAATATTTCATTTAGGCATTGAGAGAGAAAACGGATTAAATCAGTATTGGGTCACCTCAATCAAGATACAAGTACGTCTAGTAAAGTAGAATTTTGACTGGAGAAATACATGAGTGAGACATCATTCATTTTGTATCAATTTTGGTATCATTATAAAATTAAAATATGAAATTTGCGTTGCTTCCGACAAAGATAGGCCCCATTGATCGATTTTTAATGCAAAACATTTTTTAAACCAAGAAATATTCTAATAGTTTCACTGAAATGACGCGATGTTTTCTTGTTGTCATTAGCCTGATTCTGAATCTTTTGCATTGTTTCATGATATACTACAGCAGTACAATGACCGCAACGGTTTTTTTTATTTCATAGGTCACCCAATAAACTTAACTAAGAAATTAGCAGGCACAAAGAAATGTTGTGTCGGGAACATTCCAATGATAAGGAGAAAAGTTTGGTTTTAGGGTAAAGCTGAAGCGCTGCATAAGAAGGTAAGAGAAATGACAGGATGTAGCAAGGGAAAAACTATAATTTCCATAAGAGATAAGACAGGGAAGTTATTACTAGAGCCAGAAGGGATTCGAGGTTGATGTAAATAATACTATGTAGTATATCATAATGTAATTATATGAATGTATGTCTTATGGCAAAGATATTAGGCCGACCAGTTTAGAATGTAGACGAGAAGAGCATGAGTCTAGGAATATTTGACAGCGAGATTGAAAAATCGCTACAGGAGACGAAGGAGTAGAATGGGCATCGCAGGTATGAGTAGCAGGAGAGGAATCGGAATGGGAAGTGATTTTCCGGGTGGTGAGGCAGAGTTACTCGTTATCACTGGTATTTTTCAACATATATTCCGACGATATGTCAAGGGTAGTTGAGGAAGGAAACTGGGAATCAAATTTGGTCGAGAGATGATTAAGTCAGTTAAGTTTGTAGATTATCAAACAAAACTGAGTCAAACAGGTCAAGTGATTGCAATGCAATCAATTCAAAGAGTAAAATTCACTCGCCTCGACCGGCATCTCAGTCAAGCCAAATGGTTTTTACACTTTGAAATTACTGCATTGCAATGCGCATTAGCGGATGACTCCGTCAAAATTTACTGTTGCGGCATCCCCCACAGTTTCTTAGAATTAGCCAAGGGATTGCGGTTATTATTTAGTGTCTTGCAGGAGAAATACAATAAAAATGGTATGAGGGCTAACCACAAAAAGATTCTCGATAAAAAATGATATTCTGGATAAATATAAAAAATAAGGCAAGCATAAAAGCTAGGAGAAGGAGGTAACGAACTAGAACAGGTGGTGAAGAAATGCGTGAGTGAAATGCGCTTTTTTAAGAAGAGGAAAAGTGATGAAGGGTACACTAAGTAAATGATTAAAGAAAAGAATAGCACAGACTTTTTAATATGGAGCATAGTGCTCTATGGATGCGAGACCTGGTTTTTGAGGCAAGAGGATGATGTGGATATGGCAGAGAATGGAGAAAATAAGTAGGATAGATTAGAGGAAAAACTTCAAGGTTTTAAATTTGCTGGTCAAAGAGAGGAAGTTACGGGAGAAAATACGAAAAAGGCTAAGAAAGTGGAAGGAGGAAATATTGAAAGGTAATGGAGTGTTGAATACCGTGATGTAAGGGAGAACGTTGGGTAAACATGGTAGAGAAATTATGAGAGTAGACGGTGTGAAGGCAGATGGAAGTTATGAAATAGTGAAGAAATAAATTATTAGGATCAAAGAAAGAGAAAATTCTCGAAACACTTAAAATACTCGAAGAAATAAACTTTTGTCTTTGACGACCTTCCGATACTTTCTTTCCTTACGTGGTATACCTTGAACGAAAAGATAATCCCAACTCTTAGTGTTCATGAAGCTTTTATTTCCCGTGAATCTACGTCCTATCCTAAGTCGCCATGGAGGAGCGGAGTAACTTCACTTCGGAAAATTTTCGTGTAGAAGTTCTAACCTGAAGTCATTCTAGGGAATGGTGCTTTTACGGTAAGGCCCGGTACTATTACAATTCCTGACTGTTGCATTTACCACCATACAATTCTTATACGCAGAAAGAAAGAACGAAGGAGAAGTGATTAATCAGATATAGAACGTGGGAATTAATTAACAATTAGCCGATTCTTAGTGTCTTCAGATTTTAATGGTCACTGCCATACTCTGCATGGTGTACCGGAATCGTCTAAAACTAACATCTAGTCTTTCTACACTAATGCTCACTTCAGACTACAATTCCCACACATTTTCATGTCGCGACACGGCCACGCCTTGAAGTAACCTCGCGACATTTGGGTCAACAAGGGAACGTACATACCACAGAACAAACTACTCGCGTCGGTACTGATGAAATTTCTCCAAGGCTCGGGCAATACGGAACGCGAATTTTCCTATTTGTAGGTCAATGGACAGGACTGTAAACGACACGCCATCCCACAACGCGAGACCGATTCACAGGAGAAAGAACTCCTTTGATCTCTGATCTAATTCTTCAATCTCCCCCTGAAAGTTTTGCGCCGCAGATCACGCTTCCATAATATAACGGTCGATGCAGAGAAAATTTAAGGAGTTTCCGAGAACGCCTGAGCGTTCCAGTAAAAAGTCCTGTGAATCACAAGAGCGTTAGCGGAGGCCGCGTCAAGAAACCATAACACGGAGCAGCCGGGCCAAAAAAAAAGAACTTCAGAGGACGGAGACAAGAGAAGGAGGCAACGAAAACTGAGGAAGGAAAGGGTATTCGCATTTCCGTGTTACTCCGGACCCCAGATGTATATCATGCATATGCGCGCCAAGCAATGGAAAGAGAATAAAATGAAGGATATAAAAAAGAAATGTTAAAGGGCGAAGTCAGTGTTTCACGTACGTAACACCCCCATTATGGGAGAAATAGTTTCACGTAAGTGAAGTATTTGAATGCTCGTCATGGTAATTTTCGGGGACAAGTGTTAGGCTTCAACAGTCCAAAGTATCCGCTCAACCTGAAGACCTTGAAGCGCGGTGTTCCGAAGGCTAATTCTCGATCGTGGTCATATGATTTAAAAAATTGTAAAAATTACAGAGTTACCCAGGCTACAAAGAGCGAGTGAGTAAATTAAGTAGCTTCCCAATGCATTTTGGATGGAATGCAGTTGAAGTTAATTTCAATTTCACGAATTAATTTTTTTTCTCGAAGCGTTCACAATTTTAATACACGAATGGATAGGTCTAACCATTCCTAAATACTAAGTAAACAACGCTAACGCATAATGAGAAAAAAATCTTGTAATAAGTACTTGATGGAACCATACGAAAATTGCAAAGAGGTGGATTTATGAGACGTGTTAGGGATGAGATTTTGACAGGACAATGCTAGGAATAAGCGGAAAGTATGAATACATTTTTCCTCGATGTACTGACTGGGGCGGTATTACTAGTATTTACTGACTTTCAGGTTAGGGTGGAGCTAAGCATTAAACATTTGGAAACCAGAAAGAATAGAACGAGTCAATTTGGCAAATGAAAGGCCAATGGCGTCGTACGTATTTTTTCCATGAATAATATCTTTTATGAACTAGTAACACCGCAACATAAGTGGAAATTGATTTTTTAATGTGCTCTAAAGTCTTCATTTGGTAATGAATCATGAAACCCATGCAATTCAAATCCTCAGTTAACGTTGAAACATTCCCATCTAACGGATGGGTGAAAATAAAATGTCATCCGAATTGACTGGCGAGCACCGATCTACTGGGGCCCACAATACTACTAATTAGGAAGTACCAAATTAAAAGTTCGCCACCAGCAGTTTTACTCCACTCAAATTCGTAAATAGCAGAGAGTTGAGAGAAGTTGTATTTGTTTATTTACTTAACAACACTCCATAAAACCTACTGAATGGTTGACTCTTAGCTTTCGGCATGCATTGTAATAGATTAACAAAATATTTTGCAATATCTTCAGGATTTTTGGGAAATAAAAGTGATATTCGTTTTACTAAAGAAAGAATTGCAAGCGGCATGAACCATTTTACTATCAGAGGGATGACCATAAAACAAACATTCATCGCCGGAGCATAATTTGTGGCGATTGGTAACAGTTACATCCTGCCTTACAGCCCTGTTTACGCCCTGACAGCACGGAATTACAGCCCTGAATTGTTAGCCCTGAATTATCAATTACAGCCCTGATTAAGCACGGCTTATTTCAGGGCTCAGCCGCCTGCCAACGCATAGAATTGTACTGGTCGATAAATCTAGTTTCCATAATTTAAAGATGCATTGCTTTTATTTGTTTCCAATAAGTTAGGCAAGTTAAATTACTCTATGAAGGCCCAAAGGTAACTAAAATGACGCGAAAGCTCTCGCGGGGTGAATATTGTGAAGGCTGAATGCCTCCGGGTTTCACCATGGGTGCTGCTATCGGCTGACAACCATTTCGCCAGCTTTACAGCTGGTGTCTTCAGATCGAAGTGACAATGCGATTTTGACCGTCCTTTTACATAGGCGGCTGTCTGTCCTATGGCTGGGCTTGATGGCGTTACTGCCAAAAGTTACTCTTCATATAAGGATTCAAATATGTAGGCATACCAATGCATTAAGTAATAAATTGAAAAATAATTATGAATTTGTACATCTCTTAATACTCGAGTCTGTGATCATTTCCAAAATCTGAGCCACACTTAGTTATACACAATTTACACAAGGGGTATATCTTCTGACATACAGTTTTAACCCAGGTTGACGTTGGCTCGTTGGGCTCCGTTAGTATATTCTGAAAAGGACGAGGCGACTGCTATCGCATTGCAACAGAAAATACTCGACTGCAGAGTAGGTCACTGCGTGTTTACTCGTCCGCCTCAACTCAACGAAATATGTCATACCAATCCAATTATCTTGAACTGTCCAACTTGATCCACCAATTAGAATTGACGAAGTTTAATTGTGACGCACTCACACACATCGCATTTGAAAACAAATGAATGCCTGTATAGGAGGGCATTTGAGTTTGTCTGCTCCTAGAGAATACTGTGGTTCAACGTTCCCCTCGGGTTCCTCAAGGCATTTTCAGGAGCAAAAGTTCCTTCCTAATTCCACCTGAAAATGTTCGCTGAATTTCCGGGGCTCTTGGTGATCCCTCGGCCTATGGTACGGCGAAATATATTTCAACAGCAATGTACTCTAAATCCAAATAAATGACGTTTGAAATATATTTTTAATTCATCACTCATAAATTATTATATAAATCAATAAAATATTAGATTTGCCCCAAAATTGTACCTGTTGCCAACGTCTCCGTGGCAACCATGCTAATTACTAGTTGAGGATAAGCATGAGTAGTGACAGATAAAATATTATTGATTAAAATTTCCTTTGTTGAAAACTTTTTGCTAAAGATTCGATGTTTCCGAGAGCCGGCATTTGGACCCTTTGAGCTAAATTTTAAGCAGATTGAATTCAATGTATTGATTGAAAATATTTATAAATGTTTCCCTCGTGTATCATGAATACTTTTTTGGATAGCAATTGGTCCCAACTCGTAATTTTGAATGTTTTAATTCTCCTTTTATTAAATAGTATTGATCATTATTGAAATAACTATCATTCTTCGAATAATTTTCCTCTCTATTGTGTAAAGCAAAATGCAAAGTCAATATTTTTTCCAACATTTCTAAATGAAAACGAAAGAAAAAAATTCCACTGAATATTTATTGACGTCTTGCAAAACGGGAAGATTGAGCGTTTTCATTGGAAATGACCAGGAATGTCGTAGCTCTCTTCTTTTCTCCACTCGCTCTCTAATTGCCCATAAAGCTTCAGGATAGTTAACATCTTCCCACACAAGCGGTATACACTCGTATTTGGCAGACTCGACGATTGAGGACATCGATTTCAATTTTCGCAACATTTCTGATTATTGTACTCAGCGTGGTTGGCTCTTTTGAGGCGCGCTCCAATGTTGATGTGTTTAAAAGATCGGATGTGTCATGGATAAGGTGAGAGGCGTTTTCGGGGCAGGCAAGAGTTGATGTCGGAGGGGGGAGGGAGAGAAAGACTGGGGTGGGGGGGTTACGGGGTGGGGGGCGAGGGCTTTGGAAGATTTTGGCGTGGGGAAGCCCAAGCAACTGACCATCCGTCGCAGGTGCGCGGCGGCAGGCCCTCCCGTCCTACCCCTCCCCCGTTCCTCTCTTCCCCCCCTACGGCACTTCCTCTTTTGGTCTTCTTCCTCGCACGACCCTCACGGAAATTTACTGTCCCTTCAGAAAGGGACGCTTGCTTACTTTCCTTTCCTCCATTGCGAAGCACGACTATATATGTATGTACGGGGAACGGTGACGTACTTGTAGGCGACTGATGATAAGGACTAAGCATTTGGATGGCGAATTCAAACGGATTAAACCGATCGAGGGATTAAGCCGTTTGATTCTGGTTGATAGAATTCGAAATATTTGCAATCACTCGGGATGTTTGAATTAAAGCGCCTAAGTAAAATTTGCAGGGTGTTAATTTAATTAAGTTTAATTAAGAGTACATGTATACTTCGTCGTGCGATATTCAAATTCTTAAACTAGATAGCCCATCTAATTCAATCGACTGAGCAGACGAGGAGCACCAGGGCAAAAGAAAAGAATAAGGAACTGAAAATGGTGAATATCCGCTTATTAATTCATCGTGGGGGTGATATTGAAACTTAAAGGCAGAGGTGTACATTTGAATTTCTCTACGTTGAGTCCTCACTTCGAGACATCTCTTAGCGAATCAGCATAAGTTCAAAATTTCAAATGCACAGTGTCTGAAATTCAAATGCGTCCGAGATGAATTTTCAAGTGAATCCATGCGCGCGAAGCCTTTTGGCAACAGCGGTAGCTTTGACGCGAAATGACGAGCATTCACGTTAAGTACTGTAAATTATGAAATTATATATTATTCTCCAACGGATCCACTCCTGGCTTCACGAGAACTCACAACAAATATTCGTGCCGATTTCCATCAGAGGGTAAACTATTAAGTGTTGCATGAAGCAAGAGTACGTCCGCATTTCTTTAGCGCAAAAATTGATCGCTCGCTCCAACTAAATTTTGTGGCATGATATTACGGATATAAATTCACCGGATTCCATTCTGCAGCAGTT
The DNA here is from genome assembly GCA_037158775.1 of Hetaerina titia. NCBI lineage: Eukaryota > Metazoa > Arthropoda > Insecta > Odonata > Calopterygidae > Hetaerina > Hetaerina titia. The sequence continues at coordinate 40,085,502 of CM073771.1, forward strand.
GTCCATGGTGAATCGTGTGATAGTTCAGCTAGAGTTTCCCACGATTTTTGTTTCACCAATTAGCGTCTCTGTATGGACTCAAATTATATTTCAGTCTAATGGGCGAATTTCGAGGGGAATTCGCACCGCGTGAGGATCCCTGATTAAGCTCAATTTCGTTAAATTACGCTAGATTCAAAACAGACTTGGTCCCGCCGGTTAAGCGCTCTCCGCTATTCAGTTTTACTTTTCATTATCAATTAGCATATTTTCTTAGCATCCTCAGCAATTATTCAAGGATCGGGGACTAATTGTCAAGGATTCCTTAGGGATTCATTTATGTACATTTCCGTCGCATAAATTAACGCCCATCCTTTTGAATGCATTTCAGGTTATCTTTCTAATTAACCTTGATTTTATCTCCCGATCCAAAATCCAAAATTTTAAGTCAAAGCTTGAGAATTGCATTTTTTAGTGTCTCCTATAGGATCTCTAAATGATTCACACGGGTTATAACTTGCAAGTCGCCACAGGGTAGTTCGGAAAGTGATGTTTGAAAATTTTTATATTGTAAATTCAGGTGAATGTGATGTGTTCGTGATATGGATTTCACTTAAGCTCCTTTGAGCATTGTTGTTGGGGTACTAACACTTGTCCCTGCTCCAACACATATTTTGCGAGAGAAATACCTGTAATTATCCGCAGTCTATTCCTATTTCTTCATCTGGATGACCTAATGTGCCTGTATATTATAATATGATAATTCCCTCGATACTAAAAGTAAACTCAGTAGTCAAGGAACTTTCTAAAAGTCTCAAATGAACCCTTTTCGTGTTTGGAGGGACCCCACTACAGTTTTTTCAACAGTTTTTGCAGCCTATGAGGGTAGTATGAAAGCCCTCAAATTATCACTTTCTGCGACGGATCCTTCATAACTTTGTATATTTCAAATGTGTTCTCACAAATGCAAAATCACTATAGTCATTGTAGTTCACTAGCTGTCCACATGGACAGCTTCCGCCATTAACTAAGTCATTTGTTCTAATGTAATTTATTATTATTTTGATTTAAACAACAATTTTGAGTACTAATTATTCTCACTCCCCCAGTAATAAAATTTCAACACAAGGAAAACATCACTCAACAAAATAGCACGCCTCAAGAGTTATTCTCGGACACTGGGCATAATTGTTGAGGCGAGGCGAAACGAATATGCCTTGCGTACACCTCGCAATCTTTGGTTTTACCAACTATGCCATAGCCGTCTCAACGAACTCAGTCACTGGCTGCACATCCATGCGTACCTTGCTCCCCAATTGCTAACAAGGAATGCGCAAGAAAGGAGAAGAAAGTCGTTTCGCCTAACGGGAGTGGAGTAGGCAAAGGTGTGCACGACACCACAGGGGGGGAAGAGAGGACGGATTAAAGCTCTTTGTAAGGATCCAGAGTTCCTCTCTCTCTTTCTCTCGCTCTGTGTCTGTCAAACAAGGATTAAGGGGGGGAGGAGGGGTTTGCTTAGCCAGTGTACAACGTGGGATGACCACGGTGGAGTCCGCTCGAGGGAGGGGGGAGGGGAGGAATGGGCGTTGGATAGCGGAAAGGACAACTATTCTTACTGATCGTCATTTTTGTTTCTTCTCCATTAAAAACGAAGGAGAAAATTTTCCTCTCCGTAAACCCACATACAGACATTAGTAGCGTGCCAATAGATATGAAAGACTCAGTGGACACTCAATATAAAACATGTAGCGTCACTGGTTTCAAAATGATCAACAATTGAAACTGCTACCGGTTTTAATGAATGCGCATTTAAACTCGAGTATGGTTTATTTCTGTGAAAAATCAAAATTACACGGACTGCAGTCTATGGCAGGTATCACGGCAAGCGGTTTTCTTAATTTTCCACAAAACCCCCATTTATGCATATAATTTTGTGAGATTTGGTGTGGTCTATTAAATGGTCTACATTATACCCTTTCACTTTCAATATTCAATTGATATAAATCATCGATTTTCCATCATTTGATAGATTTCTTTTTCAGTTACTCAAATGAAATTTTCATTGTAAATATTGTCACCATTATTAAATATTTATACTTTCACATTGGTAAAGAAATTTTGAACTATTTTCATTATTTAACGGCTAAAAAATGTCATGTTTTAATCACACTAGAATTAATTGAAAAAAATAAATGACAGATTGGTACGTTCCAGCGCATCACTTGTAGATAACGTTGTTGAAATGGTGAATGGCGGTGGCGGAAACCTTCCGAATAAAAAAAATCGTGGATTTGAATTCACCTGGCGAATTATTGGAATTTTCCCCAAACACTCGACACCATGTCTGAAATTGGTTGTTTACAATGCTCACGCTTGGTGATGAGTCGATAGCAGTGGACGGTGTCACGATGCGTCACTACAGTCCGAAGCATTGTCTCTCTGTTATCACAAATATTTTTACGGGAAATCAAAAATGAGTCATTCGTGACCTAATCTGAGACCGAATAAAACCTGAGCTGTCCAATTATCTTATTGATCTCTTCCTCCCACTGTTGATATCTTCCTTATTTTCCCAGAAGCATACCACACAGTAATGTTTAAATCTCCGATTGATTCTGCCATCCTAGGAATTGATCCGCTAGCACTAGCATTCGAGTACGATCATGTTCTTTCTTAGTACCAGATGATAGGTCATGCAGAAACTCTACAGGTACCCTCTGTAATCAGTCTCGGTGAATTTCCTGCCTGCGAGACGTCTTCCGCAGTATCGCAACCCTTTCTTCTCCACCATCTTCTACTTCGTCACCGCCAACTTCATTCTTCCTGACACACTGTGTGATATCTTGATCCTCGCATCCTTAGGGTGACTTTCAACTCCCTCTGTATAATCATTAAAATTTTAGTTCTCCGAGAAAGCATACTTTTCTCGGGACCACGAAATTTATATTTGTTAATTTTTATCTTGGACTTTGCCATCGCTAAAAACTCGCAAATAAACTAAATAAAAGAGAAAAGATCCAAGACTAATGGACATCCAGATTCGGAAAACGACCACATGGCCCCGTTTAATCAAAACTACAAGTCGATTTGTAAGTCCTACGTGTACAGTCATTAATGTAACATTAAAATTTCCAATTTGCGATCTAGGCAATGCAGGTAAGTCAAAGGGGCTGTGGCATTTATCTGCATCTGAAAGCTGCGTGCGTTCTAATTGCAGGGACCTGTAAACTGACTAGTAGCTCTCAGAAATGAGTGTCTGGTCGTGGTGGTAACTTCGTTGCAAGCGCTCCGGCAGCCCGGTATATTTCGGTTATAGACGAGGAACCTAAGCATTTGATCCCATCAATGGCGCTTCATCTTTCTCATGAAATATTTCCTTTATGCCCAGCCATTCTAGTTTTTAATAATCTGTTAGGGTAATACTGATAAAATCATTTCATCCGAGAGATGCCCAATAAGCAGCAAAATGATGCTAGATATGTCCAGCACTTCCTTTCTCTGAACTCAATTACGCCCTAAACTTATTCATCTGTATCATAAATATATGTTTATACAAGGTCAATGTGGAAGTGTACGAGACTCTTTAGAAATGGAAGTAACAAAACGTCCTTGGGGAGGAGAGCGTTTTATGTTGCATGTTTATGTGGTAGTGGAATTTCGCCTTCTTACTTTTCATATTCTGGCTTGCGCGTTGTTGGATGGAATTCATACTGCATCCTAAGGTGTAATTATTTGTTAGATGATAGCATATGTAATTGCATACGTGTAGAATGAAAGGATTTTTTCATGAGTATACACGCCACCGTGGGTATAGTTTTGCATGTATGTGTTGATTTTACATGTGGTTTTGTTCCTTTTTACGGGTGGTGACCCAGCACACGTCCTTGTGGCGGCTTTCGGGGTATTATGTAGATGTACTTAACAAATCTACTCAACGCATAACTTATACACATCCATCACATAGTTCTATATAATTTTTCGCAACATAATCGGGAGTATTAATTAAGCCTCTTCCTTTCACCACCTATAATTATTTTTATCCATTAATAAATCGCGTTTCCCTTTGATACTTTTAATATAAATAATATAATATTTTCTAAAACACTCACTTAATATCACACGAAAAAATATGCAGATATTATTTTCAATCCATGAATCCAGGGAAATATCCTGATGAGATGCCAAGATTCTTTGCTTCAGTAATAATGCCACGCCGGCTATAACCAGAGTACCCTCCTTCCGAAACCATGAATGTAAACTGCCAATTATAGTATTTCACCAGAAAATGATCAATTCTCGAACTCTTTTTTGCACGAAACCTATGGTTCCTTTCGAAATCTCACTACTTGGCAATTACCAGATCGAAATCATCCTCAATTACTTTGCACTCGCAGTACTATTTTATTCAAGTTGCCACCTAACTTATTATTTTAACTTTTTCTGGTCGTCCTTCGGTATTTTTTCAGTTTCTCATTACGTCCATGTTGTTACAAGGCTTGGTGGAAAATGTTAATGCTTGATGAACTGACGATTATGTTAACGTAAAACTAACGTATTTGCATACATCTTCATCTTACCCGGCTAACCACTCAAAGAGGGTATAACAAAAAGGGTTAGAACACCAGTCACTAATTACGTTAGCGTGAATGAACGTGAAGTAGTCGAAAACAGAATGGTATATGGCATTCATTCTCTATTATAAATCTTAAACGCTCACACTCGATTATATTATCGTCACAAACTCTGAGAAGGAAGGACATAAGTTTAAATCTATTAGTGTTACTGTCAACTTCTGGACTAATGCTGGGTATTCGTTCTTCCGATATACTCTGGGTTTCGAATAATTCCCTTGATGTCAGAATTTAACCTATAATGGTTTTCTAAAATCTGAAGTATCCCTTTCTCTTTTCCTATTTAGAGGAACAACCATCATAGATTCTCCAATAAACCGATATAATCGATATTGTCATTGTCTTTTTCGACTCAAATGGTGTCACTCAAAAACAGTCTGTGCCTCAGGAACAGACATTAATAATTTTTGTGGATGTCCTCGAAAGGCTACGGAAAAGAGATTAACGCGTCACGATGAAGACCACCTTCCCTGTACCTGGCCAAGCATAAGGTGGCAACGCTGCCCCAGCCGCCCTACAGCCCCGATGGGGCATCGCCGGACTTTTTTTGTTTCCAAGAATAAAAAGGAGCTTGAAAGGCAACCATTTTGGAACGCTCGATAACATCAAAGAGGCCATGACTAGGAAACTGAAGATGGTTCCCGACGACGCCTTCCTGGAAGCTTACCGCGACTGGCAGAGGCGCTAGCATCGATGAACAAGGGTTGCTATTTTGAAGAATTTAAGTAATTTGTATTTGAAGTGCAATGAAAGATTTCCCATGATTATTCCACTTATTTTGGGGACAGACCATATACTTTCTCCCCGTAATAAGTTTTCACAAATCTGGCGAATCTTCTCTGAACTTCATTTAGTTCCTTAATTAACACTTTCCATTATGGGGTCCCAGATACCGTGTATTCTAAATGTGGTCAAAACTAATAACACCTGTCTTTTATATTACAGTTTCCTGCAACGTGTACTGAAGCCAAGTTTTTTTTCAGGAGGAACCAAAAATTCTTCTAAAGCGTGTGCTCCATTAACGGCTGAAATTTAAGAGAGACTCTTGAATGTGCCCGACTTATTTCGAGTAATCTAATTTGTAGTCAATTACTTGTATCTCTCAATTTCCTCATGCCCCAAAATTTCGTACTGTATATTCGTTCATATTTAATTCCAACTCCAGATCCTTTCACAGGACCGAAATTTCTCTAAATCGTCTAAATATAACCAGTTGTTTTCACCAACTGGCCTAAGTATCATTTTTTTTTATTCAACAGTGTTTGCGGTAAATAACCCCACCTAAGTGGAAGAGAATATTTTAAATGCAAAGTAGGAATAATAGGTTAATTATAGCAGTTTTTCGTTCCACGATGGGTGTCCATTCATTGCCATAAATGAAAACTTACCTATTAAGTTTTGTTGAGAAAAGAAATCCGACCGATTCAAACTGAGTAAATCAATTTCTCATTTGCACAAATTAATTTAATTTTTCCCATCTTTTTCGGTAAAGTTTTATTTTGGCTTGTTTTAAATCTTAAAATAACGTATCTGCTGGAGGTTTTCTTTCATATGACTTCAAAATATCTTTGTATTAAAAATAACCAAAGTTGCTTCGCTTGATCTACTGTTCTACAATCTTTTTGTCTTCGACTTAACATATTTGACTGCTGCGAAAAGGCATACCATTAATGACGTTGGACGAGGACTGTTGGAGATTTGGTAAGATATTGAGGACAAGGATATTAAACCACACCCGATCTCCATATTCCGAAATCTAGCTTCCCCTAGTCTAGCTTCTAATCGAAGGAAACAAAACTATGTGAACTAGTAAATGCCAGTTGAGAACAACCTTCATTCAACGTACGGCATTCATTTTAATTCGTAAAAAAATGTTTAAAAAATTAAAAGAGTACCAAACATATTTAAAATTAGAACACATTTGTTTGCAGTAGTGGAAGACTAAAATTCCCCGTGCAGACGTTTATGCACATCGAATAAGAAATTTAAGGAAGTACTTTTCATTCTTATGGGATATTTATGATAGTTAATTGCAGCCCAATGTAATAAATGAATTTCCTGCAACACGATGTGAAAGGGGATTGACTTGACCTCGTATTGTCACAGGTCGAAGTGATAAAAAAGTGATGTTTTTCGAGAATGGAATGTCTGATAAAAGCGAGAAGCCATTTACCCCATCCTATCCTCACACATTCCGTCTATAACCAAGCCACTTAATGCGCGGGCGACTTCCCCAAAAACTACTCGTGACCAAAGTCAACATTCGAATTGAATCGGTCTGAAATTTCTTTGGTCGCCGATAATAAATGTTGGGCACAATCCTATATTTTAAAGCAACGCCGACCCGGATATCCAAACTCAATTCCTTGACTTAGACCAATGAAACTTTTGAAGGAGAAAAATGGAATACTTTTGGCAGGCAGTTTAGTAGGGATACCAGGAAACTATTAACGTGTCCAAATCTTGACCCTTTACTAACTAACATTGCCACGTAAAAAATATCACTTGCGTCTCATCGGAAAATGTTGAATCATCTCGGCGATGTGACTTCATTAGTATTTAAACGAGAAAGAAATGATAGTAATTGTGGCTGTATCTTTTGTAATTTGCTTTTTAAGGGGCTCATAAGGCTGAAGACTTATCAAATCGTTAAGTTAAAAATATATTAGGAATGTCTATTTGCGATGGCTGTGACGGTATTCAAACCACCCATCTACCAATTTGTATGCAAGGTTGTTTTTTTTTGGCAGGTAATTTGCAGGTAAAAAAGCTACATTGATCTTTATAAATTCATATCTGGTACTAATAAAAATTGAATAATTATGAGGGAAATTATCGGGTAAGTGTTAGTAAGGAAATTCTATCTTTATCTGAAAGGTTCCGGAATAAAGCAGGAATAATGCCGCATTTGTGTGTGTGTGCATATATATATATATTAGATTTAATATTCATTCAAACATAGAAATAGGTGTGAGGAAAGGGGATAGGAAAACACACAAAAGGTGAACACAGGACATGTGGGGAAGGCGGATTTTTACCGGGATCCCGGTTAAGGAAATATTTTTACATTTGTGATCTGCTCAAAATCCGCCTTCCCCACATTTCCTGTGTTCGCCTTTTATGTGTTTTCCTATCCCCTTTCCTTATACCTATTTCTATGTTTGAATGAATATTAGATTATATATATATATATATATATATAGACTTGATTTTGGCAAATTCAATCGCATTTCAATTCCAAATCGCAAGGTGAAAAAACTGCCGTGACGCATTCTGTCAGCCATTAGATGGAAGGTGTGGTATGCTTATCTTGTCCTTGACACAACCCGAAAGCTAACCGGAAAACCACCGAAAACACACGTCCACATCCGTCTTGACCATGACTAAGGGTAATCTTATTTTCACAGAACGGTGCGCTGAGTAAGAACACCGACTATGAATTAAAATGAAATGAACCACAAGAATTTTCCGTGGTGAACATTCCAGCTAAGAGAGAATTATTTCAATAGATTCCTTTTCCTACTTTATTTTTACTCTTTCAAATACAGTGATATTTTATGGTCGATAAAAAGGATTAGCGATGCCCTACCATTAAAATGTCTTGACAATTCTATGCTTCCATCATTTTTTTTCTCTTGAAATTCCGATGCTTTCATCATTATTTAGCTAATTTCAAAGGTCAAATGCCTAATTTAATATTTTTTTTTCTAATACGTCCGTATCACGACTAAATAATGTGAGGAATCAGGTCAATTAAAACATGGGGAGAATGGGCTATAGCGAGTGGAACTCTCGTGGTTTGTATACTTGAATGAAGAGCATGGAAAGTACCCTAATTCAGACGCGATAAAGCACGACGAACAACGATAAAGTAATTGGCTTTCGCAATTCAGAGTTTGAAAGGACTAATAATCAACTCTAGAGTTCAGAATACTGATTTGTGTTGAAAAAATAACAAGGCGAATCAAGGCGTGACGCAGCATTTAGGTTGAACATTTTCGACAAGCCCTTACGTACTTGAGAAAAGGAAAGAAAGGGCAGCAGAAAAGACATTGGAGAGTTTCGTAAGACATGACCAGCCATTTTTTAAAAATCACAAAAGATTGCATTACAACGCTAAGGTTACATTCATTAATCTCTTCGTCATAAACTATAGATGTAGATGACATTCGAACATGGCGGAAAACTTGAATAGTAACTCAGGGAGCAGTATGTCGATATATGTGACACAATCGAATGTATTGCGTACTAGAGGAAGAGAGACGGATAATAAATGAGATAGAAATACCCCGAAAATGCAATAAAATGAGGAGGGGAAGAGACAGAGAGAGGATGAAAGGTAGAGGGATTTCTTATGGTATCAAAAAGGTTTTTAGGCTGTGCCACACTTCTCAAGGATGGTCTGAAGCTTACACGATACACTAATTGCGACGATCACATCCTCTAGTTAGGTTACCCTTGCAGAAATTGCATATTCAGGGTGGCCAAGGGGTTGCGCCCCTTCTTTCAATATCTACATGCTTTACGCTATGATGTTACCACGTAAAATTATGTGCGCTAAAAGTCACAGTGACATCACCCTCAGCACGCTAATAAATTAAAATTCTACTGCCACATTATAGGATTAATTAAGAATGGAGAATACTTTAACATGGATCGATCCATTGCGGGGAAATTGACCGAAATTTTTCAATATGGCCTACAGCATATATCTCCAACAACGTGTCCACCTGAAAGCCCGCATGAGGGAGGGCGGCGGGGGGCTTTAGGGCAGCATACAAGTATATAGGTTCCATTTATATTATTAATGTTCTCTATTTGCTATTTGGCAATTCCATGTAGAATGCCATGTTAAGCATATATTCCCAGCGCCTACTCAAATAAGGGGTTGCTGTGAATGTAGTAAACGTTAATATTTGGATAAAAATTAAGATCAATAAATATGAAGACTTGTTAGAAAATGTTAATTACTTTAAAGTTCAATTACATAAATAGTCTTATTGTTATATCATGCGTTATATTTTAAACTGGAACACTATTTATTCATTTGGAAAGCGATAACTTGGTGAGTTATTATTGGTGACCCGATGAAGACCGGAAGTGCGGAAATTCAACTCCAGCACTCGTGTGGTAAGGTCGCTGACCCCAACTGCCAAAAATATAGTGCTCCTTGACACACACGCACATACATACATGGGTGTTTTTGTGTGTGCATATATTTTTATCTTGAAATATTTTATATATATATATATAATTATAAGGTAATCTACCGGTTAAGGTAGGTTTGGATGGACACAACTACCAAACAAATATTTTGTGACTACTAACAAAACACAATCAAGCAGCCTACTCTACATCTAGTCTTTCATCTCTGTGCCCTCCTCCCTTCAACCCGTCCAACATCCCTATCTTGTTCTTGCCCTTTCCTCCTTCGCCGAAGATTCTCCCCTCTATAACAGTTTCCAGCATCCCATTGCCAATCAATACGCCTTTCATCCATTTTTCCTGCCTCCTTAGGATTTCTCCCAACAAACCGCTCTACTCGCCCACCATACTTAGTACTTCCTCATTTGTTTTTCTTTCAGTCCATTTCTCCTCCATTCTTCTACACACCCACATTTCAAAAGCCTCCAATCTACGTCTATCCTCCTGCTTCAGTGGCCATGTTTCCGCGCCGTACATAAATACGCTCCGTGTCAAAGTTTTAACGAGTCTTTTCTTTACCTCCCTCCTCCTTATGAAAACCGCTTTGCCCAGCGCGATTCTTCTTCTCACGTCCCTACTACTTTGACCGTGTTGATCCAAAACACTTCGAGATACGTAAACTGTTCACCTGATCTATTTTTTCGCTCCTATTTTAATGTTTAGCTTAGCCTTTTCTTTCTGGAAAATCGCATAACCTTAGTTTTATTAAGATTGATTCTCATGCCATACCTATCGCACTGAACTTCCAATACACTCAGCAATGCTTGCAAACTCTTGGTTGACTGACAAACTAAAGCTTGGTCATCAGCACACCTAACTGATTTAACAAATTCTCCGCGGAATTTCATTCCTACCTCCAGTTGTTCCCATGCGTCTTTAATCATTTCCTCCACATATACATTGAACAGCACCGGTAATATTGGGCAATCCTCCCTTGCGCCTCTTCCTACCATTGCCCATCCGGACTCTCCGTTCCCCACTCGCACCCGAGCATTCTGAGGTTGCGGTTCAGTCTCCTGTCCCTCCAATCCACTCCTATTTTCTGTAATGCACGCATTAGTTTTTCCCAATTTACCCTATCAAACGGCTTTTCGAAATCTATCAAACGGCTTTTCGAAATCTATGAAACAGGCAAATACGTCCTGATTATATTCTATATTTCTCTCGATTAGTGATCTCATTACTGCAATGGTATCATGCGTGTCTCTCCCCTTCCTAAATCCAAACTGATCATCCCCTAAGTAGTCATATTCCCTGCTCTTTATCATTTTGTTGATAATACTGAGAACTTTAGGTTCGTGGGAAATCAAACTTATTTTTCTGTAGTCCTCAAATGATGTAGCCTTTACCTTTTTCGGAAGAGGAAATAACACTCATCTCACAATGTCTTCCAGCCAGATTCCTTATATATATGTATATATATATATATATATATATATATATATATATATATATATATATATACACACATAATGTTTTTAATATTACTCACGCCAATTTAAAAATGTATATTTTCGAAGGCCATCGTTATAATTATGGTTACGCGATTAGAGGCGATACCGGCATTTTCAGACCTCATTATCCTGATTGAATTGTGATTCTACATTATTTTTCTTACCATTGGCTAGATAAAATCATAGCCAATAGTATATGCTCCATTCAGAGTAATTTTATTTGACATCTGAAAGAGAGACTAGACGAATGGGAGAATAGCTCATACTAGGGGCGTTTGAATTTCACGCAGAAGTTAGGGAAGGAGAAGTTCCTCTTCTCAGAGCTATCCAGCGGTTTCCCATGAGGTTGCGGTCGCCAGGTAATCACACCGCTCGGATATCTCAACAGGCAGTGTTCAAAGTCACCACCCGGATTTGAGCCCTAAACAAATCCGGGTCAGTCACTGCTCTTACGGAAGCCAAAATCAACACCGATACTGATATTGTGAGAGTAGATCGCTCATTAAACTTCAGATCACAAACAGAAATATTGACATTTTCATTTGGTGTCACCCACACGATTATCACAAAAAAATAACACATGAGACATGTTGGTGTGCGGTGGATTCCTATAAGTCTCGAATGTTCTTGCTAAAATCAACGTGAAGGTATTCCTCATCTTCTCTAGTCCAAACCTAGCCTCATACGTCTTTTTTCTGAACCCCAATTTGAAGAAATACTTTCGTGGAGAGCATTTTTCATCATCAGAAGCACTCGTAGGCCAACTGAACATATTTACTTGCTGCTATGGTTGCAATGTAAAGTAAAACTCAATAAAACTTGTCCTACACATACATTAAATATCAAGCGAACGGTTAAAGATCAAATTAAACGTTTGCACAATAAATTATGCGAATTCAAAATTAATAATGGTTTTTTATTGAAATGGCTGTGTGTACAGAGTGAAGACTTTTGCAATTAATTTAAATTAGGTCGTTTATACGCAGACAACTTTCCAGATATGGGAATCGTTTGGCGCGCACAATTTGAAATTTCACAAATCTACATCGAGACTAGTATTCGGAAAGGTAAATTGCTAATAGCTTTTGGCGCCCTTTTATCGAAAGATGTAACGAAATATACTATACTGCGTGTGTATAAAATTTGCATCAAAATATGCGCTGAAGTATTGAAGCGAAAAATATGAATCTCACCCCATGCATCTCCCTATTACTAAGGAAATAACGTCAAATAACTGCACATTCTTCTTCAAAACAATTATATTTACTTTTCCTCTATACAAATATTTATGAATGAAAGCATACTGCCGTGTAAAAATTTTCAGTTATTCATATAACTATGCGAAGAATTGCGCTAGGCAAAGAGGCTTTCTTAAGGAGGAGCGGGTTGATGACGGGGAGGTTGACTAGGGATGTTAAGACAAGACTCGGAAAAACTCTGATATGGAGCGTAGTATATGGAGAGTAGTATGTACGGCGCGGAAACGTGGTCACTGAAGCAGGAGGATAGACGTAGATTGGAGGCTTTTGAAATGTGGGTGTGGAGAAGAATGGAGAAGGTGAAATGGACCGAAAGGAAAACAAATGAGGAAGTGCTGGAGATGGTGGGTGAGGAGAGGGGTTTGTTGAGCGAAATCCTATGGAGGCAGGAAAAATGGATGAAGGGAGTATTGAGCGGTAGTGGAATGTTGAAGAAGGTAATAGAGGGGAGAATGTTGGGCAAGCGAGGAAAGGGCAGGAACAGGATAGGGATGTTGGAAGGGATGAAGGGAGGAAAGAAGTACACAGAGATGAAGATGTAGATTAGGTTGCTGGATTGACTTTTGTTTGGAGTTACAAATGTTATTTGATAGTTGTGTCCATCCAAAAACCTACCTTAACCGGTAGATTACCTAATAATAATATAATTATGCACATTTTCAACTGACAGACCACTTTACTCGAAAACATTTAAAATGTTTGAGCGATGAAAATCTATTATTTTCCCCATGTTATGATGGCATGTCAAAGAAACACTCGAATTGTTCTGAAATTCATAGTGTCACGACGTGTTTCTCGTGCTCTTGAGCAAATGCAACCCAATTTCCCCAATTAAAGACACAGGTAATAAAAAAACATCATCCATCGAATCGTAAAAACAAACGAATCAATGAAAATATTCTCTAAATATTATTTCATATTCAAAGGAAACCGAAAATTATTGGAATGAATTCTAGTTTTAGTACGTTTTTCAATATTCTATTTCATTTTAAATAACTCGAACGTGGAATGAATTAAACAATTTAAAACAAAGATCTCTCGATAAACTCAGCAGGGATCCTCCTCTCATGACCTCGAGAGCACTGTCCACAGTCGTTACCGCGCGTGAAACGATGCGTGGGAAATTGAGTGAGCGGAGGAGATGAGGGTGAGGGGGTCTTATTTATTTCCCAGTGGGAGTGCTGGAGGAGAAAAAAAGAAGAGACAAATTAAACACCCCGTGAGTGCAGAGTATTTACGGCACTACAAGAGGAAAGCCACTCACTCACCCTTGCACGCACACGCGCTCCCTGCCCAGAGGGAAAGTCCGAGTTCTGGCAACACCGGGGGAGGGAGGACGAATGAGAGGAGTGGGGAAGGGAGGAGGAGGAGAGAGAGAGAGAAAGAGAGGGAGTAGATAAGCAGGGGGTGGAAGGGGTAGTGCCCCAGAGTAGGGGAAGGGAGGAGCGCCACGCTGTCTCTGTGTAGTGAGAGCCAAGGTCACGGGACTCCACCAAAAGCCGAGAAAGGGCAGAAAACACGGTGAAAAGAGGATCAAGGGGACTGAGGATGGGAGAGAAAGAGAGAGAGAATGGGGAAGACTTGGGGAGGGGTTGAGGGAAGGAAAGGAGCACCTGTGAGACCCCGGTCAAAAGCCCATGGTCGCTCCGCCGACAGCCCTGCACTCCCCCTCCGCCCCCCGGCCGCCCCTCGCAGTGGCAGTCAGTCCTTTCCCTCCTGAGAACCTCCCTTTCGGGGAGGGCGGGGCAGAGGTATGGCTGGGAGGCAAGCATCTAACCCTCCCACCCCCTATCCTTCTCTCCCTCCCTCCAACCCCCGCGGGGTCCCGCCCAAATGAAGAGCGGCGGAGGAACGGGAGGAAGAAGAAAGGAAGGCCTTCTTCGCCGTTGAGGAGGAACATTCCCACCACCCCTCTCCAATCCCGGCCGCCGCCGCAGTCTTTTGGGTCCCTCCTGTCTTCCTTCCTCCACGGCGGGCGAGAGCGATCTATCGTCTCAAGGGAAGGAGAGGCCAACTCGCGCGCCGTGACCCTCCGCATCCAATGCCCCTCGAGATTTCCTTTGCGGTACCGAGCTAGCCGGCGCGTATTCAGGGGTGGGAATGAGTCCCTCCCCCACCACCCTCCGCACAATGCCTCCGTCGAATGGAAATTTCTTGAAACGCACGGAGCGTCGGGCGCACTGCGCCAGTTCGAACGGAGCTCGTTTGAGTTCGTTTTGTGACGGTTTTCCTCGTCCTTTTGTTAGATGTGTCCGCGATGAGCAAAACTTTTCTTTGACACGCATACATTACCCCGTCGTTATTACCCTCCCTCTGCACCCAGTCCTAACAGTTTTCCTCTGGTGATTCATCCTCTGTAGTGTAGTGATCTGGAACTGATGATCACTCACAGAGTCTTCCTCTGGGCTTATATACTATTATCGATCGCGAGAGCCAGGTACTAACTTAAAAAAAAATGAAATGTTTCCTTCTTGCCGCGAGATTTCAGTCACGCGAGGGAGTGATGAAGATATTAATTAAAGTAGAGACGACCTGGGAAATTTGGGCATACCGTTAAGGAACACGATAAGTTCACTTGGTCCTCTCATCCATTTTTCGCTACTCGTTTCCGTTCGCGCTCCGATGGATTGATTTCTCCTCCAGTTTTTGTATGGTTCAGAAACTTGGTCGGTGAGGAAGGAGGATAAGCGTAGATTGGAGTCCTTTGAGATGTGGGTGTGGAGAAGAGTGGAAATAATAAAATGGACAGAAAGAGAAACAAACGATAAAGTTCAGGAATGGTAGTGGCAGAGAGAGAGAGAGAGCGGCTGTTGCGAGAAATTCGAAGAAGACAGGACGAAGTGGATGTAAAAAGATACCGATAGGCAATGGAATGCTGACGATGGTGATAGAGAAAACTATCCTGGGAAAACAAGTTAGAGTAAGGAAAAGAAAAGGCATTTTGAATAATATGAAGGGATTAGAATGTGTGCAGCGCTGAAGGATGATTTATTTTAATTTGGGGTTTGGCGATATTCTTGTGTCATATTAAATAGGGCTTAGCTGCACAGTAGCGCATAGTACCAGGGTCCATCGAAAACCTACCCTAAGCCGGTTAGATCAATACTAATGATCTTCAGTAGAAGCATGAAGAAGTTTGAAGCATGTGTTAATAATGTTTTTTTCAACAAAGTGCGCGAACAATGCAGATAACTATTTCTTCTTGAGTGTTCGGTGCTCTGACTGACATGCAGCAGTCATCTGGTCGGCTATCTTTCTTACTCTTCTTTTTAATCATGAATAATTAATGCAATTAATATCCAGTATTAGTTTACCTGGAGCGGGGTCTTCCCCCGACATCTATACCCTCTCTATTATTCCCTTTAACGTCGCTTTAACCAAACTTTCGTTATGTATAATAGTTCCTTTTAGTCCTAAATTAAAATTTAGGGGGAAGAAATATTCAGGTTTCTGTAGGCAATCTCAAAAGCTCTATTGACAGGAGAGAAAATGCAAAACCGCTTCCGGTATATACGGAGGTTGACCATTTTCATAAGGCTGTGAGGTTATAATTCCTCAAACAACTTTTAATTTTTATCAAATTTATTTTTAAATCTGTAATAAACATGACCGCTTCGAATACGTCGAAAATATTGATCCAAATTTTTTTTTATAATTTACCATTCCCAAAAGTTATTCATTACCATAATTTCAAAGAGGGTTTGATACAATGCGTCAACTTTCCAGGCAAAGATGAATCTAATGTTAAACCTGGTTACGGATGTTCTCTATGTTTGTAGGCTTAACTTTGTGGTGGTACCTGTGGATGACGTCAATGCGTTGAAACTAGTCGCACCTAATAAAATTGGTGGAAAGGTGTATTGTGTGTTATTTTTTACTTCACTGGTTCCCGATGTTTTACTGAGATTTGCAATGTATGCAGCACTTCTTAATACTTTTGTTTCTACGATGCCTCAAAGTTATTTTGCAACGCATAGACTAAGCTTCATAAACCATTCTTCAAATAACATTCTGTTAAGATACATCTATTGCATCATTAGACGTAACGATAGCTACCTATGTAAGAGTTATTAAGAAATGCTATAATGGTAGACACTACCTTCAACGAATTCACGCAAGCATCCTGTATTCAAATTTCAATTCGTACATCTGCAAAAAAAATGCGATTGAAAATTTCGCTCGCATCGAAAAAACTGACCATGAATCAACACAAATAAGTAATTTTGCCAAACAAAGAACCGTAAACATTCAAAAATCACTTCGTCAATATGATTAAATGTTGAAGCTGTTGGACTAAGGATGACTGAAATTTGGTGGAATATTGAACTAGGTTTCCCTGTTTTGAACCTTAATCACGGAAATGATGGGGTTCTTCCTGAGCTTAAAACTGAAAAGGATCGTAATTTAATAAAATTCGCTAAAATTCTATTAAAATTGTATCCAAAGTACCGCAAATGCTGAGAGTGAAAGATTATATTCTTCGTACGAACAACATTATCTTAAAGAGACAACGGAACACCTGAGAAAAAGGAAAACATTTTACTTTGTCGCTTACTGCAATTTGATGGCTTAAATTAATGTATTTATATTGACATAAATTTAACAAATTTTCAACATGAAAACGTCATCATACTTTCGTGAATTATTTGATAAATCTTCCACGCAATCTTTTAATAAAAGCAAGTACTCGCTTCATCTACACAGCCTAAATCAAATAAATGTTGCAAACATTCTATCACAACGAAACTCTTCACTAAATCCATACAATGATGGCAATAGTAAATTTAAAGTTCCACTTAAAATTCGGCTGTTTTTTATCTCTCTCTAGTCTGAATACTTCATTTAGAATACGGTAAATAAACAAAAATTGCGATTGTGAGTTACCACAATGCTTTGAGCGAGCCAATAAATGAGAGAATTGGGACAAAAAAAGGAAGCAAGACCGCCGCTAAACGCGTGCCCTCTTTACTCTATTCGTTGACGCACGCCACACTGGATTCCATTATGTAAATATGTATGCATTTTATTTATTGATCCGATGTCCTTATACCTCCCAATTAACTGAAAACATAAAAAAATGAGATGAAAAATCTATGTATATAAAATTTCCGAACGTATTTGCCAGCGCAGGAAGAACATTAAATGTTTAAAAAATTAAACACGAAATTTAAGTATTTTCTAATGATAATTGTGTCTTCATTATATTTTCATGAATGAAGCCCTCACCCGCGACGGAACTCAGCGGAATGCAGCAGAATATTCTTGGTCCGCTTGTTTATTCCATATCATTTTTGTAGGTCATCTAAACCTTACACCAGATACGAGATTTAAAAAATAACAGATAAAGGCCTAATACGTGGAAAAAGATATGGGAAAAGAATTTCTGGCTTTGCTCTTTGTCAGGAATCTTACTCCTATTCACCAGCTGATGAAGATAATTTGTATTTAAGTTTTCTCTGAACTATTGTGACGTGTACATGTATATATAAATTTGTTGGTAGATGAATCAGTCAAATTCCCCGCGGTGGAAGGTAATCAACAGATAAAAATAAGTAATAAGAGCAATCTTATTCCTTATCACGACAGTGAAAGACGGATAAACTGAGCACAAAAATATTCCCATCCTCGTGTAAAATCTTCTAGCTGCTCCAATTTTAACAGGAAGCAGATAGGGCGTTCACATACCGCCGATCGCACGATTTAAGCACAATACGGATCCTCTTGCCGCCTGAGTAATCAAATCTCCTCGCGGTGAGGTTCAATGTGGATTAGCATTCTGCTAGCGTCGCGTTTCAAAGGGAATTAAAGCAACCGGAAGGAAATAATTGGAAACTGCAACACGTGTGGGATGAAAATATCACCCCGTGTCTATCTAGACGGAAGAATGACTTTTGAGTGCTTTATTTGGCTTTTCCGTTTTTTTTTGTTTCGACACGCCAAAAATTGTCCTATACAGGGTTCATAACTTTTATAAATGTGAACGTGTGTACAGTGAAATTCGTTATGATGAACATTTTCGGGCAAAGTGACATTGTATTAACAAATAAACGTATTCTTGATTTTGTTACCGAAAAAAATTACGGTTCACCGGTCACATGTCAAATACATTAGTCGTAAGCGTAACACATAAATTCTTAAGAACAATTTGACACCGAGGAGTTTCACTCATGCTAAATCCGCCATTGTGCATAGGTAAGCGAACATGAAACGAGTATCTATAAGAGCCAAAAGGTATCTATGGTCAAAAAGGTTACTCACAAAGGAGTTAAATAATTCTCTGATGAACTCAAGAACTCCAGGGGAAACGATTAACTTCGGAAAGAGTTAAAATGTTTATGTCTAATTAAAATAATAAGGGAGGGGGTAGTTTAAATCCCCTCCCGAGGCAAGTTACGAACTGCGACTCAGGCACGCCACCAGCGTGATTACCGTGACCGCCTTCCTCTCCTTATGCAAAATACGCGACAACCGCTCTGGAGAGGGCATTTTATACTTTCGAGCAGACGGGAGACGCCTCAATAACTTCTTACGGCAACACATAAAAATACTGCTGGCGGGAGGCAGAAAAAGGAAATTTTCCCTGAGAATAGCTTTTAATCTATCGCAACCCATCAATAGCTGTTGCAAATACGGTGGAGTGGTTTGGTATGACGTTCAGAAAATATTTACGAGAGCATTAAATTTGTGATTCGCTGAACTCTAAAACAATTCAATGAATAGGATCCAAAGGAACCACTCCTGATTCCCAAATTCCGAGATCAGCCCAATACGCGTACTTATATGCAACACCCTTCTTTCGATCACTCATCACACGGATGATTTCCTGAACGCCAGCCAATTTCTAACCAAGTTAGGAATGATCGAGGGAAGTCCATGAACAAGCGAACGTCAGGGTGGGTGATGAAAGACGACTATGCGTAATCGACCAATAATGCCATGGATGTTCAAATGATGAAGCGATTTATTTATTACGGAGATTTTAGCTGATTAAACAGTCAAACTTATACGTCGTCATTCGAAGAAGTGATCATAAATCGACAGTTTTCTTTTGACCCGACATCTTGATGCACATGATTCGATCGATGGTGGTGATGCGCGCAACTGATGCAATTCCCTTTCTTATCCGATATTTTACGTAAGCTCGTGGCCACCCAACGCTAATTCCAGAGTAAGTCGCAATCCCTTAGGATAGGTGACCAATTTTGACAATCATAGTTTCAAAACCCAAATTACGTCACATTTAACAAATATTGATTAAGTAAAAAAAACGCAATCCAGCATACAGTCAGTATAAATAAAACCTTTATAAGCATACTTACGACGGAAACAGGTGCCGTAAGAGTTCCTGTCGCCATCGTCAAAATATTTTCAATTTTTTAGGGTTAGTTGGAGCCGTTATCGTGAGTTACAAGATGTTTTTGATTCAGCTGTATTTTTGTTACTACCTATGAAATATGAGAACTTTGTTCTAACTCTGCGATCGGGAACCTATTGATTTATGGAATGTAGATATTATACTCTGAACTTTGACATATATTTAAAGTAATGCTGACTTTCCGTCGAGTCCATGCGAATTCTGAAAATGCTCAAATACAATAGAAATGTGAAGCAAAGTCATGTGAAAATTACGGTCGACAATGGGCAGCGGTCAAATAAAGTATAATGCTTATCATAGCTTATCTGATATGACTTTTTAGCAAGAATGTGGATGAAAATAATCGAAGTAATGCAAAAAAATCGCATCCAGATTAGGCTTACGTTGTTTAGTATTTTTTAATTAACCTAACAACGCTGATAAAACTACCAAAGCGATATTAAATTTTCTTCCTCATTTATACGATTCGAGAGTCTTTAGGAGCCAAATGCGTTTAATTTCATCAACATCTACTTGCATTAAAAAATCGATTTAATCATTTTAAAGTTTACTCCATAGTCAGATGGTTAAATTAGTAGATGGTGGTCGTCAGAGAGAAGAAATGAGGAAGGTAAGAAGAGTGAAAAAAGTTTAGGACTTAAAAATAAGAGAAATTCTAATAGGAAGATCCATAGTCTGATGTCTAATTCAACGGGAACCTACACTTTAAACGTCCCTCTCACAGGTCACACTCCACTGGAGTTCTACTGAAACAGCCATTGAATCCCTGGAGTCGATCCGTGCCCATAGACAACCGTTTCCAAGGCATCTAACTGATCACCTAGATCAAGAGTTTGCAGATAGAACAGACACCACCACTGACAGATTCAAGCACTCGTTCTTCTCTCACGCGATTCAAAATCATAACCGAATTCTACACAACCTCCCACATTTTTAATTCAAAGTACATTGAAATGATACATTGAAAACTTAAATCGAACCCACTAATTATTACATGATGTATATAGGTGATTTTGTGTGTAAGTATACATGTGTGCATTTTACAGTTTTGACACATGTAGTTGCTATAAACCTTTTGTTAATGCCTAAAACCTTAAAACACGCTCTCACTCAGTTTCAATTTTTTTTTACACAATCGGAAATAAATTTCACATTTCCGTTCTCAAAATACGTCTTTTCAATATCTGTATTCGAGCTATTGTCATCTCCTAACTCTACATCCTACATCTAAAACAATAATGTTCACATACTACGGGGAGATATATTAACGGCAAATAAATGACCTCGTTAATAAACCTGATAGACAGTACATCAGACAGTCGCGAAGATACTTGGCGGAAACGTAAGGTCACCAGTCACGTGAGGGAAAAAAAGAAATCTTCGAAAGGAAAAAAGAACTCAATAAGTTGCATCGACTTTCTGCTTATGTTTTGATCACGAACAGTGAGAAGGAAGGAAGACTCGTCAAAGGTACATCCTGCTCGAAGTTTCCTCGAAGGGAGGAGTTTCGAATTATCACGCGCGGTGAATGGTGGGTTAATTGAGGGGGAGGTGGAGAAGAAACAGATTACTCCGTTCGAATGACTTATTCCTTAACTGTGCAAAAATATGACGCCTCTTGAACTCCTCTCAAAGGTCTCGTAGCCCTAAAAGTAGAATTTCCTCCCATTTTCACCCCTCTAGGAAAAATATACCACAGACAAGCCTCGGTATATGACTGACACCTTGATGCCTAACACCCAAAATCAATCTGGATGTGGATATTCTCCACAGAAGAAATCCCCACGCCATATTTTATAATGATAACTATAGAAAATGGTTCGTATTCGTAGAAGATTACGGAATGAGGTTACCTCTAATGAATTGTTGTAGGGGGTGTTATCCTCCATCTTGAAACTTTGAGTGAATGTCATGCGATCCTAATTAGAGATTGCAGCTAACAATCGCGTTCTTTGTGGAATATTGGTGGGGTTGTTAACCTAGTTCCTGCCGAGAACGCGGATTGTGCAAGGGAAGAAAGACTATCTAATGGTGAATAAAATTATGAGTATGGTCAAATTGCACCATCATCACACCTCGATGCACGAGGTGGGATCTGAACCTAAACGGGAACGTTGAATGCCCTAGGAACTCCTTTTTCGTCGTTCCGTTTCAAATAAACGCACGGACTGACTAGAGTGTTGATGAAATAGATGACGGTGGGTCGACACTCACCGATAGTTCTTGTGCGAGGGACCCTCCGAGCAGCAAGAATAAGACGGCGAGGGCTGCTGCGGCCTTCCCGGACGGATGATCCAAGAGCATCATGGTGTCCAGTTTTCCCGCGCAACCGAATCGGGCCTTCCGACCAGTGATCTTCCGGAGGAGGAGATGTGCCGAGGGTGCTGAGGGATGATTGTTGTCGGTTGTCCCACAGGTGGGGGGAGGGTGAGAAAGAGGTTTTAAGGAATGGGAGGGAGGAGATTTGGCAGGAGGAAAGTTCGGGGGCGAGGGGACCCCCCTCTTCTACTGTCGCCGCTCTCTCGGTTCAGACGACCCACTCCTTCGACTGGACACGGGTGAGGGCGGACGCCGCGACGCCCCCTAAACGCGTGCCCATCCACACGACACCGGCTCACGAACCTCCGCGGATGCGCCGCCGGCGATCCCGCACTTCACGCCCGGCGACCGATAAGGGCGAAGGGGTGTCTTGGAAAGTCTCCTCTCCCGGCACGGAACACCCGAGGGTTTCCGCCTGCCTCCCTCTCTCCCCCGTCGTGGAACGGCAACTCGGAGAGGTGTTCGCGGCGGGAGAGAGAGGAAGGTCCCGGGACTTCTTGGGACTCCTCCCCGGTTTAATTTCTTCCTCCCGGACGTCAAAATTTTTCCTTCCCTCTCTCTCAGTCCCGATCTTCTGCCACCTCCGACGGTCGGAAAAAGAGCAGTCGGATGTGAGTCACAATCGATGTCTTTTTTTCTTCCACTCCACACAGTCCAGGAAATGGTTAAAAGGCGCTCGTTTGCCGGGAGGCGGGCGAGGGAGTTGAAGAACTTCTCGTTTACGCAAGGTTTTAGGGGCAAGTCGGAGGTTTCTACCAGCCCGATGGGGGGTGAAGAGGGCGGGAGGAGTAAGTAGATGGGGAATCGGAGAAAAACGAACCGTTACAGTCGGAGTGGTCAGACGGTGCGGGAACACGGAGGCGTACTCGGAAAGTCTCTCTCCCGCCTCTCTCCCGTCCTCGGGATTGTGAGAGAAAAATTTCTCCCGAAGCACGCGGTCCAAAAAAAATATTTGGAAAAAATATTAAAAATTTAAAAATAAATAAATAAACAAGAGACGAAAACGCGCCGCGGGCGGGTTGGATGCGAAGGAGACGTGGGGAAGGAGAGAGTTAATAGTGTTCTTTTTTTTTCTTCTTTCAGAAAAAAAAGTTCTCTTCAACTTTCGGGAACGGCGGTGGTCCGAAGGCTGGATGCTTTTCTGAATACACACTCACTCTCACTCCACACCAGCACCCGCAATCAAACACGAACACTCAACGGGGGACGACCGACCACTCGTCCGGCCGCCGGTCCTCCTCGGCGGTGCGACAGCGCCGGTCCGGAGGGAGGAATGCTCTTCGGCCCCTTCGCCGCCGGAGCGCCCTGGAGAGGCTTTTCGCCCGAGGAAGGAGAAATGAAAGCGTCTGCTGCTCCGCCGAGCGAGAAGAGTGTTATTAAGTGCTGCTGTTGGATGGAGAGAGAAGCGAGTCGAGTGAGGAGGCCGATGCGGAGAGAGAGAGTTACAACGAACGTTCTGTCCGCCCTCGGTCGCGGCACTGCCCCCACCAGTAACCGACGGAGGCAGGAAACCCCGCTTCTTCCCACTCCACCCCACCACCCCCTCCACCACCGCTCCACCACTCCACCAGCCTCCCTCCCCTCCTCCGCCCGCCACGCCCCCCTCTCCTTTCCCCTCCCTCCCGCCCCTCCTCCGGGAAGGCAACTGACTGAGCGAGAGAGGATTGGAGAAGGGGAGAAAGGGGGGTGGGGGTGGGAACGCAGTCAGTGCTGCCAGTCTTAACGATTTCGTCGCTTTATTGGGCGATTTTTTTCCGCTGACCTCTCACTCCCACTTCGATGACTGTTAAGGGTCAGGTCGTATGGGTCATGTCCACCAACATTGAGGGGGGCCGTCACAATCACAGCCGGCTTCTTAATAAGCACCTATTAGAAATACCTCGAGGTTTCCCTGTTTTTTTCGAGTTCGAGTAACTGTGAGAGAGTACTCGAAGTCAAGGTGGTGGTTGGGAAACCCTGATTTTGAGGAGAGGATTGACGTCCCCATCTAGTGCAGACTCTCAAGCGAAGGAGAGCCATTCATCCAGGGGTGTCGAGAGTCGAAGGGTGACACCTTCCCCGAGAGGCGCCAATAAGTTACAGATCCAACATTACGTTTCCATGCCAAACTTGAGGTGTTCGAAGACAAATGTGTTTGACCGACAAGAACCCACAAGAACTTTTATTCTTCAGAACGAATAAAAAAAAGTTGGAAAACCACGAAGACGTCACCCATTCACCACGCTTGGCGAAAATTGACGAGTAAGAATTGGCTTAGGGTACCATCATAGTGAAGTTAGTATACTGGATCTGACCAACGCAATTGAAGTTATGCTTATTACGGGCCTGACAAAATATTTAATTTCAACATAAACCTCAAGCTGAATAACCTCATAAGCCTCAACCTGTTCCAAAATACTGAATTCCAAAAGATTCTCGGGTCTAATTATCTCGGTGTATGACCACAGTTCCGACACACTATTTTAATTTAAATCAAATTCGAATGCTGCAGGTTGCCACATGAACGTGTGGCAGGGGGTGTTAGGATAAAAGACTTTAATTATGTAATATAAGGGTATCCTCCTTTTTGTAATATGAAGTTCTTCAATGAGGCAGGACAGATGACAAAAAGGTCTTTCGAGAAACATGTTAAATGCTTAACCTTCATTTTGTTGCCTTTACGAACGGCTAGAAAAGGAAAAACTCGCGTTCAAATAATTCATTGGCTCATCCTGTTTTTTTTTTCTTATTTTACGAGGGTGATCCTAACCATCTACATGGTACCGTGCAAACCACCGCTATGATGGTGGGGGGGGGGGTGATTCCACACCAGACTTACATATTTAAAATTAAGTTTTGTTTAATTTTTGATTACCTATAAAATTGTCAAATAATTTAATTTAGGGAAAACGTAAAACATAACAATAGAAAAATTCACTACGGTATCTAAGTGTTAATCTTTGAATATAGTGTGGACCCTGGTGTCCGATTCGTAATTCCTTCCATGTCTAGTAAATTGCTCTCTCTTAAAAGACCTTAATTGAAGCATTCCTGACTCTGTAAAATGAAATTCCGTTGTAGAAAAACAATTTCTCCAAGGTATTACGGAACAAAATGAGCCTAAACTACAACATTTAATGGCATCTCTTCCTCTTTTCCTACCAGAAGTAAAGCGAAAGAAGTAAAACGAAAGAGATCGGGAATAAAATGTCGAGGCGCAAACATGATTTTAACGAAGTCAGTATAATATTCCGTTAAAGATATCTCTCGACCTCTTCGATACATAAGATATCATTCAAGAGCATCTCTCATATGTGTTTTGAAAATAAAACATAATTGAACGATTTAGAGCTTGGTTTTGGCCGAATGATTAAAGTAGGTAACACAACAGAGAAAGAAAGACGCCTTCAAAATCTGGTACTTACGTCGGACGCAGATGATAAAATGGAAAGATAAAATGAGGCGAGAGGAAACACAGAGCTGTAAATGGGGAAAAGGCAAGAGAGAAGAATCAGATGAATTGCTTACAACTTTAAACAAGATGAATTTGTAATGAACGTTAGAGGAGGAGAAATAGTATTAGTAAGTTAAGTCGCATGCCATGCAACAAGGACGCACACCAAATACAGAGATGAGAGAAGGGACAAATAGATTTTGGTGGGAAAGAGCGATTGAGAAGAAGAGCGGTCAATCAATCTTCAGATTGAAAGGCTAATTAATAAATGAGTAAATGTTTCGAGGTTAACATTAGTTGTTGTGATCAAACCAAAGACTTGAAAGTTATAATGGCTCGAGAAAAGAATGATTTTTTTGGGTTTAATGATCTGACTTTGAACGGCGAACTGAAGCATGTTGCATTGCTTGTTGAAAACAACACATTGTACTTCGTCAACTGTAATAAAGAAGCGACGTAAAGAAAGAGACAGTATAAAACCGTAGAGAAATAAACTTTATCCTAAAAATGCTCAAATTTAACCTTTCAAGCGCAGAGCACTTTGTAGAGTTTTATGATAGAATCAAGGCTAGAAACTTTCGAAATATTAGCATAGATATGCTGTGGGACGAGTATGCTAAGGTGGAAACTGTTTCCAAACCTAATCGCCTGAAATAATGACTGATGAAAGGGAAAGGATAGTGAACGTAAATTCATTTATAAGAAGAGAGTGTATCAGTTCCATAAACGAGTACCATACAATCAAAGGCCAAAAAAGCGTAGCAGAAATTTGAAGATAGCTTAGGCCACAAAATCTATTCGAATTCGGAAAGCCTCTAAATATTATTACCCCTAGTTTTTGTTGCAAAATAAAATCAACAATTCCAAAAAAATTGTTACTAACTACTGAAGTCAATTTTATTTCGGCGTCGCGGACTCAACTTTTTTTTCATCAGATTCACATTCTGAAACCTTGTGCAAACCGGATGGTATAAATCAATTTGCGGGAGTCATCGGCAAAATTATTGAATTTTCTTACTTTAGGCAAAATTTTGACTAAATAACAAGTCCTCCATTTTGTTATATACAATACAGAAATAGTTTAAAACAGCCATCGAAAATACGAACAATAAAACATAAGAGGCAGTTTCTTTATTATTGTCGTTAATTTCATAAGTTTAGCTCAATGGGAATCGTATCGGTTTGACTTTGAAGATTTTCTGAGAAATTGAAGGTGGTCGTTTATTGGTAAATTTGATCAACTTTGACACCCTTCATGTTTTAAATATTCAGATGTAATAGATCATTGGAGAATCACGGTGGAAAGTTTCAAATCCGGGAAAAAAAATTGGAAAGCTTTATTCAATTTCACTCCACTGTACGGCATGTAGAGATAGAAGTGGGTTTTCTGTGAACAGGGTATCAGTATGAAATAACCAGTAGCTGGGAAAAGATTCAACGAGCAACCAATGCTTTCAAGCCATTCCGAGGGATCCCTAAATACTGCCTGTTGGATATTAAGTTTCCCACTTCCAGATTGATTCGAGCCGTATTCAGACAATTATTGTAAACTAGAGCAAACTAGCCGGTCTATAATCCATAGCAAAGCATGAATTCTAACATGCGCATTTTTTAATACCCCTGGCAGTTGGCTTTTAAATATATTTTCCTCCAGACAACCCAGGACGGCGGTGATACCCTCAACGATGATGCACTACGAGTGTACGTCAATGTGTTGGAGAAAGTAGATTATTGTCCACTCACAATTTCTCCACTCACGAAGATCGCCATCACAGTGCGTAGATGACGCAACCCTGATGCCTGACACAACTACCTTCCCTGAGAGATCCTTTCCCTGATGCAAATCACTTGTTATTTCAATCCTTACATACAAACTACACTCACAACCCTTAATTCAACAGATAGTATGTATGCACATGCCTAATATCTATGTTGATCCCACAAACACGTAGATTCTACCCTTTTTTTATCTCTTCTTTCTTCGTTCTTCTTATGAGCTACACTTAATTTACAATCGGTATTGAAGAACTTCAACATCGAAGTAAATAAAACAAGAACATCAAACCCAAAATAGTTTTGCACAGAAAGTCAATGGATGGGGTGAAGAGTGAAAAGGAAGTCATTCCCTGCTGGGCAAACATCTTCAAGGATGCACAGGTAATTACGCAGAATATCTTTCGAGGTTGAATTTCGTTTCGAGGTGCCAAGCAATTACATTGGAGCTTACAGTACCATATTCTAAATTAATGGTACCCTACTTAGTAACCGAGATTACAACTGGTACGGCAAGTCCTTCGATCTGGGCAGCGAAAAATCATCCGGGGCACGTGTGTTTTAACTTTAATGGCTGGAGTCCTATCGCATTTAAAGTTTCACGAAACCCCTCAACAGTTTTGTAATAAATGTATGAAAATTTTATAGGTATTCTTCACTTGGGTGAAGTCAGAAAAGTGTTTAGACATTTTTTCTAAACTAAAGGCACTCGAAATTTGTATTACTCGCTAGAACAGACAGGGCAAAAATAGAAAATATTAAATAATTGCTCAGTAAGATATGTTAACTTTAGCCTCACCTCACCTAACATCAACTCTGCGATATCAGCGATAATTTCATTCGCGAAGGGGGCAGGTAAGACTTCAAGAAAGGTACAGGACACCTGAATCATCTTGTGACCACGAAGGAATTACTACGGTTCCAAACTATTTGGTTAGATTCGACCGCCGAGATTAAATGAAGGAGAAACCATCATCGACGGATTCAGGTACTCGTTCTTCCCCCACACGATGAGCAATCAAAATAAAATCGAGCCCAAGTATCCGAAAATATTTACTTAAAATACAAATATTTAAAGATTAAATCAATACTTGCGTGATATAAATAGGCAGGAGCGTGTGAATGTGTACGAGTGTTTTTACACATGAGGAAACGTAGACACAACCATGCATGAACTAATATTCGTGCATGTACGTGAATGGCTGGTGCCTTCCGCGACCCCTACAGGCGCTCTTTGCGGGGTTTGTGGGGTATTGTGTGGATGTAGGTACTTTTGAAACCTATCATTAAAGCGTTCCGGAGCACGAAAAGGTGGAGCGCCACCATAATCTAGCCAATCAAACAAGTGAAAATGCCTCTAATATTCATTGAATACAAAACCCAATCGAAATAATTTAATTAATCCGAAAACAGTCACGGTCATCATTTTTTTTCTGTTACTTGCCCAGCTCGACATTGCCAAGAAACCACGTTCTAGAGAAATCATCTGAAGTTAATTAACTTAAACATGAAAATTAGCGCATGTTACCTTGGTTGGTATAAATTCTCGTCGAGATAAAAAATAGTGGCACCTACCAGTAATTCGATAAAGCGCGCGGCCATTTCAAATTTGTTCGACGCAGGTACAGGTGAGCAGTCTTGTGAGGCAGACTACGTATGAAGTTAGTTTTCCACGGTTCCAATGGCGTCAAAATTTCAAAGTATTTTCAGGTTTTAGAAACTCACTTCCTACTGTTTGAACTAATTTCTTATGATCTAGCTGCCGACAATTTTACATAATGCGATTTGGCTGCTGACTTGAATCGCTTGCAACAAAGAGGACCTAGATTTATTATTATGATAAATTTTTATGATTGATTTTTTTATTGTTTTTATAAATTAGTAGAATATATATTTTATTACAGTTACTAGGACTCACGCAGTAAAGGTTAAAAATCACAGATCTAATTTCTAGCGAGAATTGGAATAGGTTTCTTTTCCGATGATTTAGGAGTGCATAATTATTCAAAAAGTTTACAGAAGAAGGGTGAAATTGGTGCTCTATACAGCAAGGTTAAGTTATTATCGGGAAGTAAGAAGGCAAGAGCTGTGCTAACAGTTAAAGATAAATGGGGTAAGATAATAGTTGAACCAGGAAAAATCCAAGAGAGATGGAAGGAATATATAGAAACACTGTATGGTAAAGAACTTAGGCCGACAAGGTTAGACATAGAAAAGGAACATGACGTAGAAGAAGATAGCTTAGGTCCAGGCATACTCGACGATGAAATAGAAAGGGCATTAAAGGAGATGAAAGCAAATAAGGCTGTGGGGGTGGACAATATTCCTGTAGAAATGTTGAAATGGTTAGGGAAAGGTGGGAAAAAGGCCATATATGGACTGATTCGTAGTATCTATGAGGAAGGAATCTGGCCGGAAGATTTTGTGAGATCGGTGTTAGTTCCTATTCCAAAAAAGGCAAAGGCTTCGTCATGTGAGGATTACAGAACAATAAGTTTGATATCCCACGCAGCTAAAGTTATTCTCAGGATCATCAACAAAAGGATAGAGAGTAAGGCGAATGATTACTTAGGGGATGATCAGTTTGGGTTCAGGAAAGGAAGAGGTACGCGTGATGCCATTGCAGTAATGAGATCACTAGTCGAGAGGAATATAGAATACAATCAGGACGTTTTTGCCTGTTTTGTAGATTTCGAAAAAGCGTTTGATAGAGTGAATTGGGAAAAATTAATGCGTCTATTGCAGAAAATAGGAATGGATTGGAGGGACAGGAGACTGATCCGCAACCTGTACATGTCTCAGACTGCTCAGGTGCGAGTGGGGAACGGAGAGTCTGGATGGGCAGTGTTAGGAAGAGGTGTAAGGCAGGGTTGCCCATTGTCACCGGTACTGTTCAACGTATATGTAGAGGAAATGATTAAAGAGGCATGGGAAGAACTGGAGGTAGGAATGAAAGTCGGAGGGGAACTCGTAAAATCGGTTAGGTTTGCTGATGACCAAGCATTAGTTGCTCAGTCAGCCAAGGGGTTGCAAGCATTGTTGAGTGAATTGGAGGTTCAGTGCGATAAATATGGGATAAGAATCAATATTAATAAAACAAAGGTTATGCGATTTTCCAGAAAGAAAAGGGCTAAGCTAAATATTAAAATAGGCGGGGAAAGAATAGAGCAGGTAGAGCAGTTTACATATCTCGGAAGTGTTTTGGACCAATACGGTCAAAGTGGTAGGGACGTAAGGAGAAGAATTGCGCTAGGCAAGGAAGCTTTCTCAAGGAGGAGGGAGTTGATGACGGGGACGTTGAGTAGGGATGTTAAGACAAGACTCGTAAAAACTCTGATATGGAGCGTAGCTATGTACGGCGCGGAAACGTGGTCGCTGAA
The DNA here is from genome assembly GCA_037158775.1 of Hetaerina titia. NCBI lineage: Eukaryota > Metazoa > Arthropoda > Insecta > Odonata > Calopterygidae > Hetaerina > Hetaerina titia. The sequence goes on from CM073771.1 coordinate 40,116,310, forward strand.
GCAGGAGGATAGACGTAGATTGGAGGCTTTTGAAATGTGGGTGTGGAGAAGAATGGAGAAGGTGAAATGGACCGAAAGGAAAACAAATGAGGAAGTACTGGAAATGGTGGGTGAGGAGAGGGGTTTGTTGAGAGAAATCCTATGGAGGCAGGAAAAATGGATGAAAGGCGTATTGAGCGGTAGTGGAATGTTGAAGAGGGTAATAGAGGGGAGAATGTTGGGCAAGCGAGGTAAGGGTAGGAACAGGATAGGGATGTTGGACGGGATGAAGGGAGGAAAGAAGTACACCGAGATGAAGAGGGACCTGATATAGATTAGTTTGCTAGGTGGGGAGTCACAAAATGTTTATTTGATAGTTGTGTCCATCCAAAAACCTACCTTAACCGGTAGATTACCTAATAATAATTATTCAAATCGTACTATGGTAGGAAAGGCCATTAAAATAATATTAGAATGTTGTCATTATTATCATTTAACCATTATTTTATAGCTTTTCTTTCTACTAACATTGCGTCCTGCAATACTAATTTACACTTAGGACCAGGAGTGCATTTAACTGGTGTTAATATTTTTTCCATTTTGCATCATTATTACTGACACTTAGGAAACACCTATGATATTTCATGCCTTGTGGGGAATCATTCCATACCACACACCCTAGTGGCTTACATGGCTCCTCTTAGATATAGATCATTGTCGGGTGATAATGACGTAAAAACATCGAAACTTATGCTCAAATTGTGGAAAATCGAAACGACAGATCATCCGCCATGCCCAAATTCCACCATAATCACGCCTCAAAATTCGCAATTCAAAAGAAAAGAATGCATTTTAGTACCGAGCAAAACTGATCCATTTGCACAGTCACTATCACTGCGTTGGAAAAGCAGAAGACCAGAGAAGAATAGGAGCCTTTGAAAGCTGATTTTGTTGACGAACGTTGAAGATAAAATGAACAGATGACATGAGAAACGCGGAAGCCTACAGAAATCTAGGAAATCACAATAGGGAGCACTTTACCAAGGAGAAGATCCAGATGGATCGGGCACATCAGGATACACAATGGATTAGTTAGAGAAGAGAAAACAGATGGAATGGTTTCAGAAGGAATACCAAGAGATAAAAAATTAAGAGAAATACAGAGGGATGTAAAGCGGAAGGGATAAATGCTGAAGGGAAGAATGAGAAAGAAAGGTTTGAGGTTCGCAGGAAGCAAGTTGCGGATCAAAACGTTAGCAAATTAATTAAGTGTGTGTATTATAAGTTTAAAATTCCATTATATCCCTAAATTAAACTGGGGAACAGTGAAACGGAAAAGATTTAGGTCACTAAAAAATCATACATCACTAAAAGCTAAGAAAACTGAATATCACTCGCTAGGTGATGAATATGAATGGCCACTTGTCGTCAATGCAATAGCAAAAATATACAAGAATCGTACAAGTACAATCGTACAAGAATAGAAAATATTGTATGGCATCATTTTATCGTCGCGCCATAAGGTAAAGAAAATCAGATGCCCCAAGCGTAAATACGAGCAGGTGGAGCATGTAAAATATATTTTTATACACAAGCTCCACCTATTTACGCTTGAGGCATTTGATTTTCTTTACCTTTTCGCACGACGATGAAGTCATGCTATGGTTGGTTCATAATAATCCATTTTATTTCCTTCCTTGAATATTAATTCATAAAGGAATATTAAGTTGAGCCTTAGAAAAGAAACTTAACTAATGAAACGATTTGGGAAAATAAATGTCGCGTCGATTATTTTTCATTTACGTTAAATAAAACAATACGTAAAAATAACTTACCTAACAACATTCTTAAAACTTAATACACGTATACTTAAATACCCATGATTCATTCGTACACCCTATGATGTCTCAACGATATCCGTAACATCGAGGTGAAAAAACATGTGAATATATATGGATCATCCCTGAAATATATGAGAATACAAGGGTAATACGAGTACGTACGTACGATAGAGCGTATAATTTTTTGTGTCGTTATTGAAAACTATAGGACGACTGTAAAATATAAAATACCCAATGCTTCCTTCCTCCAATACAGAGGAATCACAAATAAAAGAACAGGGCAGTACTTACCTTCCTCAGGCTCTTCATATTTTGAATACCTTCCAATGGAACCATTCTCTGGGCCGATTCGAAGACGGAAAATATGATTCCAAAAAAATCTATGAATGTAGTATGAGGAAACGAAGGGAGACAACTTATCCTCACAAAGTCTCGAGCCACTTCTCATCCTTTTACCTAAATTTCCATACTTTAGGAAGAAAGGAAATACGTTAGAATTTGTACTTTTAAGTATTACGCTACGAGTAAACATGTATCGTACTTGATACCTTTAAAAAGAAAATGCGGGGTGATGAGTTTATTTATTTTATTTAAAAGTCAAAACAAGTAAATACGAATTCACTCGATGATATTTTTGCCAAAGCTAATAAAGCCCATACTCTAATTCTGAATAACATGTACGGGCAACATTACTCATGAGTCTAGTTTAATTACCAGGGCTTTGTGCTGTATTTTTGAAGGGCAGAGAAAGCGGTACCAGATTCTTTAGATATTTTCGATTCTTTACTGAAGTAGAAGGTACGCGTGATGCCATTGCAGTAATGAGATCACTAATCGAGAGGAATATAGAATACAATCAGGACGTTTTTGCCTGTTTTGTAGATTTCGAAAAAGCGTTTGATAGAGTGAATTGGGAAAAATTAATGCCTGTATTGTAGAAAATAAGAATGGATTGGAGGGACAGGAGACTGATCCGCAACCTGTACATGTCTCAGACTGCTCAGGTGCGAGTGGGGAACGGAGAGTCCGGATGGGCAGTGTTAGGAAGAGGGGTAAGGCAGGGTTGCCCATTGTCACCGGTACTGTTCAACGTATATGTAGAGGAAATGATTAAAGAGGCATGGGAAGAACTGGAGGTAGGAATGAAAGTCGGAGAGGAATTCGTAAAATCGGTTAGGTTTGCTGATGACCAAGCATTAGTTGCTCAGTCAGCCAAGGGGTTGCAAGCATTGTTGAGTGAATTGGAGGTTCAGTGCGATAAATATGGGATGAGAATCAATATTAATAAAATAAAGGTAATGCGATTTTCCAGAAATAAAAAGGCTAAGCTAAATATTAAAATAGGCGGGGAAAGAATAGAGCAGGTAGAACAGTTTACATATCTCGGAAGTGTTTTGGACCAACACGGTCAAAGTGGTAGGGACATAAGGAGAAGAATTGCGCTAGGCAAGGAGGCATTCTCAAGGAGGAGGGAGTTGATGACGGGGACGTTGAGTAGGGATGTTAAGACAAGACTCGTAAAAACTCTGATATGGAGCGTAGCCATGTACGGCGCGGAAACGTGGTCGCTGAAGCAGGGGTATAGACGTAGATTGGAGGCTTTTGAAATGTGGGTGTGGAGAAGAATGGAGAAGGTGAAATGGACCGAAAGGAAAACAAATGAGGAAGTACTAGAGATGCTGGGTGAGGAGAGGGGTTTGTTGAGAGAAATCCTATGGAGACAGGAAAAATGGATGAAAGGCGTATTGAGCGGTAGTGGAATGTTGAAGAAGGTAATAGAGGGGAGAATTTTGGGCAAGCGAGGAAAGGGTAGGAACAGGATAGGGATGTTGGACGGGATGAAGGGAGGAAAGAAGTACACAGAGATGAAGAGGGACCTGATATAGATTAGTTTGCTGGATTGGGTTTTGTTTGGAGTTACAAAATATTTATTTGATAGTGGTGTCCATCCAAAAACCTACCTTAACCGGTAGATTACCTAATAATAACTGAAGTAGATTCATGCCCTACTGGCTTTGATCGGCCAACTCGCCTATGTTATAAAAAGAGACGTTTCAGGCGTGATATGGTGGAATATCATGATTAATAAAAATTAACAATTTTCTACAAAATAAAATTTTTAATACCCATATTCAATATTTTTAATAATGTATGTTAAAAAATTTTAATTTATTTAAATGTTTTTTGTGGAAAATTGCCAATTTTTATTAATCGCCTATGTTTTATACACAAACCATCAAATTGTGTGGAGGAGCAGTATATACTAAATATGATACACGTTCAGAAAGGTTTTTAATGTAAAGGTTGTGGTGGTAAATGCAAATTCAGTGGTATGAATTCTGCAGGCAGGGGAACGCTAAATTATGGATTTTACACATTTTCATAATGATTGTTGAACATTAAATACACGAGTAACTATTTTAACTGATTTAAAATATGAACAGTGGGTCACTTTTTGGTGTGAAGTTTAACGTGATGCCAAAAAATATAATGCGGTGTACCTGCGGAAAAACACGACGAAATATATTCGCTGAGCTAAACAACCGCAAATGAATAGCGTAAAAGTAGAAAAAGCGTAAAAATAGGACACAAATTGGGAAATAATTTCAGACTTAAAATGAAAATCGTTCAAACGATAAATAGAAGTTTTATAAAAGAAGAAAGGAGCATAAGAAAATTTACCTAAGAAGATGAAACTGTGTTTAAAAAAGAATAAGAAATTAAATCAGCGGAAGACAAGTAAGACCATCAAGTAATGTATGAAGGGCTCGAATGATTTGTGGTACAACATGTGAATAAGGGAATGTTGAAGCAGCCACCAGAGAACACCATTTCAAGTAACGTAGAACAAAGGCAAATGTCATTAGAAACGACATAGTTGAAAACCTTACAGACGCTGAAGGTAATACGAACAGATTAATAGAGAATTTTGGAAATTTAATGACGGACGGTAACATATTCGAATAATATGCTGTGGATGATGACGGCAAAGGATGGATGGTTCATGAACTGTGCTAAATCTAACTGTATATGGCAGGACGATTTCAAACAACTCGCAATGAATTCGAAGTTTATATTAATGGGAAAAAATATCTTGACGCCATTTTGAAAGCCAATCTGTGATATCTACAAAAAAGAAGAACTAGAAATATTTAAGAACATTCATAAGGTATAATAGTCCCAGTACCGAAGAAAGGGGGCATGATTTTGAATTATTTCAGACAATTCTCCAGATAACCAGCAAAGTGAAATGATATGAGCAATCTACCTCGAGAATTGAAAACGGAAGAGTATTTATACGAATATCTATCTCAAAATCCACCGCAATTCAGCTCCAGCTGATCACAAATATACTTTGACTGTGTTTGTTGTAGAGTGTGGATGTGGGAGCATCGAACTTAGAGAGATTAGAGAGTGCATAGAGGAAAGACACTTCGGGTTAAGAGACAAGCTGTACGGCTAAAATAACAGGCACTACGGGGAAGAGAATGAAAATGTAAAATTTCAAAACAAACACATGTTCAACGAAAAAGATATTCTTTAACAGCATTAAGGAAGATAATCAAGCTTTATATTTTAATTCCGGGACTGAGATACGTTACAAGAGTCAGCAAGAAAATGAAAATTTTATGGGCCATTAAAATTTCGATTGATTTAGAATCCATCATCTAGTAATTATTCTTTTATTAGATTATCAGTCTTAAACTCGACAGATCAACTTCTTCGTATGGTAAAAAATATTAATAATAATACTCGTCATGCCCAAAGAGCGCACAGTTCCACTAACCGCACCTGGATTCAAACGTTTCAATTTATTAGATTTTGGGATATCATTCAAGAAATTACAAGCAAAATGTTCCAGGGAGATATTAGATGTGCGCTCATGTTGATCATGTCACAGTCTTGGACCTTAGTTCTTTCCCCTCTGTAATTTAGCAAATAAACTTCAATGAGATCCGAGTACCGTGAAGGAAGATCTGATTAACGCAGGGAGGTGAAGTCATTATAAAATCCGTTTTAAATGGATCTTTAAGGCAGAAAAAACCTTCTAGGCTGGAGAAATAGACTCCATTGCAAATGGTTAAATGGGGGTGCCTCTTAAGGAGAGAATAAGAAAAATCGATAAGCAAAATCGGAAAGGTATTGAAGGGAATGAATTCAATCAAAGTTCGAGCTGAGCATTGTCTCCGAAGAATAAGCGGTATTGCTGAGAAAAAAGTGAGAGAAAAGGATTTTACGTATCGCGTCACAAATTTTATGAAGGACATCGACTAAAAAAAATTCAAGGCCAGTTTGATCACCAATTCCTCCGCTTGAAGCAGTCGAATGGTGAGAAGTTTCGTTGGGTATCCAAATAAGGCGCGTATTAATTATTATAAAAAAAACGGGGAAAAATATGATTTGGGTGGACGTCATTTTAAGATCAGGGAGAAAAATGTACACGATGAGAAGTCACATTGATGTGTGTATCTATACAAAATTATCATGTTTGGAAAAGACCACGCAAGTTAATTAGATAAAGTCCAAAGAAAATCCGCCAGATTGGTTAAAAATTATTATAATAAGAACACAAATGTGACAGGTCTCTTAAGGGATTTCGGCTGGGAGCCACTTGAGATAAGAAGCGAGACTTCGACTTTTAGAAAGATTCAGAACAAACGAGTTGAACGATGATACTAAAGGAATTATAATGGCCCCACACTACTTAGGTAGATCAGACTACACAGATAAAATAAGGGAGATAGATTTCAGTACGGATAGATTCAAATACTCATTCTTTCCCAGAAAAATCAGAAATCATAAAAGTAAGAAACCAAAGTCACTTTAGAAATATTGAAAACATTTAATTTACAGGTCGGAACAAAATTAAACATTAGAAAGATATTAGGTATATTTGTAAGTGCGTGTGAATGTTAGTTGGTAGTTTGAATTTGAATGTGTGTGGGGTGTAGGGGTTCTTGCATGAATGTATGCCATGTTTTGTTTGTGGAATATATAAATTTGTGGCTTTTGCATGCGTTTTTTCTTAATTACGGGTGATGCCCCAACACCCCCCGCCATACGCCCTTGCGGCGGTTTTCGGGATATTAAGTAGATGTAGATGATGTTGCGCGGTACCTACAATTAGCGAGACCAGTCGAGGTGTGCTACAGCAGCATAAAACGTATAACGCTGCATTAAAATCTGGGGAAATCGAAAGTTGAATACACGTCTCCAATGACGTTGCCTCAAAAACGCTGCCTGGTACCGATAAGGAAAAAAGAGCTATTATGAGTTCGAAAAACATTTTCTAGGGGTATTGGTGGAATTAATACAATTCTGTTATTCTAGCGATTTTCAACAAGTTCACCATTCACGAAAATGACAGGAAACATATAAAGGGGGCCTGAATATGGAAATGTGGCATTAAATTTCATTGATTGATGATTAGACAAACTGTTCATATTTAACCTAGTTTTAATAGACTCAGTTGAAGAAATTAAACCCTATTTTTCCACAGTAGCGCTGGCTGCAACTGTAAAACATAAAGGATCACAGTTTTTTAAAAGTATTTGAAAACGAGACAGCAGGAGGATAGACCTACGAGTAGATTGAGATACGACCTCAGAAGTTTTCTAACTCTGTTTCCCACGGGATAATAATGTCATTTACCCGAAAAGTAGCAAAAAAATTCTTAGTGCTCGCTGCTGTGCTAATAATGAAGACAATTCTAAGTCGTTATTTCGAGAAAGAAGAAAAACTACAACATTCAGACAGATCATGACCTTCAGTCAGATTTTTAATGAACGTGACATTTGTAAACAAGTTCTTCCCAAAAAATAATTAATGATTTTTTCCCGCCGACATGGACGGCTGGAGTGGGGTGATTTGTGGCGAGAAAGATCGGGGGAGGTCTTGGAAAAGCAACGCGACCCGTGTCGGTCGTTACGGGCCGTTACAGTGTGCAGATCGCTGCTAGACTGGACTCCTCTTTGAGAGTCATGAATCCATGATTCCTAGTTGCATGGAGCAAGGATAAGCGATGACATTTCGTGTTTCTTTGGGAAAATCGGTTTCGGGAGATGAAGCAACGTCCCAAGGAATGGTTTTCTGCTGTTACAAATTGTTCCGGGAGGGTGGAGAGGCGGATAACGGCGAGGAACACCCTGGGCGTTCGTCAATGACACAGTGCGACGAAAATGTGTGAAAAGTGTGTAAGACATGCTAAATTTCGATCGAAATTGTCAGAATGTAAACAGAAGGGTGCGATATTACGAAAACTACAATGCCTCGCACTCTTATTCTGATTTAACCATGAGAAAGGTGTGTGCCATGATGCCCAAGGTGCTTTCGGAAAATCAGAAGGTTATTCGTGTGGCAAACTCGTGTGATCTCTTAGACCGCTCTGAAAGTGACCAACAGCCCCGATGTGGCATCGTCGAACTTCTTTTTGTTCCCAAGAATAAAAAGGAGCTTGAAAGGCAACTATTTTTTTAATACTGTATAACATTAAAGAAGCTGTGACGAGGTGCCTGAACGAGATTCCCGTCGATACCTCCCATTAAGCGTACCGCGACTGGCAGAAGGGGAGGAATCGGTGTGTCAATGAACAAGGGTTGCTATTTTGAAGAATTTTAGCAATTTGTATTTTGACCAGCAGTACATTTTTTAATAAATTTATTCTACTAATTTTTGGGGCAGACCATGTGGAAATGCAATGTAACGTTTGAAACTTGAAATGTGTATTTAAAAATCTCATGGGCCATGGTCAACTCTTGGCCGGAATACTGATATTTCAATTATCCTACCGGAAACACTTATTCGCTAAGAAACTTCTTTGTTTTCATATCGAAAATGTTGCCACCCCCTATACTTGCTCAGGAGTTCGCGAATCCTTATCCCGAATGGAAATACAGGCGGAAAACATCTTGGAGGTAGGTAAAGTCCCTCAGTAGACGGATTTAAAAAAAATATCGTCTACGGAACTGTACGCATGCAAACAATCTACCGAGCAACCAGTCAGATGCAATACGTGCATATCGCTTAAGTTTTTTGTTAATCGTTTGGATTTTTTCAAATGCTTTTGTTCTTTGAATTCTGAAGTCATTGAATCAGTCAGGAGGGCAAGTTATAATTAAGTTTGTCGAAAGAAAATGGAAATTGAAATCGCTGTCGGCATTCATGAATTTTAAAGGCGTTCGCATTGAGCAGAAGGAAGAAAATTGATTTAAAAAACAGAAGTCAGGACGATAGGAGGTGTACGAAAGCAGGCAAGACCCAGCGGTCGCCAGGGGCACAACGGGCGGTTGCTAAACCTCTTCCAACGGAGGTGTGCCCATGGGAATGCAAATCACAATGGTGAGTGAGCAGGAAGTTTTGAGGTAAAGACTTCCACTGACTTCCTGCAAGTTTGAATATTCGCCCACAAGAAAGATCCATGCGATGACTGAAGGTGGTAGTGAGGTTTTTTTCAACGGAAAAGCTAAGGAACCACATTTCAAGAAACTACAGGAGAAACCGCGACAGTGACTTTTGACGGAGTCGTCCGCTAAATGTGTATTACAATGCAACAATTTCAGAGCGTAAAAATCATTCGCCTTGACCGGAATCTTTAGTCCCCAAAATCTCGGAGTGTAAGACGACCTCAGTAGCTTAACTAACTAAAGCACTCGGCCGGACATCGAGAGATTCGGGTTCGTATCCCGAGCAAGGCGAAGGAACCACGTTTTTTTACACAGTACTCGTAACCTGCAATCCACTGTTAGGGTGTGTGGCAGAGGGTGATTACACACTAGACTACCTGTGACCCAATAAAATTCCTTTCCCTCCTATCGCGGTCGGACAACGTAATTCTGATCCCTTCTCGTCCGTGGAAAAAATGACATCTTAAATTTCTCTGTTCTAGAATAAATCTCTCGAATGTTATTGACATGATGGCAAATACAGTCAAATAATGAAAAGAATAAGACACAAAATTAGGGAAAGCTTTCGTGAAGAAAGGTATAAATACATGTTAGTATATAGCAACTAACCTGAAGATTGAAGGATACAGTTTAGTATTCACCTCACATTTTGTCGCATATTAAAATAGGAGAAATACTCACATGCAGATCATAGGGGTAAGTTAATTTCCCTGCGTCGTCTGAATAATTCAAAGAAGATCTGGTAAATACGGAAATGAACATATTCCAATAAGGAAGAGCAAGAAAATAACAATACATAAAAGTAACAAGTTAATAATATGAGCGGTAAAATCCATAAGAGGAACAAATCTTATGATCAGGTAGTATTTAAAGCAGAATGAAATGAGTGGCAGCTTACGTATATTTTAGGAATGCTTTTCAAATCATCCATAAATATTAGAAAGCGTCGATTTTCGACTCCCCAAAGAAGATATAGGGTGGCCGAGAAAAGGAGTGAAAATTATGGTAATTCAAATACCCTCTGGCTGAACCTCAGGAATAGGTAGTGCTGCAAGATTGATGATTTATACAAAAATTGATGAAGTAAAGTTACATCGAAGAGTGAACGAAGGGAAAAGACTTTGGAAGGCACCTACAGGATGAAGTGGAAAACTGATTTAACACATTCTGAGGTATGACCATTACTAAAGTAAAGGACCATCCACGATGAGAACGTGTGAAGAGGCGTCAGAACGACAGGGGAAGGTGAGAAATTGATTAGGAGAAATACAGGGTTCGTCCGAAAAATAAGTTTATGATGCTCATTGTCTTTTTTCACAAAAGGGGAGTCGTCCACTAGTTTGTACCTGAACGACAAACTGTAAATGCTGCATTTTACGTCCAAGTGCTCGACAGGCTTCGAAAATGAGTCGCCCGCGTCCGGCCAGCGATCAAAAACATCTGGCGGCTGCTTCACGACAATGCGCCGTCTCACACCGCGCTTGTCGTGTCGGACTCCTTGGCCAAGCACGGCGTGGCAACGCTGCCGCACCCGCCCTACAGCCCGGACTTGGCACCACCGGACTTCTTTCTGTTCCCGAAGATAAAGAGGAGTTTGAAAGGAACGCGATATGGGACTTTGGACGCCGTCAAAGAGGCCGTGACGACGTGTCTTCGAGACGTTCCCGATGATGCCTTCGCGGGAGCGTTCCAGGCATGGGAACGCCGCTGGAACAAGTGTATCGACTCACAAGGGTCCTATTTTGAGGAATATTAGCTTAAGATATGTAAAAGTGTAATATTTTTTTTCCTGAGCTCAGTACACTTATTTTCCGGACGAACCCTACATGTGATGTAAGATGGCATCGCAAGGCACAACGAAGCAATCAAATAAGGCCAGGGAAGTGGACATTTTGGAGGACTGCTATGAACTTGGAAGAAAGATAAGATAAAATATTCATTCAGATAATATCGCATGATGGTTGGAAATGAGGAAGCGTTTTGAATGAATACGTGAGTCGGAGAGGTTCCAGATGGGGTTTTAGAGGCTGAGGATGACAAAAGGGAAAATGAAGGAAAATTATTTTGGAATGATTGGTGTGGCATAAGATAATATTTTAGATTCGGGAGATAGTTATTGTCTCAGACTTGGGTATGACAATCTTGCATTCATGACTTTGTCTTCATTAACTATGTAATTTATTATTTACATCGAGAGCTATATACTTGGTACACGCCCTAGGTGGTAACTTACAAGGATACAGCCACTCCAAATGTCACTTAATGTAAAAAGAAGTAGTTTTCAAAAATGAATTGTGAAAAAATATCAACTTTGCTAGTTCCACGGAACTTTATTTAAAACGACCAGTTTCGTCGAACTGTCCACATCATCAGCTGATGATTTCAACTGTTCTAGGTCGTTTATAATAAAATTCAGTGGAACTTAATATTTTTTTATTTCTTCACAATTCATCGGGAAGTCCCATTAAATTGAACCGAATGCCATATAATTTAATGAGAATTATCAAAAAGTTCAATTAAAATATTATGGCATGCTGTTTGAAATGAAATATTACTGTCCAAAACTATAGTCGAACTCTGAAAGGCTAGGAAACGATACCACAAATATTTTTTTAAAATAAGGTTAATACCCCAAAATGCTCCAAATGCAGTGGAGTTAAAACAACCATGTTAAATTGAAAATTACCGCAATTAAATAGTCATTCGGTTTTCGTACAGTCCCCGGTATGAGACTCAATTTTCCCAAGGCCAACATGTTAATTGATTTAAATGCAAATACCACCACCAGGTCAACATAGTTACCTGGAATGACTCAAATCTAGAAGTGGAAGGAAACCAGATTACACGAGGGAGCCTGGAATGCGATCGCTTGAGAAAGACAATCAAGAGAAACAAAGTAGTTTCACTGGGGTAGGAAAACGAAGTAGGGAAGAGACTAATTGACTTCTGGAAGTAACTAACATAGTCATGCATCGACCAAGAAATTGTTTCTATCACACTGTGTAAGATAATGCATGATGGAAATTCCGTAGTAGCGGAAAATATGCTCGTAGTATGTGTCATTTCTTGGTGAATCAGAAACAGAAATCAGGTGAATTATTTTTTTTGTAAAGGGGATCGAAAAGCGACCCCTAAGAATAGTAAAGTTCTACATCAAATAAAAAATAAATGAAAGAATTGCAGTAAAGATGCTCAAACAGGAAAATCAATGGAAAATAAGGAAGATTCACATGCATTAATAAAGAGTAAGATAGCAGGTAGGTAATTAGCAGAAATTAAATAATGATAGAATTTCGTGCAATGCAATCAAATTAGGAGCCAGTCATTTTCTAACAGAAAATACATTCAAGAAAAACGGATAAAAGTTTAGCAAAATTCTATTGGAATCGATTACAACCATGAAATACTAAAGAGAACGCAAAAAAAGGGAAACTAAAAACGAGAAAATGTAGCGAATGATCAAGGAAGTTTTTGATGATGGAGTGGATGGATCGTGCGCTATATTGGCGTGGGTAGGAATGGTAGGGATAGCGTGGAAGAGGACATGGGGTGGGGCAACATGATTCCTTTAGGCTGCATATTTTTATTGCAGAAATTTAAAATCATCTCGAATATGACAATAATAAGCAAACGATGGGAACAGAGGCTGGCAGATCCTACCGCACAGAGAGATTAAGTGTAGAATTGAGAGATTTAAGATGTCATTTTTCCCCCGAGCGATAAGGGATCAGAATGACCAAACCGACCGTGCTAGAGGTGAAAAGTATTTTCTGTCAAAAAGTAGTCTGGTGTGTAACCACCCCCCTGCCACACACCCTAGTGGTGTATTGCAGGGTACTAGAAATATAAAACATGCAATAAATGTTATTTAAATGATTTACTCCTGCCGTAGTACGATGGGAGTACTTTGTCGAAAGCTTTTTTAAAATCTAGAAAAACCGCAACTTGTGTCTCGTAGTATTTACCCTTTCGGAAACTATGCCTTAACCTTTTCATCATACTTCCCCAATGCTCTTCAAATAAATCCTAATTTTTCGTTAGTTTGTCCACATATTCCGCGTATATGTTTCACCCAGGAGAGATCGTGAGTGAAGGTAACACCTAATTATTTAATCGAGTCTACTTTTTCTATTTCGGTGTTCCTGGTGCAGTAGACATTCGGGAGGGAATTGCTTGTATTCCTAAAATTCATCACTTCGCACTTTTTTATCTTTAATTCTATTTGCCAAGTGTCGCACCAATATTATATAAAACTTAGGTTACATCCTAAAGCTGCTTAATCCGCAGGATTACGGATATCACTGTTGACCACTGCGTCGTTGGCAAATAAACGTATCTTACCATTGACCACGGATTTAATGTCGTTAAAGCATAGAAGAAATAAAATAAGTTAAATGATGTTGTCCTGGCGGACACCTGAACTGACTTCTACCATATTAGAGCTAACACCATCACACATCCGAGACACAAGAGAGCTAACACCACTACCTGAAGAAACTGAAGTAAATTTGTTGAAAAAATAAAGTTTATTGGCCTTAATTTTAAATGAAAATGAGGGTCCAATCACAATACAAACACCTGTATATTTGGATTTGCATGTATCTGTTGGTTTTAAATGCGGTTTTTTTCCCTTCATTGCGTGGTGACCTAACACTCCCCGCCACACGCCCTTGCGGCGGCTTGCGGGGTATTATGTAGATGTATCCTTCGTACGCGTCCATTCAAAAGGTCTGTAATCCTGCCGTTTACTTGCCTGTCGTAATTAGCCGTTTTCCAATTACAAGGAACCTTGTGATCTACCAGCGATCTCTTAACGCAATTTTAAGGTTAAACAATCTTAAGCAATATCCGACGCTAGTTCCTTAAATATACGAGCGGGTATTTGATCGAATCTGGAGGATTTATTAGGTTTAAAATTTTTCAGCAAACGTTCTATTCCATTATATGAGATTTCAATTTCGGCCATCGGTTGGCCCAAATTGGCTCAAGATTTGGTAAGCCATCGGAGACATTCCGTGAGATATTAGGGAAGACACTTTGAAAGAAATAATTTAATACCTTTTGCAAACTACTGGTTACTCTCTCGCCTATATCATTTTTGAATGAATTAACTGTAGACTTATTTCCCTGAACCCCTTTGACACCAAAATGCTTTCGGATTCTCTTTGAAATTTTCTGCTAATATTTTTTTTTTATTCCCTTAATTCTTTTCAAAATTCCTTCTTGGCATTCTCCCAAGATATCTTATAGTCATTAGTGATTTATTCCTTTTTTCGCTAGATATATTATCAATTATATTTTTCATCTTGGCCTGGCATAGCATAGATGTTGTAAGGATTTTCAAACATTCGCGTTGTACCATCTAAGTTCCGTGTTATCTTTTATAAAGTTACTTGGAAAGAACCCGTTGACTACTCAGATGTCAAGGAAATGATTCCACGCATTCTGTGTACTTCGGTGTTTACTTATAACTTGCAGATTGACCCTGCGATGCGCGTTTAAAGCCATAAAGGTCCCCTTTTTAAATGAGTACATTTTTTTGAGATTATTATTTCGGATCCCATACAGGGAAAACCTTTGAAAAAATTCTTTTGCCTTTTTTTCTCCATCCTTCCGTCAAATAATTCTTGTCCAAATTTTCGATACGTGAGAAGTAATGGTAAGTGCTCTTAAACCATAGAAATTGTCGGCGCTCATGGGTACAGAGATTAACACGTCCTTTAAGAAGATTAGAAAATTTTACGATTTCATGTATGTCAAAAATCAACTTGAACATTCTTTCCTATTTGCTCTAGAAACTCGATTTCTCCTTTGCTTTCCTATTTGCTTTATAAATTGAATTTCCCAGGCCTTACCTTCCCGTCAATCCTACGCGGCAGCATCAAATTCTGATTTCATTAACGAGCCCCACTTTTCACCTCCTTCCACCAGCGCCCTTTTGAGCAATTTATCATCGAAACCCATCTTCGAATATTCTTTCTATCCCTTCGCCTCTTCTTCGCTTTCTATGTCTCGCAATTTACATTCCAAATACTCTTACGTTTTGTAAACCTTGCTTTGAAGTGACTTTAAAAGTTCTAAACGCAACTCCAACTTTAATTTTTAGTAAATTGGCTAACCCATCTTTGCGTATTTCCCGTCTATTTCTCTCTTACTTTTATTTCATACCAATAATAGCTGGAATAGTTAGAAATAGCCATCGACATGGTCGACTTTCTGCCCCTAAAGTTAGAGCTCCTCAACCTCCCTGCTAGTTTACTTTACCGCCATCTCATTCCCACCCACAGAAATCCAACCCGTGAATTCGTTTCATCCTATCTTGGAATTTCACTCCTCTCCCAACGCCGTGTTACTATCTCAAATGAAGTTGTTACGCTGCATCATGAATGGATCTCCCCACTGCAATTACCTCCTTATTCTTTCTCCTCAACCCATGTTCCTCCTTGGCCGACACACAGCAATAGCCTTTAACACTTGCCAAAATTCCGTCTTCCAATATCCCAGTGTTCCCTTTTCTATCGCATTCCCATTATATTTAACTTCCCTTACAATTTTCCATCGACTGCTGTCGTCAGCCCCCTTCCTAAACGCCATTTAGGCACTTCAGCCCCCATTATGTCGGTCCCCTTGTTTTCATATACCAACTTTAAGTTGAATTTTCATTATCTAATGACTTGTGATTTGTTATATATTAATTTTATACTTATTATTTATAGATTGGTCATTGAACTCGTATGAGTCAATCCAAAAAGCCTTAGTGCCGTTTTTGATCTTTTAATAAATTAATTGACTCGCGGATAATTATATCTCGTAAACAGGTAATTCAAACACTGCTGTGTATTAAGATAAGTTTCCAGAGCTCTATATTCTTCAAGCAAGGAGAATACATCAATATGCTAGACTTTTTTCGATGTTGCAAAGGAAAAAGGCGGTTTTTGCCCGGCCGTTGTAGCCATATCGCTAGGTCGTCGACATGCCAACTCAAAGATCGTGGATTGAAGTCCCGTTCGGGAAAGGATTTTGCGTGTGACTAAGAATTAATTGCTAAAGACAGATAGGGTGATCAATCCGATTAAGCATCAAAAACATAATTCACTCCTACTGCTAAGAGTTTTGAAGTAATTTAGCGCAAAGAGAGATATGAGTATTCAGAAATATCAGGGATGCGCATAAAATAAAAAAAATACAACGGAGACAATGTGGAGGAATCAGGCTATCTTGGGGCTACTATTGATTCTACTGCCAACATTTTTCTACTCTACCGAAATATTCATCAGAGTTAAATGGTGGCTCAACCATTAAGAAATATTCGGAGCCGTTATCTATAGGACCAATGCTGACAGAGTCCTCAAAGATACCTGCTTCTTCAAAAATAGTCTATGAAAGTTTTAACCAATTAACGAAGATAAAAAGTGATAGATCCTCTTTACTCTCTCTCTTAAAGTTCACCCGTTTCCTTGACCAATTATTTTCCCAAGTGAATTCGTTTATTTTTCTGGTAACCTCCATAAAATAGAGGTCAACCTGCCACCCTCAACCGGTAAAATTGCCCTGAGAAATTTAAAATACGTGTAGATAATAAATATTAATTTCAAACTCTTCATTTTCCAAAACTAGTTCTGGACGAGAATATTGTTTTGAAATATATGGGATATGAAACTAAGATGGGACCTTATCTAGACGGCTGAATCCAGGTATTTTTTAGGGAGGGAATTCTTGTAATTCTACACAATTCATTAGAACTAGTCCACCGAGGCAAGGTTGGTTTTTGGCGGACACTACACTACACACTACATGCTACTGTGCTCCCAAGCCCTAACTAACATGATACAAAATATCTTTAATGCCACTAAACATATTAAAAGAAATCATTATTTAGCCAGGTACACTTTCTACTTCCCTTAATATCACCCAAATTGTCAATTTTTTCCTCCCTGTGCGTCGCTTTCTCAACATTCCCACTTTTATTACCCTCTTCAGCATTAATTTGCCTCTCGATACCTCTTGCATCCACTAGCCTTGGCTTCAAATTTCTCCCAATAACCGTCTCTCTTTCACTACTGAGCCTAGATCACCAACATTTGTTTTCCTTTCTGTCTATTACATTTTTCTCCACTTCGGGCATGTTTGATAATGGGTTAGAAAGACAATTAAGGAAATTGAACTCAAATAAGCCGCGAGGTGCAGATAACACTCCCGCGGAGTTACTTGAGGAGATTTTCTATGGACTAATTTGTAGCACTTATGAGGAAGGACTTGGGATGAAAGAATTCATCAGGTCAGTGCCAATTTCCATCCCAAAAAAGGGAGCAATATGTGAGGTACAGAACAATAAGTTCGATTTCGCACGTAGATAAGGTGGCTCTCAGGATCATCAGTAAGAGGATAGAGAGCAGAAAAAATGATTACTTGGGGGATGTCAGTATAAGTTCCGGAAGAAAATGCGCGTGCGTAATGCCATAATGAGGTCCCTAATAAAGTGGAACATAGAATACAATTAGCAAGCATATTTTTGTTTCATAGATTTGAAATGGCGTTTGATATAGTGACTTGGGAAAAATTAATGAGTGAGTTACAGAAAATAGAAGTACATTGGAGGGATAGGAGACTTATCCGCAACCTGCACATGTCTCAGACTGTTCAGGTGGGAGTAGTGGATGGAGAGTCCAGATGGGCAGTGTTGGCAAGAGGAGTAGAACCACTATCAACCGTGCTGTTCAACGTATATGCGGAGGAATAGGCATGGGAAGAACTGAAGATAGGAATGAAAGTCGCTAGGGAATTTGTACTATTAGTTCGGCTTTCAGATGATCAAGCTTTAATTTGTCAGGCAACCAAGGAGTTGCAAACATTGCTGAATGGTTGGCAATGTCAGTGCAATAGGTATGGGATGAGAATAAATGTTAACAAAATCAAGGTTATGCAGTTTTCCAAAAAGAAAAAGGCTAAGTAAAATTTTAAAATAGGAGGGGAACAGTTAACAGAACAGGGGAAACGGGAAGAGCAACAGGAGGGGGGGAACTAAGGTAAGTGGAACAGTTTACCTATCTCGAAAAACTTCTGGACTAATATAGTATGGTCAAAATAGTTGGGACAAAAGCTGAAGAATTGCATTGGGATAAGAAGCTCTCACAAGGAGGGGAAGCTCTGCCAGGGGTAGACTACTGGCCCGGATTCGATTCCTGGGCAAGCCTCACTAGGCACCCTCAGCTGCACCCAAGCTTAATGATTTATCGGGTACCAGATCTTCTTGGGAAACCAAACCGTTACAGGGAAAGGAACTACCCTGATGTATGAATTTCACACGCCTTAAATAGGGCTTAGTACTGGGTGAACTCTACCATCACCTACCAAACCGACCTTCGGATTGAATAACTGTGTTTATGGTAAATGTGTGTGTGTGTGTGTGTGTGTGTGTGTGTATATATATATATATATATATATATATATATATATATATATATATATATATATATATATATATATATATATATATATATAAACACACAAACACTAACACAAAAAACACTACACACATAGAAACATAAAAGAAGGACACTTACATTGGATATTTACGTTTCGACGGCACGGCCGATATATATATATATATATATATATATATATATATATATATATATATATATATATATATATATATATATATATATATTCCAAAGGAGAAATACACGACACACAAGAAGAAAGACAGTAAGTAAGCTATCATACGACATAATAAAGGATAGGAACAGTGCGTTTCGTGGGACGCATAGCCAGAAGAAAGAGATGAGTCACATTTGCCAAATACACATTCAAACACGAAATATATGTGTGTTCCTAACCTCCTTTCCTTATATCTATTTCCATGTGAATGAATATGTGTGTGTATATATATATATATATATATATATATATATATATATATATATATATATATATATATATGTGTGTGTGTGTGTATACACTATATATATGCACATACATATATACATACACACACATACATATATGAATATTTATCACGGTGAAATATCGAACTACATATGCATACTTATTTAATACCCAAAGTGAAATTTTGAAGAAAATCTTATCAATAGTATAAACAGAATACGTGGGTACATCTTGCTCTACTTATGACAAATGTCGTGAATGACAACGGTTTTTTAACGGTATCGGCTTTCTTGTTTTCATTGATTCACGACTATAGCTGCGTTCATTGTACATTTATATTCTATATAAACACATTCCGAAAGTCAAATAACTCAATTAAAATGTTATTTAGACGTAATCTTTACTCTATGATGCAATACTATCAGAACTACCGACACTTACCCAAATGGTTTCAATGACACTCCTGTTGGCGGCCATGAACTTGTTGATCACAAATATTTCCATCAGAGTATTGCGGCTGTGAAGTCGCCAATAAAATTCAATGGGATGTTTTATACACCAGTTAACAAACTAAGTAAATTTGAAACTGTGCCCTGCAAATATTCAGCTAACTGCAAAAACATTGACAAGTCTACTCTAATTTGAAAAGGCGCGAGAATTGTGTTCTCACTACATCTTTAGCACGGACTAGCATAACTGCCATCTATCGGAATAAAAATTCACAATGAAGAAGATAGAGACCGCGAAAATACGAGTTACAAATAAAACTCAGCGATTACTAGGGTTTTTACTGAAAATGAAGACTCTAAAAGAAGTATAAATCTCACCTGAATATTTTAATTGCGTTTAAATGGGATATCCTTAAATGGGTTAACCTTATTATTTTTCCAAGTAGTTGTACAAATAGGAATAGCAATAAAAAATTATAAAATAACGATAGTGGATAGATAACAATAAAACTAACTAGGAACCCCTGTTATAGACAACATGACTCTTCAGGGTACAGAGTGGCAGCTGTGGAAGTATGACTAGTCAGTGTTCGCAGAAAGAACCAAAAACAAACAGGAACTCTTTTCCTCGCGGTAGCTTTAGTCTGGCATTTGCCCACTAAAGCAGCGAAATCGCAACGCAGATCACTTCGATTGTATCTATGGAATATGTGATAATTCCATTCCATTTTTTCGAGAGGGACCCAGTTCTACTGCCGTCAGCACCGCACCCTGGCGTTCCGCCAGCGGCGCCCTTAGCGCCGGCTCTAGGTCCTCATAGCGCTAGCCTGCAGAGAGCCTTTTTAGGTAGAATGCGGCAGGGTTCCCCCTTGTGGGCTACATCTGCGGTCCATATCACTTCGACCTGAAGACACCTCCAGGACTGGGGGCGAAACAGTTGTCCATCAACACCTAATTCGATACGGTAACCCACCCCACGGTAACGGTAACAACCAAACACGGTAATTCCCGAAAGGAGCATGGATCCATCACCAAATAGACGTCGCGGAAGCCTAAGGATTAATTATTCCTAATTTTAGAAAACGTACTATGTTCATAAGATATAGACTTAGGGCTAAATAAAATTTTAAAATCATTAAGATCCACACCAACCTTATACCACTAGTATTGTTATGGACATCTAAATTAGTGGAGAATCGCTCCATTTGGTATATTCATTATACTTTTAATTCAATTTGGTTGGTTCAAGGTTCATGACTTTTGGAAGAAATACAAGGATCTAAGAGTACATCTCCTTAGAAATACGTTAACCAATTAATAATTTGAAGACAACAGAAATAGAAGGAAACTGTTTTTTTATTTAAACAGTTCCATGCAACCGTTTATATTCCTCATCACAACTTGCCAAATTGATTATTTTTCCCCAACTACCACCGGTTATGTCTATAATGTAAGAATACGTATATATTTGGAGTTTCGTGACACCTCATTCTGATAACAATTTTTGCTAAAAGTTTTAAACAGGCTTACCACTATTTTGCATCCATATTAGCAAGGGTTTGCACAGCTGCAATGCAGCTGTTATATAGAATGAGGGGGGGATTATAAACAAAGGTATCTGCTAGAGTAGGGGACTAGTTAGGGGCAAAAACCCCAAATGTCAGAATACCTCAAATAGCTGGAATAACTTTTAGTAGAATATGCAATTGCATTAGTAAACCAACTGAGGTGTTTTAGTCTTCAATGAAGCGAAGCCCACAGCACTACCACTAGTATGCACATGTATCAACATCGCATGTATTAGATCCTGTAAGTAAAAATCTTGTCCCTATGTATATCTGAATGCAGAAGAATTACTTTTAGCATAATGTTTTTTCTCAAAAATTGCTTCTCTCAAAGTTATAGAATTTGATGTTCTCAGCCTCATGCCATATTAATACTTTATTCTTAAAAGCAATGTCAGCAAGTTTTGTAAATACAATTACAGCGTTAAGCTCTGTATAAGACCTCTCCTGTGAAAACCTGGAACTATTTTTGTTGCTGTAGCTAACACTAATACAGCGCCGGTTTTAAAATGTACACAATTGAAATTGGTGGTTGCCTCTTGTGTGGTGTTACTACGATGTGAGTCGATATTTGGTCACATATAGACATTGAATTTGATTTTTGCTGTTGCTTAAAATGCTAAATAATCCAATGATATTCGAGTATATCATGATTAAATAAATGTCATTAAACTTGAACCCAATCTTTTTGATGATTTTTCTCTAAGCTGGTTTCATCTTTATGCATAATTTAACTAGGAGAGTATAAAACATGGCTTATAACTTCAACAGTTTTTGGCTTATGTAAAATATATTATTAATATTGGTATTAATTCTGCATCACCTTATTGAAATTATGTTAATAGAATACAACTTGGAAACAGATTTTTCAGAAGATGCAAATGTGTATTTTACAGTAAAAATACATTGTTTCCATTTAGATTTTGTAGACAGTAATATTTACTTTTTCTTGAAAAAAAAACAAATTTATATTTTGTTAGAAAATAATATGCCCCTTTGTCTTGCAAAAGAACAAAATTTGAAGAAACTGTTCAACAAAATCCACAGTTACCGAAACAATGCAACAAATAGATGGTATTGATTTCAAATATAATAAATAGGTACATAATCTATTTGTCCACACATGATAATAACACTGAAAATTCTTCACTTCAAGTTATATGAAAATGTATCAACAACTTTAATTGTAGTATGCTTTTGATTGCTCCTACCTTGTGTTTTATCCCAGTTAACAATTTTTGTTCAGGAGAAAAATTTCTAACATCTAGTTTCTATAACCAAATACTGCAATAAGAATTGCCTTTTCACTTCATTCAAAACTATAATCAACACAAATAATATTCTCAACATTCATTTTTAACACCATTAAATTATGTAGACCACCTACTACAATGCATAGTTTCCTATAACTTTCATTTTATTCACTTTGAATCAATGCCAAATACCAGAAAGAAGCACTTTTTACTTAATATTATTTCCAAGTAAATTTACCAAAAATATAATATTAAAAATATAACTGGAGCATCTAAACAAAACTATAGTCATAAAAACATTCATTCTAGTTAAAATACCATTAGTATTTTTGGTTCTAAATAAATATGAGGCTATATTGTCTAGTAAACAATCAAAATATCTCATCATGAATGTTGGCCTTAAACTTTAAGAGCAACGAAAAAATTATAATGTTATTTTCATGCTAGGCCAGTTCATTTTACCAGGAAACTACCATGCCCTATCAGGTGATTCCAGATGTTGCATCAGATCACTGTATCCACTTTTTAAAGGGAAAGAGTTTAAGTCAAACTAAACCTCGCAAGATAAATCCAAAAAATGTCAAACTTGCACCATACATGAATTCACTATACTTGATAATTTATACGTGATAATTTCTGTTGCAAATTTAACACAGTTCTAACCAAACAATGTGTCTTACCTTACCATATGTTTAATCATTATTTTTTAGAGTAATGCAAGCAATCTCTGCAATTATTCTCCAACTTGAAAAATTGAACAGTATTAATCATAAAACGCCCTAATAAGACATGACATTTTCCTAGAAAAATACTTCCATCTAGCATTCAGATAAGCAGCAGAAGCATTAATCTTGAATTAAGAATTATTGTCAACATTCACATTTGTCAACACTTTTGCAGACTTGATGTGAATTTGAAATTCTACCCTTAATAGGAATCACCAATTTCCAGTGCATTTTAATAATTCACCTATGTGCATTCGACAAGCATCTAACAGAGAATGTCATTCAATTTCATTACCAAAGCTTTTTCTTGTTTTGCTCATGCAAAGAGAAATTGCACTACAATTGAAGGACATCACTGAATTTACTTGCTCCTCAGGCTGTTATGACCCAATGCATGAGGGCTCCCCTTTCATGTTCATTGAAATTATGTACTTGGCCATCAACATGACTGAAATCAACATCATCTGATTTCAATCTGCATACCTTCGACATCACCCAAATTTAAACTCACCTCCCAATTTTCCACAAATAAAATTAACACAAATTTTTGATGAACCAATCATTTTTTCATCTTTTACATTCAGGGTTCACAAAAAATTCTCTTCACACTTCTTACAACCAATGTAGTGACAAAAATTATGGCAACAAAGAAATGAACATTAACATCCATTACTGAATGCTTTCTTCTATGATAACTAACCCCCATTTTATCAAAAAAAAACTTGTGATTTCTGATGAAACTTCAACAGTCCCAATAAAATACTACAATAAATAAAATTAAAATAAACAAAAAACACAGTAAAAAAATAAAGAAACAAACGGTAGGGAAACAAAACTCTTCGTTATTCATTACATTCATCAGTTAAAAAACCCTTTTTTATGCCTTTTCCCTCATCTACTGTAATGTCTTAAACCTTCCTTTGTGAAGTCACTCATCACTTTTATGCATGGCTGATAAGAATGGGGAGCGAAGAAGCACAGTGCTATTACGATAGAGAGAGAGAGAGAGAGAGAAAGACATGAAGCACCAGATGCAGAGGGCTCATTTATAGGTTTACATACTCAAACGCAAAATACGGGCAAAGCTTTAACCAAATCTATTGCTGAACTATCTACACTGTTCTCTCACACCCAGCTGCATCTCATCCAACAGCTTACCACCTTAATTTTTTCTAACCTTGTTTCAGGCCAAATCCTCCACTAAAGCTGTTTTAATCTACTCCAAATTAAATCCCTACTTTGGACACAACTTCCCTCACAATTTACAACCAACCACCAAAACGTTAAATTGCACATGTTGCTTTCACCTCGCATGCTCCTCCTCTCCTTTGCTGCTAAATTCAACAATAACTCTCTACACAGACACTAGAGTTCCCCACTTAATAAAAAAAGAATTGATCATTCTTTCCCATAAGCCTCGGTAGCCATTGATGGAGCACCACCAATTTCATCTTCTGTTTTCTCTTCAATCTTGCAGTAGCCATTCTTGTAAACACACTTTTCCAGTCAATCACATCTTGTCCTCATCTCACTTCTTCGTGGGTGTCCCTCGCTGTGTGAGTCCTTCAAAGCGCTTGAAAGTGTAGTTGATAAAAACCCAGTCCTTGTAGATAACCTCACCATCCGTCATAGGAGCTGCAGCTAAAGAATATTGTCAAGAGAATATATATTAGAAGAGCACTTTTACGACACACTACCTCTACCCATTGGCAGCAAACGATAGGGTACCTATTTTCACAGAGACAAACAGAGTCCCAATGGGATACATGCGGGTTTAATAATTTGACACACATTTAGGTGAATAACAAAGTAAGTCTGCAGAACCATTAATGACATTACAGGGTTATTTTAAACTTACTTTCTGATCCACCCTCATACATCATGTCAGGTTAATCAATTAACTTGCATAAAAAGGAAAACCTTTTAAATTGTGAATCCCTGTTCAAGATAGGACAATTTTATAATTAGATTACAAATATAAACACCATATAAAGACTTAATTAGAGTAATATTTACTTTGTAAATTAGTAAGTTCAGAGGAATAATAAAAGCTCAGTGTCAAAATGACACTTAAACTATTACATTAAAATGTGATAACTTCATTTATGTGACTGGATTAGAATATTCCTAGGTATAAGATTTAGTTTATCAAACAAGAAAAGAACATGATATATACATGAGCTAAAGAAAATTTGAAATAATTGAAAGAAATTACCTGAGGGAAAGTAGTATATTTATACACATTACATTTAAAAGCTCATCAGAGGTGATTTACTAGTTCTTGGGCAACAGTAACCACATGGAACAGTAACCACTCAGATCTGGCATGAAAAGGGGCAAACTGATGACACTTCCATAACTTTAGTTTTCAACTGTAAGGTTCTGATTTCCCAATTCCCTTTATTATTATGCAGTCAGGTCCTTCACCAGAATATACACCAAAATACCAATCAATAAGTAATCATTATTGCAACAAATTACCATACAGCATACATTCTTAATGAATAAAACTTTTTGTGATCCCCTACCTCTCCCAATCCTTTTCAAAGAGCTAAACCTCTTCCTTCTACACAATACATTATGAATTTTAAAATTCAATCAGAGATGGGGGTAAGAGGGAGGAAAAAAAGACAACTGGGCCAAGTGGATTCCTTCATGTCCTTACGCCAGCTCCACTACATTACTTTCTCCTATCAATTTTCTCCTTCCAACCCTCCGCTTTCCTCCATCACCCTTTCCTTCCAACACACCCCCATTTTGAAAATAATATTTCAAACCAGCAAGAGATGGATCATACTCTAGCTTCCATCTTATTATTTATTAGGACAGAAAAAGCATGACATTTACATTTCACAAAAAGCCTTGTGGGACAGGCAGGGGATGTTAGGACAATGAAATTCTCACGGCAAAGTATTTAAGTGGAATGTTTTGATAATTTGTTAACTTTCCGCTCCATTGGCATTCTGGTTGCAAGTGGTATGAGGGAGAAAAAAGCCCTTTGGTCTACTTACTGAACTGGGTATCTGGGCAGCAATTTTAAGATTAATGTTAAGAGTCACCAAGCAGAAATTATCATTTCCAAAGCAACCTCATTAGCTATGTGAAGTTTTCCTATGCTCAAATGTCATTTGTCAACCATTGTTCCAATAGCGTCACCTATTATGTTACCCATCCTGACCCAAAACAGACTTGGAGATAATTGGCTGAATCAAATTTCTTGCCAAATGCTGCTGTCACCACTTGTTTATCAACTTATGTCAACTGATTTTCATGAGAATTTGTCTGTGCTTCAAACAAATCTATGTATTTAATTTAATAATGTCACAATAATTATAGAATGCTTGCCATGTAATGCTCACGGTTGTTTCCTTTTGTAATTAATTGCATATGTTCTATATGTATATATTTTACATTATTTTTTTCATTTGAACGAATTGTCTTAGTAATAGAATTTAGAATAGGATTATGAAGTACTGGTCCTGACTTATACTTCTGTCACTCTAAATACATGCACATAGTCTAAAGATTATATTAATAGTTTCTAAGGAAAAACTCTCATTATTCACTTTATAAGAATTTCTTTTCAATGCTGCAACTCAAATTACATTACCACATTGGACCAAAAATATTATTGCAGTACCTATCCTTGGATTAAGGATAGTTTTGAATATGCAAATAAAGGAAACTACTTATTTTAACAGGAACCCTTTGTGTGAAGACTTTACACAGCAGCTAATGTACATTATTGTCACTAAACTCTATCAATGTATAATTATAACCACACATGATGATAACTAGCTTATACAAGCTTTAATCATTAAGTTTTAACATGGAATAATTTCACTACATTTTACTCATAAGCAACTTTATTTCACAGCCCCTTAAATCCATTCAAGAGAGGGAGTTTTATGTCACTTTTGGCATCATCCTTCATTATTCACCCTCCAAATTTGGAATTCCTTCACAAAATGAGCATGTGAATTTATTGAAAAATCATCCTAATTAAATTATTGTTTTTACTAATTAGTGCATTCATTTATATTTAACTTGTAAAAACCTATAAAACCACAACAACATAAAAAAGCATACTTTAGATAGTGTGATGGCTACCTAACATCAATCCCCCTCTATCGACCACCATTTCACTTCATGGGAATCATACCTCCTCAGTCTAAGGATTCTCATCTCCTCTATAGTGAGCATATACCTTCTTTTAGGGACAAACGCCTCAATGATATGTACTTAATATTTTACAGGGCGGGGCAAATTAACTTCCTTTCTTATAAAGCAAAACCCATTTAAAAAATGATGTTGCCAAACCCTGTACTTAAATATACAACGTTGAGAATACGGCTTCATAAGATTAGTATGTTCAACTTTAGGTCACACATCATGAGTAAAAAATGTGTAAATACAGCAATGTTGAATCAATGACAAGAAGCATTTTGTGAGCACCAATGTCCGCCAAGGGGAAATTAAAAATGTGTACAACCAAAACTAGTGTGTTAACCCATAGGCCATGGCAATCATGGCAGAAATATTACAACGCAGAGGTAGCACTCATTCTGTATAAGAGAAGAAGATACTCAGAAGACACCAGTGCTCACCACAGCCACGGACAATCACATATTACTGGAAACCAATGTCAACACTTAACCTGTTAAGCCTGATGCTTATTAGCAACCTTGCAACTGACAAATATAAATACATGAACAGAGTTATGCTTCCAGAGCAATTATTCCCAAGGCTAATAAAAGGTTAGAAAAACTTACGAATTTCAAGCTTGACATCAGGGAAGTCATCAAAGTTAGATGTATCATCAATTGACCGAACTTCAACTGGAATGGCAGCAGGCCTCTCTCGTATGTGTTCCCAGTCAACTCCCCTCAGGAATGGGACCGGTTTTAACTCTTCCGCACCACGCTGCGAACCAAGCCTACGTTCTGCCTCACAGCAAAACCTAAATTACACCAAGAAAATGGATCATTAAATTCCCATGCTCAGCATGCCCAATAGTTTAGGAGTGGAGAGATATTAATAATAAAAAACTCAGAAAATCACACAAACTCTACTACAACTTGTCCTAGTACCCAAGATCCCAATGAGAGTTTAATTAAAAAGATCACAAGGCCTTCATTTTAACTAAATAAATTTCAAACATTACTCAATTTAACAATTTTCCCTATTGCCTGAGTATAACTTAATGTCATAATTTTATCATTTATATAAAGGCACTATTTCATCCATAATACATTGGGGAATACTATTTATACACACATTTTTTATAAATAATATTCAATGAAGAAAACAGGTTTCATTCAAGAAAGTTCTTGTACATTAAAAATTATAATGACCTAAAAAAAACTGTGAGCTAACATTGTGGTACTTACCATACTTACTGGCCAAAAAGGCACATTTTTTAAACTCCAAATTGTGCTCTAAAATTAGCATAGGGCCGAGGGCCCTTGGGTATAATTTTGACCTATAAGCACACGCTGATTTGATTTATTATTATATATTTTTTCCCGGATGGCATAGAAAATGGTTGCCGTTACTACAATTGTCGATAATATCACCATTTTGAGTACATAGTAAAAAACAGTTTTGATAATTCATAGAAAGTACTTCCTAAAAAATCCATAAATAAATCATTAATTTATACAATGTAACATTTAGTTCCACCTCACATGTGGTGCGGCTGTAAAAATTAATATGCGTTGGGTTTGCAGGGATTTTGCCCCTCTGTTAATAATACAAACATTGTATCTCCCCTGATAAACTCAAAAGAGTCTACAGGCACTCAACCTTAAGTAGTATGAGAATGTTGTAAAGGTAGAGAAAATGTTTTTTTTTAATACAAATTTTGGTAATATCAAACTAATAATAGAAACTCAGCTTTGCATAAGAAGTTAAAAGAAAATCTCAAAGTGTCTTAAGAGAGAAGATTGTCCAACAATACTAAATGTAAACTAGAATTCCTGAATAAAGCTTTAAAACACGGAAACTTAAAAGAGACCTTTTGGCCCACTGATGACGATTTTCTGGGATTCCGCAATGAATAAACATTTATATATGTGTAGCTGCTTATTTTTAACATAATAATTCAATCTTCCTTGAATTAGGAGATAATATCAAAACAATTTGATCCACTTGTCTTATCCAAATATTTTTTTGTATATCTAATCTGAAAAATTAGAATACATCTTTTGTGACAGTGTATGCTGATGTTTATGTGATGCCATTGCATGGAATATTTCTATAAATATTTCAGAAAAATACAGGCTGAGTAAAACTCTCTCACAAGACAAAACCCAGCACCAAATCACAATTCACCTAGATCCAAGGAAACGATCTGCTCAAGACATATCAAGAGAAGGACCAGGGCCCTAAAAGAACTATGGATGACTCATTACGGGCCATGGGGATAAACACTCAAGAAATAATTAGGGAAGGTGTTGGGGTACCCGAGGAAGATATGAAAGAAATATTACCTTCGAAATGAAGAGGGACAACAAATAAGTCTCAAGCTGTTGAAACTGATAGCAAGTGCCATTGCAGAAAAACAGTCTGGGATTTAAATACAGTAAAATGGCTTTACTATCAAAGCTATTTGATGAAATCCAAAATTAAGTTATGACTGTTCTTAATAAATAACGAAAGACAAATTACCACAAAACATGTAAATTATGTTAGTTTAAAGTTTAAAATGACACTCATAAGTGACAAGAATTCTTGTCATTCTTATGGAACACATTGAACAAGTTTAAATTGACTTTCCACTATTTTGGAACCTAAATAGTAACAGTTTATCCAACATTACCTTAATATAGTATCCTTAGCTTCTTCAGAAATTGGCACCTCGGGTGGAAATGTCAAAGTCTCCCTCCAGTTCATAACTTTCCGATATGTATCCTGTGGGTTCTCACTGCAAAATGGTGGGTACCCTGAAAGCACAAAAAATAAGTCACACCATGCATTCACATGAATTCTGTCAGGAAAAACAAATAATAGCATGCACTTTTATACATACATGCATAGGTATGTGTATTGCTCGGCCCGGCAAATCAAAAGATCCAGTGTTCAAATCCCGGTCAAGGAAATATTTTTGCATTTGTGATCTGCTAGATTTCCCCTTCCCCACCTCTCCTGTGTTCGTCCTTTATTTGTGTTCCTATCCCTTTTCCTAATATCTATTTCCATGTGAATTAATATATATATATATATATATATATATATATATATATATATATATATATATATATATATATATATATACACACACGCATGCACACACACACACTTTTTACACTAATAATTCTAGAAATTTAAAATAACACACATAACATTCCCACATTTCTAAATCACATGATCATGGTGCTGACATTCTTCTCCAACTATCTACCCTTTCCAAATCAATTTTCAGTCCATATTTCTCATCCTTATAAAAAAATAATTCAAGCAAAGCAGTAAGAATTATCAAGAGCTCTACGGCCTCTAGGTTAAATTATAAGGGGGGAAACTCCACTGGCCGTAAAAAACAGTCGCAACTCTCGTCAGACCAAATTGTTGTGTTGGTATTCGCGGGAACCAACCACAACCTCTCGACCAAGAATACCCTCTGTGGTGGTTTACGGGAAATTAATCCACGCCAGGGACCACACACAGCCACACACACACTATCCTGTCTGGAATCCTTCACGAAGCTGTGAGACTTCGTTAAAGATTCCAGGTGGAAATGTAATCCTTCACGAGGCTGTAAGGAAGACCCCGTTAAGGATACCAGGATGTATTACAAGCATACACTCTGTGACTATCCACGAAGGACGAGCACAGAACAATCACACACACTAGCACTCAAGAAGCACACACACACGCACTCAAAGGGCCCAACTTCTGGGAGAATCTGAAACGATAGAGCGCAGACGAGGATAGCGTCGAACACGCGTGTTTCGGCCACAAAGTGGCCCTCTTCAGCGAACTGAAGGGAAAAACACCTCCAACACAAGGTTGAAAGTAAACTACCGAAGACAGACGTCAAATATATATAGTGACTGTGAAAGGATGTAGGAGATAGGGGACCAATAGGATTAGTGGGAAGATGGAATACTTTAAACTTATTGGCAAAGAGGAAGTGGGGGGGGGGGAGGGGGGGGAAGGGAGGAAGGTGGGGCGAACAGAAACCAATGGGATGGGTGGAACGGGAAGAAGTAATAAGGGGGGGGGGTTGAGTACTAAGTCCAACGGAAATTTGAAATGACACTTTGTAATTCCACAGACTCTGAAAATCTGCGGAATTACAAAGTATCACTTTATCCGCTGAAAACAGGAGTTAGAAATCATTTCAAAAGGGAATAAAGAGGAGAGAATGGGATCGGCCCTTTATCGCTGTTAACTACGACCTTCTTGAATTTGTGAATAAAAATGCTTTCGTAGGCGTCCAAAAGGTGGTTGGGAGTCTGTTTGATAAGTTTCATTTCGTTTTCTGATGTTTGATGGTCTTCCTTGAGTAAATGTTGGGCAATGCTTGATTTGTCTGGTCTGTTATATCTGTAATGGGCTATGTGCTCTTTGAATCTAGTTTTAATGTTCCTCCGAGTCTGGCCGATGTAAGATGAATCGCAAGAGGAGCAATTGATTTTGTAAATACCGGACTTGTTTGAGGCGTCGATTTTGTCTTTAGTATTACCTAATAAATGTTTTAATTTGTTATTGCTGCTAAATGATACATTCGTATTGACGGTTTTGAAAATCTTTCCTAACCCTTTTGTTAATTGTGGGTGAAATGGAAGTTTGATGTACCGAGGGGTTTCATGCTGTGTGAGGGTGGTTGTGTTTTGAACTAGTTTTTTATGTTTGTGCTTTTTTACTAGGTTATCGATAATCGACTCTTTAAAACCATTCTTAATAGCTATCAGTTTGATGTTCTTCAATTCTTTGAAATAGTTGTTTCTATTCAAGGGAATATTTACTAATCTGTGTACAAGAGCATGGAAGGCGCCAAGTTTGTGACTGTGGTGTGTGAACGAATCATGGTGTATGTAGTTGTTGGTATGTGTTGGTTTGCGATACACGTCGTATGTTATTTTAATATTTCTGGTTAATAGCAGATCAAGGAATGGGAGTTGGTTATTTTTTTCTAGTTCGTATGTAAATTTAATCGATGGGAAAAGGCTATTTAAGTCATCGATGAACTGCTCTATGTTGTATTTCGTGGTGTCGAAAATTGCAAAAATATCGTCGACGTATCTAACAAAAACGGAAGGGAAATAACTGAATTTATTTTTGAACTCCGTCTCAAAGTGGGTCATAAATACGTTTGCTATGAATGGGGAAAGGGGGTTTCCCATCACCGTACCATATTTTTGTTGATAAAACTTATCTTGGAATTGAAAAAAGTTTTGGTTCATGACTAGGTTAGTTAGTCTGATATATTCGTCAATTAACTTAGGATCTAGTTGTATTGACGTTAACCATACTTTTAGCGAGTTGATTGCTATGTCTAATGGTACACTCGGGAATAGGTTTGAAACATCGAAAGATACCATGACTTCCCCTTGACTGAAAATGTGACTTTTGGTATGGTTTACGAAATCTATTGTGTTATTTAGGGAATGGGGGCTAGGCAAATCCAATTTGTTAAATTCACAGACCAGCCATTTAGATATTAGATATGTGGGCGAATCTATGCCTGAAACTATGGGTCTCATGGGGAAACCAGTTTTATGAACTTTAGGTAAGCAATAAAGTCTTGGTAAAATAGGATTAGACACAGAGTTTAAATTTAATTCTTTTATCAATGAGGAATGGGCAATCGTTAAGCACATTTTTAACTTGAGTTACAAGCTTATTAAGGGGATTCTTTTTTACTTCAACATATGGTCCAGATGATATTAAGTTGTTTACTTTATCAAAATAATCTACTTTATTCAAAATGACGCAGAGGTTACCTTTGTCTGCTTTCATGTAGAAACAATTTTTCCTTTTTAAAGAGGATACCACGTGATTTAAATTCTGTGAGTACAGTTTGCGTTGGAAGACCGGGTGGTTGAGGTTATTTTTAATCTGATTTTCACAAGCTTTCCGTACAAAATCTTTAGTGGGAATGTCAAATGGATACAGAGATCCTTCTATATGAGCAATTAAATCATCCAAGGGGACATTTTTCGGCTGTATACTAAAGTTTAAACCATGATTGAGTAATTTCAACTCTTGTTGTGAAAATGTTTCATTAGACAAGTTGCAAACATTGGGGAATCCCTTGTTGTCAGAGAAAGGAGGAGCTTTGGACTCACCGATAAGTTTTGCCAATTTACGGTTGATGCCGCGGGCTTTCTGTTCCCGTTTCTTGAGAACTACGGTATGGATCCTTCTGTCAAAACTAGTTCAAAACACAACCACCCTCACACAGCATGAAACCCCTCGGTACATCAAACTTCCATTTCACCCACAATTAACAAAAGGGTTAGGAAAGATTTTCAAAACCGTCAATACGAATGTATCATTTAGCAGCAATAACAAATTAAAACATTTATTAGGTAATACTAAAGACAAAATCGACGCCTCAAACAAGTCCGGTATTTACAAAATCAATTGCTCCTCTTGCGATTCATCTTACATCGGCCAGACTCGGAGGAACATTAAAACTAGATTCAAAGAGCACATAGCCCATTACAGATATAACAGACCAGACAAATCAAGCATTGCCCAACATTTACTCAAGGAAGACCATCAAACATCAGAAAACGAAATGAAACTTATCAAACAGACTCCCAACCACCTTTTGGACGCCTACGAAAGCATTTTTATTCACAAATTCAAGAAGGTCGTAGTTAACAGCGATAAAGGGCCGATCCCATTCTCTCCTCTTTATTCCCTTTTGAAATGATTTCTAACTCCTGTTTTCAGCGGATAAAGTGATACTTTGTAATTCCGCAGATTTTCAGAGTCTGTGGAATTACAAAGTGTCATTTCAAATTTCCGTTGGACTTAGTACTCAACCCCCCCCCTTATTACTTCTTCCCGTTCCACCCATCCCATTGGTTTCTGTTCGCCCCACCTTCCTCCCTTCCCCCCCCCTCCCCCCCCCCTTCCTCTTTGCCAATAAGTTTAAAGTATTCCATCTTCCCACTAATCCTATTGGTCCCCTATCTCCTACATCCTTTCACAGTCACTATATATATTTGACGTCTGTCTTCGGTAGTTTACTTTCAACCTTGTGTTGGAGGTGTTTTTCCCTTCAGTTCGCTGAAGAGGGCCACTTTGTGGCCGAAACACGCGTGTTCGACGCTATCCTCGTCTGCGCTCTATCGTTTCAGATTCTCCCAGAAGTTGGGCCCTTTGAGTGCGTGTGTGTGTGCTTCTTGAGTGCTAGTGTGTGTGATTGTTCTGTGCTCGTCCTTCGTGGATAGTCACAGAGTGTGTGCTTGTAATACATCCTGGTATCCTTAACGGGGTCTTCCTTACAGCCTCGTGAAGGATTACATTTCCACCTGGAATCTTTAACGAAGTCTCACAGTTTCGTGAAGGATTCCAGACAGGATAGTGTGTGTGTGGCTGTGTGTGGTCCCTGGCGTGGATTAATTTCCCGTAAACCACCACAGAGGGTATTCTTGGTCGAGAGGTTGTGGTTGGTTCCCGCGAATACCAACACAACAATTTGGTCTGACGAGAGTTGCGACTGTTTTTTACGGCCAGTGGAGTTTCCCCCCTTATAATTCAAGCAAAGCACTTTGTCATCTACATTTGTCGCCCCAATTCCTCACTTCAATTCTTTCATGCCACTCAGTTGTGAAAACCAAGTATGCTGCATAAAAATTCAATTGAAATTCACTAAGGTTTTCAAAGAAAAGATAACCGATTTGATACCTGCACTCAAGGTTTCAAAGTGACGACCTTGAGCGATGATCAGGCAGACTTGAAACTTTTCAGTAGCTCTTTTTATGATGCAGGAGAATCTATTTCCATGTATACCACACAAATTCAACTGCAAACAATGGAACCAGTTTTGATGGATGCATACGATAACAATCACACAAAGAACTCAAATTTAAGGCAAACAAATTTAGATATAAAACACTTCAGAGTCTTAAATTTCCTAGAAAATCACAAAAAATTGTGCCACCTATCCTGATACATACATGTAAAACTGTAGGTGAAAATAATCAAATTTATGTTTTTAATTTGTTTCTAACTTCCCCAGAATATATACATGAGCCTAAATTACTCGAGTCGAATTTACAGCATGACCATTCATGATGCACTGAGCATAAAAATCCAAGTAGGTGGAATCAGGGTAGCAATGGTCATCAGTTTATCAAACACTTACCAATAAGCATTTCATACATAATTACACCAAGGCTCCACCAATCACAAGCTGGTCCGTATCCGGTTTGAAGGAACACTTCGGGAGCAATGTAGTCTGGTGTGCCCACAGTGCTGTATGCAAGAGCCCTTCGATTCTTCTTCCAGCTCTCTGCCCTTCGCTTGCTGTCCATGGGACTTGAAGCTGTGGCCAGAAGTGGGCGCGAAACTAAGTTGGCAATAAGGTTTGCTCCATGAGATGATGTGTCTACATATGATGATTGTGGAGGTGGTGGTGGTGGTGATGCCAGGTAAAAATAAAATTCAATTCATAAATAAAAAATAAACTTTCAATCAAGTGTTCTGAAGGTGCATGTTTACGCAACTACTATCAATTCATTCAACCTAATTCCAACAAGCCATCACATTTCAATTATTGAAAATTGACGGCAATTTTCTTGGTCCTCCATAAGGTACAAATAGAAAAACCACAAATTCGTTACGATATTACATTCCTAAAGCACCTATAACATTACTGTATAATATCAAAGTAAAAAAAATGAAATGAATTAAAAAACTGAGTCTTAAACTTAAAATAAACAATTACACCAAAATTACATAATTTAAGATAAGACTACATATTGTAAGGTGGATAATACTATGAATTGTCCTTTCCGTTAATTTGGCAAAAGCTGATTGCCTGAATCAATTTTAAAGTTTGTAGCAGGGTTTATATTGTTGAATAGAGTTGAAATCATATAACTAATAGTAATTATCACAAGAACATTAAAAAGTAGCTCAGTTAATATCAATCAGTATTATATTGAATATCTGCCAGTACAGCAAATATACAATGTATATGTTTTCACATTGAATTCCTTAAGATCATGCCTTTTTTTTTGACAAATGACATTCAGAATATACATAGAAGACTTTCACTTTAAACAAGGGTAACACTTTTGCTAAAGTAGATATATTTCACTGCTAGAGGTTTCTAGCATGTACTTAGATATAATTTCAGGGTAAAATAAGCATCTTTAAACTTAGAAGAATAAGCTCAATTTTCCTTCCAGTTTTCATTAAAAAGTATCCAATTAACATAACATGATACAATTCAAGGACCAAAATCAATGACAGTTAAGTGAGCTTTAAATGACAATTGCATAAACATATTATGCCACTTTTTCTCTGTCTTAAGGCTTCAGAATTTTCACCCATAAATTGTTTTGTAAAAATCGTTAAATTCCATTAAGCCTGTCAATCAACATCAAAATCAACGAAAAATAAACAAAAGCAAACTTCAGAAAGATGGGTTGTAAAAATGATGGATGTGATGATGAAGATGAGACTAATGGATGTTTTTCAAATGATATTTGCCCTTAAAATGTTGAATTCAAAAGCATTTTTCATTAGCAGATTAGCAGTTGCCCACAATTCAAATATGGGTCATTGAAAGGTTTTATTCCAAATTAATCTGATAATTCAAAAATGACCATGCATTTAAAGTGCACAGAGTTAAATAGCTCCTACTTTTGCAGATAAGAGGCAATGAGAAATCCAAAAATCTTTTTATGTAAGATTTTAAAAATATAAAAGTTATAAATGTTACAAGCCAGAATCATGCCTATGCAAAAAAGTTTAAAAAAAAGGTGAAATGTAATATCATATCCATTTAAATACAAATAAAATTCCACATAAGGGTATGGAAACTTAAGCAGCAAATTTTGCATCACTTTTACTTTGCTGGTCTGCATG
Organism: Hetaerina titia; assembly: GCA_037158775.1. NCBI lineage: Eukaryota > Metazoa > Arthropoda > Insecta > Odonata > Calopterygidae > Hetaerina > Hetaerina titia. Next base: position 40,153,468 of record CM073771.1, read on the forward strand.
GAAGGTTAAAATTTCTCTGTGATATAAGATATTCAATTAGAGGCATAAAACTCACACTTCTATAATTTTTATCATTAAACGTGCCCATTAAAATGATGCAGGTAGCTAACTTTAAAAAAAAACATAACCATATACGGTATGCAGAAAGCTCAAGTGTGATCAAAGAAGGTATGTTTTCATAGAAATTACGTTAAAATATAGTAGTGCTTGTGCAAACTGCAAGAACAGAAAACAATTTACCTGAAACAGTAGGATCTCAAGGATTTTTCCAATCTATCTCAGAATGCTCGAATATATTTCCTGTGATTATGTTTCCTTAAAAAATATTATATGGTCTATTCTACAGAAAATGTTCCTATCACTGCCATCTTAGTAAAAAATAATGCCATTAAAACAAAACACTGGAAAGTGATATATTTACCATGAAAATATTAATGTTTCAATGAAGTAGATACCTGCACCTTTGCCTATTTAAGGGAGTCATATGGAGCCAAAATATAAGGGAAACTACCCTTCAAAATCACAAGCATAGTAATACTGCTATAGAGTTGAGTATTCCTATTTGTTGTACAGGATAATTTCTTGAGAGATTTATGTTTTGATTTTTATTTATTAAAAATTCTTTTCTGCATTTGAAAATATCCAAAATTCAAAAGCGTTCAATACATGCATATGAATAAAACTACCTGTGTTTTGAGCATTTGTGTCTGATGATTCTTAACATAAAACTCCAAATCAAATCTGTAATGAATGGCCGCCGAATTGATCATGAAATATTTTTATAATGAGAAATATCAGGATGGGCATGGAGATAGCAATAAGAAATTTAAACAAAAGGGAGAAAGGTCAAGTGGAAAGATGGAGAAATAAGAGCAATATAATAAGGATATGATTTTTCTTGAGGCATTTTGATTTCTTCTTCTCATATCATAGTAACATTTATAGTCTCTTCAAAATAAGATGGAGAATGCCCAGTCTACTATGCAGGGAGATCATGTTCATCTTAGATAATAGGAGAGGTAAGACTTAGCTTGAGGAGAAGCAGATGCAAATGGAATTTGGAGGGGAAAGAGTAAAGAGAAGAGAATGAGGTTGGTTTCCTTCTATCCACCCAAAGAGGTAACATTGTTTACTGTACAAAACTTGATTGAAAGGAGAGCATTTTTTTTCCAAAAGTCCTCTTAAAATGTAGCACTTGGCATAGAATTGATATTTACAAAATTGTACTATTACTGCCTGAAATGCACCAGGGCACAGTTTAACTAAATTGAAGAGACATGAGGGTATACGAACATTAGATTATGAGATAGGTATTTAATCCAATGATAATGATCATATGATTGAAAATAAAAGGGTAAGAAGACGAAACCTCTGTAAAGCCATTTGGTGTCCATCAAAATTGATGGCAATTCAATTCCTAAATATTAGCTATGAGCTGCAGCCATAACACATAGTCATGCTATATGGCTGCGTCCTCTGCTTCTCTCTCAATACCAAATAAACAGAGGACACGATAATAAAAGCAAGTCCAGATTTCACAGGCAATGGCATATCGTTCACCATCGGAAGAGCTTTCAGAGGTCATCCGTGGCACCAACAAATAAATGTTAATGACCAAACCATATTAGGAGCAGAGCTTCATCTCAATCTTATGCAGATGCATGCTCAGGCCACACTTAATGAGTAAATCGACATTAAATGAATAAACAAGTGAAGTACAGCAGAAAAACATTTCAAGCTAATAGAATTTCTGTTGATTGAATTTTATTTGCTGCCTACATTGGTGTGGAATAGAAGGGGATCAGATTGGAATGAAAAATAGATATGCCTTTTGCTGATTTAAAAAGAGATTTGCATTTCATGCCTGAGAAATGATCACTACAATTGACTACAGTAACAGGTCCAGAACTTAAGCGGATAAAATGATACTTTGTAATTCCACAGATTTATTTCACAAACACACGACCCGGGTTTCGACGTACAACGTCATCTTCAGGTCTCTTGTACGTCAAAACCCGGGTCGTGTGTTTGTGAAATAAATCTGTGGAATTACAAAGTATCATTTTATCCGCTTAAGTATGAACCGATTCCATAAAATAACGCCTGAAACCATAGATTATAGGTCCAGAACTGTTAACCCCTAAAGTGAAATTTCTAAGATATTAGTCAAGTATTGTGATACAAATTGTTTATGCTATTATGATGGAAATACACTGGGAATACAAGGAATCTAACAGAAATAAAATAACAAAGGAATTGTTTTGGATACAGGTACATATGATACAGAGATCAGACTTAAAAATCTTCAACAAGAAAAATCTCAGTTAACAAGTATAGTTTGAGAGTAATAATACACTAAGGTGCTCAGGTTTTTAAACCTATTGAATATTCAAAGAGGCCAAATACAAGATAATAGCTAATTAAAGTGCTTCTAAGAATAATTTAAACAAAATTATTTAAGAAAAATAACTCACTGAAGTCAGAAGGTTTAGCTTGGCTGAGGTCACGATAGAAGTCTGTGCGGTGAGATTTCTTCAAACCAGTACAGAGACCAAAATCTGACAACTTAATGTGTCCTCGAGCATCAAGGAGTAAATTGTCGGGCTTTATATCTCTGAAAATAGGATACAAACACATTAATAAAACAATAATTGTTATTTTTTTATACAAAGCTATAATTAACATCATATGGTGTAACATTAATTAACAGATAAGTGACCACTCCCTACAGATTTAAGCAGCTAAAAATAAATAATAATTATGCGTATGTTTACCATATAAAAAATAGATTATGCCCCAATTAACAAAAAATAAATCATGCCACTCAAACTAGATAAAAGTTCAAGTGAAATAGTGGCCTATCCCACTTCATCCTTAAGCCAAAGATTTGAACAATGAATACCACACGTTATGGCCTGGGGCATTTATTCCATTAATTTCATGACCATAATTTGTTCTACCATCTTATAACAGAGACACTGTTTTTAGACCATTGTGTGTACCACCAATTTTAATCTATTTATCAGATCAGAAGCAAGATTTGAAAGCATTTAATTTCATCTAATCTGTCCCTACTTGCATGAGAGTGAGAAAAGAGACAAGCCTTTGTCTGTCATAAATTGACAACTCAAAGGATAGAAAATATATAAATAGACAATACATAATACTCTGTTAGCATCTGGATGATATGTGACAAGGTAAACCACCAACAGAGTATGTAATGCTCAAATCAGGACACAAAAATAACAATTTTTAACCAGAGTTTCAAACTATTCAAGGACACAAAATACAGGAGTCATTGAAATATATACATTGCTTACTGGGATGGAAGTCAGGAAAAAGTGAGGGAAGGAATCAAATCTCAGTGAGATGTTACATTAAGTACAATCATAATATTATTTTTCATTTGTAACATTGGCCATTAGATTCTTTACAGGGTACAATGCAAAGCTAATTTAAAATAACATAATGCAATGTAATGATGCTAAGGATGAATATGGTAATGACTCCTTAGCAGTTTTTAACCACAGATAAAATGAATAATTAGAAAGAGGAAAGGAAAAAGGTCATATAGAACAGCATACAGTGAAGCAAAATCAGTCGATTATTCTTCTTCCTTTTTAATGGCATATCTATGAATGGCTGTTGAACATGTCTGTGAAAGCAAATCATTACATGAAAAGTGCTAGGGTAAGAACTTTGACGAACAGAGTAGTTACTGTTGTACATATACCTGTGAATAAAGCCCAGTTTATGGATGGAATCAATTGCCAGAGCTGTTTCTGCTATGTAGAACTGGGTACATTCTTCAGAAAGAGTATCTTTCTTCATAAGCAACGTCATCATGTCTCCTGCAAGGAAAAAAAAATTCATAATCAGTATTAAACAATTTGAGGCTTTACACAAGTGAATGCTAAATACACATAAGAAATGGAAATGGAAGACTGGAGGGAAAGGAATGATATTAAATATCTTCTGGGCAAAAACATCTTTCAATGACTTTATCAATCATGTTTGCAGTTATGAATTGCAGTGACTTCAGAATGATGAACGTGCAACATACTGTGACAATGGCAAGCTGCCAACTCACATGAATTTTTCATTTTGAAATACTCATATTCCACAACTGCATTAACTTATCCATGAAAGAATGCTTAGGATTCACACTTAAAGCTGCTACATCAGTTGTCAATCGCTAGTAATAGCTGAAGAAAGCAGACTTGCTGCAGATCAGACTGAATGAATCACGACCAAGTTGCTCTTATTTGGGTCCAAGTGACTCTTTTCTCCTTTCCAGTCATTATCAATATAATCTGCACCATAGGCTAACTCTTAATCCATGACATCAAAATCTGAAGCACTGTGTCTGATATCAATTACAAGTGAAAACAATGTACACGCATTTATTACAATAAATAACTATTCATATAGTCTCTGCTTTGTTCTTCATTTTGACCTTTGACTGAAATGGAGTAGTTTACAAAGCAGGAGGAATAAATTAGAGCAGATTTATTTTTAAAACATAAGGACATTATTGAAAATAAAATTGATTCAATAACATATACAGAAAAAATTAAGGCATGAAATTATGATGAGTTTCTATGTAACAATTATTTCCTTATTAGGAAAATAATGGTAAAATACTAATAAAATATTTATTGTTGCCGGCCCCGGTGGTGGCGGGATATTGTCCTCGTCTGCCAATTCAAAGCTCACGGGTTCGATTCCCGCCTGGGTGGGTTTTTCTCCACCTAGAGCTTGGGTGTTTGTAATCATCCCCATTGGTGTCACTGTTAATAGTCCGATATACAAGGCCAAAAAGTGCTGTTTTCGGACTAAGAATATATAAATAAATGTAAATGTTAATACTCATAATACACAGAGATCTAGTATTGGCATTGGCCTACACTTGATAAAAGGCACTCGGGGGGTCCACAGTTCAAGGTCCCATTTGATGTTAACAAGTAGGGATCAGTCTTGCCAATGAAAATCCTCCCATCATTGGGATTTGAATCTGAATTCTCAGGGTGAGAAGTTAGTACACTAGTCACAGCACCAAGTTAATCCTCACCAACAAATTATGCAACTCAATGTTAAATCTATATCTTTTATCTTTTGCATTGTAGTTTTGGAATAAGATTTTACATATATACAGGGTCTCCCCAAAAATAAGTAGAATAATTCCTTTCTGGCAATAATGACACCTGGATTGGGGCTTGGACTAGTGGTGGGAAAGATGGTGGGAGGTCTTAGGAAAGCAAAATAACCCACATCATCAGTTGTTCCAGGCTGTTACAGTGTTCAGATCACTGCTGGACTGGACCCCTGTTCAAGGGTTGTATAATTAATAAACAATGCCAAGGTCCATGGAGCAACGACATGCAATAAAATTGTGTGCTAAGCTCAAAAATTGGGTTCAGAGACCATGACCATGTGTATGCTTGCTTATATAGATGAAGCAATGTCCCAAGGAATGATTTTCCACTGGACGTCCATCAACGAAATAGTGCAATGAAAATGTGCAAAAGTGAGAGATGGTCAATTCCAATTGATGCTTGAATTGTCAATTGACAATTGAACTGTCAGAATGTTAGCAAAGCATTGCAAAATTCCAAAAACCAGAGTGTATTGCATTCTTACAGAAGATTTAATCTTGAGAAAAGAAAAAAATGGTCCCCAAGGTCGCGGATCAGAAGGCTGATCAAGTGACAATCTCACATGACCTCTTGGACCACTGTCAAAGTGACCTACAGCCCAAATATGGCACTACCAGACTTCTTTTTTCCCAATAATAAAAAGGAGCTTGAAAGGCAACCATTTTGGAACACTGGATAACATCAAAGAGGCTGTGATGAGGGACCAGAACAAGGTTCCGGTTGATGCCTTCCAGGAAGCGTAATGACTGGCAGAGGTACTGGCACGGTGTCAATACACTAGAGTGCTATTTGATGAATTTTAAGCAATTTGTTTGAAACTGCAATAAATATTTTTCCATCAATTATTCCACTTATTTTTGGGGAGAGATCCTGAACAATCCTTCAGGCAGGTATTTTAAGCGTATTTTTTCTCACAAAAAATTTAACTCAATAGCACGTAAAGAATTGTTTGTAGCTGGAAAAACTTTAAAAAGTTATTTTAAGTTTCTTTTTATGGTCTGAATAATATGTTGACAATATATTTTTATTAGGTAATCTACCGGTTAAGGTAGGTTTTTGGATGGACACAACTATCAAATAAACATTTTGTGACTCCCCACATAGCAAACTAATCTATATCAGGTCCCTCTTCATCTCGGTGTACTTCTTTTCTCCCTTCATCCCATCCAACATCCCTATCCTGTTCCTACCCTTACCTCGCTTGCCCAACATTCTCCCCTCTATTACCATCTTCAACATTCCACTACCGCTCAATACGCCTTTCATCCATTTTTCCTGCCTCCATAGGATTTCTCTCAACAAACCCCTATCCTCCCCCACCATTTCTAGTACTTCCTCATTTGTTTTCCTTTCGGTCCATTTCACCTTCTCCATTCTTCTCCACACCCACATTTCAAAAGCCTCCAATCTACGTCTATCCTCCTGCTTCAGCGACCACGTTTCCGCGCCGTACATAGCTACGCTCCATATCAGAGTTTTTACGAGTCTTGTCTTAACATCCCTACTCAACGTCCCCGTCATCAACTCCCTCCTCCTTGAGAAAGCCTCCTTGCCTAGCGAAATTCTTCTCCTTACGTCCCCACTACTTTGACCGTATTGGTCCAAAACACTTCCAAGATATGTAAACTGCTCTACCTGCTCTATTTTTTCCCCGCCTATTTTAATATTTAGCTTAGCCTTTTTCTTTCTGGAAAATCGCATAACCTTTGTTTTATTAATATTGATTCTCATCCCATATTTATCGCACTGAACCTCCAATTCACTCAACAATGCTTGCAACCCCTTGGCTGACTGAGCAACTAATGCTTGGTCATCAGCAAACCTAACCGATTTTACGAATTCCCCTCCGACTTTCATTCCTACCTCCAGTTCTTCCCATACCTCTTTAATCATTTCCTCTACATATACGTTGAACAGTACCGGTGACAATGGGCAACCCTGCCTTACACCTCTTCCTAACACTGCCCATCCGGACTCTCCGTTCCCCACTCGCACCTGAGCAGTCTGAGACATGTACAGGTTGCGGATCAGTCTCCTGTCCCTCCAATCCATTCCTATTTTTGTTGACAATATAATTAAACAATATTTTGATAATATATGAGGAAGGCAATGGGAAAACCACCTCAATTAATCATCCCGAGAATGTCATGATGGATAATATAGCGAAAATGAGTCCTTGCAACTACAGGATTCATTCCAATAGACCATGTGTCATGCCACCCAGTGGGGGAGGCATAGCTTCCTCAGTTGTCATCTCACAAAATACCCGGCAAGCAAAACTGACAGCAGCAGCACAGATGCAAAAGGAGACTGAATTAGTTAGAATTGGAATGAATGAATGGAATGTTGACGACTGACAAAGGGGAGCATTTAATAAAAATGAGGATGGAGAAGAATTAAGATAGGGATGTTGGACTAAATAAAGGGAGAAAGCAAGTATACCAAGATAAAGAGTGACTTTGTTTTAGAGTAGTTTGTTGAGTTGCGTTTTCTTAGGAGAGAGAACATACTTCTTTTTAATTTGTGACCATCCATAACCGAGCATAACTGGTTAATTACTGATAATAATAATATATTAACACTGGTCTATTCAATCCATATGTTCATCCATACACTATTTATCACATTAATATTTTTTACTATGCAATTGCTGGTAAAATAACAATAATATGTTTTAGAAGCATTTAGAACTTCAGGGATAGAGCGTTGGACTACTGACCAGAGGGTCTGGGTTCAACTCCCAGGCAAGCCTATCTGGGCACCCTCAGCTCCACCCAAGCTGTTTGATTTTTTGGATACCAGATCTTTCTGGAAAACTATAGCCAGCACAGGGAAAGGACCTGGACTCCTAACCTGATATGTGAATTTCACATGTCGTCGGGCTTAGTACATGGGTGAACTCTACCATTACCTGCCAAACCGACCTTCGGGTTGAATACTGTGTTTATACATAATTAAACCTGCTCTGAATCTCAAATAAATCAAAAATTCAACCTCATCTATTTACTTTTGCCTTTGCATGACAATAGTGCTGCACAAATAAAGAAAGCTTGTAGGGGAAATGTGTGAAAATGTGGTGTGGTTTTGTGGAAGATATTAGGAAATGTTTATTATCCATGACATGTGTACCAATAAATTGAGTGCAATCCTCTTTCAGTATTGAAACAGAATGATAGGGAGCTCATTGGGTTGTACATTAATGAAAGATTTTTTATAAGTTCAACAGATTCAGGCTTAAGGTCGTGGAAGTTCTTCATAATGAATATCAGGAGAGTTTGCACTTTTCCACAGATTTATGATAGCGTACGACGCGTTTCAACTCACAGAGTCATCATCAGGTACAAGACTTCTTCAAGTCTACGCTATCATAAATCTGTGGAAAAGTGCAAACTCTCCTTATATTCATTATAAAGATTTTTTAAATATAACTATTGTATGCTGTAAGCCATAAATGATGTTTATAATCATTCATGGCAGCAATGAAAGGCATCAGGTTAGGTAGCCCACCCACCCCTTTCTGCCAGCAAATCATTCCCCTTAAATCCATGGCAAACTCCAATAACACCAGAGAAAGGGAAAAAACCAAGTGAAGAAATCAAGTTCAGGGGGAAAGTCAAACTCCTTACCACCTGGCAGGAACTCCATGATGAGGTAAAGGTTAATGGGGTCCTGGAATGAGTAATACATTTTCACAACCCACTGGTGGTCAGCCTCCACCAAAACGTCCCTCTCTGCCCTCACATGCGCCACCTGCTCCTTCTCCAACATGTCAGCCTTGCGGAGAATCTTCATCGCATACACATGCCCTGTGTCCTTCTTCTGAACCAAACGTACCTGGATACAAAAAAATAAATTGATATTATCAACTTACAGAGACATGAATTACCAATATAACATGGACGGTACAAACAGTTTCCCTATTCCGAACACAATGGAACCTGTCTTGAATGAAACTTACTAAGTGGATATCTATGCTATCCGGAAAATTTTATCCTAAACTGTGGGATATGATTTTAGTTTATTCCAACCCTTTCTTAAAATGAAAAAATGCATTTCTATATGATTAAACCTTTGCCAGGAGGAATCACAAGATGAAATTAAAACCAAACATTTCATCTCAAGCAGGCAAAATTGCTAAACAAAAAACACAAGTTGTAAACAAACTAAAAGGCTTGCCCTGACCATTTATCTACATCTGCAAAGGAAAGCACAGTGAGCATTCTTTCTTATTTTTTCCAGGAAATTTCTCCAATAGTCCATTAACAGTTTTTGTTTGCAGACAGTACAAAAGTACCCGAGGTTCCTGAGCCAATTGGTTGACACAATTTATGAACTCTTTCTTCAATAGATCAGATGAATCACTTGAAATTTGAGTCATCCACTGGCCCATGCTCGTTTGTTTGTTGCTTATCTGTGCAGACATTATCCTAGAAATTCTGAGCTGACAATCTTTACCCCTTCAGTGTTTAAAATTCAGAATATAACAGCAAGAATATAGAAAATAGAACACCAAGTAGCATTTTAGCAAAGAAGAATAAGTTGTAATTGAGCTCATGAAAAGGAATAACCGTTGCGGAACCAGAGGTTTGAGATAAACGTCTACAAAGTCTACTTACTTCTCCAAAAGCACCTCGGCCAATGACTTTGAGTGGCTCAAAGTCTTCAACTCCCAAACGAGAACGCTTGAGACGAAGGAACTCTGTTTCTTTCTGGGCATGCTGTTGCCTCTTTTCCTGCCGCTGTGCTTCAGTCAACCCTTCATCCTTCAGAGATTCTTCTAACTTAGCCAGCCTTAAAACCAAGACAAGTAAATTACATCAATGAATTCTATCTGTTGGCTGGTTCATTCAACTATCAACTAAGTTTTCCAAAATACTCCATAATATTAATGAACCTATACTCATGTAACATCCCTCAACAGGAAATAAATTCACCCAAACTCTCTCTATCATCAACACTTTTCAGGTTTTAAAACATGCATTGTAATTGGTTTAAGTCAAACCAATACACACAATAAAAAGAGACATTTCAGGCGTGATATGGTGGAATATCATGATTAATTAAAATTGGCAATTTTAATTAATACACATATTGTTATCAAAGGAAAGGAAAAATGTAAAAAGAAACAAAATTTAACTTGACAATTGGGTCAAACAGGTTAGGGTAGAGTTCACTTCAAACTAAGCCCAAAAAACACATGAACCTTAAACAGAAAGCTGCTTGGAGGGAAAGTAGAGTCAGGTTCCATCATTTCCTGTGGTTTCTTAGAAACTTTTGCCCCTCAAGTACAACATTTTTTACAACAAGAATATAGTGACACGTATATTAATTCCATAAATAATACAATAATGAAAAAAATATTAAAATTTTCACACATTTCGTAAAAATTCAACATAAAATTTATGAAAATTGGTTCTCACACACTCATGTCCATATAGCTTCCAAAATTCCAGCAATATAGATAGATGATAATATTTATTGTGTCAACAGTCACAAAATAAAATAGATAACACATAAAAGGACACTCAAATTGTACATTGTTTGAGCTTTCGGCCTTCTTCAAGTCAGACTCTGACCTGAACAAGAAGGCCGAGGCTCAAACAATGTACAATTTGAGTGTCCTTTTATGTGTTATCTAGTTTATTCTGTCCTATTGTACCATCCAAATGTTATATTGCTCTCGTGGGTGCTTCTACATCATCGATACATATATATTTATATGCATATATTTTCATGTATATGTGTATAAATACACATACACACAATACAATACAGGTACAATATATATATATAACATTTGGACAGCACAATAGAACACAAAATAAAATAGAAAACATGTAAAAGGACACTTGCATTGTAGATTGTTTAAGCTTTCGGCCTACTCCAAGGCCTTCTTCAGGTCAGACTATATATGGTATATGTATAGACAATTAACTCAAAGTAATTCCGTTTTGCAAAAATCATGCTCAAATTACAAAACAAGACTAGTGCACATAAACTTACCTCTGTTTCCTCTCAATATGCTGCGCAATGAGATTAGAATAATAATTCTCAAGGGTCACCTTTGCTTTGGTAGCTTTATCCAAAGTGTGTCCGCTAAAGCGGATGGTATTCTCTGTTGCTGCCATCTCTGCCACCCCTGAAAATAATGACTAAAATTAGTGAACTCCTCAATTCTAACAAAACTGCACAAAAGAACATGTCTCTAGCTTAAGATTGTGGAAGAATGCCATCTTGAAAGGGAAGGAGAATAAATAACACATTATCATTATCCAGTGATTATGCTGTGTAGCTAGAGCTAGGTCATGCTCAAAAAAATGTACATCCAAATTACTGTATTTTATATATTTCTTTCTTTTCAAGAAAGTTGTATTATAAACCATTGTTGCAGGTATATCTGGATTTTTGTTCTATGAATGTACACACAATCAAATCATCACTACACTCCTAAACGTCCGTTTACATTAAATACTTTAATATTTGGCATGGTAAAAACAATTGATACAAATAATTATAATTTTTTAATCACTGTAATTAATATACATATCATATTTGTAAAGACTTATCAAATGCCTAAACATTACTGTTGAGGAATCATCCAAAATTAATGGTTATAAAATAAAGACAATAGAATATAAGATAGGGTAGTACAAAATCAAGCTACGGCATTACAATTACATATTGTCCAAATGCAATTCATGTGGCCAAAGGTGGCCAAGCGCAACTCATAAGTCAAGTTTGACTTCACAGATGCACATAATCATTGATTTGTTGAGAACACTGTAATGTTTAAAAACCCATGTTTTCTGGCTTAAAATTAATGCATGATGTACAATAGTAAACATTGTGATTTGCTGATTGACTAGGATTCCTGATTCTCAATAATGGTAAACTTAAAAATTTTGAAGGCGCATTTTGCGAAATGAACATTGCGAACCAATTCTTAAAGATCGCTTTTGTTAACAAACTTGTTATATAACACGATTTCCTTACCAAAGAAGGTGGTAAAACGCCTGTAGCGGCCGTAATCACAATGAGACATCAATAAAATCTCCGGAAACCGTTCTTGTGGTACAGTCGTATTTCCCAAGTTAACTAACCAAAGCTTTACAACACACAAACGCTCACCAGCCTTTTTCAAACGACCACTAATCGAACAAAGGACGCTAAGAGCGCACTGACTACAGCAGCCATCCATAAACACAAAAAAGGCGTCCGTACGGTAACTCCGTTCCAACTGAAGCTCGGACAATGGCACCAGATGAAGTCCCGCAGAGACCGGTATCACAACTCGCACGGCATCGCTACACTTGGCACCGCTAGCGAGAAGTCATTGACAGATCATCTGCCGGGCTAAATAGGCACTCGCTACTCTCTGGTTAATAACCGTATACGACAAGAACGGTGCGAGGGCCACATAATTTGACGAGATTGGCGGCGGGAGGGCATAAAAAATTCAATTGGTCATCAAGGTCGGAAATGAGAACGCGCAAACTACCGCTAAAACCACCCGAATTTCCTCTCGGCTGTTCCTTCCGACGGAAGATGAATCAAACCTAACGTTAGGAGCAGGGCAATGCAATGGTTTACCGGCAGCCAAGGACTTAAAAACATTAAACAATGGACATAACAGTTTCAGGTTTAACTTCGTGATATTCCTTCCTGATGAGGGTAAAAAAAGAAACTTAGCACTCCCACATAAAAAATATCTTTCTGTGGAAGTACAAAGTTTCTTTTTTTACCCTTATAAAACAATGGAATCTAGACAGTAGCATATACTAAATAAAATCAAAGGTTTCCGCAAACGGTACTCTCTCGAAAGTGATTCAATATAAACTAACCTCCGATATCCTTTAAAAAAATATATTTCTGAAATTCCAACCACAGCGTACAATTAAATGTCAAATTATCATATTACTGAGAACACTTCTAATTCTAGGTTTCGCCGAGCTGACGCCGAAGAGCCCACGGACGGCTAAAATCGCCGCAACGAGATAAAATCAAAACGATTCTAAGGAATGAACGCGACGTCGAGAGGTTGCGATTTTTATCCTTTCCGCCAAGTTTTCCTCAGTTGTCGTAATGCGTGTGTTATCAATACGAAAATACAGACAGCGGGAGCGTCCTAAATACACATGTGAAGACAAGCGTATTAAAAGATCCTACATAATGAGTGAGAGAGTTAAAAAGCGTCTATGTACGATTAAATGGCTGTCTACTTATTGCAATTAGGTTCTAAACAGTTATTGAAAACACTCTTCGTTTTCGTATACCACTAAAGAACTTCCAATATAAAATCTATTTGCCAAAAATTATTTTCTTCTTCATTCTACGTCACTCTCTTCCTCTCTACTTACACAACACCACATTTTGTCATAGACTTCAACATCCCGCTATCTCTAAGCATTAATTAAAAATTACGAATGTAGAAACGAAGGTATACCATCGATTTTTAGGCCCTCACGATGCCAAAAGTCTTGCTGGACCACCTGCTATGCGGGTCACCCTTAAAAATAATTCATCCTCACACCGCTAACTCGCTCATTAAATATCTCCAGGGCATCATGGACTACTGGCTACCTAATAAAAAAGTATGCAAATTTCATATTTTTTTAAATTTAACATAAAGATAAATAACTTTTTAACCCCAATGCATCACAATGGCGGTCATGGTAATTTCAAGTTTTCACCCGTAAATCTTCGGCGTTACAAAGCTGACTATTTCTCTAATACGAGTACGACCTCGAGTGGAGGCAGTAAGCCTCATCAAAATCACCTGGAAATCCCGCGTTGTATATAAAATGGAGCACATCCCCATATGGACATACGACTACCCAAAAATAAATTTCGGGACAACAAAAAATGCCAATACGTTGAAGCAATAATATTGCCGATCCCTTTCATCAAACATAACTTCGAGCATGTCAACGGCATTTAAATATTTCAATAAACCTGCTCCTATTAACGTTGATGCCAAGGGGCTACTTTTTTCAAAGCTAAAAGTAATTTTAAAGTCCTTGTTACTCGCCTACATTTAACAGCATGCGAATTGGAAACCTTATATTAAATTTTAAACTTTTCAGGGGACTTGTAAATAGATCTGTAACTTTGAGAAAGGGGTCCCTTCTTCAGTTTTACAACAATTACACGAGGCGCGCCAAAAAATAAGAGGTATATTTCCCAACATAGTATGGCACCCAAATTTGCCTTTTGAACTACAATTGAGGTGAACCATACAAAGTTTGCGCACCCCAGTAATTAAAATTTTAAGGTTCCTGCCCCCTCCCCTCCTCTGCTTGCCTCCTACAAAATATTAAAACTGCTCATTTGTATTCGCAACACTGGGCCCCTCTTACACGCCAAATGCAAACAGGTGGGAACTCAAATTTGGTCGGAACAAGGTTTCGTAAATGGAGTTTATATATTACCATGCAGGTTGCAGCGATAAGTGAGCCATCTCCGAAGTAAGCGAGGAATTATATGGATGCCAGCCATAATAAAATATTGTAACCGAAATAAATTCCTTCTCCTTATACCTATGACGTAATCACTGGATTGTACGAGAGAAAACGGCTCTTGCACAACTGATCTGGAAGGTTATTGTATTATTCAGATGCTGCCGAAAATAAGCTCGATATATTGACATTTCTGCGGTAACTTTCATCTGGTGAGGGCAACCTCTCTACGAATCTGTCTAAATTCTCAACAACAAAAAAAACTTCGCCCTTGTAGGGCACAGATTACATTCAGGTGAATAAACAAGTCAACATTTTTGTTACGAAATCGTATTCATAAAACAAAATAGATCTGAATCTCGAGGACTTCCAATATATTCTCTTATGTCTGCGTCTTGCTCTTCTACAAATTTTAACTAATAACTTATATTACCAAATAAAAGGGCCAAAAAGGTCAATCAGGCAGAGGATACGACATGATGACTGGGGCTGGGAAAAAGCTTATTCTTAAGTAGCACTAAAAAAACTAGGAGTTCTTTAATTTTAAAAGTTGTCAAAACGTTTATCTGAATATAACACGAGTCAAGTTACTAGTGCCTATATTACAATGGTGGCTTTACTTACTTCAACTTGTTTCGCGGGATAATCCATTCTCAATGAGAAAATAAGTGATTTTCTATTTGGTCTCATATCTGCGTCCTTTTCGTGCCACTGCCCTTTGCAGTCAAGGTACGCTGACGCCGCAAATTGTAATGTCGTAGTGACGTGTTAGGCAAGTTCTACCCTTTTATCAGTCAGGGGACTATTGTGAGCCACACTGGATTGCGAACTGTGACATGAGTGATGAATCACAAGTGGAGGGCAAAATGGAATGTCCCTGTCGAAATGTGCACTACATATGATTTCATTCCGGTGCGGGCCTTTAGCGAGATTGCAAGGCTGTCTATGCCTCAGCTATTGCACAAAATAAATCCGTATAATATCTTTTGATTTAAGTATGTACAGTGAATCCAATGGTTAAAATATTGTAATTTTGGGGAGGTTTTGAAATATACGGTATTAATGTGTCAACATTAAATGTTTTTGCTGCAGCAGTAGGTCATCTAAAAATTATGCGACTGACTCTCATACTTTGGCTTCCAAAGTGTACCACATAAAACGGCAACCAATCCAGCACTTGGGAAAACCAGCAGAGAGCAGCGCATACTTCTCTCCAATGGATTTACCCTTCCTCGTGCACGCCTCGTGGAAGGCTATTTCAGACGAGCGGTGAGCACGCACACGACTCTTGAGGATATTTTTAAAATCCTTCACTCACACGAGTATCGACACTTTTACGTACCGAAGTGGTCCTAAAATCTCGGTGGTTAAAGTTTAGCCTGCGTCACGAAACACGTAACCTACTTTTTTAAACTAGAGGCTCGGATCCCGGCAGTGACTTCCCCGGAGGATAGAAATCCCACCAAATATAAGTTTAAAGCCGCTGCGTTGAAATGCGGAAAAATGAATTACGGGAGAATAATTATTTCCACGAGGGAGCAGTTTTCAAATCCAATCGAGAGTTTCCACGGAGATTGTTTGGATGAATGAAAATTATCTTTTCAACCGGCAAGACCGCCAATGATGGATGAAATTGGCACTGCAATTAGTAACAATGAATTGGAATACGGTTTTAACATTTACCGGTATTATAAATGCCCTGCACTACTTAGCGGAAAACTTATGCGAGGGGCTCGCAGGAGCTCCAAAACCAACGCCGGCCACAAAGAAAAGATAAGATGCGGAAGTGGGTCGGTGTTTCTAATGAGCTGTGTACGAGTTAAGTAATTTCTACTGTCTAAGGTCTAATTATGTTGAGTGCTTTCGGATTTATACCGTTCTTCAGAGCATGAAATTTGAAATGCTAAACCGTCGTGCCAGCTGAGAGTACAATATTAAGACAAAAGAAGAACAAAATCATATCCCTACACACTACGTTAGCTCATGAGAATACTGAAAACTTTTGACCGTGAACTAACATATCCTCTGACTTTCATCACTACTCCCCTAAATGTTGTGAAATAAAAATCGGGCGAAAAGTCGGGAGAGGTAGGTTTAACCGTTCAAATGGCAGGAATATTCCCCTCCATCCATTCAAAGTAAAATATTTATATTGATCACTTACGTGCATTGCTACCAACTACAAAGTTACGGTGGACACCTTCGAAAACCGCGCAATCAGAATGGTGGGAGGGCGACTAGCGATAACAGCGTACAAGAAACATTTTTGAAAACTCATTACAGTGGCGTTGATAGTCAAAAACTCACCAGTGTAGGGTTAGGAGAAAGAATGCTCATTTATTACATATACTCGGGAAATTCAGTGACCACACTATTTCGACTAATCGACGAAACCGATCAATGAAATAATAATATTTTCCGAAATCTGCATTTTTTTCTGTTTCGGTTATCCTCATAATTGACCAGCAACACAGACACTAAATAAAAAAACCAAACAATCACCAACGAAAAGATTTCTCGAGAGATAATTCCCCATTTGCGTCTTCGAAGATGACATTGATTCCGATGAAATCCGCAGTTCAGCCCAACTCCAAATACGTCGATCCTTAGTAATCCATAGCATCCAGCAAGGTCACTAACACACACACTCCACTCGACGGCAATGCGGACGCGTCTGAGATGCCCCAAAAGGAAACTGCCTCGCTACCTTTCGCCGCCTCACAATTTTACTAGCTTGGTCTTACCGCATTCTGCATTACGTGTTGAAACTGCTCCACCACGGGAGGTTACGAAGAATGTCCTCTAAGGGCAAATTTATTAATCGAAGCAAATGCTCGGTGACAGTTGACACTGGCTTAAGAAAAGAGGAGACGGTTGTAACGGCACAAGCCCCGCAAAAACTTTTGCGCTGAGAAAGCAAAAACTTATGGACTGCGAGATACGCGATTCTTTTTTTTTAAACAATTTGCAATATCCAGCATAAAACTGAGTTACTTGAAACAAAAGCTTCGCTCACGCGCGGATGACGAATGAAAATTGGCGCTTGGCAACTACAATAAATAAATTTATTAACATAGTTTAACCAAGCTTAAAACTTGTTCCTTTACAGCGGGTGCTCACATTTCCTAAAAATAAAGACATTTTAAAAAGGTATCTCTCTTGTCTTTAACATGATCACCTACGTTCAAGTTGTAGTACCTGGCGAAATGTGGTAGTAAAAAAGATCTTTTGTACAAAGTAGTTCATCCCACAATTCAACTCGGAAATTAAAAAAACAAAACGATTCTCTTCCTTTCTTCTACATTTGAGGTTCTCCAACAGATGAGGCAGTGGAAGTCAGAAGATTTGTGTTTTCTGGTCAAATCTTTGGTTTAAAATATTGATCCAGTTTTTCACAAAATACTTTCAACTATAACATTTAACTCATCCAAATATTTTACTATAGAGATCAAAATTCTATCCATAAATGTATAACATCACAGGCAAGTGCAGAGGGTGAGTTAATGTGCTTAGTAAGACACTAATACACCTTAAAATACATAACAATATTGCAGTGCAATGTATTTCCCCAATCAATGGATATTTCCATTAATAAAGTATTGACATATTCCAACCACTTACGGATAGACTAGGTCTACTACCACCAGTTTGCCATTTATCTAATTAAAAATAACTGATTTCCAAGTAACTATCTTCATATAAGGAAATATTTTGACAATTACAGTGTATCGAAACCATGGTCGGCAATAAAGTTTTAACTGTGGAAAATTGCAACGAAGTTTTCATTATGTCTCGATTCCACAATATCACGCCTGATTCTTCACTTTTCGGACTATAGTCATTTTTTATCATAATAGAGGGATATGACAACCTAGTGGGTAGCATGTTTGGCTACAGAATGAAGGAATTGGCTTCAACTCCTGGTAACTTTCAACATCCCCAGTTACACCCAAGGTGCGTGATTATTCATGCACCAGATCTTGAGAAATTGTAGGTGATACAGAGAAAGAAACTGACTACTCCAACCATGTGTGAATTTCACACAAAGTATGCCTTAGGTATATAGTAGGTTTAGTATAGCAAGGTGAACCTGTACCCACACAAATCAAATCAACCTTAGGTTGACTGTTAGAGGTAGTAAAAATTGCTGACAAATACTATATGTCATTAATACATTCCACACTCTCAAAGTATTGAAATTTAAATACTAAAACTCCAAAATAAAATCCATGCCACCTTAATTGTGCATCTCTTCTAGTCAATTGTGATTCAACTAGAACAGAATGGCAAACCAACAAACCACCACATCTTTCAAATTCATATGCCTCCTTGCCAAGTTCTAATTTATTTAATCCAAGATGTATAATTAAAAATCAGTTTAAACTGATGAATTGCCACCAGCACAGAAATAAACTTGACATAGAGTATGATAGTTAAGGGTAAAACTCATCTTGTGCAGCAGTGAGTGAAATGCACACCTATTAGATAGGAGGGGAGTTATTCAAGTGCATTCTAACTGGTACTGCCCAAAGGCATCTTCCAGAATTGATCTTAAAACCATCCTGCCAGTAGTCAAGTGCCTACCAGACAGTAACCCTGGCTAAAAGATCACAAGAATGATAAACTGAATAATCAGCAAGCTCTTAAGTGCTGCCACAAATAAGCTATACAGGTTTCTTAAAATACTATACTCTTAATCATTGATAATTATGACCGCACATAGTGCATTCATACACTTTATCCCAATCCCTTCCTGGATATAGAAGTTAAATAAGCTCAATTTAAAATGATTTCAAGAGAAATTAATTGTCTCCATACTTCCATGACCTGACATGCTTCTTTTACCTCTGTCGCATCCAAACATACTCTCCTGTACACTAGATTACTAATATGCCTAGCTCTGAGAGTCTCTTCTACCAAATTCGACCATATCATTCTCAATCTACTCCTTCCTCTGAAACAGTTTCCTCTTTCCCCATTTATTGGTTTGGTGATTCAACTCTCATCCGTCATATCAACATGACCAAACCAAAACGGCACACTTCTTTCAGACTTTTCCATTACAAATTCATCCAATTCATATTCCTTCATGGGCCACTCATTCCTTGACCTCTCTCTCCTATTTTAAAAAGAAGTTAAAAGAGTCTTTGCCACCATCACTCCTTCAATCTGATGATTGGTTGCCTACCAGCCTCCATTCCTCCCTATCACATACCAATTCTCTTATGCCCTGGTAGCTATTTTCTGCATCACATCCCTCTTTATTTGGCTAGAGCATGAATCCATTTGCATTCCTCTTGAAGCCTTTCCATCTATTTTCCCTTTATACTCCTAACAAATTCAATGTCTCATTTGGTCTTTTTCTCTTTTATTCTTCTGTGTACTCAATCATTTCTTATGTCTCTGATCCTCACAATGCAACTCCACAAGAATGTTTTCAAAAACTGCTTCTTGTTTGTCAAAGTACCTTCTTCAAGCACAGGAGTTGCCCTCTCATCAACAACACCTCAGTTTTAACTATTCTGCACTTGATACCCATTGGTTTCATGCTATTGAATGTTAAAGCGCTTCCAAGGTATGTGAATGTTTCTATTGTTCTAATCTCTCTCCCCCAGTGCAGCAATTGCCCATAAGGTTCATCTCTTCGCCAAATTACAATTTTTGTTTTCTCCATCATTTTCACATTTATTTTTATGTTTATCTATTTCAAAGAGCCCTCATACAAAAGTGTATAAATCATACCACATTTACCCATCACATACTTCCCTTTGGTGTAACCTATTCCTAATAAAAATTACAGATTCAGGGTGATGTGATAGAACTATTCCATAATAACAGTGGAAAATGGCAAGATTTTTCACTCCTGTTATTATGACCTATTCTATTCCAGGCACTAATCTATGCTCTAAAAATAACTAATCCTAATTTGCCTACCATTCTCTCTTCATTCATGTACCTCAATGAACCACCACCATCTTTCGACAACTCTCCAAATCACTGTTTTTGGTTATAAGGTGAGTTTGTTTATGTAGTATGTTACCCTTCAAAGCAAAATTTCATGGGTCTAGGTTTTTACAGTACATCTACTCTTAAAATAAATTAGATTTACAGAGTTGGGATTACAATTTGAAATGGCCAAAGAATGTTTCATAAATATTCAAAAGCCAGCCACTGCAATTCTATTCCATCTCATTTTTCCACTCTCTAACTTTCCCATTCCTCATTAAATTCTAAAATATTTATATCTTTACATTAACAACTATTGGCTCTCACACTTTTCATTAACATTTGAGTCTTTCTAATGGATTATCGATTTCATATTGTCTCTTTGGCAACTAAAGCCACCTATACAAACAAACAGGCATATCAGCTTTAATGTCTGGACCTGGTTTGAAACTGGAAATGAAAAAGTCACTTTTTTCAGCTGTCAAATCAGCTATCATATCAGTTTTGTGCCTTCTTTAATTTTTTTTTAATCTCAGCATGATAACAGCACTACCATAAGTATTTTCTCTCTCTTGACTGAAGATAACGCTCATTAAAAAAAATGACAGCTACCATGCTTTTATATGCATTGTAAACTTGCAACCCCAACGTCAAGCAACAGCATAATTATTAAATCATGAACAATCATCATTGCAAAAACTTATCACAAAGGTTACATGAACTACTTTGGAGGCACTCGGGTCCTTCTTATAGAGGTACTGATCTAAATAATATAATATGATGCTTATAATCAAATCTGATGTTTCCAAAGCTGCTCCAATTAACCTCACTTAAAAAAGGATGTATGCATATAATGACACACGAGCATAAAATGAATGCAATCTTCTTACCTGGGTGGGAGAGTAGGCGGCGACAAGGAGCAGCGTTTGGGGGTGGCTGGTGACGAGGAGATCCTAATGCTGCTGGCCCATCCAGGGAGCCAGCCCCCCGCCTGATAAAAAGACAAGGCAGCAAAAACAGGTGTCAATACTAATGTACGTATAAAAATGAAAAAGTCACACACACACACAAACACACACACACATTGTCAAATCCTTCTACATCAAACAATGCTAAATTTCTGCTAATTCAGACTATTTGTTGCAAACCAAAGACTTTAGTGATTATCAGTGCCCCCTCCCCCGTTTCTCTTGAGCTTCACACAAAGCCATCCACAATTTCCATCCAAGCACAACAGTTCGCATCGCATAAAAAACTTGAGAAAGCTCACAAACACTGAGTGGAGATATTTATAGGGTAAATAACTCTAAGGTGCAACATACATATATACAGTTTGACTGCTTTTTTGTTAAAATTATGAAACATATACTAACGTTATATTGTGGGAATTTCTTCTTGGGATCTCCATGGGCATAGGCGATATTACTCCATTTAGGTATCCTGGGGTGATCTAATTAACCGCCGCCTCTATCAGCTGCACACTTTTCTTGTTAGGGGAGTTGCCCCTACCGCGGCCCTGACCACAATACACTACTTTTTATTTCAGAATCAATAACTTTCATGCAAAATTTTATTGCTAAGTTCTTTGCTTCAGCTTAAGGTACTCCTAAGTTGAAGGCTTGCAAGTGCTGCATCTGAAGGAAAATTGACATGTCCTTGTTTTTTTGATATTTATTGCTTACACCAATGTCGAGTAGACATCATTCCAACTGCATTATTTTTACAGCAATGGCATAAATCGTGCTTCACGACAGAAAACATTAAATACGGATAGGTTTTAAAGTAAGTGGCTATAAACACTGCATGCAAATATAAGAGCACAATTCAAACCTGAAAAAACCTGGATTCGACAATGCCTTAAATTAAATACCATAAAGATAACATTATTTATTATTATAAGGTAATCTACCAGTTAAATACATTAAAATTTACATTGGGAATGGAAAACTTCTATCCTCTCTCAGAAAAAAGATATTTACAATGGAAGAGGTACCTGCATTTTTAAGCAGTACTAAGACTTAAAACACACTGGCTATGCTGTCCAAAAATCTAACTACTTAAAAAAAACTGGGAAAAAACGACAAAGAAAACAGAAAGAGATAATGGCTAAAGATGTGCTCAAATTCCGCAAGAAGAACTACTGCAAAATAGCCTCTTAGAAGATATTTTGCAATAATTGAATAAACCAATATTTAACTTCCACCCACGACAGGTTCACTTGATTCACAACCAGGCTAGAACCAAGAAGGCTGATATATGATTAGCAAATAACACGGACATCGAATCAGACAAACTCTTAATACTTATGAAGATTGTTAACTGAATGAAATTTACCACTTGTCAGTACGAGTTGACCATTTCCCACAAGAAATAAAAAAATTCACTCCAATAAGCATCTTTATTAATGATTAATGCCAATTCTGGGTTTTCTTAAGAGTAAGAACCTATAAAATAGACGTTCCAAGTTTTTCATCTTTAGATAAGCACATGTCAATTCGGTAGTTAAGAATGAAATTTTTCAATCAACCGAAAAATCTATGATATAAAAATATGAAACAGACCCCTTACTGTAATTCAACCAGAAATGTCAGAATCAAGTAAAGAGTACGGTCATGAATACTTTCTGCAGATAAGGCTCGTATATATTACGAAATTGGGTTTAAAACAATTTAATACTAATGTTAAACGTAGCTAAACCCAAACCTAAGTCTTATAATTTGCATGCCAACGATTGCGAAGGACCAACTACAGGACCACAGAGAATGCCAAGAGCATCAACAGCCCTCAAACTATCATTAAATATTGATCAATAAAAAATATCACATAAATGAAGGTTTCTCTACCGAACAAAATAAAACTCTACCTCAAAACGTCAAACTGAGCCTTAAATTTAAAAGGTAACAGTGTTGATTATGAATAAATTATGGATCAATTTCAATCCCAGGCACGTATAGGATGCATTCAAAAGACAAAAAGTCATACCACAGAGGAAGATACTGATAATTGGCATTTTAGCTGACTACATCACAACCCTTACAACGCCAACCTTCTCACTTTTACATTGAAGCAAGTAACTAAAACTTTGACTTCTACTAAATCAAGTGTGCACAAGGGGGTATGATAACAGCCGTCACCAAACAAAATGCAACACATCACATACATTTTCTCTACCTGATGACCTTTCTTTATAAATGACTTTAATCTTACCTAGTCCCTTTCGTGATATTGGGTAGAATCGCGGCTTGCAGTTCAATTCTAGAATGGAATCTTACGATTAACTTTTCTTACTATACGGAGAAAGGTGCACTTTAACACACTTCAATCATACTTCCACGCACAACAAATCTCTTAAACTCAGGTGGTAATTCCGTTAGGCTCCAACCAGCTGAGAAGAAAATGTAGTCCTTCCGTGTTAGTACTTCCGGTTAAATACTAAACAGAAACACTTTTGTAAAATTATATCTTTTCTAATATTTCATGCATTCCTTCTGTTGCTAAAAATCGTTTTAAAATATTAAGGTGCATGATTTTTATTTTGTTAATATTAAAGGGTACACTTTAACTTGTTTAATACGTGACGTGACCATGAAAAATTGTAAACAAAAATGGACATTATGGCAGGAGCCAAATAGTTATGTCGTAACAATCGTATCCAGTCACAACGACTATGGAAAATATATTTGACCGCGAAGATTCGGAAAACGAAAATGATTTAAATATAAGTGTTTCCAATCAGGAAGAAGATATTGTCCTTCCTGCTGAGGTGGAAGTCGAGAATCAAGAGTCTCAGGGCAGTGACAACTGCAGAGAAATCCGTCGGGATAGCGAAGAAGGCTCACCTTTAAGATCTGAATCGGATGGATTAGAAGATCAGATTTCTAATCCAGCCACTGGAGCTTTCGAAGAAATCCTAACACAAAATGAGAGTTACAGTGAGTGTACGGAACTATCTAAAGAGATCAAGGAGAATTCTGACTCCCGTGACATAGATATCCCGAAGCCGATTATCCCGGAAAAGGATAAGAGAAAAGAAATCAAAAGCAGGAAAGAAATAGAAGAAGAAGAAAGAGAGAAAATGCAGTAAGCCATATAATTTTCCGTAATATAAGTTTCAATCACAATGTTCAAGAGAAATATTATTTTGGTGTAAATTAATGAATGAATGAAGATATTATCTCCTCACCATGACTTGAAGGTGATTGTAAAATGATGTGTCTGACGTTTTTTCTAGGGTTCTAGTATCGAACTTCACAGAAGAGCAACTTGACAGATATGAAATGTACCGAAGATCAGCATTTCCTAAAGCGGCCATTAAAAGGGTACGAGTATTATTGTTCTCTTAATATGTTCACGTAATGGTTCAATGAAACTTTAAATGTTTGACAATACGTGAAGAAGGGCTGTTACTTTCATGGTTTATTTCGCTTTTGACGTTTAGTATGAATGACGTTTCAATCATTTTATATTAAGATTTTGTGATGGAGTTGTCAAGCTTTGGTTTTACCTTGAAGAAAGTTCGAATTTATTTCAGAAGGACCGATCCCTTACATATTCACTTTATACTATACTCGACCATCAAAAGTGAAGGAATTTCCCAATCCAAACCATCATCTTAGCAGCACCGCAAAGCAATGAAAGTCTTTACAGACCACCCTTTTGTAATTCTATAAGTTCTTATTGATCATGAAGTTGAATGTTCATCCTCGATTTTACTGTGGTACCTAATAGTGAAGCACACTCAATCTGCAATGATAAATACACCACACAGCGAATTACTGAATATTAAAACTTGGAATGAAATGGATATATTTTAATCATAGTTGACCTCATTTTCCTTAGAAGAACAGAGTTCATAGTCATTTATCCATTCAAGGGTCGTCCATGGATTACAAAAATGGTTGTTTAGTGTTTCAACTTGACCGATGCTACAGCTCGCACCTCCCAAAATTATGTTAAAACTGCTCGTTACCTCCCCAATGTAAAAATTGGAATTTATTTTAATATTGAATTGGCAAAAATGCACTGTAGGAATTCATGGGTTCAAATGGAGGTTGTATGCGAGAGTTACTGCTATCACTATCTATTATGTTATTTTATCTGTTGCAGTTGTTTGCTGCAAAATCTTGTATCTGTCCAATTTGTTCGTCATGCCAAATTTAGTTCATCTTTTTGTGGTATTACTCCACTGTTATTCCATATCTTGCGTAATTTATTAGAACATCTCCTATTTTGTCGTGGTAATGATTTAATATTTCACAACAGACCTCATCAATCTTCTATCAATTATGTACAATACCTACATTATTTAATGGTACTCGATATGGTCACGATTAAGGAATTCTGGATTCCTGCAATACATCTTCCTGGTGCATATGTCTGCCTTTTGATTCACCTTGTTCTTCATGTTGTTATAGTTAAAAATCATTTACCTTTTCACAGACACTCCATGCTTTGAGATAACCCAAACTCAAGTTTTTCATGTAAAGGAAGTTTCTTATTTTTCTTTACAACTGGTTTATACATGGCAAGTTTTGTTGGATGGCGTCCAATTCAGAGTTTCTGTCTGGAATATGAGAAAGGGCTCCTAGAGAAGAAAAGCAGAGGAGAATAGGCCTTGAATATCCAATTGTTGAGATAGAGCATGAAGGTAAAAGTGACAGTTAGGCTAGGAATTAGGTAGAAGGTGAAAACGTATATTAATCGCTTTGATAAAAACCTTGATTAAATGAAATGTTTAACCAATGATTTTATTAGTAATATAGTGAAAGGGAGAGGAAGTCTCTTTACAAGTATTAGGAGAGGCAGCCCACAGCTAATCTCCGGTGTATCATTCAAGGTTATATAGGCAATTTGGATTACATAGGATGTTCAAGGAATGGGGTAAGGATGGACTGAAACCCAGGATCAGATTTGGCATACTCACTAAAGATACCACGGGTGAGAAATGTATGCCCCATCTGATGAACAGCATACTCTGCAGCCAACTCTGAAAAATGCAGCTGCTTCCAGGTTTCAAGCCTGGGTCCTCTCAGTGGGAAGACAATACTCTAACCATTACTTCAGCCATGTCCCCGAGAGGGTGGGTCATGGTAGTCCAGGGGGTAGAGCATTGGACTAATGACCGGAGGGTCCCGGGTTCGATTCCCGGGTAAGGCACGCTGGGCACCTGCAGCTCCATCCAAGCTAGTTGATTTTTCAGGTACCAGATCTTCCTGGGAAACCATTACCGGCACAGGGAAAGGAACTGGCCCCCCTACCCTAGGGGGAAATGCATGGACCAAATTGAGATATCCGAGAGAACTTGCAAACCTCAAGGGAATTAGGATTGAGTATGGAAGAATGAAGACCTACCATCTTCAAATTTAGCTAAAAATGAAATTAAATAGCCTATTTCACCATGAACTATATGATATTATATGTAGGTATAAATATGCATGTGTTGGTGAACTAACTGTTGACCTCTTATTTCATGTATTCTAATTGAACTTATTGACCACAGTTTACTTGGGTTGTACTAGTAAGCATAAAGAGCAACACTGAGGAGGAATAAATTTATGTATAGTTTTACTTTCTGGAGTTGAAGAACACCCTCGAACATGAGCCCAGAATCCTTAATAACAGTCAACCCACCAAATATGTCCCTTTGTGTGTGTCACTTTGGTCTGATGACTACAAACGTTGCTTAGCATCTTCATGACTTTTAATTATGGCCGTAGTTGGCAGTCGGTGGTTGCTGACCCTCCTCCCCACCTTACCACATAGTTTTCACATGTATGTTGGAGTGACTCCAATTTCTGTGGTAAGCATTAAGGCAGCTCCAGGATGATCTCTTAGAACTATCTCACCCATGCCCATCTCACTGACAATGCTTTCATGAAAAATTAATACATATTTGAAATATGACTTTTTTCCTGATCATTCAGATTGACTTATTTTTTTAACAAGTAAATTGTGACACTTTTCCTAAATTGAAATTAAATTTTTCAGAATAAAACAGTTTCTGGCGTAACTTGGTGGAAAATCTTCATACTGACTTTTTGAATTTGACACTGAATTTTTACCTGACGATGTTATGCTATAATGAAACCTGGGTTGTAAAAATTAAAAAGTTTATGTGGAAAAGTAAAGTTGTTTGACTATTAAAAGTCGGTAAATTTTTCAGATATATTATCCAAAACCATAACAGTTTAATCACTTAATTCCTTTTTCTATATGAGTGCCACAAATTATTTTGTCAATTACTTAATGTTGGAGGTCGCAGAATGAAATTCAGTTTTATGCATGTTCATACTTTACCTGTTGCATTGAACCTTGCAGGAGTAATGTATCTGGAGGCATTACATTGAACCTTGCGGGAGTAATGTATCTGGAGGCATTACATCTTAGAGGTACTTTGGAAATCACAGATTTAATTCATTTAACCACAAATGTTGAATATATGTTTTATTTCTTTTTTTTTCAGCTCATGCAAACTATTACTGGCTGTTCAGTCTCACAAAATGTAGTCATAGCAATGTCTGGAATTGCCAAAGTATTTGTCGGTGAAGTAGTAGAAGAAGGTAAGACAATTAGCTTCTTATTAGAACATGCTACTTTCTGTGAGGAGTAATACAACCTTTGAATCCTCTCCATTTCATTGAATTATGCTCCTATTTCCAGCCCTTGATGTAATGGAGGCGCAAGGTGATGTAGGACCTCTACAGCCAAAACACCTTCGTGAAGCAGTAAGGCGTTTGAGACTAAGAGGTGGAATACCAAACTGTCGAGTGAAGCGACCTCTCTTCAGCCTATAAATTTATGTGCCGAACAGATTAATTTAGTTTGTCACAACATGTGCCTTCACATTGTAAATATTTATAGTATCCTTTTAAGTCAATAATGTGAAGGATATATTTTTACTTTTATAGGGTAAAAGTTTAAAAAAAAAGTGTTTCATGTGAAATGCAATAGTAATGACTCCAGTATTTGATGATCCAATTTTCTGATACATTAACCATGTTTGGGTTCACTCAAAGCAACCACCAGAAAAGAAGGTTTTTCATGTCATGTGCAACAATGAAGATAAGTATTTATTGGCGACTGCTTATGAAGTGTGTTATAATAAACAGGAAATATTACTATTAACCAGTAGTGTTTATTCCAAATGGTTCATTTACACACCTTTTGAACAAAACAAAATAGTGCAAAAGATTTTAAAGCTGATAAGAAATAGTTGTGCAACATGTTTTAATTCAACTATAATTTCTTTCTGATCATTTCCGATACTCCATGATTTTAATACTCCATCTGAAGAAAAGTGACTTTGGTAAATAAATGTAATCCAATGTTCAAAAATATGAAAATGGAAATATCCAAATGAAACATGGAATAACATTGGCAAATAATTGATAAATGAGACCTAAACCTAAATTCTATGTATGAAAAATGACAATACCAACAATAGTACCAGTCAAGAAATATGCTTGTCTGCAATAAAAAATTATACGATTGGCCCTATGCTTCTGGAAGTACAAAACATTTAGCTACGTACACATAAGGGTTGTTAACAATACTCCCACCTTAAATAATAAGACCCATTTTCTCAGAAGAGTATGTGAACACAGCAAAACTTGGGTATCACATCATGGTGATATTGGTAGGAGGAATGGGAAGAAATACAGAAAAGTTGGCTCCCCTCAACACTATTTTAAGTGGCAATATAATTATCAAAATTGGTATTTAAGGTTCAGGGTATGGCTATGAGTCTACAAAAAGAAACTAATAGGAACCACTTAAGTTCACTAACTTAACGAAATCTTTCCCCCACACTACCCTTATCCACTGAACCATGCATTAACTTTAAAAACACATCACCTAAACTTGTGGTGCTCAACCTCAACTTGTTTGGTGGACGAGACAATATTCGAATGATTTAAAATCATCAGCCCTTAAATGTTGGAACTGCCTTCCATAAGGACAAAAGACGTCATAAGGAAGGTCACAGATTCTCCAGGCAATGCTGTCAAACTGCCTCCTTCAATCAATTATGGAATGATACACAAAATTGCAATTCCAAAGCTTAAATATTCTTTCCTTCAATTCAGTTCCGAAGCTTAAAAATGTTTTTACTAAAAATAGAAAGAATGTAGATAATTGTATATAAATAAGTGGCTGCCACACTTGATAGGTAAAATACTAGCGGTTGAGGGCAGAGAAAGAATACGTACATATATTGAAGAATGATGGTGAAAAATTTTGGTTGGGTTCCCACAACCCCATGACTATATTACACCCCAAAGTCTATAAGATGATCATTCACTCACACTAGCCCACTTGAGATTGCCAAACACAAAAGCATATATAAAACACACATTCACACAAACACTCACAAGCACACATCTCACCTATATTGAGTGGCATTTGCAACTTCTCATGTAAATCTTACCAAGTAAGGGCTCTTTGGCACCCAAATCTAAAGAGCTTGTACTTCAGATGTAATGTACTAGTTTGCTTTTTCACTTAACAATCAACACTAAAAAATCATCAAAACCACATCCAAGTTTTTGAAGGACAAGCAATTATGATGATACATTTTTTCAGGGTGTTTTTGCAGCTTCCATGAATTATGATGCAAACAGAATTAAGTTGAAGAAACTGAATGGAGTTAATAGCCAAAACAGCATTTTAGGTGGAAATATTCTCATTTCCATCGGCGCGTTCTCCTTACAGGGCTCTGAAAAGATAAAAATATTTAATAACCAGGGGTGAACTTAAATCTTCAGTAAAAGTACTTTCTAAAAACATTTTTAGAAAAATTAATACAATTCTGTTTTTGACTTTTAGCATTACATTACACTTCATTCCAAAGGAAAAAGTACCAATATAATGAGAATCTGCCCCTTCACTTTAGTAACCACATTTACAGCATGTACAGAAATGATTGAGAAATCAAATGTGCACTAACTACTGATGTGAATATAAATGAAGATAAACTAAATCTATTGTTGTATTTTTTAAACCGTTAATGTTCCCTTCAAATTATTAGTCATAAAACACTTCAAAAACAAATTTTAAAAATCATATCATACAATATACAAAGTAATAGGTACAAAGTATAAGATTGCAATTACAAAACATAGGTATATGTAACAATGAAGTCCATCATGCAAGAAGTCATTCATGGTTATCTAAGACTACTTATCAATACCTAATTCTTGCAACAACAGAAAAGGATTTTAGAACATCAAAAGTGTGTAACTATTACTTCAGCCTTATCTAAAAGGTTTCTAGAAATCAAATATATCACTACTACATGGCAGCAACAATGTTGCTGGAAACATGTATCATTAACTTATGTTATTTTTTCCCCTAACCAGGCACTTTCTTCAAAGTATTACACAGAATGACCAGCAAAACGCATACTTTTTGAGTTTCATGTGGGAAATGAAGTCAAACTTTTTCTTTTAATTTTGAAAGAGTTCCACAAAGTAACATCCAATACAGTTGGTTTTACAGTGTTTAAAGTTTGAGGCATTTTCAGAAAAAAAAGTGAATGACATATTTAATGCATAGGAATAGGATTGAATATATCGATTACAATAAAACTAGATGGAGACCTACGAAGTTCCAGTCTTATGGTTGTTCACTATTGCGATAAAAAATATAAAATTGCACATGGAAATGCAGTGAATACCTCTTGAGAGAAGGACTTACTTGGGCATAACACTATGACCTTTGCAGATAATCTACGCTCAACAAAAACCATTCACACACTTGCAATATGAATGTATTTTCTTACAGTAAACAACAATAATGGTGCTTATCAAGTTATTGCGACTATAAAAGTAAAACGAGGAACAAAGTTGTGGAACCAATGAAACTGTAAAATTTCAGATGGCACTGTTAAAAGAAAATAAGCAAAAATTGTTGATTAAATAAAATACGACAAATAATGAATTTCAGCTGGATATGGAGAGGATATACCTGGGTTTATCCAGCAGATGAAATATAGCTGTCATGTTTCATCCAACCAAAGCTTAATTAATTAAGAGACTAGAGTAATATGAGTCTAGTGGTCAGCGCAATTTATTGCTGGCCCAGTTCGAGTTTAAATACTGATTGATACACTCGTATGCATATGGACATCACCAGCTAAACCTGTAGTTTGCACTTATCTGAGCAACTACTAGAGATAAACCAGGTACACACATATTCATATATGCCATTCATACCATCCAGGGAATTACTCGTCTTTATTAATTTTTCCACACACCGGCTTATCCTTCTTATGTCTCTAGTCACTTTTATTCATTCACTCATGTTCCTTAGATCCCTAATATTACATGTTCTCAATATTCTCCATTGCATTCATACATTACTTTATAAGTCTAGCCCCTACCTCATAAACAATTCCCTCTTCTGTCAAATATTGGCTTGGTGATTCAATCCTCATTAGTTTTATAAACATGGAATAACCAGTGTAGCCAAAATTCTTTCATGCATGTGTACTACCAATGCATCCAAACCAATTTCTTTCGTAATCCACTCATCCTCACCCTACACCTGATATTTTACCAAAATATTACTACAGTATCCCATATCCAATCAAACCTGAACCATTAATTTCATTGTGGATGCATTTATACTCAATTTCATCCTCTCTATTCCATCACTGAAGCTATCCTCGATGGACACAAATTTTTCACTAAGTTAAATTTCAGTATACTTACCAAATCTGAGACTTTTCATCTGGATTGGTGGAAATAAAATTTTTTTAATAGTTCCTACAGTCAATTTTCATAATCTCAAGTTTTCAACAATGTTTGATACACTTCACCTTCTTTTCACATCTTAATTTAAATGTATCCAATTACAAGGATAAGTTCCACTGAAGTTAAATGAACTTAAAAGCACTTCATTACCATTGATTCTCTAATTAGCGTGCTTCTAAGCTATCATGACATGGCTAAAGAATCCTTGCAACTAAACATCACAAGAAGCATTTCAGCTGTTCAGGGGCACTCCTAACACTTGGGACTGGTGATCCAGAAATGGAACAATAATATTATATGGAGGCACTCAGAACACTTAAAACCTAGACAGTTTACTGTATTTCCAGATTCTCGTTCCTGGTTCTTTCCAGATTTTACAGACTAAAATTCAACCTTTTCCTCATTTCTCTACCAGGGCATGCATGCAAAATGGTTTGTACCAAACACGAACTGGTATCACATTGGAAAGAAATATTTTTCTTAGGAATCCTTAATTCACACATCATATTCCCTGCTTTTAAAAAAATTTGGCCCTTTTCCCAATATATCCCTAATTTTTCAGACATTAAGGTATTTGAAGGTTGTTTTATTATAATTTACTGCGTGATTGTCCGCCTTGGCCATGTAACTGGCTCATCTGATTATCCCGACTATAATTATCTCACGTCTCTAAAACACAATATTCTAAGAAAGTAAGAAAGCTTACACTATCATCTGCAGCAGAGGGTGATTGTGCACTTTTGCGACCACTTGGACCAGGAGAAGCAGCTCTGGCTGAGGTGAATGAGGAAGGCTGATTAATTGACTGCCCTTTCAACGGCTTACGTCCCCTCCTTTTTTCATCAGTCTCTTTGGAGTCTGTGCCATTGACTGTGTTGCTGCCTTCTACAGAAGAGGAACCATCTCCCTTCCTGCCAAAACAGATTATTTTGCATTAAAATCAGTATGCATAAACATTCTATATATTCAATGCACTCCACATATTTCCTCAATAATAGAAGAAGATATCTACCCAGCATGGCAAAATAGAGACCCTTTTAAATTAGTCACACAACGCACCACTATTTTCCTCTCAGAAAAGAATTATAGAGAGGTTTCAGTGCATACCAAGGCACATGTATACAATAGTAAAATCTTGTAATTTCAAATTTAAAGGGACTGAATGTATTGGACTTAAAAATATACATCTTTGAAATGCATTAATTTCATTCCTAATCATATGCTATAATAAGCAAATGTTTAATGCTATATCTTTGTCATTGTCTGGTATACAATTTGGAAGGATGCAATGTATTTGCCAGTCACTGGACCAGATCATGACTTCAAAGTCCATCGTAGATCTATTTTTATTAATTTGTACAAAAAAAGCATGCTAAGTCCCATGATGAGGATTTCACTTCAATGCATATTTTGATATTACATACATATTTAGAATTAAATGAAATTTAAATCATGAGCTTACAGTAAATTATGAGAAGAAAATTCATGGTGGTACTTTATTATTTATCATGATAACTGTTGGAGTTATGAATTGAACCAACCTTAATTATTAAAAACCAACAATTGACCTAGAAGGAGAGGTAAGGCATACTTACCATGTATTTAAGCAAATATAGCCATGAAAAAGGCACTCCAAAGATTTTGAGATTTCACTTGAAGGTGAATTAATTTAATAATCATGAGAGCTTTTGTTGTGATGAACTGATGATGCCAAGATCATAATGCTGCTCCTGTTAATGCATTTGTGTAAATATAGGATGAATAAGGGTTCCAATGGCATTGCAGTAACAGCTTCAGATCCAAAGATGCATATTCTGACTGTAAAACCAGTCAAACCATCATTCAGCTAAATGGAGCAAGGTTATATTTGCTTAGATGCATGGTAGAATAACTTTACCTCTCTGTTTATCTATACTACTCCAGTTAATCACAGTTTCCAGCAAGAGATACAAGCACCATAAGAAGGGTTGGATTCAGAGATATACATTAGAGTAATTTAACTTTTTCCCCTTGATGTACCCAGTCTTATAACAATGATATATTTACTCTAATTTTATTTTAGCAGAACTTGAAGAAAAAAAACAATGGCTGACCATTCTAACTTTACAAATTAACTAATTTTGAAAAGTATTCCACTTAAATGCTTAATAGATTCATGATGGACACTTCGTGTTACTGGTTGATACTTACTCCATTCCATCACTATCCTCGCTGGCATCATCATCGTCATCTGATCCCGCCTTTGCATTTCCCCGACCTCGGCCTACACCCTTGCCGCCTCGACTGGGAGCAGCACTCCGACCCCCTCTCCCACCCCTGCTTCCCCTAGGCCTTCCTCGTGGCCTCCCCACGCCTCGCTTCTCAACCATCACACTTTCTTCTCCACTCAGGACATCACTTCCTTCATCACCTGATTCATTGTCACTGAAACAATACGGGAAATGTAGAGTGAAATCTCAAACTTCAGGGAATCATTGAAAAGGAGGATAGAATTGGCACTTGGATATTTATTATTACCATCCAGAGACAATACATGGACTTTATTCAGGTGTAGAAATCTTCAAGAAAAGAAATACATACAGGATTTTAACAAAATAAAAGTAGAAAATATAAAAAGAAAACTATTTTTTGGGGAGTTTAAATCCATTTTTTGCTTTCTTTGAAATGTTTCCTATTGAGTAGATTTTTTGTCATTTTTGGATATGTTGTTCCTTGAGGAGGGACCTGTATATTGTATTTTTTATGGCCTATTTGGCAAGCTACTTCTAAGGCCCTGTTGAAACAACTTTTAAGGAATTGACATAATTAGAGACTATTTACTAGTGGATTATACAGCGGTAAATAGATGATGATGATGATATCCACCAATTCAACATAATTTCATGTATGAGCCAAGAGAGTGCTCTGGACTGCCTGAAATTCTCAAGTCCCACTGTAAAAAAGCAAGTCACAAAAAGCATATACATCTGGAATAATATAAATGGGCAGACTGAGTTAGTGGAAATTACAAGCACTTGACCATAAAACATTCACTTCCATTATTATGCAAACCTTGAATTACTCAAAATACCAAACAACCAATGAAGGTGCACTACATAGAGTCTCACAATAATAGATTTACTTCATATAAAAATGAGAGCGCAATAAACTGTACCTTTAACATTACTTGTTACAGTTAAATTCTCAGTGTACGCAATACTATTTTATCAGGATTTCATCATATATGGTGAATACAAAACATAATTCCATTGAAAATGGGTTAACCTTTAACTTTAAAGGAATAAAAGTTAAAATTTCTCCTTCAGTACTACATCAGAATAGCCAGTTTGACCAAAAAAAATATGCCACCTTTGCTAACAGCACAATCCCTGCTTGCACAAATGCTGCTTGAATTCAACACACCTTTGTGCCAACTTTCCCAGTTTTCCTGTTTTAGCATGAGCTATCCTCTAGTTAGCCTCTATGAAATATCTCTTAAAGGTTTCAAAAATAATATGCTTTGCCTTTCATTTTCATTCAATTCAATCAACACCTTTAATAATTTGTCTTAGATCCTGAATAAAACCCATTGGAATAGGGAATAAGAATTGGTGATTTGAATGGAATATATGTACCTCTGCTGCACATCAGGTGGGTCTTCTCCCCTTGTCTTATGCTTTGCCGACTTCTTCCTTCCTTCCTCATCCTCCCCATCTGCTCCATCATCTTCATCGTCCTCCCCTTCACTTTTCAATTCTTCAACGCAGACCCTCTTGCTTTTAGAGGTTTCTTCACTGCCTTTATTGGTCACAGATGACTCACTCTTTGGTGGCCTTCCTCTTTTCCTTGGCACCTGGACTGTAGCAGGGGACCCTTCACTGCTGGTTTCACCCGCGCGTGAAGCTGCACTTGAGCTGGAAAAAAATTGTTTGAACCTAATATCAGGGTGATGTAAATGTAGAAAGCAGGTGGGTGCAAGTGTCATATCCCTTTACATTCATGTTCAGTAAGTTAATAGTAAGACCTTCTTAAAATGACTATTTCTGAGAATATTAATCAGGAATACTCATAAGTCTAAATCTACTCTGAACTGATTGCTTAAGTGTCTATGAACATTAAAAAGATACAAGGTCGGTCCCAAAAGTAGTATGACTTATTTTTTCCCATCTAGACAGGTGGACGGGCAGCGGTTTCTCCCTGGGTTCTAGGAAAGGCTGGTGGCAGTTGGCTCCCAGCTTTTGTGGAGTGGGGATGATTCATTTGCAAAACCTCTTCAGTGAGACCTTGTTACGCTCTGTCATGAACTGGTTATTGAAACCACTTGAAACAGTCATCTAATTCCTTGCAAACCTGGACAAAACCAAGAAATAAACTAATGACAAGGTCAAGACAGCTCATGGTGATAACGTCATGGGTAGATTAGGTGTTTTTGAGAGGCACAAATTATTTTGGGCGGGTAAAGAAGATGTTGAAGATGCCAAACATTCAGGATGCCCTTCAACCTCAAAAAGGGATGAAAATTTTGCAAGGGCAAAGGCTTTCTTGGACAGCGATTGCATATTAAGGGTTGACATGGTTTCAGATGAGCCTGGCATCCCTAAAAGAGTCATGCATCAACTAGTGACCAAAAACATGGACATGAGAAAGATTTGTGGGAAGTTGGTACGACGAGTGCTCTTGGACAAATTAAAGGAAATTTGCACACCGATCTGCCAAGAGCTTCTAGACCATGGGAGTGAGGATCCAAATATTTTAGACAATGCCCTACCAGACTTCTTCTTCCTCTTCCCTGCCTCGTGCTGAAAGGATGTCACCTCCGCTCAATTTAAGCATTACAACAGGCCGTGACAAAGGAACTTAGCAGCATTCCAGGCCCTGCCTTCCAGAAGGCCTACAAGGTATTGAAAACCCACTGGCAGCAGCACGTGGACACACAATGGTGCTTCTTTGAAGACTTTTGAGTAAATGTATCAATTCTTGTAATACATTTATTTTTAATCGACTCAGCCCTACTACTTTTGGGACAGACCTTGTATATAATAAAATCATTCTCAAATGAATACTGTAATAAACTATTCACAAACTAAAATTATTTGATCAGAGAAATTACCTTATTAGTCAGAAGAATGTATTTTTGAACTCAGATTAACAGTAAGTAATTCTATTTAGTTTTTGATTGCAATTTAAAGTTGTAAACAAAACATTAGGCTGCAAGGATACGAATTATCAAATTTCAACGTCTAACCTTTCTTTTTGAAGTTCACTGGCAGTAGTTTCTGCTTTTGGTTTATTCCCTGATCCAGAAGGTCTACCTACTCTCTTCATAGAACCTACATGAGGTGGAAAAATTCATTAGAATAAAATAATGCCACATACATTTTAGGTAGTACTGTACTGATTAAACGATTGACTCATAGTTAATTAAGTCAATCAGCAATCATTACGAAGTGCAAAACATTTACTACAACACTACTTAAAATGAAATAAAAGTTAACTAAGCGCATTCAAATGAAATGATAATCATTTACCACCATTGACTATATAAATAAATGGAAAGAAGAAACGTCACTTATTCTGTGAAGATGTGAAATTTCATGGCATTACGGTAAACAAACAGCAAGGCAGAATAGAATAAATTAATTTCTAATAAATGGAAAAATAAAAATTAAACCAATACTCATTAACATCATTAAAAAATTGGCAGTACAAAATTATCCATAACCAAGAGTGCACATACTTTAGGAGATAATTTTAAACAGCATAGTATTAATACCATTAAAAAAATTCATACAAAATTACATACAAAAATAAATACACCAAAATAAAACAGAATCTTATCTCACAAAAAATGTCACAATTTAAACTGTATGTAAGGACTGGCATCTACTTAAGTGTTGATGCTGAATGCACATTAGCACATGCACAACTTACCAATCATGTTATCCTCAAGTTGTTGAGTAACTAAAATACAATATTATCTCATAATGAGGGCAGGAATCTAACTGTAAAACCAACATACAGTTTTTCCTATATAGGATAAAAATGGTAGGAAACTGGCACACTCAAACTGGATGTCCATTTATCGATTTTAACACTTTTCTATCAATTTTAACAATTTGTCAAGTTATCCACTTAAAAATTTCAACAATTACATAAACTTACACAAGAAGGCTATCAGCAAACAAAAAAGACAATCTGATGAAAAGTAAATGAATTTGTTGTCTTGACCACAAACATGTTTCACAAAAATATAAGAATACACCATCACAAAAATTAGAATTCAATTTGTGAAGATAATCTCAGCTTTAGCTCTTCAAACCAAAATACATTTCTCACATAATACAACTATCAAAATCAACTTTTGGGGATAAAAACTAATTTTCAGGACTTATGCTGTTTGAAAATTATGATAAATGCATTGATTTAAATTTTTTAGCAATAGAAAATACATTTTCAGTCATTTTTACAAGGGTAGAATTATAGATTTTCAAGGACAAGGAACTATCACAAATTGAATAGCAAAACGTCTTTTCCACATAAAGCTGAACCAATCACGTAGCCAGGAAAAAACCAATGAATGACCAAGCACGCTGACAAATGATTGCTGAGGTGGATTCATATTCATATGATACCAATTAAAACAATGCAGACTAGATAGTAAATAAATTATTTGTTGCATAGTGAAATTTGCCTGCCTTAAAGGAGAATACGGTATTCTCAAGGCCAATTAACGCAAATGATATGATATTGGAAAAGTAGAGATAGTACAATAATGTTTAAATTAAAACATCAAATACCATTGATAACTTCCGATTTTGTGAAATAAACTTTGAAGAAAGCCTAGGTATTTCAAACTTGTATTTTTTAAAAAAACTATTGAACTTTCAAATCATTTAATAATCTTCACAATTGTAATTTTATTGAAATTTCGAGGTGCTGGGAAGAGCATATCGTATATAATCTGCAAAATGGATAATACACACATGGATAATCAATAGTTGACTGTACTTCGGAATAAAATCGTACAATGTTATGATGTTTCAGGGGAACACAAAATGCATATAAATTTAATAACTTGCCTAATACTCTCGGAAACTTCAAATGCATTTAAAATATTTGTATCATCATATTCCCTCCTGAGATTTTTTATGGATATCTATAAACATTTTGAACCCGCCAAAAGGTTTTGCCCTTCAGACTACTAACCCTTGTCACTCATAGGTCAGACCCGGTTCAACAATACATTGTTTCCTGTCTACTCATATGGCAGACATAACTTTTATATGTCAATAATTACTTCTGGGTCACTCAGTGTGGTCCCTATAACTCATCTGACCATCCATTAATGGACTGTATTAATTTAATTCACCCAGATTAGGAATATGGTCACGCCACCATAACAAAATATAAACCACTGTGAAAACCATCATTAAAATTATGAGTGATAGATTCTGTTGATGGTGTAGAAAAAAGAAAATTCGTGCACGGCCCTCAAATTTTGGATAGAGGTTTAAAAGGTTTAGCTCAACTTAATGGAGGAGAATCCCCAAAAAGGCGACAATGATGAACGCTTCTCAGTTGAGTTATTCATCTCTTCTTCACCATTACTCCTAATTATGCAAGTCTACATGAAACACTACATTACACTCTCTGCAAATGATTGAGCCGTCAAGAAAAAAAGGGCATGTAATGATTTTTTTTTTTGTCAATCCCACTTGCAAATGAAAAGTATTTTAGTTCATTCAGAAATTGAAAAGGCTATGGAAAAAATATACATTTTTTGCTATCTCAGGTAAATATAGTATCATTAAGTACAGCCATTGTTATCGGCCTATTTCACTAGGGTATATTACTGGACAAAATGCCAGGTGACTCAGAAAGGTATCAGTTAGATTATATTATGGTTAGGCACAGGTTTAGGAACAGTGTGATAAATTCGCACAGTTTCCCAGGAGCGGATGCGGACTCTGACCACAATTTAGTTGTTATGAAATGTAATGTTCGTTTCAAGAAGATAAGGCAAGGGCGGCGGGTTAAAAAATGGAATTTAGAAGCAGTAAATGAATTAACGAGGAAGGAGTATCAGGAGGCTGTAGAGAAAATGATGGATGACGGTAAAGAACTGAGTGCTATCGAAGAAAAATGGGAATGTATCAAGAAAGGGATATTGGAAGCCGCTAAAGACACTATAGGAACCGTTAACGGGAAAAGGATAAGGAAACCATGGGTAACGGATGAGATGATTGCGAAGATGGATGAGAGAAGAAGATGGAAAAATGTAAACACAGAGTTAGGCAAAATGAAGTACAAAGAGTTAAACAATAAATTGAGAAGGGCCACAAATAAAGCAAAAGAAGAATGGTGGAAAACGCAATGCGAGGATACGGAAAGTTTACAGAAGAAGGGTGAAATTGGTGCTCTATACAGCAAGGTTAAGTTATTATCGGGAAGTAAGAAGGCAAGAGCTGTGCTAACAGTTAAAGATAAATGGGGTAAGATAATAGTTGAACCAGGAAAAATCCAAGAGAGATGGAAGGAATATATAGAAACACTGTATGGTAAAGAACTTAGGCCGACAAGGTTAGACATAGAAAAGGAACATGACGTAGAAGAAGATAGCTTAGGTCCAGGCATACTCGACGATGAAATAGAAAGGGCATTAAAGGAGATGAAAGCAAATAAGGCTGTGGGGGTGGACAATATTCCTGTAGAAATGTTGAAATGGTTAGGGAAAGGTGGGAAAAAGGCCATATATGGACTGATTCGTAGTATCTATGAGGAAGGAATCTGGCCGGAAGATTTTGTGAGATCGGTGTTAGTTCCTATTCCAAAAAAGGCAAAGGCTTCGTCATGTGAGGATTACAGAACAATAAGTTTGATATCCCACGCAGCTAAAGTTATTCTCAGGATCATCAACAAAAGGATAGAGAGTAAGGCAAATGATTACTTAGGGGATGATCAGTTTGGGTTCAGGAAAGGAAGAGGTACGCGTGATGCCATTGCAGTAATGAGATCACTAGTCGAGAGGAATATAGAATACAATCAGGACGTTTTTGCCTGTTTTGTGGATTTCGAAAAAGCGTTTGATAGAGTGAATTGGGAAAAATTAATGCGTGTATTGCAGAAAATAGGAATGGATTGGAGGGACAGGAGACTGATCCGCAACCTGTACATGTCTCAGACTGCTCAGGTGCGAGTGGGTAACGGAGAGTCTGGATGGGCAGTGTTAGGAAGAGGTGTAAGGCAGGGTTGCCCATTGTCACCGGTACTGTTCAACGTATATGTAGAGGAAATGATTAAAGAGGCATGGGAAGAACTGGAGGTAGGAATGAAAGTCGGAGGGGAACTCGTAAAATCGGTTAGGTTTGCTGATGACCAAGCATTAGTTGCTCAGTCAGCCAAGGGGTTGCAAGCATTGTTGAGTGAATTGGAGGTTCAGTGCGATAAATATGGGATGAGAATCAATATTAATAAAACAAAGGTTATGCGATTTTCCAGAAAGAAAAAGGCTAAGCTAAATATTAAAATAGGCGGGGAAAGAATAGAGCAGGTAGAGCAGTTTACATATCTCGGAAGTGTTTTGGACCAATACGGTCAAAGTGGTAGGGACGTAAGGAGAAGAATTGCGCTAGGCAAGGAGGCTTTCTCAAGGAGGAGGGAGTTGATGACGGGGACGTTGAGTAGGGATGTTAAGACAAGACTCGTAAAAACTCTGATATGGAGCGTAGCTATGTACGGCGCGGAAACGTGGTCGCTGAAGCAGGAGGATAGACGTAGATTGGAGGCTTTTGAAATGTGGGTGTGGAGAAGAATGGAGAAGGTGAAAT
Organism: Hetaerina titia; assembly: GCA_037158775.1. Classification (NCBI taxonomy): domain Eukaryota; kingdom Metazoa; phylum Arthropoda; class Insecta; order Odonata; family Calopterygidae; genus Hetaerina; species Hetaerina titia. The sequence goes on from CM073771.1 coordinate 40,195,581, forward strand.
GGACCGAAAGGAAAACAAATGAGGAAGTACTGGAAATGGTGGGTGAGGAGAGGGGGGTTTGTTGAGAGAAATCCTATGGAGGCAGGAAAAATGGATGAAAGGCGTATTGAGCGGTAGTGGAATGTTGAAGAGGGTAATAGAGGGGAGAATGTTGGGCAAGCGAGGTAAGGGTAGGAACAGGATAGGGATGTTGGACGGGATGAAGGGAGGAAAGAAGTACACCGAGATGAAGAGGGACCTGATATAGATTAGTTTGCTAGGTGGGGAGTCACAAAATGTTTATTTGATAGTTGTGTCCATCCAAAAACCTACCTTAACCGGTAGATTACCAAATAATAATAATAATCTCCGATTGATCAGGTGTGAGTGGCAGAAAGGGAATTGGAATGGGCAATGTTAGGCAGAATAAGATGGAAGTGTCCATTATCACTTGTGCTTTTCAATGTATATATATTTTTTTTAATTTTTAAAGGGATTAGGAAGAACTGGGAAGAAGTATTACTAATCTAAACTAATTACTAAGTAGAACTAATCTCTACGAGTAAAATTCTATCTGTCTCTTGCTCTATGTTGACTACGCTTCTTCCTACCCCTTTATTTAAAATTACGGCAACCCCTCGTTGGCTCTCATCCCCGCCGCTGTATATTACTCTGTAATTGTCACTCCAGTAATCCCCGCTATCCTTCCATCTCACCTCGCAGAGGCCTAAAACATCTATGTTACCTCTTTCCATCTCTCGCTTAATATTTTCTAATTTGCCTCTCCTCAACATTGTCCTGACGTTCCAGGTTCCTATTCTAACTACTTTCGCCTTCTTCTGAGTCTTCTGTCCTGCTGAAGTTATTCCTTCCCCGCAAGGGTTTCGTGGGATGACGACCGCGGAAGCCTTGCCTCTCCCGCTGCCGGGCACGACACACGGCCTCTTGGGCCGTGTCCCGTAGTTGCCAGGACTCATATTATCTATAGTGCCCATCATAATATTCTTGGGAATCATAATTGAGGTGGTTTCCCGTTGCCTTCCTCAATAGTGTTTTTAACGTGACACCATCACTTAATGGCCGCCCCACTGGGGTCAGACGCCATTGCAGCCGCCTCACTGAGGAACAGACGCTGCGTGGACTACCTTTCGTCTGGCTCCTAACCTTCGACCTATCTGGCATGGGTGACCCTTCCAGGAGTAATTATTATTACTCCCGCCAGCACAGCTCTAGGGGTCATCGGAACACACAAGCCCTTCCACCACGACAAGGTTGTAGTCCATGGGAGGGCAATCGGAGATATGAGATGAAATTTAAAAACAATCATTTGTGAAGGGACAAGGTTTAGCAATGAAGGGATTTTATTTCAGTTACTTTAATGCATTAAAGAAATAAACACAATACCGCGGGATTCAAATTTTATCTGCTCACATTTAATCTCATGAAATGCAATAGTCGAGTCATATTAATACTAATCAGTAAATGTAAGTGTAACGTAATTTATTTTCCAGAAAAATGTGGATGGAAAAAGTTTGGTTTCATTATCTCCTGTACTTTCTACAAATAATATGTCATTAGTCTTTATGCTGAAAATCAAAACTCATCAAAAGATAAATTACATATTATAAAACTTGCCCTTAGTCAACAGTGATTCTTCTTCAATTACCATATATTGTAACCTAACCTATGAAAGAATATCCAGGAAGATAATGCGACGATTTCATTTCTTAATTTTTTTCTTTATTTGCCAATTTGAAAAATAAGAAATAGAGATGAACTAAGGCTATTAACACTAGAATTCCATTTTCAATCACAGGGCTTGAAGTTTCTTCTGAAGAGAGTATGAAGTTATCAGTTTCAGGTCAACTTCAAATATCAGTCAGAAAATAAAAATACTTTTACAAATACCTGAGATACCAATGTTAATGAATAAAAAAATATGCATTTAGGTTCATTTTTCACTATTCCAGACTTCACTTTACCCAACTCCAGTGTAACTCTTGTTTACAATTGAGTAACCAGCAACTGAGTTTCAAAATATGATTTGAAATCTCCAAATGAAAATAGATGTCCAGAAATGGGCACTTTCCCCAATTTTTGTAGTAAGAGGGTTGATGACGGGAGTCAAGGCATTCAGGTCAATGTTAATAAAGAACAAGTTGGGTTTATTTGTCCCCATGTTTATTTTTAATGAATATTGAATTTCAACTTCAAAATACTCATGTAAATTGTAAGAACAATATGATGTCTCAGGAATAGTTACAAAATCACCCATAAACAACAAATAAATAGCCTCCAAAACTTTGCAGGATGATTTTCCAGAGATGCTCAAACAGGAAGGCCCCAAGTGACTTAATGATAAAATGTCAATAAATTACTTGGCAAATAATTGAGTTAAGGAGTCATGAAATTATGAGTCTGAAATGTGATCGCATTAACAAAAGAACACACAACACAAAATGAAAATGGTTGCAGATGAGCCATTGTCACCTCGCACAAAAGCCTCGGAAAAGTAAAAAGGAAACCAAAAAGTAACACCCTTTCAGGCAAGAATGATATCAACAGAGCTTGGAAATCAATGAAAGATGAAGAAATAAACATAAACGAAAACCAACCATAACAAAGAATGTTCTCCAGAAAATAAGATGAACAAGCAACAAATGATACTAACAGAAGATCACATCATGATACGTAGAAGAAAATAAAAAGTAGCTGAGCTTACAATTCAAGCATTGGCATTAGAAAATACACGTTGCTTGGGTGTCTTTAAGAATTCAGGTGTCAAATTCTGCCCCATGCAGCAATTCAGCTTATGTATAACCAAGTTTCAATAAGTGATGATTCACTGGCAATGTAGGATGAAAGATTTTTATGAATCTATGAATACATACCTATTTCAATGAAAAATGTTGGGTCATTTGTAGAGAGAATAACTGCACTTGTAACAGCACTAGATAAGAGATCTGCAGCAGGTAAAGCCCATTTATCACTCATCTTGCACAAATTTTTCCAGTTAACAAATACCCTGAGGGTCACAATAGTCAAAATGTTCATTTTCAACCAAAACACCAGAGACAGAGAGTCAAACTCAAAATTCCTCCAGTCATTCCCCAACACCACAAGTTCACCCACAATTTGTTCAGCTAACGATGGAATAAAATGTCCCAGTCACATATGTAGAGCTCACCCCAGACCATAAGAAAATCCAATTCAACAAACATTATATGCACAGATAAAGAACAATCATAATTATAACATGGACCAAAAACAAAGTAAATACATACCATAAATGTACAATGTGAAAGTTTTTAACTTCCAAGATTTGTACATGTGTTTAGACTTGACAAATAATACTGACAATGTTTAGTTGAGGCAGGCCTTTAGCTCTTGATACAGACCAAGCTAAGACAAATTTTTCATTATTTTAACCAATGTGGACTGAAACTTGCATCAAATGTGAATGAAAATTCCACCAAGCAAAAATGCTTCATAAAAAATGAGCCCAACAAATTGGGATGCTTATGGAGCCAAACATACTCGGAACAGTGCAATTGCTGTCAAGGAAATCCTTCAACTCATGTTTTAATACTTAAAACCAAACTGGAAGGACTAACCTGTGGATCCACTAGCCAAAGGTGATGCCTTGGCTTTGCTTTTCACTTCATCGGCTCCTCTACCGACCCTCTTCCTCCTGTCAGCAGCCTGCTCTGCCTGCCTACCACTGCCACCACCCACAACCTCCATGTCCTCCATTCCATCTTCCTCCTTTATCTGCATTTTTGGCAGCAACGTCCCCCCACTCACACCATCCACCACCTCCCCTTCATCCTTTGGCTTCATAACCTCTGCACCTTCCACAGTCTCTGCTTGCAACCTTCCTGAGGCACTTGGTCCCTCGCTCATAACCCCTCCCTCAGGAACCACTTTCGCTCCTTGGCTTGGTTCCTCTTGGAGCAGCAGTGAGGCAGACTTGGTCCTTCCTCCCGTCCCCGACGACGATGATGCTGCCTCCATTGGATGCTGCGGCTCTTCCGGTATGCTCGGAGCCGACTGTGGTTTCACTGCCAACTCGGAGGCAGTGGTCCCTACCGTACTGGCACCAGGCCGCCTCTTCTTCGCTGGTGGGGGAATAGCTTCTTCACCACTGCTGTCACCATGACTCGCACTGAGGTCCGTCTCCTTCAAAATTCCCAGAATTTATTTTAAGCCTCTATCACACTTAAAGAACTACTAAGGCTCCTCCTTTCTAATATATAAGCTCATCTCTCTGACTAATATGAAAATATTTACAGAAAATATTATACAGTAAAATAATCATGAACCTGTTTCCATAAACTAAAATTTAATTTTCAAGTATTTGCAGTTTCATCATATATAATATTCTAATGATTAAATTAATTATAAAGCTTATTATTATTACCCATAGTCTGCTGATGAAGGTAGGTTTCTGATAGACTATGAAACTGGGTGTTAAACTAACAGGCCCCTCTTCCACTACATGAATAATGTAACACCTTTAACTACAATAAATCATTCTACAGTTCCATATACTTTCTCCTCCCTTCATTTCATTAGCAGGGTAAATCATTTCTTATATTTACATCACTCACCCAACCTTCTCCCCTCTTTTGTAGCCTGCAATATCAACTATTCCTACCTTCAAATTTCTCTCAAAAATCATCTCTTTCCATAATACACCTAGAAACGCTTTTGTTTTGGAAAAAGTAATGTAAAACAGATTGCTTTGCTACTCAAGTAAATTCCATGTACTCTATGATTCACAATGTGGCTTCATAAAAAATAATTCAACTGAAACTTTAATATATAAATTCACTCATGATATCCTACTTGAACTAGACAAAATGAATAATTTAATTGGTGTTTTCTAGGACTTTGAAGAGGCTTTTATTCAGTTGATCGTGTGGTATTATGGAGGAAATTTGATGATAGCGGAATAACTGACAGCTAACCAATGGTAAAAATGTTTCATAACAGGAATGAAGCACACAAACAGTTAAAATGTACTCAGCTGAATAAAAAACCACTTGCAATCTCTAATCCCTTGATGATAGAGAAAATGGCCCCCAAGATCAATACTGCGTCCCCTCCTTTTCCTTCCATACATAAACAACCTCACTAATTATTTTGTCAATCACTCGTATATGTATGCAGATGATACAACTAACCTAACCTCCTCCAAGAACCTAAACCATGCAGGAATGCAGAGAAACATTAACTGCATGAGTAAATGTTGTGAAGATAATTAATTTGCTGTTAATTTACAATTAGAAAAGAACAGTTATACAAATCCATTCCCACTAAAGAACAATTATAGAGCCCTCCCCTCTTTTGAGCATAAATGGGTCCTTTTGTTAAGTATTCTACTGGACCAGGACAAAATTCCTAGGGATGCATATTTATTAGATTCATTCTAGGGAAATTTATGTTCATAAAATAAGCTCCAAAGTGGCTATGGGAAGTTAACTCCAAACAAAAATTGTAACCCTTGTCGATGATGTTACCACTTCCTCAGTTTATTAGGATTTATTAATAATCAACTGAAATATGAAATTCCCACGTGGGGGTACTCATATCATTCCATGAGTCTCTTTAGGCGGCAAAAATGGGCAGTAAGAATTCTAGGTAAAGTTCCAAGGGCAAGTAGTTGTAGACCTTTATTTACCAACCATTCCATTTTTATAACAACTATCCCTTGTATGTATTCCATACTATTGATAACATGCAGCGAAACAAAGCTATGCTCAATTTGATAACCTGTGCTGATATAAAAGGTCTGTCTTATTAAGTGCAAACTACATGATGGATCACAATCAATGAGATGTCATGACCCTGTCTCCACTTGTCTCTGCACAACAGAAATTCTAGTCAGAGCTTGCAAACACTTAATGTACACATTTTTGTGTCAGTGAGAATAAGGTATTAAAGAAACAGCACATGTGCATTGAATTTTGTTTTAACCTTGGGGAAAGTGCAACTGAAACTTATTCAATGATTTAATAGGCATTCGGCAATGCATTTTCTTCATTTGGAAGGGATTTTTCATTATATGTTCCTAAAGGACAAACAGTTAATGGTCAGCACTATAAAAGAGGCTATGAGAAAGTAGACACCCCATGTTGTGGATGAGACCACAATTGTGAAAAACAAGTCTTGATGCTTTCATCATGACAATTCACCAGCACATATATCACTGACTGTTACCAAGTTTTTGACTAAAATAGCACACTGGTGATCCCCAAGCCACCATACTCTCCAGATTTGGCTCCAGTAGACTTTTTCCTATTTCATATATCCTGAAAGAAGCATTCCAGGTAGCATTTGAAAGCTGGAAAAAACATTGGGAGCATTGTATTGGCAGCCAAGGGCTGTATTTTGAAGGTGGTAAGCATGATTAAAGGGTAACTAATAAAATCAAGTATTTTTTCAGTCTCATCATTTTTTGAACACATCTTGTACATCATCACAGCACAAGACATTGTAATAACTTAAGGATAACTGCCCATAATTCAGCTATGTTTGCTAAGAACCCTTGTTATGCTGGTGTGAAATTCTTGAATTCATTACCTAGAAAACTAAGGGAAATTGAAATTTTTTGTCATTAAAATCTCAACTTTATCAGTTCATGTGTGAGCATCAATATTATACAGTGGATGAATTCAGGTCTCTAACTCCTTAATAAATAATTTTCTTCTTATATACTCTGTTACTGCTCTTTTTCACTGTTTGTTTGTGACAACATTTGTATTCAAATGCTAATTTCAATTAATTGTGTCAGCATAGTCTGAAATATTTGCAGTCAATGTTCTGTGTTCCATGCATGTCCCAAACATGTTTTTTAGGAACCAATTAACATTATTTTCCTTTTCGACCATTATTTCTCTTTTGCTCCAAATCTTTGCTGTATCAAGTAATTGGAAGGGTGCAACAATTTTCTTTCATTGAATGCAAATTTATTGAATGCAAAAGTAAGTCTAGTGAGAACTAAGAAAAATTAAATTTTTCAGTCCACTGGGAAAAAAGTATTTTAGGAGTCGATTGATAAGTACAGAAAATAACACTGGATAAAATGCAGCACATACAGTGCGGTTTTACAACTGTTAGGGGATGCACAGATTCTTGTTTGTACATTAGCACATACTTGATAAATATATACATATGCAAAAGAATGCATATTTGGTATTTGTCGATTCAAAAAGGCTCATCACCAGGTAAACTGAGGACACTTTTAGAAGAATTTGAGAAATAATGGACGAAAATGAGCATTTATTGAATGCAATTAAAGTCATATATGAGAAACAAACAGCAGTGTAGGAGTGGATGGGTCATGGTGCAGAACGATTCGAGTAGGATATGATAGTGCTCAAAGATGAGGAAGACTTAATTAGGGGATCAGGATGGCGTTGTGGACAATGTACTGGCTTCCCACCCATGGGGTTCGGGTTTGACTCCTTTTTTTCTGTGGTATCCCAATCCTTACTTGAGGTGCTTTGTGGAGAGCACTTTAAGTGAGTTCAACCTCCGGTGGATGGGACGTTAAGCTGCAGAACTATAGATGCCTTTAATTAAGAGTAGGCTAATGGTGATGCTGGGTTTCACTTCACCCTTCCTCCATTCCCATCCATCCCTAATGGTGCAAATACTCTTAGTTTTCGGTTGCCTCCACTAAACTGCTGCTACTACTACAGGACTAAAAAATAATTTTTTTCCACTAGTCAAACAACTATATAGATAATATGATAATATACATTAGCTAATTTTCTGTAATGCCAATTTTCAGCTTTTATCCCATTTTTCACATCATTCAAGACCCACTGTACTGAAACACATTAATTGTGTGCAAGTCTTGCCCCCAGTAAAATAAAAATTCTAGAATAACTATTATCTTCAATACACATACCTCAATCCCTGGCAACTGAATTTTAGTGTCTGATGCTTCAGCAGGCTGGAATAGAAGGCAAAAGGAATTAGTGTGTGAAAGAAAAAGCACAACATGATATTAGCCACCAAGTGTCTTCAATGTGAATAAAGAGGGTGTAAATATGCTTTCTTATGACTGAAATATCATATTATAGCAGAATTTACTTAAGTCAGCCAAATGGCAGTAAATAATTCTGGCAAAAAACTTCCTTATAAAAAAACAAAATTGATGATAAGAGCTTAAGGTTATTGGTTGATTCCACCAACCATAAATTGGTCATAACCATTTATATGAGCATTGTAATCATATGATCAATTACCCACATTAAGATCAATGCATTACATAATAACAAAAACAATTAATCAAATCACAGTGAAAAAAAACTTCAAATTTGAAACAGTTAAGTGCATATCCATGTAATTAAACTGCAATATTTTAAAAACCATGCTCTCCACTCAATCAGAGACAATATTTTCCCTTCTTAACATCAGTAGTCTCTAACTTTATGTCTGAACATAATTAAGCTGACAAAACATCCCTTAATTTTCATGCATGGTTGATTACTACAATTTATATTACCTGGGAGTGATGAAAACCTACAAATATTTTATGTTTTACATTTTATTTTGTTAGCAATGATTCTGAAGCAAAGGCATAAATACGTGTAAGACACTTACTAGAATTGATGAATAGAACATGCCAAGAAAAGTAACAGGATATATAAATTTGTCAACATTTCTAAGCAATCAACAATTTTGGTAGCATTTCAAAATGGACCAGCATGCAGAATGAAAACGAGAAAAGATGACTATTTTGAAAGATTAATGATGGCATATGACATATCAACCATTTCCTATGCATGACATTCACCAGGGTTCACAAAAAGCTTTGAACAATAGACACAGGGGTCAAAAATCAGACAGGACTTATACAAATAAGATCTATGGCAAACGCTTGTAAATGAAAGACAGTAACAAAATGCAAAATAGTTCTTCACAACAATGCAGTCATTACCTTACGCAAAGGTAACAATTGCAGGCCATTTTTTTTTATTCAAGTGATTGCCTGCACAGTCACTCAAACAAAAATTGTTTGGGAGTCCACCATTATTTTTTTAAGATCTTTGGTGATAGTTGGCTGCTAAACCATCTTTCGGTAACTTTCCTCAATACAAATCTAAAAACCTTTCTCTATTGATTATTTAAAAGAGAAGATTGAAAATCCAATTGGGAGACCATTAAAAATTTGCTACTCCACTAACTACTAAATATGTTATGTAAACATCCTTGATCTCTAAGAAATGCCCCCTTCTTTTCACTTAAGTCTGCAGATCCAACACTTAAGGTGGCTAATGAAATAACACAGCAAAATTCCCAGCTTTTCCCTCAAATGCATGGGAAAATTCCTGGTATTTTGAGATTAGCATAAAAAAAACAATTCAGGTTTATTTTGTGATTCCAAAGTGGATGACTGATATTATGTATCGCTCCTTAAAGATAAAAGAGCATCACGGATAACACTCTTTCTTGCCTCTGTCACCTACTGCACTGTGAGAAATAAGCCCGCTCTGAGCTTGTATTTTCTATCTAATATACTTGGAGAATTAGGAGACTGAAAAATTTAAACCTAAGCATTTATGTTAAATTTAAAAAATAAATTATTCTGCACATAGAATATGCCCATTTTTGCCTAAATTCCTGCCTGGTTAGCAAACTCTCAGATTTTCCTTGGCCCTTTTGAATTTCTTGTTTGTGTCCAGTTTTCTCCATTTTCCCAGGGCAGACATGCCAACTTTCAAAAATGAAAAATCGGGAGGACATGCCAACTTTCAAAAATGAAAAATCGGGAGATTTTTAGAAGTGTATCACGAAGTAATCACTTTTAATTACCACAATATTTGCATGGCACCTTAATCCCTTTATGACACTTTGCCAATTTTTAATGAATGTCACACTTTATTAACATGTTAAGCTAAGTACACAATTTGAACAGTTCATCAAGAACGTAAGAAGGAAAAATCGGGAGTCTCCCGCTTAAATCGGGAGAGTTGGCATGTCTGCCCAGGGGCTAGTCACTCTGCCAACCATATGGGTAATGGCTGAACAGTCTGTGAACATCCTCAGTACAATTCTCAAACATGCCAAGAGTTGGGCATAGGGACATGGGCCACTGAAAAAATGTTTATGTTAACTCAATGCTAAAAAGATATGTGGTTCGGAGTAGGCAAGTAAGATTCAAGGGCTGGCCTCAATTAGATACCCTAAGTCTTGAGTCTTTCCTGAACACAGAGGTTCTCAGAGTAATAAGGTGATTAATTAAAAGTTCCTCGATAATTTAACTCATTGCATTAAAAGTTAAATGAGATTTTTTTTAAATTATTTTTAAATTTAATTTCTTACCCTTACTAATATTGCAAAACTTGTGGTCACCTCTACCTGCCTCAATAGTAATATAAATTCTGGAAGTTCTTCTCCATCCAAGCTTATTGATATCATAATAGATTCATGATAAAATAAGGAATAGGATTAAATAATGCATTGTTGTTAATGGCCATTTGATGATGACATGCTTAGTTCACCTCTTCCCATACGAATACAGTTTCAATAATCATTAAGCCTAGTATGTTTACAGCAAATATCTTCCCCCTAAGAGACAACTAATCACATAACAAACACAAATTAACAAAATCAAACAGCCACCATGGTAAGAAAATTGTGCAGGTATTTATGCAGCAGAAGGTAAGCAGTTATTCCATACCACAGTACTCGACAACACTCATTTAGCCGAACTTTACCATATGCCCATTTAAAGTGCATAGAGACGACAACATTTTTTTACCTTCCTGTAGAATACATAACACATTGAGCATCGGTAGTTTTTTTTATTTACTAGGCTGGGCATTAATATTGGATTCAAATGAAAAACTACAAGAATGATCCTTTCTTCCAAGTTCCCTTTACATTTTCTCATAAAATAGCAACATTTCTCCAAAATTTCATTTTTTACTCCTCAATGTCAGGTGTTTTCAGGACTTTTTCAAGGTTTTACTCTTTACCAGTTTTTTTCCACTTTTCAGGATTCAAGAATTGCTGACCACAGGCAGAAAAAGCAAGAGAGGGAAATATAAAAGCAGTAAAAACAGATTATATGTTTCCTAAATAACAAATGTTTGACCATCAACATGATGATTTTACCCTTTGGTCATTCCTAAGATTCACAAGTTTACTTTCACATTCATAGGTGCGATAAATTTACTAAAGCAAAAATAACTCTTTTGCTATTGATGACATACAGGCTGCCATTACTTAAATTTATCAGTCAATTAGTTCACAGCATTATGACGAACTTATGAATCTGTGTATGTTAATGAGCTTATGTCAATTTCAATGATAAGCATTATCTACTAGTTATCTCATCAGGTCTTGTTTTGATTCTAATATTTTTCAAACTAATATAGTTTCCATTACTGTACATTTTACCATAATGCTGATCAATATTCCCAATTTATTCATTTGCATATCAAAATTAAAGACAAGTCACCTCATTAGGCCATTATTGCCATTTTAATCACCAACTGCTTTCACCAATTTAATTTAATTTCATCTAGAATTTATATAAAATATATATCCGTTCCAGAGCAATAAAATAATTCATCATATGGCTTAAGTAAATACACATCAGACCTAATAATCTAATGATTGTCAACCCCTCTATTATAAAATGTCTGCCCTTAATCCAAAATTAATAAAATTCCAACTGTAACAACAATGTTCAACAATGAGTACACCTACATAAGGGTAGACATTTTTCAATCAGTTACACTATATATGTTTGGCATTGAATTCAGAATATTCAATTACCCTATATTCTTCATAATAGTTATTTAAGGCATAATTATTTATTTAGCCATTTATGGCATAGTAAAAATCTCAGTCATTCTGCAGGCAATGCGAAAAAAATAATTTCATAATTAGATGCTGTTTTCTGAGTGAATGTTCAAGAGTAAAAATAGAATTTCATCACTTTCTCATTACATTTTAACTTACATTCAATAATACCAATATAATCACATTTGTGTTTTCAAATTTAAAGGAAATAAAAAATACTTGTCATTATTTTTCCGTTGAGCTGGAGTTTTCAATTGATAAAATTGAATAGCATTGGCAGAAAATTTAAAAAAACTAAATAGAATGAGAGAAAAATGTTCAATAATGATTTGATAGATCATCAAGCAAATAGAAAATCCCTTCAAATGCAGTGACATGCAATACCCTGGGCAAGCCAGAAGCCTCTTGGAAATGTGTAGTGGTATTCGTCTATGAACCTAACCTCATATTAAGTCAATATTTGGTCCTTCTACATCCATCTTTAATGACTTTGTTTCTTAAAATTGGCTAAATACTGAAATAGTAACTTTCAATGGAGTTATCTGCTAAATTTGCATCTGAAATTGTTGCATTGCCTCAATTATATTTCATGAATTTCATCCTGGGAGCTTCTAATTCCCATAGTTTAAATTTTATAATTCGAATTCCATTCCAATTTTCTTTATCCAATGCATGATTGAAATAATACACAATGGATGATGCATGCATTTACAACATGAATCATTGAATCTCTATCAAATAAATAAGAGAAATCATGATGTGCACCATTTAAACTGTCTCCTCCTTTCACCATATATTTAGCATCATTTCCTCTAGTCTATTGGGTGCTTTGAGTACGCAATTAACCCACTATTGCCCAGTAATAAGATACAAGAAACAAGACTATGACCTTGATGGGCAATCTATTCTTGAAATAACATAATGCTACAGTAACAATATTACTCATGGCAATGTTTTAACCCAGCAGGAAAAGAGCTTTAGAAAGGATTAAAATAAAAAGGATGGTCTGAAGATTTTAATTGAACTTAAAAGTCTCTTCTAAGGAATTGGGCATGTAACTCCTCAGATTAAGTCCATCAATGTAATATTATACATTCAGAAAATTGAAAAAAAAAGCATCAATGGGTATAAAATGAAGAAAATGAGAGAACCAAACATGAGGCACTATAATTATATTCAATCGGTACAACGGTGTGCGTCACTGCCATTCATTGCTTTAAACCAAGGAGCAGACTGGCCACACACTACGTTTTATTTTTACTTCCATCAACTGCATGTGAAATAGTCTGTGCAGATTTAAAACTGCATGTTTTACAGGCTATATATGAAGAAACAAATGTGCTCATGCATTAGAACCACACTAGTATGAAAGTTATTTAAGTCCTAATAATTACCTACGAATTACATATCAATCGTCAATCATGATTTCTAAATTAAAGTCACTGAAATTTAGCCTAGTGATGTCAAAGTCATTGAAAGGTAATGAAAAATTGAAGGAAAAATGAATAATTTCCTTCTATTTGTCATTGTAACAATTTTGACACAAAAACTACTACCTAATAAACTTACAATAAACAGTCAAATCTTGGGATTAAAAACTGTATCCCAAAATGAGAATTTTGGGTCACTGGAAGAGCAAACTTGATAGCAACTTGAGCAAAATTTTTAGTATGATGAAGTGTGTCTGATGGGATTCCACAGGACAAATAGAAAGGATTAGTTTCAAGAAATACACTTCATAATTGAATAGCTATTTTCAATATTAATTTTCCTACACTTAACAATTCAGCTGATATGTATTATTTTCCAATAACATTAATTAGAAACATAAAAATACAATTTAACTGAATGTGCTGATGTACATGTCCTCTACATTCTTAGGATTTAGCTTCAAGTGAAAGAAAATAGTGCATAACCAAGCAAAAAAAGCCCATATATATTTCATATGATATAGATATTAATATTCAGGTACAAATATCTAAAAGAAAAGAAAAAACAGGATTACACACATTTTTAAAAAGTAATCCATGACGCTATGGAACATCTTTTAAGGCATACATAGATATATATTTTAAACAAACAAGCGCACATCAGGGAAAAGCAAGTAAATGGACATTTTTAAGCAGAAAAAACCAGTATTAATTGTTATTCAAAACAAACCAATATCGGGATCAAGACAAAACATTTCTAGACACATCAGAAAAAATACAGATACACAATTCAGCTCAGCAGATAACTGTAAGTGGAATAGCCAGGTCAACTTGCTGGGTTAACTTGCCAGGGATCAACTAGACTGAACAAGTCATTTATTCCCACAACACATATATGTTAAAAACAAACAAGTCAAAGCCTTATGCATTAAGATTGCAAATGCCTAAACAAAATGTAAGAAACATGACCAACAAAAAAAAGGAAAATTTACCTCAGCATCTATATGACCAGGTCCATCCTCAGTCTGCCACCATTTGCGGGAATAAATGAATAAAATTGTTTCCATATTCAGGATTGATTCAGTAATTCATAAACCAATGACACCAAACAGCTAATGCTATCTTACTCAGGTGCACACATTTATGATAAGGTGAATGATCAAGTCTAGAACTGACCACAGAATGCCATCATAAGTCTTTCTCTATGAAAATGTGAATAGTGGAAAGGACTACTGTATTTTGAACTAAAAGACAGAATTTTCAAACAACTTATATTCGTCACTTCACATAACATTTATAGTTTAAAAAAAAGGAAAATAAATAAAATATATATTTCATTCAAATTCAAATACTCAAACAGAAATGTCAGCACCAAAAGAAAAATATACCTGCTAAATTTAAAAGCACTGAAGCACGTTAACTACAGCAAACACTGATTAAAAATGTTAGAATTTTTTTTACCACTACTAAAATACAAATAACTTTCATGTGCATACCTATACATGAGCAAATTTGAGATTAAGTATGAACATAAAGTTGAAATATCCTCATGCCTCATCACCAGGCAAAGAGCAGATCATCACAAAAAATGCCAATTCTCAGTTTTACTTATTTCTTGAATCCTTATCCATACTTACGTCAAAGATGCATTCCAGACAATGTAAATGCCAAAAGCTTTGCATTAGCATAAATTCTTTCCTTTAGCCTATACTTAATGATGAGACAGGCATCAAATTATGTTAAATATATTATCTATGTTATGACATAATTAAAACAATATTTCTTAATTAGCAAATAATCACTTTAGCACTAGCTTCAGATAAACCTGAATTTGTGGTCTTAGTGAATATGTACCTACAATTCTATTTTCCATATTCCTCTACCTATCTTATTTAAGATACTCTTTAGCTATCCCAATTATAACAATGCAATGAATTAACTACATGATGCAAATGTTGTTTACCCTAATACACCTGGTGAATGAAGACCAATAAGAAAGATGGAGATGAGGAGGGATGACAAGTGTAATTACGCAAATAATAGATGAGCCATTCGTTTCAGATGTTAAAAGAGTTGTCTGATTATTACATGGTTAATTATACTTTCTAATAATGTGTTGCTTTCACATAATAATAGATATCAACTTTATGGTTGGTAGTATTCCAAATTAAATTGGAAACATTGTATAAATATTTTGAATCTATTAAGTTCATTTACGTGGGCTGAGGATAATGTATATAACAATTTTACAACACATTAACAGCAGTGATTCATTAGAAATGGGCCCAATATGTTGAATGTATTTTTAGTTGTATAAATAAAGTGTATATAATGTAAGCACTAGAGTCTCAATTCTTTTTAATTATCTCTCTCATACCATGTTCATAATTAAGTTATCAATGTGCAACCAGAGGCATCAGGAGAGCAAAAAAAAGTAATACACAATAATAAGATTTCAGCAACTGACAAAATTGATGAGAATGTGGAGATTGAAAAGAGGACAAAGTGAGGGGTTCTGCAATTCAAACTGAGGAAATGTACACAGGCCATTGGGCTTACTGTTCATCCAGTGGAGGAAGAGCCTCACTAATGTCTAACATCCAAGTGTGCAGGAAGGAAAAAATTCACTAGCACCACATATGCAGATGTGTCAGCTTACTCTATGGGTGCATTCCCTTCTGGTGCTCTCAATTGCATTCAACCCTTTCGTTTCCACCTTAATTCCCAAGAGTGGGACAACCAATAATGAATGAAATACCAAAACATGATGCTGGCCCTGGGAACAAGGGTGAGTTTAGCAAGCTTCACTAAAAATTTCAATGCTTCTTAAAGTGATGAGAAAATAAATGGATGAAAAAAAAATGCAAGAGCAGCAACAAAAGAGAACCGGCAGTGAGATTACCATCAAGGAATTAATTTATGCACAATTATTAGGAATCCAGACATGCCAACTTTCAAAAATGAAAAATCGGGAGATTTTTAGAAGTGTATCACGAAGTAATCACTTTTAATTACCACAATATTTGTATGGCACCTTAATCCCTTTATGACACTTTGCCAATTTTTAATGAATGTCACACTTTATTAACATGTTAAGCTAAGTACACAATTTGAACAGTTCATCAGTTTGAATATTATATAGTAAGAAGGAAAAATCGGGAGTCTCCCGCTTAAATCGGGAGAGTTGGCATGTCTGGGAATCTTTTCTATTTCAACTACTTACAATCAGCCTATTTCCTCACTACTTAAGGTTCTTGATCTATCTTGATTGATTATGAAGGGATTTCACTCTGATTAGATTTAATTTTTATGCATTGCTTTGGGCATGGTGAATTTGTTAGTAATATGATACATGAAACAATTCAATAAATAAAACAGTATAATAAGGCCTTCAAAGAAAATCAAGAGACAAACAAAGAGGTCAATTAAGATGGATGTAAGAAGGAAAAAAATGTCATGGAGTAAGAGAGCATTGGATATGGATACTATCAGCAAATCTTCAAGTTCAAATAGTGATGATGATGATGGTATGATAAAGAATTCAGAGGCAAATATGCACAGATTACATTTGGTACAGCTGTAAATTCACTAATAAAATCCACTCTCTCAGTACTGACTGAATTGAAAAAAGCAGCTGAATTTTACGAAAAGAATGTCACTAGATACAAGTAAATTCTATTTTCTTGACCTGGTAGTGTTTTCGTCAGGTGAACATTTCATCTGATCACACACTTTTTAATGAAAAACAAGCACAGATGACTTTAACTATACTATGTAAAACTATAAATGCCAATGATACAATTTAGAGGAAAAACTCCATCAACTGTGTCATTGTATGAGCATAAGAGCAAAAACAGACACAAACAACATTCTACAAAAAAATGGGCTAACAGGACTGACTTTTCCTAAAATATTAGGAGTTTTAATGAAGTACAAAGTTTAGTGCACACTAATACACACCTATATAGCAACAGCTCATTAGTGTTAATGCCATAGGAATTAGGAAAACAAGTTTTTTCTGATTTTCTCGTAATAAGATATGATGCTACCTATGGCCGTAAAAACCTTTATATTCCTAACCACTGATCTATCTTATTGGCTGAGTCCATTTGAGGCTTAATAGACATAATGTAACACCATGTCTTATTTCTTTCTACATCTTCACTCCTAAAGGTTTAATTAGTGGTTTGAATCTAGATTAAAGATCCTTGAATACAAGAAAGGAAGAAAGGTCACTCCATAGCTTCATGTCAATTTCATAGCTTCCCCCTTACTTTTTGTGTACTTTGCTTTTTGTTAATTATTTTTTAGTCCTTGTCAAGACTATACTTTAAATATATTTAGCAAAAAATGAAAATGATTGCCTTCGTTTGAAAGGAAAACATTCTATATGCATTGGGTTACATGTAGTACCAAAGATGTGAATCCTTCAATTACGCAGAAAAGAGTCGCATACAGTGATGGCAATCATCCCTACAACAAGTCCGATGAAAAAAAAATATGAGGGTTGCTATTTAGATTTTTAGCCTTGACAATACTAAGTGCTTCAGGCACCATCTTAAAGTTAGAAGCTTTAAACGCTGATTTTCTTCAGACCATTTTGTCATTTGATCGTCACTTGTGTTGTTTTCAGTGACTCAAAAATTTTATCTCAGCAAAAACATAAATTAACTCGTGAACACTTTCGTCCAATGGTTTTTTATGACTTTCAACCTGGATTTTTCACGACAGGAGTGTATCAATCAGCATACTTCCACTTTAAGCGATGAAGCTCCATCCTTGGCACAATGAGATGTTGGTATAACAAATTAACAAATTCCATCATGGCTGCTGTTTGCTCAGTGACAAAAGTCGTGAAGGTCTTCCAAAATCAGTTGTTGTGCCAGAAAACATTGATGCCGCACAAGAACTAGTAAAGGAAGATCGTCATGTGACTTATCATGAGATTTGAGGAATCCTTGGAGATTACCACGACAAGCATCAATAAGATAATGCATGAATATTTAGCTGTGAAAAAAATTGGTTCATGTTGGATCACAAATAATTTGACAATGCTCAAAAAGATGCTTGTGTCAATTGGTGCAAAGAAATGCTCAAGAAATACAATCGCAGTACATCGAAAGCTGTGTTTAATATCTTCACAGGTGATGAATCTTGGATCAATGCCTATGAGTCTGAAACAAAACAGTAATCCACTGCATGGGCCTTCCAAGATGAGCAAAATCTGACAAAAGTCATTCGTGCATGAAGCACATCGAAGCAAATGATCACCTGTTTCTTCGGAATAACTGGACATGTGGCAACTCTACCATTAGAGCAACGTAGAACCGTGAAATCTGAATGGTACACGAGCATTTGTTTGCCAGAAGTGCTTGGTGAAATATGGAAAATGAAGCGGCAACTAAGGATCATTCTTCGTCATGACAATTCAAGCTCTCACAGATCGGCTGAAATAACTAGTGCCTGAAGAAGCTGTTGATGCATTAAAAAACCTTGTTTTGGAGGTACCTCAATTGGGGTGGAAAAAGTGTTTCAAAAATTGGTTCGAGCACATGCAAAAGTGTATTTACTATTATGGAGAATACTTAGAAAAATAATAAAGCCATTTTCAACATTAAATTACTGTCTTTTCATTATCAGGCTGAAAATATAAATAACAACCCTTGTATAATACATACAAGTGAAGAAAAGATAAGAAATAGAAAATCAAATTAAAGAACCAGTGAATGAAATGTTCTCATATGACATATAACTGTATGAGCACTCAATGGGCTACGATGGGTGTTGATGGTTTTTTACACCATTATTACCGACGTATTTTTTGCTCTCTCCTAACTTATGCATTTCAATCTTTACTCAGAAATAATAGAGGAAATTGCATCAATGCATACATTAATATCTCCTAACATTAGTTCACAAATGAAATGGGGAAATCACCATTACGGCATAATAAATGTAATCCTGCACCATTAAATAGCTTTGTATTGGTGACTCAAACATTAATAACAATGCAACTCTCAAGGACTTGACTATACACTATTCAAGAAGGTATCATGCAGCATTCCATGTATCTATGGTGAGCTGCAGATCATCTGCTGCAGCATCAGAGTTCATTTTGAGGAGGCTTATTTTGTAATTCAGAGGTAGACTACATCCTTATTTGGAAAACAAACACTAAAAATATTGATTCCAATGATAATTCCTTGGTTCTCCGTAATTTGTCATTACAATCTTCCGAGCACTCCCTTTGAATGCAATGAATATCAAATACTTAGTCGGAGACTGACAGGTGCACACAACTTTGGCATTAAAGGGACATACTGTATATTTCCTGTACCATAAGATGCAATTTTTTTACTCCATAATGCACTCTAAAATCAGCTAGCATATTACGGGTTGGGATACACACAGGTATAATTTTGACCTATTAGCACAAGCCCATCAAGCCCATTTGCCAGAAAAATACTTATTATTACATATTTTTTTCTTGCATCAGGCATAGAAAATGGTTGCCATATCGATAATATCACTGTTTTGAGTTAGTAGTAAGCAACAAAGTTTTAATATATTGATGGAAGTATTTCCTAAAACAATTCCCATAGAAACAAAGCAGCTGAAAGGTGTTTTGGCTCATTGATGACAAATTTACACAATTCTGTGATGAATAAATGTTAATATACATGCAGATACTAATTTTATTATGTAATAATTCAATTTTTGTCATATTCAGTGTTTTCATAAAAAAAATTTGATAATTTCTGTCTATGTATAAATTGGCTCAAAAAGTCAGGGTGTGTCTTTGTGAGTCTTATGGGCAAGGAAATAAGGTATTTACTTAAGAAATTAGAAATTATGTCACATGCATATTTAATAATAGGACACAATGTTTTTCAAATTTTATAAATTTCAAAAAGGAATACCCCTTTCCTTCCAAGTTTAACCATTTTCCATTGGCCATTTGTAATTTCTTGGCAAACATGATTTCTATGGCTTATTTATTTTTTGCAGTACACCACTTCAGTTATTCCATAGCACTCTCACTTCTTCTAAACAGATTGAAATTAAAATTTGACATAACAGATTCTGCCATTTGAAACTGATGCTGTCAACACATTTAAGCAGCCGGAAAAGGTGTTTCATTCCAGCTATATCCGCAGTTAAAGTGGTTGAAAATTTAAGTTAAGAAAAACAATATATTTATTTTCCAAGTCTTTTCGCATTAATAGATTCCATTATCAACCCAATCCAAAATATAACCCAAAAAACTCAAGCCAATGATTTATCATACTTATGATATCAAACCAGTGCGGTCACCAACACTTTGTATGCATATTATTACCATACAGAGTGAATTTCTACGAATATTATACAAAGTCCTAAAATGTGCGATAAATTAATATCAATAGTTTTCCAGTTGATATCCTTATATACCTATGACATAAAAATGCTCACCCTCGATATAGGTAATGACACTGTATGAACTGTAATCTCTAGTTATATTGAGCTTCCACTATTGTAAGATGTAAGAGGAAATAGCCAAAACAAGTTTCATCATGGCCATGAGATTTCAAAATCAGTACACGTGTATTTTTTCCAGTGGAAAAGACTGCATGATTAGAGAAATAAAAAAGAAAAACATACAATTGTATGTTAAAAAATGAAGTACAATATTTTTCAACTTCCTTCAGAAATTATACACACATGAAATCCTGTCAGTATACAAGTCTATTTACACAGCCTGCCCTTATCTGTTGGAAAGGCTTAGAGCATCAATAATTAATATGGGTGGGCAAAGCTTATTTGTCATTAATTTCAAAGCAAATCAGTCCAAACTGTATCACATCATACCCAAAGAGATTCATTAACTGAAAGTAGGGTTACACATGTACAAACATTCTTTCATACTAAATCCTGGTGCTAGAAGACATGAATATTTTTGCTAGTGTTTGCATACATAGCGAAATCTCACTTGTTTAATTCTGGTATTGGAAATTTTAGCTTTGAAAATAACAGGTTAGAAATAAAAATTTCAAAACAATTATGGTTCAAGAATTGGCCAATAAATTCATGATGCTATTTTAGCTGATCATTAAAACAATATCCAAATTGACCTGGCAATACTTTAATTAAATATTATGTGCTACGTTTAGAAATGAAGTGCATGCTGTCACAAGTACTTAGTAAAACAAAAATATGAATGAGTGCCTAGCCTTGGCATGAATTGTCAAACGGTGAATTTCTGTACACAAGTTTCAAACTAATGCAACTAATGTTTTCAGAACAGACAATGAAAGTACCTTTTATCAATTGCACTTTTCTCCCACAAACCTCACCTCACTTGAAGTGGGCCAAAAAGGTGAGTTCTTACAGCAAGATATTCTTTCTTCATCACTCACATTAGGGGAACCTCCATTGAGTAAACACTAAGCTAATGCTTTAACACTTCCCATGTGCATTTGCTAAGATTGTGGTATGTGCATTTCATTTATTCTTCCAGATTAATATTATTTCTTCCTCTTTAACAAATAGATTTTCCTTTTTCTATTGACAATTAAAAATGGCTGCAGTAAATTTTGCCATGATTGCAATGATTTTGTAACAGAATAAGATTTTCATTTAATAAATATGCAAATGAAGCATAATATTTCCAAAAAAAAGAAAATGAGGATTAACAGTTCACTTTCAAATTTTCAAAAAAAAAGTTACTGTATTCATTGCCGTCATACTAAGCTGGTTGGCTGTATCCTTAAACACAACTTCGATTTTTTACATATACAGATAAATCCCAATTTGCACTCTTCTAAGGACCCAAAAAAAAAAATGTAACATGCAGAAAAATGCAATTAGCTGGCAAAGGAATATTTTCATTTTTACATACTCAAATACTGAAGTCACTGTCTATAGCATCATCATCACAAATAACATCAAATGAAACTATGTAATCACTATCAACATAAAATCCTGCCTTCCTAAAGCAGGAAAATATTGTAGAATTCTTAACTTGCTTCCCAACCAGTACAACCTGATATACCAACCACTAGTAGTTCAAGCTTCTAACTTCCATCTGCATTTGTGTTTTATAAGACAGTAAGCCTATGTCTGCACTCCTCCATGACGTTGTTTGCATATGAAGCACAGTCGTTTTACTGGCAGCACATTAAAAAATAACCATCTTATTTGCATTTAAAACATCTTTTAGGTTGTCGCCTTCAAGATATTTATTAAATTCTGACACCTTCCACCAAGTTGCACTTGTGGCATCAACAATTCTACTTTCACCAAACACAGCCTTGCATGCAAGACTGCCTATTTTTAAAACTATCCAACCAGCCATTAGATGCCATGAAATCTTCTATTCCCAATATTGTAGAAATGTGCACTACACTCTCTCTTTTTCACACCATCCATGGGGATATTTTATGATCTATCATTAAAAACTACTCTTTCAGTAATTCTTCATACTTTGAATTCATGATGTATTTTCTCTTTTCAGAAAAATGTCCGTATTGGTTTGCATGTTTCAGAATTAAATGGCAATTTTACACTACTATGTTCTGCATAGACGCCTGAAATTTCGATGTTTCCAAAGATCAAAACAGATTCATTATTAGGACAACTTGTTCCAGAATTTTTACTTTGCTTAAAATTTAAAATGTTTTTCATCTCATCTTTTTATTGTCAAGTGGGATAAAATTTAGAGTAATTAAGGAAAACTTAACCCATGAGAATCTGAGCTATCTTACTGTTTGACAGGTGAAAACAACAGTTGTCCAACTTCAAAATTGTTTGAAGGTATATATTATTATTATTTTTCTATATGTAGTTTTGATGCAATAAAGCAAGTTTCAATACTTTTTATTATTCAGGAGCCTATTAATGTTATATCTGTTGCATCGAGGCAGGACAAATGATCTCAGATGTTAGTCACCAGTTCCTACACTTTTCACACTTTATCATGTTTGGGTCATTTTCATTCCTCATAATTTCAAGTGACAAGCAATATGAATAGTCTTCCTCCGGTGTTATTACAATGCAAAAGTTACATAGCCAACTCCTTGTTAGCCAGTATATGCATTCATTTCATTACATGAATCTACTCCTGGTAGACTGAGATTATAAGTTCAAGTAGTCCACATTTCCCTAACTAGCGCCCACCATATTGCAAAACTCATTCCCATTACGTGTCTCTTCCATCTTTTTTAAGCACATATGTATGCAATGAAGTCTAAAAAGTTTTTTATGAAGACTGATGTACATGAGTAACTGTTTTAGAATATCATTTTCTTTAATCCAGCACTTAGTGATGTAAATAGTGGAGAAACTGAAAATTTAATCATGTAAGTATGGAGTTCCACATAAATTGGAATAATGAAAAATTTTATGGGACATGATAAAAATGTCTGCCTAAATCCCTTTTGTTATTCAGACACCAAAAAAAAATGTTGATTTTGGAAGAAAAAGGGTAAAATGGTTGGTCTCTTGTCATATTATGCCATTTTATTGTTTTAGTATAAGCCATTTATTTTATAGTATAAATATTAATTCATGTAAAACTCTTCCCTGAATTCCATGCTGGCAAACTTGGTTAATAATTAACCAATTAAGAATATGCCCCATTGGAAAAAATTGATTAATTTGATTTAATTTAGTACTTGTTAAGCAAGAATCAATTTTCCGTTAGCCATTTTATTAGTTGCTATAACAGAAGTAAAGTCAAACACCATATAATTAGTTTCCTTCAACTCTGACTATGTCAGATGGAAGAGTCCCTTTTTTTGGTCCACCATCATAAATGATAAAAAGACATCTGTGAACAAGCTTAATCACTTATTTTACTAAACAAATGTAATATTTACACAAATTATTTTTGGTTAGCGAAGTAATAGATTTGTATTTTGTTCAATAAGGATGAAGTACAACTGGAATTCAGGGAAGTAAATTATAAATACGATGATGAATTTCAAAAGGAAAGTTTGCAATGACATTCACTGAAATCCTACGCAAGATTCTAAGAAATTACACATGCAACTCCCTTTCAAAAGACTGTTCTATAAATATTTTTAGCACAATGTTCATCTTAACACTAAAATACTATTGAAAAATTCTGTAATTTCAAGATTTGGACTCAAAACTTAAGTTAACACTTAAAATAAGAAACCACGCCCCTGTGATTTTCTATATATCTGTTAGTTATTTTAGAGATGTGATAAGCCATCACTGATTGAAAGAACGAGAAGCATCTATGCAAGGCACAAAACTAATACCATTCAAGCAACAGGCATAATCTGAAAATGCCAGACTAAGCCACACTCTCTGGATGTGCCTAAGTGGCAAAGACATATCCACGCTATATATGTATATATATACCTGGATCTGTGAAAGAAGCAAAAAACTAAAATACCAAACTGAGGCCAATGAAACTTCTTGTTCACAAGATGTAATGCTATCTATTTCCCTTGAATTTTTTCTCATGACATTCAGTACACCAACAAATGCACTATCCAGAGACTATAACTTCAATTTCCAAATTTTTTTAAGAATATGATGAAAGCCACCATAGCTGTAGATGTTAACTGCAAGAGTTATTAGCTCCAGTAAAAAATTTCCATAGCATTTTACTATTTGAAGTCAATTCAATTTTTTTAAACCAAATGCTAAAATCAAGAAAAAGAAACTACCAATTCAGGCTAAGTCCATCTGTAAATTTGGAAACAAAAACAAAATTATATATGCCACTTGTGAACATTGTTAATGAACTCACCCTCTCAACATCAAGACCAGAGCCACCGGATCCTCCACTGGATATTCGTCCCTTGCCCTTCCCCTTTTTACAGCCAGTGGAATTGGCACCAACAGTAGATACGGCAGCTGCTGGAGCTCCTGGAGTACTGACAGAGCCAACAGGTACCTTATCGCCAATATGACCACCTTTCTTGGGTTGCAAGTATATGAACTCTTGGGGGAGATAAATTCGGCTGCAAAACAAAAATAACAAAGATGTTCAGCGCACTTTTAAAGAGCAGAAGAATTCAAAGAATTTACGAAAAGTGAAGAATCAGGCGTGATATTGTGGAATCGAGACATAATGAAAACTTTGTTGCAATATCACGCCTGATTCTTCACTTTTCGTACGTAACGCTAGCAACCTGAAGATGATACAGTGTATCGAAACCATGGTCGGCAATAAAGTTTTAACTGTGGAAAATTGCAACAAAGTTTTCATTATTCAAAGAATTTAATTTTAGGTTGAAAGTTTAGGTTTTTGCATTATATGCTAATGATGAACTTTCACACTGGTGGGGTTTACTATGAAATTCCCAAAATATGGTCGGTATGATGCTAAATGTGTTTACATAATTAATGTTGATGCCATTTTGTGTCACCTAGACCTCCCTCCATTAGCTTTTTTATTTTCAGATTCTGCCCAGAATTGAGGAAAATTCAAATTTTAATGGCAAAAATGACTGAAGTTAAGCTCATATTTATTTAAACTCATGAAGCAAGATGAAACCATTTTCTAATACAGACATTATCAAGCATAAGGCTCTCACAGTAAAAACTGGGATAGCTTACACATGATTCTCCCTTTGAAGGTAATTCCAGGATGAGGCAAAAATATATTTTAGAAAACGGTGTCATTTGAGCATTTTTATTAGTATTTTACAAATAAAATATAGCTTTTATTTAACAGGGTTTCTAAGGTCATACAATGACTATAGAAACTTGAGATTTTTGTCAAAATACATTCACATTGCTTCAGGAAAAAAGTACAGTAAACTCTCGACTATCCATGCTAATGTATGCATGATGATGCAAGGATAGTTGAAAACCACTGAAAACCAAAATATGCAGGCAATATGGACATGCTATAAACAGATTCAATTAATTTGAATATAAACAGTTTTTTAACAACAAGCGAGTGTGACTAGGAAACAAATGAACTCTTAATTTCTTTCCTGAGCTTCTTAATTTCCTGAGATTCATTAAGAGTTCCATTAGCAATCCAAAAAATAAATTTTCTGCTTTTTAGCCATTTTTACAACAGTGAGCTAAACCAATCACATAGGCAGGAAAAAACAAACTACTGGCAAAAGATGAATTTTCATAAAAAAGGATCACCGATGTGGATTCGTGCTTGTGACATAATATTGATTAAAATTATGCAGTGTAGATAGTTTAGTGACTTATTTTTTGCACCATAAAACAATTATTTGTTCAACTAAAAGGAAAATATAACATTCTCAGGGATAATAAATGCAAGGGGATAATAGGAAAGTACAGATAGCAAAAAAACTTTGAATAAAAACATTAAATACTGTTGACAACTCTTGATTTGGCAATCAAAATTAACAACTTAAAGAAAGCTGGGGTACTTCAAACTTATTATTTTAAAACGTATATATTGGAGTTGCAAAGTATTTAATTATCATTACAATTAAATTTTAATGCAATTCTGAGGTGCTAAGAAGAGAGAAGAATATGGATAATCCATACACAGATAATTAAGAATTTACTGTACTATTCTTCTCCAAAAATGAATTTCTCACAATTAATACTCACTGATTTATAAACAAAGGATCCTCATGCCGCTTGAAATACATTGGTGGTATTCGAGGCTCTGCAGGAAATTCTTTCATTTCAAAATTGGTGGTTTTTGATACGATGAGGCCCATTGCAAGGTCACATATTGACCAAAGTTTCTGATCATGAAAAATACAAATGATCATTAAATGAATGACAGAAATTACCAAATGAATCAGTGCATTGGAAATGTAGAAACAATAGTTTTGAGAAACTCTACAAACATCAGAAACATATTTTCTACATAGTCAGTACATTTGCAAGAAATACTACATCCCAATTCATACTGGTGTAAAAAATGCAAAGAAAAAAATCTTAAAGTGAAAATATTGACAGACAAAATGTTAAAAAACAGTATTTGATTATTTCATTCAAATTCGGAGTAACAAGACTACAGTTATTCATAACAATATAAATATTATAACTATATTCGGGGGATAAATTTCAGAAGACAAAACTGACAGTAGCATCAAACTTGCTGAACCAATATCATTGGTCATCATTGATTAATCATACCTCCATTAGCTGTCATTACAAATCTGGTTTCAATGAGAATCAGAGAGAATTATGATTAAGTCATTGCTTTACAGCAATTAACAGGCAGCTTTTAACATTCTTTTAATGAATTCCAAGAAACTGCAGGAGATGCCACAGCAGTAACTTTTAACTGAGTCATCTGCTAATATGTATTTCAATGCAACAATTACAGAATGTAAAAATCCTTCGTCTTGATCAGGATTCTAACCCGGATCCCTCGATGTCGGGCCAAGTGCTGTAGCCAGTTAAGCTATCGAGGTTATATCCCAGTCAAGGTGCCAGCCTCAATATCTTAACTGGTTAAAGTGCTCTGCCGGACATCAAGGGACCCGGGTTTGAATCCAGGTCACAGCGAATAATTTTTACACTGAAATTGTTGCATTCTTTAAATGTGTATGTATGTACTTTTTTGTTTTCTTGTGATGTGAGTGTGAGTACTAATCATTTTTCCATTTAAAACCAATTTTTTCCAGGAGTAAATGAAATTCTCTCTCATTTTTATTCACATACTATAACCACAAATTTCTGAAAGCATGCCAGGTACATAGATATTATAAGTTTCAGTATGATTCACAAATTTACATGAATATTCTGAAAATTGTTAATTTTAGAAGTAATAGTGGTACAAAAAACACTTTTAAAACGGGTGGAAATTAGAAGTATACCTGTCAAATGTATGACAAATAATGGAAATTTTGAATAATATGAAACATAAAAAATGCATCTATCTGTGTTATATGATCCACAACACTTGTAGTTTTTAGGGGAGGCAACCGAGAGCTGAGGACATATCCACCATTAGGGATGGACAGAAGTGGATGAAGGGAAAAGAGGATTTGTTCTCTAGTTGTGAATCAAAATAGATTTTGATCAACTTTGAACAACTCCCTGGAAGTTGAGCATTTAAGGAGGACCATTTTTGGTTACTTACATAATTCATGTTGTCATCTCCTGACCTAAGGGCATCGACATGCATTTTCATCCGCTCCACCAGCGTCTTATAGAAGCTAAAGCAGTAGCCATCATTTCTCGTCATGAGAGGCTCAAGAACAAACCATAAACTCTGGCGAGCACGTTGAAGTTGCGTATGATCATCATAAGATGTAAACTCAGGGTCATGAGCCAGGACAGGTACAGCAAAAACCAGCATATAATCTGGCATTATGTGAGGCAGCTGATCAGCTGCTTTGTCAACTGGATTTAAAAAATAAAACATTATTACAAACCTATTATGATAGTAATTAATTTCTAAATTTTCTAACCCCTTAATGTGTATTCATTTAAAAAGAGATAAAGTGATAATATGCATTCAAAGCAACCTAATCTCACCTATGATATTCAAAAGTTATGAATATGACCAACATGTCAATCTACATATATAAAGACTATGAAAGAAAACATGGATCATAATATGGCATACTGAATTGGAAGTTAAATACTGTCTATAATATAGGTCATTATTATTACCATATTACCACTTACAGTAGGTTTTGGATGGACACATGCAGAACTAAAATATTTTGCTTTGCCTCTCCCAGCAAAACACAATCTGATAACCAACTCTAAATCAGACCCTTCTTCAATCCCACATACTTCATTCCGCCTTTCATTCTGTTCAACATGCCTAATCCTTTTCTTACCCCTTCCTTGCGTTATCCTTTCCATCAAGTCTTCAAAATCCCACCGCCAATCAAAATACTCGGCATCTATCATTCCAGCCTCCTTTGGATTTCTCCAAACAATCCCCTTTCCTCCACCACCATGCCTAATATGCCCTTATTTGTCCTCCTTTCCATTCATCACTTTTTCCATCCATTTCACTTTTTCCATCCTTCACCATACATTTTAAATGTCTCCAATCTATAACTATTATCTTGTTTCAATGACCATGTTTCATTCTACACTGTGCAAAACTACAGGTATGCTCCATATCAAAGTTTACACTAATCTTTTCTTAACATCCATAGTCAAAGTCCCTGCAGTCAACTCCCAACCTCTGGTAAAAGCTTCTCTGCTGAATGCAGTGCTTTTTCTAGCACTCCTACTGCTTTGACCGTTTTGGTCCAAAACACTTTCAAGATAAGTAAACTTCCTTCTGCTCTAGTTTGTTACCTCTAATTTTAATGTTTAAATAATCAGCATAAAATGAATTATAGACAATAAAAATCACATAGTTAATAGGATGATGATGATGAATACAGGCCTTGACTATAGTATAAATATCAATATAAGTATATAACAACGGTAAGTATGACACTCCACACATGAAGCAAAAGCATAGTATAGATACTAAACTAAAGAAGATCAGTACATTTTCTTTCAAAGAATTTTCACAAACCCAAGGCTCAAAGAGTACAAATCCAGTCTTTTAATTTTTTAAGCATGCAATTTTCTTTGAACAAACACCCCTCCTACAAAATGTTGAAGGAGACAAGATACAAAGTGTTCCATAGAATAAAGCATGGATGTGAAATCACAACAGATATGTTGCCTCACTGTTATATTTGATAAGTATAGAATTTATTAACCAGCCACAGAATGAAAGCTCTATTAATTTTACGTATCTGCATACATACACACACGTATCATGTTGAATGGAAGTTGTGAAGACTGAAATTTTTGCTAATACGAAACAGCGATGGAGAACTAGTAATTTGATATAATATAACTTTAGTAAACTAAAACTAATGCCTTTTGTTCTTTAAAAATATGAGCTCCTTTGTAATTGAGAAAAAAATCACCTTGTACTAATATTTACCTTATCCATAAGAGAGTATGTTGCTGCCTACTTTTAATAAATAACCTTTAAAATACCCTTTTAAAATCTAATATCTCTAGAAAGTATTATTAATTATTAAATTGGAAAAACTAAGGGAAAATTCATTGATTTTTGCAAAATATAGAACCATGTGTAATTTTGAAGTCAATTGCACATAAAAGCAGGTAATTTTGCATATCTGTTAACAAATAGTTAATGTGGGGAAGATATGTTTAAAATATTAACTACCGTTTCAAAGTCATCTTTCTTTAGTTTGCATTGTTTCAGTACTTTCAATCAGTTCAGATCAGTTATTTTAAGTTTTTAACTGAGATTTAAGGGAAAGAGCACATCTATACAAAGAGAAACAATATACAGAAGACACAAATACATAAAAACTCACATTAATTTATGCAGAGAAAAATGGTATACAAAATTATTTCAGTAATAACAAGTGAACTCTCATTGTTTAATAATAAACTGGGCACAGTAGTGAGGTAGACAGCCACTTTGATGGAAAATACCAAAATCCAGATTTGCACTCACCTCCTCCAGTCATGGTGATAGATTTTATGTATTCCCTTCTCTTGTTGATATCTGCCACCATGTTAAGGCGCACCTGAGTCTTTAACCTTCTGTCTGGTTCCTGTCCAGCCAACACATAGTAACCCATGAAATCCAATGGTAGGCACTTTTGTGGGATTCCTCTGCTGAGGCCTTTGTGAAGTTTATTTGCAAATGTTTCCCTAACATTCAGAACTTCATCCTGGAATTGAAAATGTATTTCAAATTTTTCCAGCATACAGCATATGCAGCAATATAAGCAGATAATTATGAAGCAAACAACCTAAATTTTAAAAAGTCACCAAAGTTCTTTATTAGGATATTTGTTGTGCTATGCTAGCGAGAAAATCAAATTACTTCAATGGTATTGGGTTCAACCTTGTGAACATTCATCTTGAGAAATAAGAAAAACGTTTAAAAATTCAGCAAAAAAACCTTCACTTTTCACCTTTTAAAATTCACCTTTTAAAATTCACCTTTTTTTTGGTGAATTTTAGGAAGTTTGTCCTATTCCTCAAAATGAAAATAGATCTCTTTTAAAATAAAATATTATTAAAAGGGAAAACTTACATTCATGAGTAATGACAAGTTGTAGAACTGCTCTGCTGTAAACTGGTCACCAACTCCTTTTTGCTCACACACTTTTAGCATGGAACAACCAGCAGCCAAACGAAGCCATGCCATCTCAGCTTTGCTGAAAACAATAAAGTAATACGTGAACATTACATGTATGTGTACTGCTATGATTCAAGTCGATGAAAACAAAAACCATGAATATCCCATGAAATGTCTTCATTTACCTTAATTTTCCCTCTTCTAAAAGATCTCCACGGTGGCTAATGAAAGCACTCAGCATTCTATATGTCTTCTGTGCCGACATTATATCAGTCTTTAAACCTAAAAGCCACCTGGCCATCATTTTCATTCCTTCAATCTGCAATTTAAGACATGCAAAGTTATAATTTTTTATAACTATGCTCAGTTAAAAAGGAGGGAACAAATACCAAAATGTTTTTTTTGTTACCCAGGTAGTTTTGTTATGAATGACCAAATATATTAATCCCATTGAATCAGTACTACAAACTTTATGAAATAATAAGCTGTTTCTCCAACACTTACAAATATTTGGAAACGTACAAGATGTAAAATATCTAAAAAAAACCTTCAGGTATTACCTTAGTACCTTATTAATTCTTATTTACTCAAACAAGGTTGTTAATATTAATAACACGATCAGGGTCATTGTGTAAGGTAAGGTGATGAGCTAGACTGGTAAAAACCTTTTACCTTGAATATGCTCTTCTGAAATGTACCATATGCCACAGTCCTTGCATCTTATATGGCCATCAAATACAGTAATTCACACCTACCAACTTCACAGACAAAAATATTATACCGCCATGATTTTTTGAGTTTATTTTTATTTTTTTAATATATTAACCTAACCTAATAGGGATACACTAGTTCATCAAAATGCAACAAGTTCCTGTTTAAGGGCTTAATGTAACCATTTCAACTACCTGATGAAGATAAAAACAGAATTAGAGTGAATAAGAATTCATAAAATAGAAAAAAAAAGTAGTTTCTGGCAGTATAGTAGTACTATAGGGTTAGAAATTCCAGTTAGTTAAGAAAAGCCTATTGCCCTCACTTCTTTGTGTCAGTTAGTAGACAGCACATCACTGAACAGCATTCAGTTTGTGGTTAAAGAGGAAGGGAACAAAATGAAAACCAGAAAATAAGTACTTAACTTTCTTGCAATTTAATATAGGCACTTACCCTTTTGCCCCTAATTAGAGACATCTACTCCATAGGTTAAGGAGGCAGTTAGCCAAGAACATGGGACATGGGAGAACACAATACGGGGAGCTGAATTGTTAACCAAGAAGGGAGACAAGAGTTCTAGAGGAATGGATGAAGGGGCTATGCCACACACAATCTCCCTCCAGTGGCAAACTCACATTTAAGGAAAAAGCAAGCTATTTGGGTTGTAACATTTCAATGAACTGACAATAGTGAATGTTACAGTCCCCTGTTGCACCACTGGTAGTAGTCTGAACAATGCTTTTGGCCAATAAAACAAAACATATATCTATTAAAGGTACATTGTAGTCCAGAGATAGAGCATTAGGACTATGACCAGAGGGTCTGGGTTCACTTCCCAAGCATGCCTCTCTGTACATGCTCAGGCTCATCCGAGATGTGTGATATTTCAGATACCAGAACTTCCTGGGAAACAGGCAGCACAGGGAGAAGACCAGTCCCATTTCACATGCTATTGGGCTTGATACTGGCTAAACTCTACCATAACCTACCAAACTGACCTTTGGATTGATTACTGTGTTAATGGCTATATTTAGCCAGGCACATGAACAGCCTCCATTTATTATAGTAAGTATTATGAAAATTGATCCACACTGGCCAACACAGCGGTCTCTGAAACATCTCTATGAATGAATGAAGTCCAGGCAAAGCAAAAACAAAAGAAATCAATGGCAGAACATACCTTACACCTCGTCTCCTCTGGAAGCTCATCTTCAACACACCAATCTTCATCCATAAAATGTTTACGCTCTCCCAAATCTTTCATTAAAAGGTCCTTTACAATCTATGAGAATAAGAATAATAGATTTTAAAAATAATTCACTTTTATGCAGTTGAATAATTTCAATAGTTAGACTCAACAGCCAAATCAGAGTACTTTTAGTACTATAAATAAAAAATTAAATTTATAATTTTTAACATCTAGACATATATCAAAATCACTCTGTAAAACATATGATTTGACTACTATGGGTGTCCAGAGACCATGAATATTTTAATAGTTTATATTCAACAATTTTCTACAAAGCATCTCTCTCAAATATGTTTAAGATGTTTTTTCAGTTGGCTAATTATTAGTTTATTTAGTACTACCAGTTCCGTAAATTTTTAGTATTAATGACAGTATATTATAACTACAGCGATTAGCAACATCTTTGGCTATAATATCCCTGAAGTTATAGGAAGTAGCCAATAACTGATTATAACAACATTATTGGTAATAAGAACTTGCTATAAAATGATTTTTTAGTGGTTGAAATAACTTATTATATTGAGAGTCCACTGTACAGACAGAAGTCACCTTTGCGAAAAGTATATGAAAAACCACCAAGACTGCAGATATATGATTGCAATAGGTGGGATGAAAGCCCAAGTAATTCGATAAATCAATACTACACTAAGCCTATTACAAAATAATTATTTATTCAATTATCAATTTGTGACATTTATGAAATAAGAATACTTTCACAATATACAAGCTGGTCACCCAACAGTGAAAATTTAGAAAAGGATAAATGCTTTTTTAACCATTAAACAGATGCCCACCTTCATTAAAACATTACCCAATTTTTGGTATACTGCAAATGTTTCAAAAAGTAACTTCAAATTTGCTTAAACCTCTTTTTTCTTTGCCCTTTTCCACCACATCAATTGTATTATTTTACCAAAGTTATTTATTATTGTGAATCTGGTATAATATCCACTTCACCATATCAGGCCAGGCTAGCATATTGTTGTTATAGTGTTGGTTTCCAAAAATATTCATATGCAATAATTTTAATTAATAAGCTATTAGAAACCAACAAATTACAATAAAAATATATTATAGCTTCTTTAAGTACAATAAGGTTTCACTGTTTGTACACAATTGGCTTCATTATAACTGCTAAAATTGAAAAGATATCAAATTTTATAAACATACCTTTCTAGAAACAATATTTTTAATTTGGATTGGGAATTTATCAGGTAGGTTATATGCTATATGCCCCAAAGAAACAATGGCAGTTCGATAATATGGAGATGTATGAGTCAGGTTCTCCTTCAGTTTCTGAAAAATGATAACAGTTTACTATGATTTTTAGCATAAAAAATTCAGTAAATACATCATATGACACTGAGTAATCAAGGTCCACACTGAAATAGTCAAGACCATATTTTCAATCTAAAATATATCCATATCAGAGAACTAACTAAAAAAGAACTAACCTCTAGGATTTCAGTAAAAACAAGATCCTGATTATTTACAATATTGACAAAAAGGCAACGGATGGCTTGTTTTGCTTGCTTTGGTGTTCCTGTTTCAGCAAAATTCTGGCACAATGGAATAAGCACTTTTCCTATGTCTGGAAATGCTTCTCCTACAGAAATAACAAAGGATTAAAGCATTAAAAACAGAATGAAAAATAAGACCAATAAAAACTAGGTTATGGCAGCTAACAAGCTTCACATTCATATTTGAAATTAGGTACACATGATCCAATTAACTAATGTTTTCAAAGATGAAACAACATTTATTTTTATGAGTAACCTTTATCAGTGAATCAATTCTTTATCATAAATTTTCATGACAATTTGGGCTAAATAAAAAATTCATTGGCAATTAGTTAATGATAATCTTCATTCAAATTACTACTCCACTGTTATTAGTTCAGAAAAATCTTGATTTAACTACACTGCTGTAGACCATAAAATCCAATGATATGTAAAATTAAAATAAACTTGTAACCATCATCAGTCATGGTTATGGCTTGAGGCACGTTCTAAAATAATAATACCATAAGAACATAGAAGATGTCAGCCAGGACTATTCCTGTTAACAGACTCTTCCGGAGAATATCAAATTATAAAAAAAAATGTACAAAGTAACATAATTAATTATTCTACTGCACATTCATTTTCAACATCCCCATCAAGCCAAAAATGTTCTGTGCATCTAAAATACTTGCCGTTAATTCTTTTCAAAACAAAAAATCAGAATTAGAATAATTTGACAGAAAAACAATTGGATCTTGTTTATAACCAGATCAAGATGAAATTTATATTCTTTTAACTCCATTAATGGCATGTATAAGTTACAGCTCATTGTAGAAACTACTTACCAATTGGTTTGTACTTTCCAACAAATGTCAACACAGAGAGCACCAGCGGTGCAACTAGTTCTTCCTCAATTGAGAGGAAATTAAGGAGGTGGGTAATTACATCTCTATGCAGAAAATGGGATGGGAATACAAAAGACAGCACCTGAAATAAAGTAAATATTAATGGTTAGAATTATTGTGAATTTAAGGAAAAATTGTCAAATACTTCACTCGCAGAAAAGAAAAATGCTATATGAATATGTAGGATGAGTAATTAGTAATATAACTATATAGGGAGTCTAATGCATGGATTGGAAAATAGAGGTGTGCAGATGTAGAAATTTTGATCATAATATTCTATAAAACATACTAAAGTTATATTCGAAAATTAAATTAATTTGACCAAATGAATTTTCTCAAATTAAGGTACTTTTCAAATCAGCATGATAATATATAATAAGCACTTACATAAAGAAGCTTCAGACCTCGTTCCCCAGCCGTTCCAGGATTCAAGCCTATTTCTTCTATTAGAGGGCCTCCCTTCAAGCATTGCTCAACATAGCCAACCAGGATCTATTACAAAAAATAAATGTCCGTAAAATCGAAGGAATTAATTTCATAAAATAAATGCATTGATCAAGAAATATTAATATGCTCATATTATGATCTTAAGACAAAAATGCCCAATCAAAAAATAATCAGTGATGTGAAGATAGAATAATAAAAAAAAGGGGCTTATCATGAAAATAATGTTATGAATAGTTCATTGCATAAGGCTCAAGGGCTGATCACCGAACAAAATATACTTCCAAATTCTCATAGGCCATTTTAACATTGCTGCAGCAGCTGATGCTAGAGATTAATGGGTATAATAGAGATGGAAAATGACAAGGGATTAGGCTGATGTACATGATGATTTGGCTCATATAATAACTGAATATGTTTTTTCATTGTCTTTGAGTGCAAAAGACCATTTGATTGCAGGTGGGCTACCTAACCTTCCAAGTTCAAAGCAAGCATCGCAATATGATGGTTAACCTCCTCCCCACAAGCAAGGGAATGTCAAATCACTCATCACCAAAGGTATATACATGGACCCTAGATTCTCCAAGTATTACATTTGTAACTTCACTATATAGCTCTTAAGTGAAATCTAGGAAATGGAACAACGAGAGTGGTCCGAAAAATTTCAGTCCTCAGCATGAAGACGACAGCAAAAGTTGGGGAATGTGTTTGTGCATGAATAGAATGGTACTCACCAAAATTTAATCCATTTTGGATACTCAGTAACTTGATAATCATTTGGGTTTTTGTGAAAATGGAAAAAAATTGAGTGCTGTCATTAAATATTTGTTTATGAAAGGCAATATGCCTACATAAATCAAAGATGAATTGCATGCTGTGTATGGGGACTGCAGCATCATTTATGACTGTGAAATTTTGAGATAGATTTGTACAGAGGGGCAGAGAGATTTGACAGCAAAAATGACATAATTCAAGAAGTAGAACAATTGTTTTGATGCAAAGTTCTACAATGACAGCCTTTAAATGGTCAAGTAATGTTGGCAGAAATATTTAACTCTGAATGATGACTACGTAGAGAAGTCTTAAGAATAATAAAATGAAGTTTCTATCACAATTTTATTTTAGTAACAAATATAAGTTTATGACACCACCTCATATACAGTTAAAATTATGACTCATGAAGATACTTCAATGTGTAAATAATTTACCCCATATGAAATTCAAGATTAACTGTAAGCAAAATAATTGGAAGAATATAGTATTTTTGAAGTGTTGCTTCCAGTGATGTATGTCAGAATGAAATAAAAATTATAGCTTGAAAAAAAGTTTGGGCATGAATGTGTGTGTGTGACCTATGACCTACACTGAGACGGAATAAATTAATACTCACCTTCAAAGCCTCTTTGTCCACCATTACAGATGAAATACGTTCTAACAGCATTTTTACAGTGTTGTAATACAAATTTGTCATCACTGGTTGGCCAAGCTTCTTCAATATTTGTGTCTGAAATAAAAAAAAATGTTTAAAAAAGACTCGAAATTATCATGTACAATGAATTTTGTTAAATATTAAGTAATTTAATGAAATTTATCATTTTCATCAAAAAAAAGGAATATTCAAGAGTTGAATTCTTTGAACAAATGATTTTCTTTTTTGCTTAGTAAAAAAAGTCAATATTTTTTAAATGCAAATGAGTGATTTTGTAGACAGAAAGTCAACTTCGAATATTTCATCTGATGAAACTGAATCTGATATTTCTTTAACAAACAGATGGGTGGTAATATTTTATAAGTATGACCAGCATATCACTCATATTTAGTTTTCAATATATGACCAAATGTAGTTGAATTTAATTTTAAAAATTTAATTAATATTCCACTAATACATGAAAAATTTTGAACAAAATATTGCAACATGAAACAATATTCCTGACAAATAATTGTAACATTTCAATCAATATTCCATTTGTACACTTGAAATTATGAACAACCTATGGCTACATGAAACATACTTCACGAGTTCATTTAAATACCACACATTTTCCTGAGATGTATTTGAAATAGACAACTAATTCATCCCATGCAATTTCGTGACTCTACACATACACAAGGTGTGTTATTTAAGTAAGTACCATTATGAAATTTGGCCACTGCATTTGTGCCGTAGTCAGCATTAAGCACATGTATGCTGTGTACCTAAATCTGTCAGGAAGTCACAGACACAGTTTTGGAAACTTTCAACTGTGTTAATGTTTGTTTGTGAGTATTTAAAATGCCCATTGAACTGCCTATAGAGAACCAACTGTGAAATACTTTGCTGTGATTCGCTTACTTAGTGCTTAAGGCATGAAGGTGTTTGGAATTCATTGCCAGATCAGTGAAGTTTATGGAGAAAATATTATGAATGATGGAATGTCAAGCAAGCCCCCAAGTTCAACTTATAAGAGTATGCTCTGATAGAACTAATTTTGCACATCCCTCTATTAATATGGTAATTATATGGTTATTTGCATTAAACTAATTTAATATTTACCACAGTGTCAGCACATTCTTTGCAGCCAACATCAGGATTGACCACCACTTCCATAGCTCGAAGGAGTTGTGGATCCTGAGTAAGGTGCACAGAGAACTTCTTAATGAATTCCTGCGCCTTAACGGAGTCAGGAAGGAACTTAGAGAGGAAGTTGATGCGTGCTGCTAGCTCTCTGTCTCTTTCAGCTGCACCAGTTTCATTAGTTTCAGTAACAGAAGGCAACCTTTTGTGGAGCTCCACCAATTCTGCCACATTCTTACGAACCCTATACAGAATTAAAAGAATAACACTCAGAAAAATTTAGAACAAACACAAAATTCACAGAATATAAAAAAGTGATTCGAAAAAAAAAACTGAAAATTTTATTTATATTCTTTCCTCTTATGTTAATCAGAAATGTTTAAATATTTTAGAAATATTGCAACAAATCAATTTCAAGGAATGAAAATCATTCCCATTGACGGGGATTGATTGGCGAATTGATTGATTGATTAGCAAATGACTACACTCTGAAATTCTTGCATTGTAATTCACATTTAGCAGATGACTCCATTTAAAGTTACTGTTGCGATCTCCTGCAGTTTCTTGATGTTGCAACGTATGTTTAAAATTACCAAAATTCCTCGAGGTCTACATAACCTCAGGCAAACAGCAACATACAGATAGCTCAAGATGTTATGACACAAGATTATAATTATGAACGCAAACTTACGCAAGTTGATGCTTTTGTAATTCAATGAATGCCTTGGTGGCATTCTCATCAATGGTGCCAAGAAGATAGTATAATTTTTTCATTCTCTCCTCAGCAGGCAACTGATATGGCACAAGGCATGTGTTTAAAAGTCTTTCAACCAATAACCTTGATGAAAAAAAAAGAATTAGAATATAAAGTAAATCAGCCATTTTATTAAATGCACAATTTATAACTAAAATTAAAAGTTTTTGAGCCCCTAAAGCTTGAAGACTCATTTTTATTTTGCATTCAAATCACATCCCTAACATGAGCACCAAAAAGGTAGATGATAAATGTACGGTTGGACTGCAGTTATACAAATATAAATGTAATGCCTAGTTATCATGAAAATACTTTCTAAGTATGACTAACCTGGAAGTTATTTACAAAATTTGTTAATGGAATCACAAGTGCTGTTACAGATACACTCTGTGGAAATGATAATTTAGATGCATACATAGCAAGCTATCAAGTTTAAATTTTCTTTTAATTGAAAACGATTTGGTTAAAAACACAACAAATAAAAATGGAGCAGACATTTTATTTATGAAAAATATTATAGTATTGAGATACAAACTAAAACTAAAGAGCAAAAATAACTATGATTCCCCAAAATAATAAGTCATGCAATATCTATCAAAAGTCCATCCATATGAATAGAGAAAATCTGAAACCCTATCATTGGTTTGAAGGGCCAGCAGATACTTAATCCTGCAGTACATGAATTTCACAACACAGGAGTGATGCACATATGTTACTGATCTGGTAAGATTCAGAAATATGTTTTTTTTTCTTCCTTCTTTTGCAGTTCTGATAGTTTAACTAAACATCAGTCTCTTTTACTAGCCAAATTCATTTAACCCTAACCAAAATCATCAGCAAGCTGGCTGCATGTGATGAAATCAAGGTAATAAACCAAGTATTGAGATTCTAATGTACATCTTCTGCTACATAAATCAAGAGAGATATTTTTCTGAGCATTAAGAAATAAATGACTCTTATTTTTCATTATTACACATACCTGTCATCCATTCCAGTCATATAATACCCATGAAGTATTTTGTCTTTGATCCATGTAACAGCTTTCTTAGTTGCCTCTGGTACATCTGGGTTACTGAGGTGCTTTTTATATATCATCGCTAAACCACACATGGCTTCTTTTCTTATTTTGAACTAAAAGATTGAAGGGTAATGAAATGTATTACAGATAAATGGCAGTTACATATTAATTAAGCATATAAAATAAATATAATTTATGGCATTTCCAACAACAGTAAAAGATTAATTATCCAGAACTCCTAAGTGTATACAAACAAGAGATAATTCCCAGTGAAAATAAACATTGGCAATCAATTGGTCAATATACCTGACACTTTCAGGCTTCACTTCATGGAATTGTTTGAGTCACATGAATTTGTAATTTTACAGACTTCATTTTAAGGTACAATGTGTTTCACCAACTTGCAGCATCATCATGTAGTACCTGATGCTGCCGTGCTAGTCAATGAAATGCGTTACACATTACAATAAAGTCTGTAGAAAATTACAAACTCATTTCATATGGACATGAACATTGACCTTATTTTTTTATGGAAAAATATTTGGCTTATTGGAAAAATGCACTATAAAATTGTAACATGTAATTAACAAATGTGCCAAGGTGACCATTGGATAAGGAAGAACAAATAAATAGAAAGGGCATGACACTATTCATTTTTTTACAAAATGTTATTCTCTTCCAAACTGAATATTCATTAAAATGATAATTTCATTATACATAAAATTGATCATTAAAATTTAGCAAAATTACTTAAAATGACAATTTTTAAAAAAATGGAGAAGTCTTAATCTTGACATTTTTGAATTTGCAGGATGAGAAAGTCCAAAATTCCAAATTTATATTACCAAAAGAATAAACTTTACAGAGAAGTTTTATGCATCATGTCAACTGAGCTCATTCTAATTAACACACTAACCTGTTTGCAATTGCCTCACATAAGTTACCATTCAAAAATTATCTCCGATCCTTACAACCAACAAATTTCTTACTTTTTGAAAATCCAATTTTTCATTATGTTACTAGACTTGAACTTATCCCCATCTTCTACAAGTTACAAGAATTATAACTATCCATATCATTACATTAACATTTTTAAAACAAAAGATTGCATGCCTGAAGGTTAAACACCAAGTCACAATTTTGGCAAAATGTTTTTCTGGTGGTTTATTCCTTAAATAATAGCAATCCTAGCAGTATTTCTCTCTATTAGTCATGATTGGTATTATAGGTAATATTACTACTAAAAAAATTGTGGTGCCTCGTTCAGGGACCAGGTTCATTGCCAAATATCTCACACTTTAAATGCATGTATGTAAGAGAAATTACTAAGTCATCTTAAAGCTTGAATTTAGTTTACATACTTTATTCATTTTTCTATCCGGTAGTGGTATCAGAGACATGTACTCTATAAAAAAATTCCAATCTTATTAATAAATACTTTGTAGACAATGGAGGCTTTAAATCCTGATGGACCTTTCAGTCCCCCTCCCTAAAACAGAAGTGAATGAAGACAATGACATCTGAACATGCATCCCTTCCATTGAGCAAATCAAATGCATTCATGGAACAACAAGACATTTACAACTGCTCCATAGTAAATATGTACTTCTAATGTTTGAACTATTGCCAAAAATGGCTGAGGGCATAAAAACGTGACATTTAAGAATGTTCAGTAGCAAGTTAGGTCTCCTCAGATTAAATACACAGTCTCTCCGCTAG
Organism: Hetaerina titia; assembly: GCA_037158775.1. NCBI lineage: Eukaryota > Metazoa > Arthropoda > Insecta > Odonata > Calopterygidae > Hetaerina > Hetaerina titia. The sequence goes on from CM073771.1 coordinate 40,237,727, forward strand.
ACCTGAAAAGGTTCAAAGCAATGAACTAAATAGTTGTTTACATTGTACACACAGAATAAGAAAGGATGCTATGTAAGTAACTCAGATAATAAGTTCATAAAACTTCTCCCTACGATCAGCTCGTATGGTTCTTGATTACTTCATGAAGGTCATGGATTATCAGTGACACCCACTAGGCTAACTTGAGTGCTGTAATAGGCCTAATTGAGTTTGGCTATGCTTTTTTCCACATCTTGCTTCCCCAGCACTTGGATTCAATGCCTCCTCCAGATAACAGACACTTTCTACAATTCTGAACCTTTATTTAGCTATTCAAATTTATTTTTCTAATCACCATTCTCTTTCAGTGTAAAGACATCAAAATATTGGGACCAATAAGATCCAGGACATTCCAGATAAATATTCTTTTATTGTCATACATTGGCTTGAAATCCATTTAAAATCTGGAGCCAAGTTCCAAAAATTACCTCTCTTTTCCACTCACCTTCTTATCCAATGTTCTTTCCTTGACAAAATCTAGCAAATCTTCACTATCAGACACCACAGAAAAATCCCTCCGTGCAGTCGTCACAATTGCCATGACCACCTCATAACGAACAGTCTCTTCTGAATCATGCTGACGTAACTTTAGGGTTTCGGTTATGTCACGTCTCAATTCTGGATGATTTAGTAGGAAATGCATGGAATATTGTACACACTTGTTCCGAATTGCTACACTAATGTCATTGAACCTGAAAAAATTTTTGAGCAACACTCAGATGAGTCAGAAATCCACAACATAATCCAAGTGTATTGATACCATGCAACATTTCCCCATTAAATTCAAACTGGAAAAAAAAACAATACCTTCCAAGGAAAGCTTGCCACAACTGGCGATGATGTATTGCAAGGGTTGAATCTTTCTCAGAGAACATTCGAGCTAAAAGTGACACTGACCCCATTCTCTCACTCTCTTCTGTACTTTTGAGTTTGAACTCTAACTGTGGAAGTACTGATAACAGAACACTTGGACAGATATGGTTTAACTCGTAGATTAGGTCATACACCTTGCGAGAAATTCCTAGTTTCTTCTCTTCTCGTCCTAATATCAACACATGGTTGAAGAACTAATAAAAAAAAAGAATGAGATTTAAATGAATTTCACCAAATCATAACTTCAATACATTCAAATATTTGCAAATAAAAACCAAAAAGCAATAAAAAAATATTCCATACAGTTTGAATGTAAGGTTCTAGAGTGTCGCTGCATTTCACAACCAACTCTTTGGCCAGCAAATAGGCATTTTTACGTTGTGATTTGTTTGGTTCCACAACATTCATTAGAATGATATCAAGAAGTTCATTTGACACCACGTCGGACTCGGTAATGACAGGGCACAAAACATCAAGCATAAAACTCTTCACTTTTCCAGAATGTTCGTCACTAATTGGAGAAGAAGCTGTGATTAGTATCAATTGCAACTGTGACCAAATTCACTCACTAGTTATCCTTTTAGTACTTACTTCACAATTTTAAACATAAGGGAAAATAGAGCACAGAAAATTTCTTGACAGTCTTCCAATTCAAAGCACATATTGAAAGACTTGACATAGGCTAAATTCTCCAAGAGGTAAAAGTAGCGCTTGAATGCAGGATCCTTGGGATCCTTCAGCCCCGCCAACTGCTTTATCAGGAAAAGGAAAATTGTCTGCAAAAATAAGCAGAGAATATCATTTTAGACAAAATGATTTAACTACATATACTGTATAACATACATATACATACATCAAAACATCCTGTTCACAACCAAAAGAGCTAGTGCCTATATTGCTGATGTTGCATGAAATTCACTAGCTCCTTAATACATTATGTATGCATAAAATATCTGAACATGCCATGAAATGGCCACCTGTAACGGCATTATTCTCTATGAGCCATCATTTGTACTAATGTGTCATTGTATATGATCATTTCCTTGCATCATGGAAATTTTCTGACTAATTGGCTGCTCACAGGTCTTGGAAATGTAAATAACATACCACATAGGTTGGCAAAAACTTCAAATTGCAGAATTAAATATGCAGGAATTTTAAATGTTATTTTTTTTAGCATTACAACAGGAAACAAGTCACTTAATTTGATGTTGCTGGGGCAATTTTTGTGCTTAATCAACATTAAATAAGTTGGCTCTTAACACGGATGTTATGAAAACATTCTAAAAAACTTTCAAGTAATCCAGAATATCACTTATTTTTTAAAACTTGTGGTTAATCTTGAACCAGTTCCTTAAAGGTGACAGTTGATAAGGGACTTCCAGGATCTATCCAGAGACTAAACCTAAATCATTAGTTCCAATTTTTCAATAATTTTTATCAATACACAGAGTATTATGAGATAGAGAACAATTTCCACAATAAGATTTTCCCCATACATTCATTCCAAGCTACATGAAAGCAAGCATGCCACTTTTTTGCAACATGTGCTACAGTCCACCTAAAGCTGTCAAGCTGTGAACTTACCCAAAGCTGGACATAGAAAAAAAACTGAAGATAAAACTTTTTGAGGTTAGAACAACCAATTATAGATCATGAACTAACCATACCCTCTATCCCAAAGAATTAGCCACAGAGTGAAAAATGTTTCAACTGCATCTTGTCCAACCATCTCAAAAATCCTACCAAGATTTCCCAAAAACATAATTTTTAAAATCAAAATCACACTAACTTGAAAGAAAAATAAAAACACTCACTTTGACCTGCTCAGGATCCTTGTATGGTGCCTCAGGGGCATATACCCGGAGGACATCAGCAATACAGCATGCAATGAGCAATTGAACATCGCGACTTGGATGCAATAAAAAGTAGTCCTCAGCCAAATGCAGGGCAAGTGGTACGTATTCTTGGTAGGCACCTTCATCTTGCCCCATTGATTGGAAGGTGTGAGCCAGCGTCTAATCCCGTACAGGTATCAAGTGCAAAGGAACAAACATGTTACACAACATCAAAGCAATATCACCCAACAAACAGCATACAAAATCATACATAAATCATTGACCTTTACAGCAATACCCCAATGATGGAGAAGCCTATAGAGTAGGCTACCACTGGCAATTACATTGTACTTAAAATAATTTTATATTATGTTTTTCTTCGTTTGACCTTGTGTCATTGCAAGACTTTGTAGGGAGATCTTCAAGAGTGTGAATTACGTTCTGTCTAAAAATATTTGGAGTTACAGGAGGAATGAGCTGAAAAATGTTCCACAAACACCCTAAGATATCTCCAGCATCAAACAGCAATAGAGATTGTGTCATGCAGTAAATGTTTTTATGTAATCCATAATCCTGAAATAAACACCAAAGGGCTTGCCAATAAGCATCTTAATAGCAGAAAGTACAACAGAATGCACAAAAAGTCTCATAAAACACACTGCTCACATAACAAATATGCATGCTTGAATTAAAATTTTTCCTTTCAAGGCTAAGAAAAAACCATTGACATATAGAGGAAACAGGACAAACTCATGCAAGATACAACTACTGTCAACCTAACATATGATCAGGTTATAAAAAAAGAAACAAGAACTGATTTTGTATTTCAATTCTCACACACTTTCCTATATGGCATCCTCTTTAAGAATTAGTCAACTGCTCAAGTTCTTGTAATCTGTTTTCAGGCTCAACTTAGTGCAAATCCATTATCACTGAACTAAAAAAAAACAATGTATCTTTCCACCAAATTGGTGAAAAGATACATTGCATGTTTTTTTTTTACTGTTCAAGTTTTCTTCTTCATTTAAATTTTAAGGTGTATTGATGACCGAGGTAATTTCTACTTCTTGATTTTAGCTTACCAAAACTGAAAAGTAACAGGTAGAAAGCCTATGTTGCTGCTATACAGCCAGATAGCCAATTGCAAGGTTACCATACCCATAAACAATAATCCAAGCATTTTAATTATTTTCTGGGTAATTGAGAGACTCAAAATATTTCATCGCTAATTTTAGTGCACATACTGCAAATTTAATACCATATTATGTGCTACCCCAATAACTTCACTTTTTACAACCCCAAATCAGTCGGGAGGAAAATGTACCACCCTTGTCCAAAATATATGCGAAATATTCACATATATTTTCTGTGACCCTACAAAAGAAACATAGAATTTGGCACTTTCCTATAACAAAGGGTGCCCCAAGAAGATCACAATCACGAATGGTAGTTTACGCTCATATCTGGTGATTTTTTAATTAGCACAATGCAATTTGGCAATCAGTCAGTTAAACAATTAATATTTAAAATTTCAGTTGAAACAAATTTTAAAATTTACAGTTACAAAAATTTAGGTGTTAGGCCATTCTCTTCATGAACCTTCTGACATTTACAGAAGATTTAAAAACATCTTCAGGTAATTTTTTGAAATCGGGATGGTGCAGCAGTTTTCCCACCAAGATACACAGGAAAATATCTGCTGTCCTGGAGACAGCAGATATTTTTCAATGGTATCTCAATCCCTGCTTGAGGTGCATAGTAGAGAACACTTTGAGTGAGTATGACGTCCATTGGATGGGACATTAAAATGTGGATTTCTTGGTGCCTTTCGATAAGAGAATGCTAATGCCGATGCTGGGTTTCTCTCCAACCTTCCTCCTTTCCCATCCACCCCTAATGGCACAAATGACCTTAACTGTTGGGAGCCTCCCCTAAAACTACCATTAAGTCATTTTTTTCTAATTTCTAATGCACTTATTGAGAAAGGAGTGCTTTTTTATGTTGCCACTTGAATAAGCTATTTTAGTTTATGTGTATAATCTCCCTGTCCTTTGTACCAACCAGCTTTTTTTTCCCTTTCACATCTCCCCAGGGGTTAGGTGCTAGGAGAAACTCCATGGGTCTCAATCTTGCCCAAAAATAAAGACTATCTATCTATCTCCCCATGCCATATTCCCCACGTGCAATTAAAATATTTTTCCCAGCTTTCCAATTTTCCATCTTTTCTTTTATATTTCCTGTTGCAATTGCCTAATAATGTTATTTGCGCTATCTTCCCCTTTGAATTTCCCAAAAATGAAGTGAGCTGCTTTCCTTTGGACCATTTCAATTTTTTTCCTCTAACGGACTGTGATAAGAATCCTATTAACTCGATCCACACTCTAAAATAGGCCTTACCATGGCTAGATAACCATTTTATTCAGTTTTCATACTGCATTTCTTTAGAATATGCACGATAAAACTAAGCATTTTGTGTCTTGTATGCCATTTTCTCCAAATGTTCATTCCATTCAAGGTCACTTGGAAAAGTCACTCCCAGATATTTATACTTATGCACTACTGGTATGACATATTTTCCCAATTTGTAACTATATTTGAACTTACTTTAATTAAAATTAATAATTTTGCCTTTCTTACAATTTATTTTAATTTAATTATTACTCATCCACTCTTGACCTTTATTGGCATCATTCTGTAAAAATTTACAATTAATAAAAGGCTGCAATTCAGCCCCACCACAAAGGAATAAAAACAAGCAGCAAAAACCCTAAAAGTGTACATTCAGAGTATTTACGAGCCAGAGGAAAACATGAGAACATTGCATTTTTTCCACCATTTTAATGAAAGAATTATCACTATAATTGCCATTACAATCGGTAACTACCATCTATAAAAGTGTGATGGCTACTAAGCTTTGCACCGATATATTTTATAAAGGCATTTTTAATAATCTTAAAAATCAGATAAAAGTAGCTGGTCATGGGCCACTAAAAACACATTTCCTCTCATCACATAAAACTGAATTTGGCATCCTCTTAAAAGCTTATCTTCTGTACCTTTTTTCACCCTCAAACAATTGTAAGAACTCTCCTATTAAGTGGACTATTCCCAAGGGCTATACATTCCCTTTTTAAAAACTTCCAATTCACACCTAAAGCATCCAATCTTCACTATCTCAATGACCCAATTCATGAATGTGGCACTTCAAAGAAGGCAAAAATTTATGTGAAAATGAACCAGGAAGCCTCATCCACAGGCCAGCAGCAATGCTCGAGTGACCTAAAGTCTCTCCTAAAAAAACAGCAGCCATGGCATCGATGCTGTGAAAAATGTGCACATATTTAAGTAAATAATGTCGAAAATTTACAGAATTTTAACTTTCTGGTGCAAGCAGTTTGTCAGAAAAAATTAGGAGACCATTATTTCAGGGAATCTGGTTCTTTCCATGTGCTGCCTATGGTTTCTCAGGAAGTTCTGATACCTGAAAAATCACACAGCTCGGATGAACCAGAGGGTGCCAGGAGAGGCTTCCAGGGATTCGAACCCAGGCCCTCCGGTTAGTAATCCAACACTATACCCCTGGACTAACGTGACCTACTTTTGGGAATATATTTGTCCAATTAAACAAGTTTTTTGGCTACAGAAAGGGTAGGGCAATGGATTCAAATTAACTCAATCATATTTCCACACTATCCACACCATAATCTCATTATTAACGTTACGAATATTCAATTATGCCATAATACAATACATGTTGTTTCATCCAGTTAGCAGAGCATTGGACTGCTGACCAGATAGCCCAGGTTTGATTCCCAGTGATACTTCTGGGCACCCTCAGCTTACCTGAGATATATGATTTTTCAGGGGAAACCAAAGGTGGCAAAGGGAAAGGATCCTCTCCTACCCTGATGTGAGAATTTCACAAGCCAGCTTAATACTAGGTGAATGCTACCCATTCCAATGAAATTAACCTTCGGATTGATAACTGTGGTGGTAGCTACATTTAAACCAAATTGCATTATGAGTTTGTAGGTACAACAACTGCATTATCCAACATGCAAAATGACACAATAACAAATTTAATACCGAATTTCATGCTCTTCACCACAGCCTTCAGACATTTTATCGAGAATATATTATGAGAATATGAACATGTAATAGTAAAATAAGTATGTCGGCATGCCCACATGAATAATTACAATAAATTAACCAATTTCATCAGCAAAATTCACATGAAAGCAGTAGAAGAGTTTTACCTTAAGTCTACGAATGAGCTCATCAGGTCCAAGATCTTCAGTGACTTCCCGGCAACCTTGGGGGTACACTATTGTCACTGTGACTGTGTTTGGAGTAGTTACACCTGCTGTGCCCATCCCGGCTGCAGTTGAACTAGCACCACTAGGCCCCCCACTCCCACTCCCACCACCACCCCTCGGCATAATCACTCAAGTTTTGCACAGCCCAACAGTCTAGTCAGTGCACCTCCACTGACAATCCTGATGAATCAGCATCAAGCATCACTACCAACTACACTATGGGAGCACAGCACACAATCAAATCCTAAAATAAAAAGAGTACCAGCTATTAACAGAATAAGCACTCAAGTCCATCAATTACATTTTATAAGAAATATCTTATATTGAATAAAACGAAAAATAACTACAGCACACAGACAATTAGATTCCAAGAAACGTCTTTGTAGTTAAAATTTACACTGAACATTAACAAGCTTGCAAGAACTCTGCTTCTGGAATATGGAACATTATAATGTTTTTATATAAGTGTTTATACCACAACATCGTTGCATTTAAGAACACAAGTGATACTTAACTATAGAATCAAAAAAATCCAGAGCTTATTGAAATGCAATAAAGAAACATCAGAGTTTGTAGCCTTTGTTAAATATTACAGACAAAACTTATAACATGAGAGTACCCTCTTGTCAATAAAATAAAGCAGCAATTATCAGAAAGAATAGGATAGGATGATGATAAGATACGAACAAACAACCATGGCAAAACAGTTTCTCACACAAAAAATTTAAATTTTTATAAATTGTCTACATACATTTTCAAGATTAATACTGCATATATTACACAACCCAGAATTTAATATTTGCTTTAATACAATGACTAAAGACAATATATTTTCTAAACAACAGGGAAAGATGTTTAATTAACATCGAGTATATCCTATTTTAAACATGAATAATGAATTCATATTTTTTTATGTCACAAGAAAGTCATATTTATTAGCATATGTGATTAACATATAGACTTTAACTTGCTTTTGTCAAACTAATAAAATGTTCAAATTCAGCGGCCATCGAGAAAAATAAAATAAATAAATACTATTTATGCTTAAAACTTGCATACAAGTGGACCAAATAAAGAGCACACAATACATTAACAAAACAACCATTTTTGCAGGTGACAGTAAAAACCACAACAAAACCAAATAACATAAGGAACTATCTACTTCAGAGACGGTCAAAAGATACCTTCCCTAACGGCGAAATAATGACATTGAAGCAATGCAATGGTCAAACTACAGATGAGGATTGCAACATTTGTCTTGGGGAGGGCATAAATGTTCCGATGTAAGAACTTGCTCAAGGTGTATGTATACCCAATGTAAATGTTAGTTATCATAGTTATATTTGTCCAGCATTTTGGAGGCAAACTTAATATTAATGAATATGCATTATTTTACAACTTATTGTACTTCGATATTCAAGTAAATTCACCTGGAAATAGGAACAAATGTTCTTACTAATATCCAGTATATTTGTACACAGTGGTTTGCAATGATACATGAATTCTTTAATTATGTACATAAACATGGCAATTCACGGCAAAAAAGTTTCTAACTGCACCAATGTTGGGAACTGAGCCTTAATGAGTGCGACATAATACATATAAGTTTTGCCATTACAAAAGTGCATAATTGAGGCTTTGCAAAGATTCCAAATTTAGATAATGTCTTATAAGAAAGAAATACTGACTTATAGTTATATTTTCAAGAGAGAATATTGAGCCGTTAATGACGACAGATCTGGCGGTGAATAACCACAAAAATCTAGATAACTTAGATAATACCTTGATTGAAATGATCAAAAACTGAAAAACTCAGATCCTCCAACAACTAAACTTTATAACGTAGGAACTCATTTGATCACTTTGGGACTCATCATTAAACAGTACTCAGTAAATATATGAATACTACTTTGCTGAGCATAGTGCTTTCCTAAAGTTCAAGACTGCGATTAATAAACGTAAACTAAATTAATGGATTTCAATGAATACGTGAGGCAAATCTCGAAAAGACAGTAAAATGATCGTCATTTTTCAACATATCCCCTTAAGTCTTTTGAACATAACATTGTCTTTGAAAGGATGAAGCAACAACATTTCGCAAAGCGTTCTGCGAAAACAAATAATTACGATAGAAATTGACACAGACACCCAAGAATAGGGAATTGTAAAATGCATTGATAGCATAACATTATAACAGAAACATAGTTTCGACATAGGCAAACGCTAAACAACTACATACGACAACGAACAAATTCCTACCGTTGTCTCAAATTATGAACCAAAAGCACGTGCTAAATGTCAACGAAAGATATTAAAATCATAACAGAACCTAAACAATTAAGCTCACATGTGATGGTTGTGTAGGAATTACAGATGATGCACACCATATCTCATGCCATTGCGGTTCGAACAACTTAACCTTGTTCGCAACGGTATCAACTGTCAAGCGAAAACATTATATTACATTACAAACTAGTAACATACACCGTAATTCACGTGTGTAGGCCGATAGTATTCCTTCGTTTTCTATGTTATGCTCTCCGCACATTTGCGTGATCTCAATTCATGAAACAGTTCTACAAAAGATGGCACCATTCGCCATTTTGGCGGCGACGTATATAAACGTAAATTTTAGCATCCTTTCTGAGAAAATAAGATGTTTGAACGCTGAAACGCATTATAAATGACTCATTTGGTAATATACACAAAATTTTGCATGCATCACTTACTTGAACAACAAATATTAGAAGAATAAACTTGAGTACCAAAACGCCGGAAGCCTACAGTCGTGTTGTTGAGGAACAACAGATGGCTCCACTGTTTGTCTACTTGTCAAGCAGACAAAATCACGGGGTAACGCGGAATACGAAATCGTACAGTCACGAGGAGTTAAGTACTTAGCTCGTTTGTTTCACCTGAAACAATTATGATTAGAGCCTCGAGCATTTTGCTAGCGAAAATTTATCTTTTGATTCCCTCTAGAAAAACACATGTAACACTTCAGTTAACAGTTTAATTATATAAGTTTCGTGCGCTTTATACCGCCACCGTTAAACACCCATATAAAAGTATTAATTACAAGACTTCTTTTATCAAGTTATCTGTTTAGAGTGAATAAGAAAGCTCACTGCCTGTTAGTTCGCGAAAGTATGTTCCCTCGCCCACGCATTGAATTAGCAATAATTCTTGTACTGGCTATATTGTAGACCTTCACATTGCACACTATTGTAAACCTATTGCATATACCTATGTGAGCAGCATGAAATGGTTCATTCGAGTGCAAATTTATGTTTCGGGCAAAATAACTAACACTAATACGACGCTTTTTCGAGAGGTCGACCAAATGAAAGATGACAATCCGAACTCATATCAACCATCAAAACATTGCACACCTTCATAAAGGCGCCGTCAGTAGGAATGACATAAAATGTATTGAAAAGCAAAGAGGTTTTTACATTCTACAACTTCAGTCAACTCGGATTCTTCCTAAGATTTCTCGTCTTTAGGAGAAATAGAAATTAGAAACATTCTTTAATTCGTGATGATGATATAGGTTAGTTTTGTATTTATGTCGTTTTGTATTTATGTCGTTTTGTATTTATCAGTCCGCTATTTTGTGCTTCAGATAGCGAATAAATAAGCCGTAGTGGTCTGAAAAGCTAAGTAAAGGACTCCTACATTTTCCTAGGTCAAATAATCGTATACCTCTAATTAAACCACTTAATGAAAGCTATAACTATGTAGTAGCACTAAGTACTAGTTCTAGCAAAAGCTAGAACTAACGTTCATGCACCGTCAGCAGAGTTTTGGCGGATTACACATGAAGCATGGTAATGCCGTACCATTAATAATATTTTATTATGAATTTTTGACGTAAATTAATACGAATTTTAATAGTCGTGCAAGAAACTAGCGGCCATTAAAGGCAGTAGTATGATGGACATTTTAAATAAAAGTTATGAGTGATAGTAAGTTAATATATTTCATTGTAAATTTAATTGAATTATTACTGCATTTAGATAAAGATTTACTATGGCGAATTTCACCCGAATACCGACGGAAAACCTATACTGGTTATTTCTGAATTACCCAACTTTAGTCCATTCGATAAACACACTGTTCCATTCAAACTTACGCATGACATCTTTTTTGCAATTTGAAGTCGTTAAGTTAAAGCAGGTAAATTTCAAGAAATCCTAATTTAGCCTTTTATTATGATATTTACCCACAATTAATGCTGGGATAAACTACCGTTCAACTATGCGAATTTTATGGCTATATGTTGCTTATACATTAACAATGGGAATGAACAGAAAACTTTCTGCTCTTTTTGCCACCCTCGAGCCTCTTGTGATCCCTCGATAGTAGGAGCAGAAGATAGTTAAACTTCCGTTTATGAAAAATTATTCACAGTAGGGGGCGACAGCTATTGTCCAACCTCGTGCTGATAGCTGAGGTCAATTGTCTTTGCCTGTGGATTAGAGCGAGGGAGCTGACTGCCAATATAATCGGTGGCTTTTCCAGTAAATAGTATTCTTTCTTCTTGCCAAAAATCGCTTTAAAAAATCCGAAAACATTGAATGCCAACAGTGTATCGAATACCGAGCAAATCGTGGTGCCTACACATTTTGTAGGCTGTTTCAAATGGTAGCAGACTTTACGTGGGTATATAACATTGTTATACATTGTTTCAGAGGCCCTCCGCGCGTCATCCACACGACCCCAATCGGCTCTTACCATATGACGAAACTGCTTCATTCAATGTGGGATGTGGGGAAGGGGCGTTAAAAAGTCACGGAATCTGCGGCGGCCAGACAGAAATAACTAGTTTATGAACGGTTACTAAAAATTAATATGCTTATCGTTACTTTATTTAAAAAACTTTTACCAAAAACATTTGAGGGATACACTTATTGTGCATGTCAAAACCTACCCAAAGGGAGATAAGGGATCGGAAGAAAGAGAATTATCTCAATATGCCACAATTTCCTTTTCTTGCGCCGGAAGTGTCGCGGAGCGCAGAAAAATTAGACACTTCCATTTGAAGAAAACGTTCCGTCGTTTACTGGGCTTCCCTGTAGCTTGCTATATAATCAACCCCAAACCTTGTCAAATATCTGCCCTTGGTAAGTAAAATTTTACATTTAATACCTATATCTGTATACACAATGGCATGTAAGTTTAAAAAGGGATGCTATCAAAGCCATAACGTTAAAGCAACTCTATTTAACCTTATTTCCCTTGGTCCAAATAATAACCGAGGTTACTCTTAGAGCCGTAACAGAATGAGAAATTTCCTCAGACACCCTAAAAAATATCCATTAACCAATTGTTGAAACCATAATAGGAAGATTGAATAATTCAACTACTAGTTGTAGTAGATTTAGGGGAGGCGACCGACAGCTGAAGTCATTTGCACTATTAGGGATGCATGGGAAAGACGGAAGGGTGGAGAGAACTCGGCGTTGGCATTAGACTACACTTAATGAAAGGCGCCAAGGGATCCGCAGTTTAACGTCCCATCCAACGGACGGCCTAATCACTTAAAATGCTATCAACATAATACGTCAAGTAGGAATCAGGGTACAACGATAAGACCTGCCAGCTCCAGGATTCGAACCCAGGTCCTCGGGGTAGGATGCCAGTACGCTAGCCTCCGCACCATTCCGATCCCCTAATTCAACTACTATCTACAGAGTTGGGGCGTGGAAGTCCAGTGGGTTACGGGCTAGTGAACGGCGGGCACAGGTTCGTTTCCGGGTGACGCCTCTGGGCAACCTTCGCTTTATCCAAGCGAGCCGATTTTTCGGTATCCCTAGGGCGGAACATGCAGACACTGCAGGGAAGGAACGAAATACTCTGCCCCCATACCCTAGTGAGTGAATTTCACACCTTGTCAGGCTTAGTATTAAGTGGTCCTCCCCCATTAAGCCAACTTTCGGGTTTTTATTGTGGTTTGTAACCTGAAGTACCTCTCCTCGAAGATTTTTTTCCATACAATTGGCGATATTAGGGATTATTTGCCGTACAATTAATTTCACTTGGAATGACAAGGTGTGTGTTGATAGCCGACGCTAGGAAAGTTAGCGAAAGATCTTGCCTCAGGTCAGTCTAAAAGTTAACTTTAGGGTAAAATATCAATTAATAAAACTACTTTCGTCAGTTGATAAAATTAACTAGCAAAACGTGTTTGTCCCGAACAGCAGCTATTGATAGAATTAACTTATCGCTATAAAATGATTAACTATTATATTTTTATGACTAAAAAGTGACTTTATAGCAACATATATTGCAGAAGCAATGGAAATGGATACTGAGGAGAAACCGAAGATGACAAGACTTTTTCGTCAACAATCCATCGAGAGGAGACTATATCCTTCTACGCCGGACTCCGACGATGATATAGAGGATGAGGTATTCAGTGATGAAAATACGTCATCTTCAAGTGTTCCAAGAATTGTCGCATCAATAAAAAAAGTTGCCATCGATGATGACATAAGCACCGAAAAAAAAGCTAACATTGAATTTCATGAAACTGATAAAACTAAAGATGGTGACGTAGATGGATCTTTAAAAGCTAGTAACAGTCAACACAATCAAGGTAATTTTACGCCAAACAGATATTGTTATGCCTGAAAAATCACTGTGGAATAGTTAATGACGGACTACATTTACGAGAAAATTACGCTATGCAGTTAACGCCCCCAATTTAGTTTATTAGTTCCCCACCCAGGTGGCGCAGTAGCTGTCATGGCGTCCCCGAGACCGAAGTCACCAAGGCCTGTGTCTGCTAAGAAAGATGAAAAGGAAGAATCATTCTGGGAGAAGATTGGCACACTAGGAAGGAAAAAACGAATCAAAGAAGGTAAAACCGAATAATTGGATGTTCTCCTTATCTTCTAAATTGTAATAAAAAACGAATTTCTTCCGAGCAAAGCTTCCCCATATTGTAACCATATAAGGGTGTGCTGGTGGGTGTATCCCATTATGCCTGATGATATTATTTGACGTTATTCCTACAAATTTAAGTCATATCCACTGCTAGGATGTTTGCCCCATCGACGAATGAAAATAAAATTAAGCCGTCTTATGAATCTTTTGCTTTCAGTCCAAGAAGTTCAGGAGGAAGGCAAACATGCAATTGATTCGCCAGGCAGCCCGACAGCGCCCGACTTACCTCCTGAGGAATATACTTTGGGTAAATATTTTGAGAAGCCTCTTCAATACATTTCAAAATTATTTCCTTTTTGAAAATTCGCGTAATGGTGTTATGATTGTCTTTGACTTAGCATTTAAGAAACGATGGGTCCGTTTTTTGGATTGACTTATTTAATCATTCCCTTATGGATCCAGTTTGGGAATTTTAAGTACTACCTTGTGATTTGTTACAATCCTATTTTTATAGAGGAAAATGAAGAGCGTTCGATGATTGAACCAAAATCGTACGAAGATCCTAAATTGAAAGAGTTAATAAGTGTCCTGATTGAGTGGATAAATGATGAGTTGGCTGATCAAAGGATAATTGTTAAAGATATCGAAGAGGACTTGTATGATGGACAGGTTCTTCAAAAATTGCTCGGTAAGTCTGATTCTCGGTGGAAATATTTTTAATTTTGTGAGAAGTAGAAAACTAACAGTAACGTGCATATGACCTTTTGTTACTTATTTTTATATGCCGAATAGAGGTATGTTATTGTACCACTTATTTATGGCCACAAAATCCCCAAATAGAGACTACCTAGTTTAAAAGTTAAGGTCATTCTTATGATTCGTTGATAAGATCCTTGGTTTTTTGCAAGTCAGCAATATCGTGCCGCATCGATATACCTTCAACCCTGCATGGATTCGTATTCATAACCACTGTTAAAATTTTACCCTACAATGTCCTTTAATAGTCATTGTTTACATTTTTCAAATTTGTAAAAAAGTAAAAAAAAAAGTTGACCTTAAAAGAGCCCACCATATTTAAAAGAAATAATGCTGCTATGTTATTCAGCGAATCAGGGTTGCAAACTTATTTGACACACTATTCATATTAATGAAGGCTGGTAAATCGAAATCACAAAGTTAAGCGGTCTAATTATAAAGGCAGGCCACTGAAGACAGAATGGGAATATTGGTCGATTACTGGAGGGGACATGTCAGGCATACTGAAGGAGGAGAGAAGGTATGAGAGGTGCCTAAACTTCTAGCTATTTTGCCTTCTGAGTATGTTTTAAAACTAAAGAGCTAAATAATTTGAAGTGAATAATAAAGTGAAGTTAAATTCAATCGATCATGGTAGTTAGAACAACATTTAGAATAATATTGTATTAAGTATGTGATACCTAACACTTTTGTCTGTGTGAAAAGCCTCGAGGTTGTTTCTCTGTGTACACATCATATTTACTCTCAAATTACTGCCCAAATTTGAGAATCAGTTTCTTGTGGTTAGGCCATCAGGCCATACTTCTCATAGTATAAAGCATTTGATGATAACTGCAATCACTAGGCTGTCTATTGTTTGTTTATCTGAAAACTTAGTTAAATTAAGCTCTTCTCCCTCCACTTTAATTCCCAGTTCAAGCACATACTACTCGTAGAATTTCCACTGCATTATGTTTAAAAGTAATGGCAATAACTAAAAAACCTGCCTGTTTCTGTCTATCACTGCCATCTCAATACTCTCTTGACTACCATTGTGCAGTCTCATTAATATATGTTTCAAATGAATCTCTGATCTTTCAAGTCGTCTTGCATTCAAAATAACTTCTGTCAACTCTTTTCTCACCATTCCTTGACAGTTTCCTACTTGAATTGCAGTATAGTTGTCTGTCATCGTAATTTTGCACTCTTATTCTTTCTATTAATGGTCTAATTACTGCAATGATATCATGGCTCCACTTTCTAAACCATAACTTATCTTTGCTCAGGTGTTGTTTTCACTATTATATAACATTGATAATTCTCATTATTACCTATATTACATGTAAAAATAAACTTATTCTCCTTTGGCGTGCATAGTCCAGTGTAGTTCATAGTGTGTTGGTTTTCGGGAAGGTTCAGTATTTCTCTTTTTAGCTCTATCAAATAGAATTTCTTCATTATCATTTTGATAACCTCCCATTTAAGTCTTAGGATTTTTAAAAATAAATTGTGACTTCCACTTGTAATTATGAATG
This sequence comes from Hetaerina titia, assembly GCA_037158775.1. Taxonomy (NCBI): domain Eukaryota; kingdom Metazoa; phylum Arthropoda; class Insecta; order Odonata; family Calopterygidae; genus Hetaerina; species Hetaerina titia. The sequence continues at coordinate 40,253,954 of CM073771.1, forward strand.
GCTGATGATTGAAGAATATTTATTCATTGATTTAATTTCCTCTTCTCAGAGAAGCTGACAGGTGAAAAGATGGATGTACCCGAGGTAACCCAATCCGAAGATGGACAAAAGCAAAAACTAGGTGTTGTTTTGGGGGTCACAAACAAGGTACATATCAAAATATTCATAGTTGAGTCTCAGCGTATGGTATTCGCGTTTATGACACTACACCAAAGTACGTGTAAGAAACGGTGAAAGTTTGTAGGATGGTTTATTTAGATGCAGAAATATTTGAAGTAAAACTTATTGTTGTTGATTTCTAAGCAGGACTTAAAAGGGAATTTCTCTAGGTAGACCAAGTGGCTAAATAGCAAGTTTGTTGCCACCATGATGGAAATGTCCCAGGAACCATGGAATGTTTATGGTGTTTATTGGAGACCTAACATAGCTGATACTTTCTACTGTACCGTAACTTATTCTTTGCATATGCAGAAGAGAACTATGTAACAATTGCATGTCAATACTAAGATAAACTTGGTAACCAGCAATATTATCATGCATTATTAGCTGTTAGGTAAGATTGAGTGGCAAACATCCAGTAAAAATGTAGTTGACTATGTAGTTAGTATGGGAGTGATGGTCAGATTGCCAATTAAGTGCATTACTGATGCCGTTTTATAACTCATCGTTAAGCTCTTTGATATTGGTGAATAGGCACTTATAATTTAAAGTAGATATTCAAAGTACAGCAAGTCAGACTGCCAAATCAGAGAATGTCATTAGAAAATAGAATATAAGGCTACTAAAGCTAACACTGAATAGCAATATGTAAACTAAAAAACTGCATTTATGTAATTGATGGATGACCCATGTCAAATTTTAGTATTGAACATCCAGATTTGGACGAGTTTATTTCAGCATAGTTCATTGTAAATGGATTATTTAGTAATGCCAATTTGACAAGAAAATATATAATACTTAAGAGAAAATGCAGCTAAAAATATTCACTTGCATTTGATTCAGTATATAGTCATTTCCGTATAATAATATGCAACCATGTTTTTTGAGTAGAATTTAAAAATGTTCTCATTGCTGCCATGATGCAGTCATCACTACTTTGCTGACAATTTTAATGGTAGGAAACCTCTCCCTCTCCCCAGGCAGTAGTTGCAACGCCTCCCTTTCAGCTAACAAATCCACTTTGAATTAGAAAATGGCATTCACCAGCATTTATCATTAAAGTATTGTTTGAATAGCTACCATAGCTAACAAAAGAAGTAGTTTTGAAATTTAATTAATAGAGCTCTTATAATGCAACCATTTCAGAGAGTAAAAATCATTCGCCTTGACCGAGATTCGAACCCGGATCCCTCGATATCCGGCCGAGTGCTTTAACCACTTAAGCTACCGAGACGTCCTCTTACACTCTGAAATTTTGGGGGCTTTAAAGGAACAAGATGTTATGACGAAATACCGTACATACAATGTCACAGGCATTCGTAGTCGTGCTCGACGCGCCACAGTCCACGATGTTAATAAAGCCAATTTCAAACACTTAGCCTAAGTGTTTGAAATTGGCTTTATTAACATCGTGGACTGTGGCGCGTCGAGCACGACTACGAATGCCTGTGACATTGTATGTACGGTATTTCGTCATAACATCTTGTTCCTTTAAAGCCCCCAAAATTTCAGAGTGTAAGAGGACGTCTCGGTAGCTTAAGTGGTTAAAGCACTCGGCCGGATATCGTGGGATCTGGGTTCGAATCCCGGTCAAGGCGAATGATTTTTACTCTCTGAAATGGTTGCATTATAATGCACACATAGCGGGTGACTCCGTTTAAGTTACTATTACAGTTTCTTGAAATTTAATAGAGCTCTGTAGAAATTAAGTTTAATCAAAATTATGTTAATTGTGTAAATGATATGATTATTACTTTTTTAGTTAAATGTTTATGTGCTAAATGATGCTTATTTTTGCCATGCATAATATGCACCCTGACCCATTTGAAAAATTTCACTGAAAAAATTGCATATTATATATAGAAAATTATATTTTACCATGAAGCATTATCAGAAATGTCTATTCCTGCAATAATCGGGAGTCTTGGGTCAAACTACGAAGTGTAGCACCTGCAATAATTTTTGGAAGGAGTTATCTTTTATTGTTGGCACCATAAAATTAAACGTAGACTATGTTCACTTTCCTGTATGAAAGGGTAAATATTTTTATCAAGTGTACATGCTTTAGCATATAATGATGCATTTTGGTCCCAATAGAACTTTGAAGCACTTAAAAATTATTGCAGTATTTATATTCCCTCAGAATGATTTGTATATCTCTTAGTTAGCTTTTCCAAATCTTTGTGTTGTCCTGTAGAATTCCAAAAAGTGTCAGCACCAAAAGTCATGATATAATTAATGTCTTCATGAATGAATTACAGTATATTAAATGATTTTTCCCTTCTAGGTCCTTGGTCTCCCACGGTGGGCTCCTGGCCGCTGGAGTGTTGAAAGCATTCATTCCAAAAATATTGTGTCTATCCTACATCTTTTGGTTGCTCTGGCCAGACATTTTCGTGCTCCAGTCCGTCTTCCAGAGAATGTGGTTGTCAGTGTAGTGGTGGTCCAGGTAATTTTTTTCTGTAACCTTGGTAACATTACCATTAGATATATCCTCCTAATTTCATGTGTCATTGATACACTTTGGTAAATGGAAACTTGGAAATTTTCATAAAAATTTCTCTTCAACAAAACTGCAAACTCGTTGGAGATTTGATTTTAAATGACTATCAAATCACTCAAAAGCATATCGCAAACCAAATTGGAATATCCAAGGCTTCATTATTGAACAATTGGGATACCATAAAATCTGCGCAAGATTGGTACCATGCTGTTTTGAATCGATTCCACACCCTCCTTATTCCCCTCATTTTGTGCCTTGCGATTTTTATTTTTTCCTTAACTTAAGGGACACCTCAAGGGTAATCATTACACCTCAGATGGTGAGGTGAAGGCAGCTATCAAGTGCTGAATTCGAGAAAAAGAAATGTTAACTCGCGTTGACTTAGCACTAGAACACGTCTCCATACTTCCGCTTCTCAAAATACACTGGATGAATGTGACGACCTGAAACCTGCGCTTGTATTTTGAGGGGGGATGTTACTTCCACATGCCACCAGGAGTGCTTCTATAGGTCATTTTGTTTGTGGTCTACAAGCATGTGTGCATTAGTTTTCAGCCTACCCTCATAGTTATTAGAGTAATGAAAATAAAAGTCAAAGCAATTATTAGGCCCCATTCCTATTATTGCTTCAAATTGCATTAAAAATATTATGAAATATTCAAAGCTTCCTGGTATGTGTTATTTTTATTTATCAGAATCTGATTCTTACTATGTACTACCATTTCTAAAATTCCTTAGAGAAATTTCTATTATCAAACATCTCAATTTTTCCAGTTATTAAACATCGCAATTTTGGCAATTGTACCTTTGAACAGATGAAACATTAATATATTTCTTGAAGAAATTATTATGAATAATGCTTTTACATGAACATAGTGAAATGGATTTAATTATGTACTAATTTTGGAAACCATTATTGAAAACCTAAGTAGTGTTTGCACATGTATAGTGCTTTGTCTCGGCAACAGTTGCCTTTAAGAGACTTCATTCTGAACATGAAATATTCTTGGAAGGGTAATATTTAACTTATTGCATAGGTCAGATTTTCCTAAGCTTTAACTCATTGTAAAATAATATTTGTGTAATTTCTTATAAACTCAAAACAAATGTACATTTTATGATGAAAAATAATGCTATCAAGGGGACATCCATTGACAATAATATAGCAGAAGTGGATGCTACTTGGATCATTAATGCTGTATTACTAGAGAAAAAGTTATTGTTCTAAAAAGTAAAACAGAATGACGAGTGGAGTACACTATAACAGTTGGAAGTTATCCCATAGCTTTTAAAATATTCTGCATTTTGTTTAGCAAGGATGTTCAACAATGTGAACAGGTTAGAAAGAAAGACCGACTGTCTAGATGTGCCCTTGCTTGGAAAAGAGGAAATATTTTGCTTCATCTACTATTCATATCAAAATCAACATGAAATACTGATTTCTTTTTCATCATTACCACTTTCAGAAAAGAGATGGTTCTTTGAGCCACCGCACTGTGCAGGAAGAGATAACATCCACTTATGATGATTTGGGTATGCGATGTGAGAGAGATGCATTTGACACTCTCTTTGATCATGCCCCAGACAAACTGCAGGTTGTCAAGAAGGTAAGGATGTATGTGTGTGTTATAAATTTTGTGCAGACAATGTCTTAACTGCATCCGACGGTGATGCTTGTGTGAATACACTGCATAGAGCAGAATACCTTAATATATTGTATACATACCTTTTGGTGGAGTAGCACGTAATGATATTACTCTTTTTACATTCTTTTCTAGTCACTGGTCACATTTGTGAATAAGCATCTCAGCCGTGTCAACCTTGAAGTGACAGAATTGGAGACTCAGTTTCATGACGGAGTTTATCTCACTCTTCTAATGGGCCTCCTTGAAGGTTTCTTTGTGCCTTTATATGAGTTCCATCTTACACCAAGAGATTTTGATCAGAAGGTTCAAAATGTTATGCTGGCTTTTCAGTTGATGCAGGATGTTGGCTTGGCCCGTCCCAAGGCACGGCCTGAAGGTAACATATTTTACAGTTTAAACCACCATTACCCTTGTAACAATAAAAATAGTTATATGAATGATATAAAATTATGTTGTGTATCCTGTTAGTAAACACTGAGAATGAAAATTTGTAGACTCTTCCAAGTCTTAACTGGCACAATATTTCTGCATGTCTCACATATCTCAACTTATCATTGTGTATGTTAGATATTCATAGAATATTTTTATAGCAAAATATGCTGACATAAACTTTATTTGGATTATTTTATCTTATGCTTGATGAAGAAGGCTATGTGTATTACATTATAGAGTATATAAAGTTAGAATAAAGTTTTATGTATTTTACTAGCTATAAACACACTTAGGACAAAATAACTGAAATTGCATATTTCATATCTTACATTCTAAATGGATTTAGTCTGATTAATGGGTAACAGTATTACCTGAAGTTAGTCTGTTGGCTATTTGTTACTTATACAGTGTGTGCACTTCAAATTATTACTGTGATGGTATGTTTTTATTAATAGTTAAAGTGTCTATGATTTTAATGTATCTAAAATGTTTTGATCATATTCTTTGCAGATATTGTGAATCTGGATCTAAAGTCAACTTTACGGGTGCTCTACAACCTATTCACCAAGTATAAAAGTGTGAGCTAGTCCAATTGCCAATGTTGCCAAGTTGTACAGATAAGATGAACATGTTTCAAAATTGCCTCATATGGAGATACTTTGGGTCGTATCATCATTGTTACTTTATAATTAAAGCTATTAGTTACTTCAGCTTTTGCATAAAGACAAATATTTTTTCTCATTGATAACAATATTAATGGTGAGATGTCATCTCAAATGTAAAACATACATTTTTTATTGCCTTAAATGATGAAGTGCCTAATACAATAAGCTTGTTAATTTTTAATAAAAGCAGGTCCAGCTGTTTATATTTTTAATAGTTTTAGTTTAATGACTTTCAGTATTTAATTTATAAAAACAATGCACATGTGCCTTAAAACTTGCATTGTCCTTTCAATGGTGCTTTGTGTAGAAAGAATCTCATGCCCATTTGGGAGAAATGGCAGCAGTTGGCTTAGCTGATGGAAGTTTTAAATTTTTTAACAATGTAAAAACAAATTTTGAATGTTTTTCACTTATAACATAGCCTAATGATGGTTTAGATATTTTACTAAAATTTTTATTCATAATAGTTTTTATAACTATTACTGTTAAGAAAATGTTGACTTACAACTGAGAAAATTGTGTGTTGGATTTTTATTTTTTGTAGCATATTGTATATGTTTTTCTAAAAGGTTATTAAATAAAATATATACTTTATTTGTAAATCCTTGGGAGTTATTCTGATTGATCCATTGCAGGAGAAATACTAAATGCATGCACAAGCTCAAAACATTGTTCCTTCATGAACTGGAGATTTAAAGTTTGGGGTTGGAGGCTCTTTTTTAAACTCATCATGATATATTCTTCATTGTAGTGACTTTTATACAACAACTAATTCATACTATTCTAGTATTTTAATTGGAAAAAAGAAAATTAATTCAGCAAAAATTGTTTTAAAACAATATCTTAATCCTGGGGCAAAAAAGTTTCACTGAATTTATGAGACCATTGTCATAATAACTAGCATATTTCCTAGTGTATTGCCATTTCTTGTTTCATTCTTTTCTTCCTCGTTACATGATTGTAACATAGGATAACTACAAAAACTGAAATTTTCCTGAAAGGATTCTAAAATGGACCAACTCTTATTTAGATAAGAGGAAATTTCAAGTAAAATGGGATAAGGAAACAAGTGGTGAGAGAGTGGCTGGGGTGGGTGTCCAACAGGGATCTGCTCTTGGTCCACTACTATTTAATTTATTTATGGCAGATTCACACAATATGCAGATTACGTGGAAATCATAGCCAAGGGAAAAAAGTTTACAATTGTCCAAGAAAGAGCTCAAAACATGCAAGATCTGACAACTAAGTGGTTCTCCCAAGTGGAGACTAAGCGTTAACCCGACCAAAACAAAAGCCATGATTTTCACAAGGCCACACAAGATTACAACTTTATCGTGAATAAGAATACAAAAACAGCCTATAGAGTGGAGCATAGAAGCCACTTACTTAGGAGTTATAATTGATAAAAGATTAAACTTTAACAAACATGTTAAAACCATAGTAGGAAAGGCTTACACAAGTCGAGCAGGACTAGCCCCTATCTTAAAAAAATAATGCAATGCCTTCAAGCACTAAAAATTAAATATACAAGGAGGTAATTCATCCCGTTTTGACATTTGCAGCCCCAGCTTGGATGGGACTCTAAGTAAGAATAGCCATAAAAAATTATAAATAACCGAAAGAAATATTTTGAGATCCATGCCCCGAATTAAACCTTGGCTGAAAATTAAAGACATATAATCAAATAGAATTACATGATGAGCTATTCAAAACAATTAAGACTATGCAGAAATTTCTACGGGGAACCAAAAGGAAATGATAGTATGGCATTGGCCTACACTAATATTGACAAAGCAAGTGACTACAACAAATACAAAAGACCACACAGCATAATAAAATGACGATTACCAAAAACTTGGTAAGATAATATGGTGGACCAAAAAAAATATATATATTCATATACTAAAATATAAATATTCTATATTTTATTGTACAGGTATATTCTAAAGGGGCAATTCAGGTAACGGCGGAATAACAATGTGATTTTCAATTAATTTCATTTCTAAAGCATGCCTGTGAGAGAAATGTTATCTATCAGATCTATTGAAACATAACCCCACAGGATTCATACAATTATACATCCTAATGGGTCGCGGTTGTCCAGGGGGTACAGCGTTGGACTAATGACCTGAGGGTCCCGGATTCGATTCCCGGGCAAGGCACTCTGGGCACCTACAGCTCCACCCAAGCTAGTTGATTTTTTGGGTACCAGATCTTCCTGAGAAACCATAACCGGCACAGGGAAAGGAACTGGCCCCCCTACCCTGATGTGTGAATATTCACACGCCGTCAGGCTTAGTACATGGGTGAGCTCTACATCACCTACTAAACCGACCTTTGGGTTGATTACTGTGTTTATGGTTGTACATATAAAATATACCTGTAAAAACAAAGGACATATCAAAATAGACATAGAGCAAAAGCTGATACTAGGCATACTTGGAAACAAAGGTGGCAAGTCACTCGACAAGATCGGCCGGCAGATATAACCAATTAGTGTTTATGAGCCCAATACACATTTATTTCGCTATAGTAATTCCAGTATCATGTATGTAGCCTTAAGAACATTCAACTGTCAAATTTTAAAAGTCGTGGAATTAGGGAAGATTATTTTATAATAACCACAATTACTCTTATTTATACACATTCAACTATGATATGGAGCATAGCTATGTACGGTGCGGAAACGTGGTCACTGAAGCAGGAGGATAGACGTAGATTGGAAGATTTTGAAATGTGGGTGTGGAGAAGAATGGAGAAGGTGAAATGGACCGAAAGGAAAACAAATGAGGAAGTACTGGAGATGGTGGGTGAGGAGAGGGGTTTGTTGAGAGAAATCTTTTGGAGGCAGGAAAAATGGATGAAAGGGGTATTGAGCGGTAGTGGAATGTTGAAGAAGGTAATAGAGGGGAGAATGTTGAGCAAGCGAGGAAAGGGCAGGAACAGGATAGGGATGTTGGATGGGATGAAGGGAGGAAAGAAGTACACAGAGATGAAGAGGGATCTGATGTAGATTAGGTTGCTGGATTGGGTTTTGCTTGGAGTTACAAAATGTTTATTTGCTAGCTGTGTCCATCGAAATACCTACCTTAACCGGTAGATTACCCAAAAAAAAAATACACATTTAGTAATGGAAACAATGAGATACCACCTGAAATCAATACCTTTACCTTGTGAAATATAATTGACGCAAGAGGTGACTACATGTTTTGTCATTTTTTCATGATGAGAAAAAAGTAAAAATAGCATAAATATTAACAATATAAACAGGTTCTTCAATAGACTTCTCTAGAGTTTTAAACAAATTTTCATATTTACTGCAATAGATATTATTCACTGATGAATTAATACATTCAGTGGCTTCTGATCCACATAAATATTCTCCATAGTGGTAAAAGAATGTCATATTACCTAACCTGTTCCAATGAATTCCTAATCTGTCTTTTTCATTTGGCCCAAGTTTTTCAGTATGAATGTTAGGCAGGGCCAATTGACAAGCAAATATTATATTATTTATAATTTGATAGCCAGGCTCTATAAAATATTTGGGGGAAATTTTGATGGACTTAACCCAGGCTGCAATAGCATCAGGGCCATCGCAATACCATCCACGATGGGGATAGGTTCACCCATTATTAAGCCCGATGGCATGTGAAATTCATGCACCAGGGTAGGGGGGCCAGTTCCTTTCCCTGTGCCGGTTAAGGTTTCCCAGGAAGATCTGGTACCCGAAAAATTACATAGCTTGTGTGGACCTGCAGGTGCCCAGAGTGCCTTGCCTGGGAATCGAAACCCAGGCCCTCCGGTCAGTAGTCCAACACTTTACACCCTAGGCTACTGTGACCCAAGTATTTATATATTATATTAACGTGATTTATAGAGAAATAACTAATGTGAATTTCCCATTGTTGATGAATTTGGATATCATCTTAATATGATATGATGCATGTCAATTAGAATTCAGAAATAAATCTCTTTCTTGAACTCTTTTAACTTAAAAAAAAATCTACCTTGGCTTAAATACAAGGTACAATTGATTATTATCAAAATAATTTTTCTCTTGGAGTTATCATGTGTATTAAATTATTGAGAAGCAAATGAATTTAATTAAATATATTTATACTTTAGGTGGTTTAAAGGCATCAATTTCAAAGCTTAAAAATCATTTTCTTTGACTAGTATTTGAAACATCCATCTTGAGTGCATTAGCCAATTAAGCTACCAAGGTGTCCTCTTACACTGTGAATTTGTCAAGGCTTTAAAGGAACAAGATTTTATGATGAAATACCATGCAGGCACATAATGTCACAAGTTACCATAGTCATGCATTGTTGCACCTCGATACATGAGGCTAAATCCAATATTTAAACACAAATGTAGTTTCCTTTGTTCAAATTTGAAGAACTTTGGGAGATGCACTGACAGAAACTTTGACAAAGTCATTCACTAATATGCATTGAAATGAATCAATTTCAAATATTAAGGGATCCAGGTTTGAATCCTGGTCAAGGTGAATGATTTGTACACTTTGTAATTGATGGATTTTAAGGCACATTTGCAGATTATTCTGTTTAAGTAACTGTCGCAGATTCTCCCATAGTTCTTTGAATTTAGTTAACAGGTTCACAGGAATATAGCCTATCATAGAAACTTCATGTCACAGCATAAAGAAATACTTCATGCATATACAAGTTGTCATTATAAAAAGGTTAATTCCAAATTAGTCATCATGCTAATAAAAATATTTTTTTATTGCTGATGATAAAATATTGGCATCCCCAAATAAGTCAAGACCACATAATATTTAAAAATTTTGTCAAAAAAAGCATGTTTGAACAACTTGAAAACTCTACAACAGACCCATCCTCTTTCAAACCACTTGTCAGAAGTTTCTTCATCTTAATTACAGAGCATTTATCTGAAAAGTAAGGAAAATATTACTGACAATGTTATTTCAAAATTCTCCAAAAAGTGATATATTTACTCTCGATGGAAATTTCTTTTTGACTCAGTAGGAGATATGTAATTCCTTAATAATAATAATAAAGGAGATATATAATATATAATGCCGGTTTTGTAGATTTCAAAAAAGCGTTTGATAGAGTGAAATGGGAAAAATTAATGCGTGTATTGCAGAAAATAGGAATGGATTGGAGGGACAGGAGACTGATCCGCAACCTGTACATGTCTCAGGCTGCTCAGGTGCGAGTGGGGAATGGAGAGTGCGGATGGGCAGTGCTGGGAAGAGGTGTAAGGCAGGGTTGCCCGTTGTCTCCGGTGCTGTTCAACATATATGTGGAGAAAATGATTAAAGAGGCATGGGAAGAACTGGAGGTAGGAATGAAAGTCGGAGGGGAATTGGTTAAATTGGTTAGGTTTGCTGATGACCAAGCATTAGTTGCTCAGTCGGCCAAGGGGTTGCAAGCATTGCTGAGTGAATTGGAGGTTCAGTGCGATAAATATGGGATGAGAATCAATATTAATAAAACAAAGGTTATGCGATTTTCCAGAAAGAAAAAGGCTAAGCTAAATATTAAAATAGGAGGGGAAAAAATAGAGCAGGTAGAACAGTTTACATATCTCGGAAGTGTTTTGGACCAACGCAGTCAAAGTAGTAGGGACGTAAGGAGAAGAATTGCTCTAGGCAAGGAGACTTTCTCAAGGAGGAGGGAGTTGATGACGAGGACCATGTGTAGGGAGGTTAAGACTAGACTCGTAAAAACTCTGATATGGAGCGTAGGCGTACGGCGCGGAAACGTGGTCACTGAAGCAGGAGGATGGACGTAGATTGGAGGCTTTTGAAATGTGGGTGCAGAGAAGAACGGAGAAGGTGAAATGGACCGAAAGGAAAACAAATGAGGAAGTACTGGAGATGGTGGGTGAGGAGAGGGGTTTGTTGAGAGAAATCCTATGGAGGCAGGAAAAATGGATGAAAGGCGTATTGAGCGGTAGTGGAATGTTGAAGAAGGTAATAGAGGGGAGGATGTTGGGCAAACGAGGAAAGGGCAGGAACAGGATAGGGATGTTGGACGGGATGAAGGGAGGAAAGAAGTACACAGAGATGAAGAGGGACCTGATATAGATTAGGTTGTTAGGTGGGGAGTTACAAAATGTTTATCTGATAATTGTGTCCATCCAAAAACCTACATTAACCGGTAGATTCCCTAATAATAATAATATATAATTCCTAATTGTAGGAGAAAAATATTCCTTGTATGTTTAAATTGATATATAATCAAGCCAAAGTTTTTGAAAAAGAGCTTTGTTTGGTTCAAAAACTCATTTCATTCCCTTTCTTACAAATTCCTGATATTTTATATAATGCTTCTTGTTCAAGCAAACACTGGTACAACATACAGATAACCAAATCAAGGTTTTACAACTGCCAAAGATAATTACAATCGGTTTGTTTTAATCATTAAAATTTATTTCCATCAATGTTCCTAGAGCAAATCAGAATTGTGTAGATGTGGCTTATGTGGGGCATGGTATTCTTTAAAACATTTATTAAGTGTTAGCTTGGAAAAAGTAGCAAATGGTGTTCTGTATATTTTAAGTTTTCGCAAAGTGTAAATATGTGTGCATTGATTTCCCAGTAAGAGTTTAAACCTGAAGGTTAAACAGGAATAATAACAATGTGCAACTGTGTTTATTTTACCTCTCATAATCATCATGGACTCTTTTATTTTATTTATTAGTTCCCAAATAGATGTGGTCTGGATAAAAACTTTTCCTTTGGTGCTACCAGATTTTTTTAAATATTGGCAGCTGGAAACGTAAGAGGATGAAGGCAATTCTACATGTCACTGGAAATAGCTATTTGGTTCCATTGGTTAAAATTAGGTTAATTGTTTAAAGAAACCTTGATTGCTAAAATATCACAGAAATATTTAATTCAACCTGATGTACTGGAGTGCACATAGAACTACCACACCCAAACAGTCAATGTTACATATTGCATATGCAATTGCTTACCCAAATTTTAATTTAATCTAATTTATGAATGAGAAAATGAAAAAGAGGCCTTATACTCACCAGAAGACTTACAACTCCTAGAATTATGCTCACCACAACAACCCCTTGACATTGATTCTACAATCCATATATTGTCAAAAAATATGCTGAATGCACTAAGGCATGGAACCAGGGATTGACTCTCTAGCCCATTATCAACTTCATATGAACAAACACAGTATGTTTCTTCAGCACCATTTCGAACAGAACAAACTTTTAAGGCATCTAAGAGTGCTGCACTAATGTGAGCAATTCTTGAGGTGTCTGATGTTGTCCCTATCATAGAATAAACACATATTATTAATTGAGAGGTCCTCACAGTTCAGGGGGTATAACAAATTAGGTAAGTTATTCGTAACTGTTTAATTTTTAGTGAATTTGAGGTAAAATATAAAAATTCATATTCCTACTGAACGAGCATTCCTCTAATTTCCCCATTGCATTTAAGGAAATAAATATAAAACATGAGAGGTTTAAGGAAAATTATAGATAAAAATCTGGGAATCTTTTATCAAACTAAATCAAAGTACAACTGCTAATTATAATCTCTATTTGCTTTAACCTCTCATTGTAACAACTGAGGCTTCATTTGTTATCATCTTACAGAGTGGAGAACTTACAGTCTTTAGTTGAAGATTTTTCAGCTGCATTTGAACAGTAATGATTTAGACCTTTAACAATGAGAGCTCTGGGAACCAGAGCATGGCAGTGCAATGAAAATAAATGCTGCATTAGGTCCTGCCATTTTGGCAAATATCTGAAAATGTCACAAATATTAAAAAATAAGAAAAATGTGGGGATATTCTATGAAAAGGCACATGGTAAATACATAGCATAAGAATACCTACAGAAACTGAATTTGATTCAGTGCAGATGATGAAGGGAAATCTGCACCATGAATTGGAGGGGGTAATTCATTTAATGGTGTTGCTGATAAGTAAGAAACACGTACACCAATTTCTGCCCAATGAGAAGCAAACTGAAACAAAGGAAAGAGCTGTCAATTTTCATTTATTATTTTTCATTTCAAATGGTCCCAAGGCCAAGAATGCCACAATTCAATTTGCAAAATTAATGTGAGTTTAGAAGACTTGGAATTAGCCAGAGAGTGTTAAGGTCAGTTTGATGAGGGTACATTCCACGTGATACTAATCTGTATAGTCTAGTATTCAAAATTAATTGGTATTTTCTAGGGGCGTTTCCTGAATTTTAGCTGTGGGAACCTTGAGTTAGTAGCTAGAACTGTCCAAAACCAGAAAGTCTTCCACTCCAAATGGAAATATCACAATAAAGATTTATACAAATATTAGGAACACAATATCATGATTTATTTTTGGGTATGGTAACACCATCTCTGTGGTTATGCCATATAAGTATGAATAAAAATAATTATTGCTCCATTTAACTGCACAGATAAGTTCTGCTGACTATAATGCAGATTAAATCTCAATGGCCTCAGGTCCTGACTGAGGATAGGTAATAAAGCAAAAGGGAACGTACTACGGCCGAATGAATGCAATGAATACAAGTTACCCAAAGAAAAGTTACCCAAAGAAACACCTGGTGTCTAAAAACCCAAGAGTACGGCTTTGGGTAACTTGTATTCAGAGGATAGGTAAGTTTCTCTAGATTAATTATATATAAATAATAAATTGATATGGACCAGTATTTGTGCCACGGGAGTTCTTAGTTCAATAAAACTAGGGCCGGCCCCTATGGGGCCGGGGTAACGTCCTCGTCTGCCAATGCAAAGGTCGTGGGTTCGATTCCTGCCTGGTTGGGTTTTTATCCATCTAGGGTTTGGGTGTTCGTTAGCGTGTCCATTGTTTTCACTGTCCTTAGTCCGATGTAAAGGCTAAAAAGGACTAATTTCGGACTAAGGCTAAATAAATTAAAAATTAGTTCCTTCAGCGGGACAGTGTGGCTATATCATGTTGGAATGATGAAGGGACAACTGAGCGCAAAACCAGGCACTGTCTGATTTGAAACAAACATTTTACAATACTACTTTTTAAATCGAAACAAATAATCCATCATTCTATCATAAAATGACATTCTGGAGAAGATTAAATAAAAACTGCACAATGACGTATTCCTTCAATAAACACTTGGCTTTATCGTCTTTGCACTCGGATCTTCGACTATTATAAATGAATTACGCACTATAGCTATGATGATTCGTTATCGATCTGTGTGGTGTATACGTGGGAATACATATCCGAAAATAACCAAAGGAAATAATAAAACTATAGCATCAGTTTTTGCCGATTGGGCGCTAATTTGTCCATACGACCATCCTATCACCAAATGATTATTGGAGGAAGATGATAGAAAGAGAACACAGGGCAAGTGCACTATCGTTTGAGTAAATTAATATACATCAAATTACATCTACTTATTTTAAATACGTCTTTCCTACATTCTATTAGAGATTTAGACTTGTCAGACAGTAAGGTACAATATTAAGTCGGTGATATTTTCAAATGACGATACTTATCATAGGGTCATTTGAATATTAGGTCTAATTTTTAAACACTTTATGATAGCGTAAAATAAATAATTTACGTAATTCATGCAAACAAACGCCTGTTCCCATATTATATTGAATACGGGAACAAATTAATTATATATAAAATTCCTATCCCAAATATTAATCGTACTGTTAGGTACACACTCCCCCTTAATTTACACAAGTATAAATATTACAAAATATTAAAAGTATCTTAAATAAAACTTTACGGACCTGAAATAATAAAGTGGGATTTAGGGCACACTTATCCCCAGCAAGGAGTAGAGTACTCCCTTGGTGAGTCTGCATGATAACGACAAAGATTTGTCCACCCTCGTGTTCAAACCCATTGACAACTACGATAAAGATTGATGAAGGCCATAAGCTCAACTTTAGCGGGTTTTTAAACGTTGCCTATTCGCTGTCGCATTTCAATTGTCATAACAATTCTCGGAGGACGCGGGCAGCGACGCGATTTTTAAACGGTTTCATGCCAAAATCGGTGTATTTTGTAAATATTGTTGTAACTGGAATGCAAATGGACACATACATTTTTTAGATTAAATTTACTTGCATGCATGATATTCATATCTTCAGGTAAGAATTAATCGTCAAAGTAAACAAATAGTTGCTAGAACCTGCTACAGGTTAACGTAATTTATCAAATCCTTTAGAGATTGTAGTTGCAAATAAATAAATGTTACATGTTGTTATAAGGATCCTCTAAACTTCCCCGTAGTCTAAAATACCTGCATGATCACTGCATGTCCGTGAAAGATCGTGTTTCTCAATATCAATCAGTCCTACTTTGCAGAGATGAGATGGTGAGGAAATTAAAATCGTTCGATTAAAATAAACGTGATCTATACATACTCCCTAGCTATTAAGTGCTGAAGAGCTCCGTCCTATAAAGTGGCGCAGTGAATCGAAAATAATATACGAGAATTTCAACAGAGAAAATAATGAAAAGCGGAAATGAAAACGTCTGATAATGGGCTTGCTACTTCACAAGTTAAGCGAAATAATACTTTTGTTAAAATTCGAGCAATACATAATTTTACTCTTTAAGCAAAATTTAAACATTAATATATCTCTAAAATTGAATATTTTGGAACATGGAAACAAGCACACGGAGACTGATTCGAATTAAATTTGTCTTCTCTTCGAAATGCTAACAACGCCACCTATCTACAGAAAAACAAATGATGCGAACTGATTGTCGAGGTTTTGTGGATCGTCAGTGATAACACTTGTCAAAATTGTTGAATATTCGCTCATTGCTAGTTGATCGGGCAGCATCCGATTTCTGAAAACTTAATCGTATGTTTCTAAAGTAGACCTCTTTATAAGGATAAAAAAATGATAAAACTGTTTTCTCTGAAGCAGCAGAAAAAAGATGGAGAAGCTGCACCAAGAGGTGGCAATCAGAAGAAAGCCTCTGCAGCTCAGCTGCGAATCACTAAAGGTAATATATTTCAATTTCTCCTTTGTTAAGTTAGGTGGGCTCTATAATTTACGTTTTTCCAGACTCAATAGAATTGGAAAAGTTCAACTTAGACACTTCCGTGTGACAGGTCGAAGGTCTTCAAGGTTTCTTTGTAACCTTCACTTCCTTCATATGACATTGAATTAGTCGTAAAAGCTGACACTTCGAAAATAAATATATCTCAGACCTTCACTTTGTATTTTTTTTGCCTAATGTATGTTTTTTCCAGATATTCATGAATTAAACCTGCCGAAAACATGCGTCGTCGATTTTCCGGATCCAGACGACTTACTGAATTTCAAGCTCATTATCTCTCCAGACGAGGTGGGATTTTTTTAATGAAATAATTTTAAATTGTACTGTCTAAAACATTGTTATCGTATATATTGTTACTATTTATATTTATTTTGCTGCTTGAATGCTGGTATTAGATACTCAAGGTTTCCATATTTATTTTGTTTTAAAATTCATTTTCTACATCCACTGTATTTCGTATTGGTTTATTTACATGTTCTTTATCGAACAACATTGAATTTTGATGTATAATATCGACATGCCACGAGCAAAAGATAAACAACCAATGTTGTGTAAGTCGCTTTCAGTTGTCAAAGCTATACAACTAATTAGGAATTTTTAAATACCATTATAATTTGTTTTCAGTGATGTTCAGAGGTATGTTTTTGACGTCTCTTGCTAGCTGTTTTCCATTCCTGTGAACTTCTAAAATGCTTAAGCACAGTTAATGGGATCAACACGCATATCTCATAGTGTCTTCCAATATCCAGCATGTCCATTTATTTTACAGCTGTTTCATTAGCTTTCTGATTCTCTTTGAATTTACCTCCCAACTTCTTGCCCGAATTCTTTGCACGTTCTCTTTTACCCTCTTCATCTTGCTTATCCGCCACTCATTAGCCTCCAATCTATGCCCTTCTTGTTCCTTCAACTTCTAAACCACTCGGGACCCATTAGATATTAATCTAATCTTCGAGTTGCATTATCTTGTGTTTATACTTTTTCAGCAATATTACTCTTGTTGCTATCCCCATTTAATCCAAAATATTAGTAATTTGTGGCGTTTGTTTCACTTAGTGTAATTTACGACCTTTAGCAATAATATTTAAAGTTACCTGCTCATCTTACATCTGATTAATGACTTTATTTTAGTTTTACTTGTGATATATCTTCTTCACATTGATTTTATAATGCATTTAATGGTTAATGTCAACACTTGTTATCTTTAGCTTGATCATATAATAATCAGACAAACTGAATGGTTCCCTTCCTATTTGCACAAATCTGAAATCTATCCCATCTTCCTGATGGCATTTCCAGTGTGTGTGTTCATTGAAGTCCAGACCAGATGCTTGTGAAGTGTACTTATAAAAATCTTAATTATTTCCACTTTTAGAGTCATAGGGTTCTTCTGTGGCATATTTCATTTGTA
Source organism: Hetaerina titia (assembly GCA_037158775.1). Lineage (NCBI taxonomy): Eukaryota > Metazoa > Arthropoda > Insecta > Odonata > Calopterygidae > Hetaerina > Hetaerina titia. The sequence continues at coordinate 40,271,815 of CM073771.1, forward strand.
ACTTAGAGAAATATTTCAGATTAACTGTTTTTATATAATATTGGAGATGATTGAGATTAGGATTGCTATTCTCAAGTTTGTGACTACCTCCTGGAAAAATCTGTTGTGTATAAGACTTTTTGATTATCTGAGAATGAATTGTGTGAGTTTTTAAATTGTTTTTTTCTAATTTAGGGATTCTATAGAGGAGGAAGGTTTTCTTTTTGCTTCAAAGTTGGACAGATGTACCCTCATGAGCCACCCAAGGTTAAATGTGAAACACCACCTTATCATCCTAATATAGATCTTGAAGGAAATGTTTGCCTTAATATTCTGAGAGAGGACTGGAAACCTGTGCTCACCATTAACTCCATCATATATGGTCTTCAATATTTGTTTCTGGTGAGTGATGTCTGTTACAGTTTAAACGTTGAGATAAGCATTCATTTGGTTGTTCAATGATGTGAAGTGTCTTTTTGTCCTGTAGACAGGTAAAAAAGTTATATTTGTAGGCCTAGAGTAATAGCAAGTCTGGATGGAATGAATGAATTGTGATGAATTGAAGAGAGCTTAATATAGTATTGGATGTCAGGGTTTGTTTTGTGGGAGCAGCAAGGGAATTATCGCTTCACCATTGTGAAGCCTGTGTTCATCCAAGACCTAACACAACCAGTAAATTGCCAATTTTAGTAATTTGACTCCCAAGACCCAGATACACTCATCATTTTTTTGCATTGTAACTAAAGTATTTTTGGTTAAAGATTATTTAATACCATCTAATGCTGCAACTTCCGGTTGCTGTCAATATGGTATCAATAATTAACTTGCAGTAGAAATACTGAACACTTCACATACCCAAAGATTACTAAGTAATGGATAAATTACTCTAATGCTAAAAGAATTTCTGGCAAATGAGAAAATTAACAATTTTTTAATTGGCAATTATTTACAGGAATAAATTTTGGTTATTAGTTTAAGATTGGTGTAGAGTAGACTTTACAATGGGATGTGGATAACCAAGGTGATTAAACTTTGGAAAAATATGAAAATTATAAATGGATAGGTTAGTTGCTGAGAATAAAAAATGGAGGAGAAAATATAAAATGTTCATTCTTATGTCTAAATGTCATTTTACTTATACACTCCCTAAGTTGGCAATCACTATTTAATAATCAGCATATATTAACATCCACATAGTTAACTTTAGACATATTGTATCTAACAAGAAAGACCACTTTGATTTTTTAACAAAATTTCTAAGAAAATAAATGGATCTACCAAATTCAATAGCTATATAGGTACTGCACTTTTATTTTGTAGAGAATTCTACACTACTACCTAAAATTAACCAATGCTTTAATAAAATGTATTTGTATGATGCCTTTCTTATGGGCTAATACAGTAATGGAGGCTCAAAATTTAAGATGATATATGTATTTTCAGCATGCTTAATTCCTGATGCGTAGCTTTTCTATCGTTCTCAAAACGTGTGAATTGCTGTATCCCTCTTAGTTAATTAATGAATGTGGGCTTGTCAAATCATAATGAGTTCTACAATAGAAACTAGGTCATTTAGATAAAATTAAAAAAAAGAATTCAGCATTACAAAACATTATCAAATAAATATATATTTAAATATTAGGTATTATTTCATACCTGTGAAATGATGATTTGGGGATGCTTTTCTAATTTTAATTATGTTGATTCCACGTTTTCTTTATAGGAACCTAATCCTGAAGACCCCCTAAATAAAGAGGCTGCTGAGGTCTTGCAAAATAATCGCCGGTTGTTTGAGCAGAATGTACAGAAGGCCATGAGGGGAGGTTATGTTGGCTCCGTTTATTTTGGTCGGTGCTTGAAGTGAAGAAAGTTTGATAAGTGCAAGTGGCAGAGATATCAAGAGGAGATTCAATGACTCAGAAGACAGTTCCAGGGTGATATGTGAAGGAATAAATGGAGGAAATTTGGAATGGAAGAATTTTGATGAGAGGAGAGATTGGTTGCCATGAGAGAGAAAATAGATCATTGTCACTTGGGATTTATGAGTATGTGATGGGAATTGTGCGCAGGACTAACAGTTCTTTAGCAAGCAGTATGGTGTGGATTTAAGACAGAAACAACTGTGTGATGACAAATTACAATGTGGATTTAATTTTTTTGAAAGCATAGATCAATTTAGTTATACATCCAAGGTAAATTGAATTACATGGAGCCAAAAGTGAAGGAAAGATACTATTTAAATGAATGGCTGATCATGGAGAATCTTGTCTCGTCTTTGGGCTTTCTTGATTTATTATCCACGTCAATGCTGTCATTGCTGTATCATTGGCCTTTATTACTATCTCTCAGTTTGCTTGGAATGTTTTAATTGTTAGCACACAGAGCACAAAGACATTTCCACAGTACACCCTTATTCTTATTACAATTAAGACACAGTTTTGTTATAAATGTTTTAGTAAAGATTTTATTTAATGAGTGTTTACTGGTTGTGTACCCCAAATTTTGCTTTATTGCTTTATAGTGTGGGCAGATTGTGCTGAATTGACTACATTTTCCTTGTTCTTTGTCATCATACTGATTCCACAATGGCCTGAAACCCAACTTGAATTATTTAGTAACTTGCAAAAGTAGTGATTTTACAAACATTTCTGTCACCAATATCTGTGAAAGCTGTGAGAGCCATTTTAATTTTGCTTAAGACTTATCAAATGTCGGGTAGGAGTAAACTTTTATTTATATGATGATTCTAACCGTAAAAGATGTTACAGAGACATTATTATTTCAGACCGTGCTCCTTCTGGAAGGAGGTTGTGCTGACTTTTGAGACGATTGTATTTGGGCTCGCATTGTTGTTCAAAATGATGTAATGTATCAGCTGAGTGGTGATCTTGTTTTAAATTGTGGGATGTTTGTTCCGGAATAACTGTATACAGTTTTGTTTTGTCTTCACTCCGATTGAAATAATCCTGGCTGATAATTTTGTAACAATTAAACTCAAAGTGTACATAATTAGGAGAATATATTTGTCTCTTTGGGGAGGTGGTATTTTGAGTACTGAAAATTGAGAAAATCACTTCATGTGAGTGGTAGACTTTCTTGTTAAAATTTTGTAAATAATTTTTGCCATAGTTTTAATTTTACGTAACTGTATCAGCATATTGCATGTCTGCAACAGGATTTATGTAAGGAAATAATTTTACCTCATTTGTCAATAAATTATTGCATCTTAAGTATTGTATCTATGTATTTATTTCTTAAGACTGCTCGATTGATTTCTGAATGTGAATGGCAATCAGGAAGCTTCTAGATAAAGTGAAGTTAGGTTAATTTCAATAGTAAATAATAAGAAACTTAAGAAGGCTCCAATAAGATTGTTTTGGTTTGCTAGTGACCATCAATGGGGAAAGTACATGGCTGGATAACGAGAAGACTTAGTACTGTTCGATGTCAAGTTACACCTCTTCTTTGTAGGCTGAGGTGGCAAATACAAGGGATTAATCTTCTAGGGATTTTAATGGTTATCCCATTATGAGGCAAGGGTCTGGAGGTATGGCTAGTGATGAAATGCTAGCTATAAAGGTTTATCAACTAAGTTTTGCGAATGTTAACAGTAATTTCTTCAGTTTTTCATTTATGAAATTGGAATACGCTTTTATATGCACAGGGAAAATTGCTGTCGTGAGCCACTATTCAAGAAGATAAAAATCAACTGTACACATTCCTTCTTAAGGACTTCAAAAGTAAAACATCAATAAAAACGAATTATGAACTGGTGCTTTCCAGGAGATTATTGGGAGGTTACCTGGGCTCTCCATTGGATCAGGTCTTCTCATGCACCATGACTGATGTTTCGATAATCAAGACAGGTCCTGACAGATCAGTTGACATCCAAGCAGTTGACAGTTGAGGGTACATACATGTATACTGGATGGAAAAATTGAATCTGCACTCAAAACTCTGAGGACATCGGATGAGTTACTCATTGAAACATCCATGTCACACCTGACAAAGTGGAGAACCTGAAAGACTTTTAACTTATAATATTGAAAAGCCAGAAAATTCAATCCTGGCGGATTGAACACTAATGTGATGAGAAAGAATGTAACCATCACCTATACGTTAAATTTTTTTCCTATAATGCAAACCCAAGAAATTTCACATTGCTACATATCTTAAATTATCTATTTTAAACTATATCCAAATACCCATTAAGTTAAATTGACACCATTGACTCCTGGGCTACACAGACATCCCATATTCAACTTCCTACTTTCACCAAAAATTGATTTTTAAGTACATGTGTGGAGAAAGACAACTTCAGGAGTAGAAAATTATGTGAAGATAATTTGCTGGTTATACTGCAGGGTAGGCATAATATTCTCATATTGTTTCCAAAAGCATTGTCAACATATATTTTGTTATTGATGAAGTGGTCACACTTATGTACCCATATTTGATAGCAGATCACTGCTCGAGGGAGTGGGTGGATGAGATGTGTATATTTCGTTTTTAACTCTGCTATATATTACATTATCACAAACTATTGATCAATACAATTATTAATAATTCATTAACTACATTATTTTCTCAAAGATTAAAATTTCCTGATCATCCAAGCAATAATGCTATATGATCTACCTTTCACCTGCAATCATAATCGAGTCTTTGTAACATTATTACTAGGTTTAAAATTTTAAGCTACATACACTGGATTTGACTCTCATTTTAGATCATTAGTATATTTACATAAAAATAAATACCATTCAGACTACTTGGAAAAAGAACTGCATATAAACTTGTATCATTATGCAGATTATCATCAACACCCTCATGCTTAAGCAATAATGGACATTGGCATCATTATTCATAGTTATACTTTCATCCACATTAACTATGTTTGTATCGTTGAATCATCACCCAGTGTCTTCTCCATCAGGAATGACCATTATCAGATAATAGTTTCCAAATCATGGAATCAACCAAAAATATATTGAAATATTTTAATTTTTTATCCTCATTTCTACTGTTCCATTTTTTCTACCTGCCAGGATTTAGTAGAAACATGACTGTTTTTCACTCACTGGCTACCACTCAGTTGTAGTAAATGGCAGCAGAATGTGAAAGGCAATGCTGCTAGTTAAGCAGCTAGGAGATTGCACTTTCTTATTGTACTGAGATTTCAAATGTGAATATTCAACTTTCTAACATTTTCCCAACATAAACCCATTTCTTGCAAATTTCAAGCTTCTGCTTCATTATCAATGCATTTTTATTGTCTATCAATCTTTTTAAAACAGGATAAATTAAAATGAAATTCATAATGTCTTAAACTACAGTCAGTCTACAGCAGTAGTATAGTTTTAGTTGATGATTAAAAACAAAATACAGCAGGAAAACAATATTTCATTCAGTTCAGATAATAATATGTGTAGATTACTTTCCTCGTGGTGATTTTGAAAAATCATGAAACATACCTTAACAACAAAGTTGCCAATAAAAAACTGATTTCAGGGATCAAATACAGCTAATATAGACATTAAAAACTTAGGGCATCAATAAAACTAAAGAAAAAAAGGATCGTTATCCCCTGGGGATGGTTCCATTTTATATTAATTAAAGGATTTAAATGCATTGATTTATATGGAGACCAATGTGAGCTGTTAATTATAAGCTACATTCTACCATATTACAAATTAAGATTGTTTGCCTTATTTCTGTTTTAAATAACTGAATTTTACCTTGATTCCATACCACTTTGGGCCTAACTGTGGGATATTAGCAAACGTTCATTATTAAAAGCATGTGTATTATGTCCACCCAAATGAGTTGCAAGAAATGCTACAGCTTTCCAAAAATTATAAAGTTTGTCACGATTCATTTAATGAACATGATCATGTCCAAAACTATTCAAATCAATCATTTTCTTTACACAATTTCAAACAAAAACATCAACTTTGTTAGACCTTATTTATAGGGTATAAGTTGTGGATTACCTATATTCCTGACAGATTTCAAATTAAAAAGTTAAAAATAATCTCATCTTTACCAGGCACATTTCTAATGAAAAGTAATCATACGTTTAAGAGTTATGAAGCTGTTTAATGAAGTCCATTCATACCTCATGAGAGTGGTGTATTAAAAATCAGGGCAACTTTCATAAACCAAACACAGAACACAGGTCATTTGGATCTCTCTTTATGCTATACATATAAAAACTTGTAACAATAAATAATATACAATGCATGTTTGTGTAAAACAATTATAAAAATACACAATACACAGCCAAAGATTATGACAATGTTTAAGTACATGAACTAAATCACAAGTTGAATGTGTCCAAATCATTAAGTTTTTTATGTGCTTTAGCTATTTCAGGACAATAGCAATTTTTCTTTGCCATTGCCCCATTAAAAATTTGTATGCCTCAAAGCATAATTAGAGCTAAGATGGCCAAGTTGGGGATACCAACCTTATGTAAATTCATCCAGTCAGGTTTCATACCCCCAGCATGAACAAGGAAAAGGCAATTTTCTTAGTAAATCAATAAATAGTTACAATTGAACCTGATAATATGGTGATATCGACCAAAATATTCTTTGAAGTAGTTATCTAAATATGCTTTGATGAAAACCTACCTTATCAACTGGCTGAGGTAAATATATCTAATTTTTTATCTCATGCAAATCCACACAACTACAAAATTAAAATTTGGAAAATACTTTTTTCATTCAATTAAAATTTATACGCCCCTGTCCACAACCTTGTTTTCATGTCACAATAAAAATATTCCTCAGTTATAAAATTATTCATTTTTTGGAAAATTTGAATTAGTTCACATTTTAGATAAAAATTATGAAAAAAAACAACACAAAAAACAGTATATGAGATGGATGTAAAAGAAGAAGTATTTTGGCTCAGGAATTTCCCACATTTCCCTTTTCAACATACAAAATAAAATATTTAACTGTAAAGAATATAATAATAATTAATGGAATTTTAGCTATTGTGTACGAGCAATACAGTAATTACCTTGTAAGATGTGCTTCTTGTTATATGTTTTTAGGCTCTAATAACACTACTAGAAATGTTTCACATAATACTGCACTGGTGTTTTTAGAAAGCCTAGGAGCACACTTAATTGGAAATTACTGGAAGATGGTTAATACTAATTGCTTCATGCAGAAACAAAGAGACTCCTTTCAATATCCACAATCACATTTCAGTAGGAACCTGAAATGGTATCTAAAATAAAAAATACCTTCAGAATCCAAAATTTGTACTTCTTTAGCAAAAATGAATAACACCTAGACAGAAGTCTCAGGAGCAACTTCTTCTGCCTTAATGGGGTTTGGTTCCTCCACAAATTCCTCTTTCTCAGCCTCATTTTGACCACAGTTAGTCCCTACTAACTCCACATTTTCTTCTATGGGCTCAAGTTCAACAAAGTCTCTCAGACCACCTATCCTACGCCACCCTCCTATGGACTCCATCTCCTCAGAAACTCTACCCGCTGAGTCGTTTCCGGTATCACTACCAAATCCACCACCTACATTGACTTCAAGCTCTGGGACAGAAGAGATCTCCCCATTACAATCCAATGGGACATCTCCACATGAGTTGTGCGCTGGCGACATGGACGGAACAGGTATAGCAGTGGAAGGGATGTGCGGCTGGAACAAAGGTGAGGACTCTGATGTGGAGCGTAATGAGTTGTCTTCTTTAATGGGAGGAAGGGGAAGGGAGAGGTGAGGTACATTAATGTGTTGCATTAAATCCTCTTTTGTCTTGGTGATTTCTGTCCCTGGATCATCCAGTTCAAATTCCCTTTTTACTTCGGTTACCACTCCTGCTGTTTCATTGAATTCTGGGTCACCACCAGTATCACTAGGCACAGGAAAAGCTTTATGAGAGATGGCGCCAGCACCATCCTCTTCATCACAAATAATTTGTTTCGCAGGGGATTCCGTAAATGGGAATGGCTGATTTGGAGCATCTGGTAGGTTAAGGCCTAATTTGTCTATGAATTCCAATTCTATATTCTGCCCCAATGACTTTGGAGAGCCATCCCTTAGGCTGACCGGCATGGAAATGGGGGAATCATTGGTATAAGAACCATTCACATTCCATCCTCCGGGACTGGAAGGTGGAGCTAAAATTGTTTGTATTGTATTACTAAACTGAATTTTTGGTGGAGAGCTTTCACCAAATTTTCTTCTTCTCTCATTATTGAGCTCCAATGAAACACCTAAATTGTTTTCGTTCATCTTTGCAACTATTGCTTCCAAGCCTTGTGAATCCTGAGCTTGCTTAGGTTTAACAGGAAGAATTTTGGAATCTTCTTTGCTAGCTGCCATCTGTGCAATGCCTTTGGCCAGTTGGGAGGTGACACGTCCCTTTGGTACCGTAATAGGAGAGCTATGAAGAGTGGGAAGAGATGGGGCATGGGGTTCAAACACATGTTTCATTGGCATATCACTTCTTTTAGGCACTATGATGCGGGCTGATGAGTGTGATAAACCTTGTCCAATGGCTCCCAAAGACTGACCCATTAGTAAAGCATCTGCACTGGCTTTCCCATTACCAGCCCAAGTTTCTGTTGGCTGCAAACTGTAGTAAAAAAAAATTAAGTAAATCAGGGTGAGAATATACATTTCACATTTGGTAGAACACATAATTCTATTGCATTTTTCACAACACATAAGTCAAATGATATTTCACCACGAGGGTCAACTCCATTTTTTCAATTAAAAAAATAACGAATAAAAATTTTCTAGAACAAATGCTACAACATACATGGAGTAGTAGTTTTTAATGATTATTACTATGAAAGAACCAAGGTATCTTGATAAAATTTATTTTGCACATTAATTAATTGATCCTTAGGTACACAATGTTGTAAATTACAGCTAATAATGTTGATTTGTTTTGTAAGAACATTGCTTGCATTGAGAAATCTGATGAAAGTCCTAGCTTCACAAGTGGAAGCATTTTCAATTTTTTAACCCTTAATAAACACTCACAGAAACAACAAAAACAATGACAGCATTACCAAACCTTAAACACAGTTAGTAGACAAACAACTGAAGGGGTATGAGAATGAGTGGTGACTACTTGCACCACAAAAGCTCCTTACAGTGCTAACAGGAACTTCTTTCCGGTATCTTAGGTGAAATCACTGCAAATTTTATATTTTTACCACCCAGTTTCAAATATCGGTAATCATTTCCACATGCAAATACTTAACCTGCTGAAAAAATCCAGCAAGTCTAATTCACACACCAATATAATAATTCTAACCGGTATTTTATTGGTCGGTAAAGCCTCACTAAAAAAGGTGACAAGATTGATTTACCAATTTGACCAATCGATTTAAACAATAATTTTCCCAATTCACAGTTTATGATCACAATAGTACGGTATTTCCCGGCCCATAAGTCACACCCTAATTTTTCAGGTCAGAATTTATGAAAATACTTGAATCAGCAGAAAAGATCAAATTATTTTTATGTTAACACTTAATATGAAAAAAAGATGTATAAGTACACATCAGTTCAGTTAATGCATGGTTAATTCATCCTGTGAATTAAATACAGTAACTTAGGCAAAAGGTATCCAATTAAATAAATATGAACTCATTTTAACTGCAGCAAAAATAAACTATTCTTTATATTCATGGCCCTCATAATCGCATGGCCCTCAAAAACAAAGATTTTTTTTTCACAATTCAAATTTAAGCCAATTGATCCTTTCTTACTTTCTTCCTGTATTACAAATAACACTAATAAACATCAGCATATCTTTGGCCATATTTTCAGTAGATAGTTTATTCATTCCAGAAGAATTTTCTTCTCATAAGTAGGATGACCAAAAAAACTGATATTTCCAAAATCCCAGAAACTGTTGACATAAATCAGGAGATGGGGTAACCAGTGTAACCAATTTTCTCGCATGATCAAAAAGGACTGCCAAATGCTAATAACATTTTCACCTTTCCAATGGGATCATTTCAAACCTTTTCCTAGTTCCTCTAATTACCTTAATGACCAAATTCCTCAAGTTACATTAAAGACATCAGTTTGAGCAAATCAAATTCACGATTTCGATCACTCACCTTTCCCGTTCCTGAATGTTTGGAACCAAATTCTTTCTTCTTTCATGTTTCTCTAATTCTTGATCAGATGGTATATTATTTATTACAGGAGTCTCAGCTACTGCAGCAGGTGATGAAGCAACAGTTGTAGTGCTTCCTAAGCCTTAAGGGTTTCATTAAGTAAAGATAAAAAGTTAGACACTAGTAAGTATCTCAATTTGAACAGATTAATTTAATAATACACATTAAATACTACCCCTAAGTTTGTACTAGAAAAGTTGTACTTAAATAATGCTTCACATTCAGTAGGGTGACCATCCATTTTCTAGATTCCTATTCCAAACTTGATCTGATTTTTATAATGAATATGCCATTTTGAACTTTCTCCACTTATCTACCATCAACTATTATCTCCGTGGATTCCAATAATATCACCAAAGTCAGACCTATTACCATTTTTGTTTATTTGTACTGAGAGGCACACATCGTTACTTGTGTGTGAATTTTTGGCCAAAAACAACCCACTAATGATGCCGCAGCCACCACATTCCCCAGATCTGGCCCCCAGAGACTTTTTCTTGTTTCTGAAACTGAAGAGGCCCATGAAAAGATGACCCTATGCTACAATTGGTAAGATAAAGACTGCATCAGAGGAGCTGAATAAGATCACAAAAAATGATTTTTTGAAGTGCTTCGAGGATTAGAAAAAATGTTGGTTCACGTGTATAATATCTAATGGGGATTCTTTTGAAGGGGACAAAATAGATTTTCATGAATAAATAATTTTTGAAAAACACAAAAGTCACAATACTTTTTTAACAGACCTCGTAGATGGTAAATTAAAATTTGTCAAATAAAGACCAATTAATGATGAAAATAAATAATATAAAATAATTTTTTAAATTTAATTTTCTTTTTCAATTAAAATAGTTTTTTCTCAGAGCCAATTTTTTAGCACAAACATAAAAGATCTACTTACCCTTGCTTTCAGCCAATGTATCCCAACTTCCATGATAAAATGATGTTTTTACCGAACTATCACTGATTAAGCTCATGTCATCAACGCCACCTTCTCCTCTCTTCAAAGATTCTGTTGGGCTTTTCTGGTTGGGATCTTGCACTGGGCTGTCCAATGCCTGAATACGATAAAAAATGCCTTAATTTTATGATTTCTTCCCAAATAAAATCTCCCATGTCACCTTTAATTTTCATCCATATAAAGGTGTTTGAAGGCAGTGCATGATGTCTAAATGCAATGTTTTCAAAATAATTTGGTCAACAGAAGACTCTTTAAGATGATTGTGAGACAGGGATAGAATAAACTTAGCTCCCTTAAGGCAATTTTTCAAACATCTATCAGGTAATTAAATTAAATAATTTTGTACAAGAAAAATTTAAATAATGGCAATTCATGTGAAACTAGATAATTGCTGCATCAATATTTAAATATTATTTGAAAACATGCTCAAATTTAAAAAAAAATTTTCTTATTCCTTATACTTGCAATTTGTTTAAAGCTATCCCAAATTAATTTTTAAAATATGTAAAAAAAACTGATTTTAAAACTGGATGCGAGTAAAACAAAAAATATAATAATAATAATAATAATAATAAACTTTATTCATCTTAATCATATTTACATATGGTGGATGTCGTCATTTTTGCAGGAACATAATAACACACTACAGAGCACAGTATACAATCAAATAAAAAGAAAACATATACATAGATATTACACTAAACACTACACCTTAACTGACACTAGCCACACCACATAGACACTAAACCTTATAATTTTAGGCTAGTAAAATCAAGCTCATAATACTCCTCTATTGAGTATAGAGGATTGGAGGTAAGCCAATCACGCAGCACCCTTCGGAACACCACACTGTGGGCTGACTTCAAAGAATTTGGGATCATATTGAACAACTTGATTGGCAGACCTTCAACTTTGTAGGTCTTGTCTAGCCTACAGTGTGGTAAATCCATATTCGACTTTGCTCTCGTGTTATGGCTGTGAACATCGGCCCTAGTGGAGTACATACTTGAATTTTCTTTTATATGAACTAAAGTATAGAATACATATAAACTGTAGACAGTCATAATTTTTGAGTTTAGAAAGAGAGGTCTACAGTGCTCAAGTGGACATGAGTTATTTAAGATACGGACTGCTTTTTTCTGCATCAGAAGGATTAGCTTGATATCAGATGCATGCCCCCAAAGTCTAATGCCATAAGTGATATGTGAGTGAAAGAAAGCATAGTAGGCATTAATTAAGTAGTCCTTACTCACATATAATTTCAATTTCCTGAGCAGAAATAGGGCTCGTGCAAGTTTCTTCCTAACATGTAGAATATGAGCACTCCATGTTAACTTGGAGTCTAGATAAAATCCCAGCAGTTTAACAGGGGCAGTATCTGGTGTAGTAGGTTTTAGTGTACAGAGAAGATGCTGAGTTTTATCGGGATTCATAAGGAGATTGTTGGCAGAGAACCAATCCACCGCCTTTTTAAGTATAATAGGAACTCTACTCATCGCATCAGAATGATGGGGGGAACTATGTAGAAAAGTAGTATCATCCGCATAGAGGACACAGTCAGTAATCATATTGGGGCACAAGTCATTGATCATGACCAGAAATAAAAGAGGTCCTAGTACGGAGCCCTGAGGTACACCATATTTAATATTTAATGGTTTTGACTGTTTACCATTTACATAAACAGACTGCTTACGATCAGATAAGTAGGAAGAAATAAATTTTAGTTCAACATCCTTAAAACCATAATATTTCAACTTACTTACAAGAATTGTGTGATTAACACAGTCAAAAGCCGAAGAGAGATCACATAGTGAGAGAGCCATACATTGATTACCTTGATTATATGCTTTATAACATATTCAACAGCTTGAGTTGTGCATTTATTGGGTCTGAAACCAAACTGTGTTGGTGTAAATAGATTTAAAGATTCAAAATAGTCCAAGATTTGGGTGAAAACAACTGATTCAATGATTTTTGCAAGTGGAGAAATAATTGTAATTGGGCGATAATTGTTTGGAGAACTAATATCCCCACGTTTGTGAATAGGGATGACCTTGGAAAATTTCAACTGGTCAGGAAAATAACCAGACTGAAGACAAGAGTTAATGACAATGGCAAGAGGGTATGCTAACCAGTCAATTACAGATTTGATTGAATTATTTGAAAGCCCAAACACATCCGTACAGTTAGAATTCTTGAACTTTTTCACTAATTTAATTATATCTATCTGAGAAACTTCTTTCCATCTAAATGTGGAATTGGTGGTGGGAGTATTACATAATAGGTTATTAACAGTTTTAGGTGAGGTTTGATTACTATTATTTATATAAGCTATAATATTGTCAACTGAACTAATAAAGTAGTTATTAAAAGATTCAGAGTCTATTGGAACATCTTCAGACTTTTTACCTAAACCTGTTTCTTTTTTTATGATAGACCAGGCTGCTCTACATTTGCTGGATGCACTGTTAATGTAGTTAACATTGGCATGACATTTAGCCAATCTTAACTCAGTATAGTAGTCCTTCTTTTGGTTATTGTAGACTTTTTTAAGATCATCACTACCACATAGCTTATACTGTTTATATAAGTTGAGTAAATTTCTTCTCTTATTCTCAAGGTCAACATTAAACCAATTTGCCTGTAGATTGGGCTTCTGTTTCAGCTGAATTAATTTCTTTGGGAATGCACATTCAAACAATAACAAGAAATGACTAAAAAAAATTGCAAACTTTCTTTCACTATCCGTGTGGGTCAGCAGGGCGTCCCAGTCAGTATTATTAAGCAGAGTTATTAACTCACAGACATGGTGTACAGTCATCTGTCTAACATACACAGTATTGGAAGTTTTGTTATTAACACACAGCTTAGGGTACCATGAAAAGGAGATTGCAGAATGATCAGAGAGCATGGGATCAAAGACTTTGACAATATAGTCGGATATATCAGTATTAGTTATTACATTGTCAAGACAGGCATTCAACCTAGTCGGTTCCGAGTTAGCGCAGTATAAATCAAAGCCCCTGAGAAGAATGTCTAGCCGAGTATGATTACTTGAATGGCAACCCATGTCAACATTTAATATATATATTTATATAGAGCGAGGTACTAATTAATATTTGATATTTAATTATTTTTCGATTAATCCAATTGAGAAATGTTTCCATGGGTATACATTTTTTTAGAAAGTTTGCTTTCCCACCATTAATTACTATTATGCAATAAAGGTGAACTTAACATTAGAAAGAAGAAGGCACACATTACCTCTTTGGATAGAGTAGCCTTTTTCTTCATTATGAGGAGTTTCTTCTTTGCGAACCAAATGCCATTGTCATCTTCATCCCCTCTATCATCATCTTCAAAGTCATCATCATTGTCCATTTCATCAGTTCTTGGCTCCTTGGTTGCACCCCTTGCTTTCCGTTTCTCCTTCAAAACCCATATTCTTTTGCCCACTATCCTCTCCCCTTCACCTGGAGATGAAGCCACCGTTGATGGAGTCTCCTCGCCAGCTTCCTGCACGTTGTTTTCTTCTTTTGTCATTTGATCCCCAGCTGTAGGCTCGGTACCTGACAGACGAACTGAAAGCCTCCTTCTACCTTGCCTTTGGTGCTGATAGCTCCTTTTCCTCTGCCTCTGATGGGCATTTTGGATCTCATTTTCAGTTGAACCACACAATGACAAGTCTGACATTTTGAATATTTCATCCTACACAAAGAATAGAATACATCACTTTGGATGAGAAACTGCTGAGGATGTGATATTACTGTTCAATGGAAAAGCATATACAGGCATATAAAAGCATATACACCTGTACAATTAAATTTGAATGAAATTAATTCATAATTTGAATTAAAACTTATGAACCTAATCATATTCATGTATTTAATAAGAATAATACAGCAAAACCTCATTTATCAAGACTATAATGGATATGTCACATCACTTAAGAATTGAATTAGAGGAGCACCAGGTTATAAGTCATACGTCTATTAGTCACCATTACTGCGCCTATGTCAGAATTACAGTAACACTTCATCTTAATGGAATTCTTTAATGAAAGCATTGCTGCTAAAGGGAATCATTTTGGTAATCCCTCCAAATGCATATCAAAGTCATATTGCCATCAAAAAAGACTTCCACACAGAAAAAATTCCCAAGAACTGAAAGTTAGAGAAGCAACCCAATGCATTAAATTTTCCCTTCTTGCTCCAAAACTTCCCGCTGTCTGCATATTTTCAACTGACGGTAGATGGTTGGTATAAAGGATGCATGCTCACAGGAAGTATTTTAAATGCATAAAAATAAGCTGATAGGCAGAAAGTATCATATACTACCTTGATCAAAAAGTTCCCGGAATTTATTCAGAAAATTAAAAATACAAGTTTATTCATCTAAATCTATATTGTCCCCTTCAAAGTAATCCCCATCGACTGCAACACACTTATGCCAGCGCTTGATCCAATCCTCGAAACATTTTTTATATTCGGTTTTCGGTATGTCCATCAGTGCTTCCTGCGATTTTTCCATTACTTCCTCTCGGCTGCTAAAACGTATTCCCCGTAATGGTTTTTTAACTCGATTGAACAGAAAGAAGTCACAGGGAGCCAAATCAGGTGAATTCGGTGGCTGTTGGATGGTATTTGTTGCATTTTTCGTCAAAAAATTACGAATAATGATAGCACTGTGCGACGGTCTCGACGCACTGTGCGACGATTTCTGGTCTCTTTCGGCGAATTGCTTCACGCAAACGTCTCATAACGCCCAAATAATACTCTTTGTTTACTGTCTGGCCTTCTGGCAAAAATTCATGATGCACTACACCGTTGTAATCCATGAAAACCGTCAGCATTGCCTTCTTTTTTGACTGAAAATGACGTGGTTTTTTTGGTCTCGGCTCATTTGGTGAACGCCATTCACTTGCCTGATGTCTGGATTGCATGTCGTACTCATAAACCCACGTCTCGTCTCCAGTAATGATCCTTTTGATGAATGTGGGATCGGATTCAGCCTCGCAAATCATGTCTTTTGCGACGTCAACACGGTCTCTTTTTTGCATGAAATTGAGGTCTTTTGGCACCAACTTTGCTGCTAAACGACGGAAACCCAAATCATTAACCACAATGTCTTGGGCGGATCCATAGGCAATGTTCAAGTCCTCCGCTATTTCTCTGATGGTTAATTTGCGGTTATTGACCAACATTTCTTTTACTTTATCAATTTTTTCACCGACTTTCGATGTCGGTGGTCTGCCACTGCGTTCATCATCTTCGATTGACTCACGACCACTTCTGAACTGCTCGTGCCACTGGTAAACGACCGTTTTTTTTAGAGAATCGTTGTCAAAACACTTTTCCAACATTTCCAACGTCCGTGCGCCACTAAATCCGTTTTTTACGCAAAATTTAATACAAGTTCGTTGTTGCAAATTTAAATCCATTTCTGCAATTGTAAAAAATCGCCAACACACACAGAGATAGATGTACTCTTGGCTACGTAACTTTTGCAAATGTCAAGTTATGACACTAAGATTTAAAGGGAATATCAACAACAGATGTACCAATTTAACAAAAAAACAGAACTCAAATCGGAACGATGGGAGCGCCACACGGTGGTTATTCCGGGAACTTTTTGATCAAGGTAGTATGTGGGTAACATCAAGAATTTCCTCCTCTTCAATGAGCTAATAAGGTGATAATGTTATCACAAGTGTGCTAAAAAACTTTGAATGTGAACATAACTCATGATAAGGCAGAAGCAGTGATTTGACCTGCCTGAACCATTTAGAAGACGATTATGTACTGGGATAAATTCAGGATTGGCTTTCCAAAGCATCGTCTATGTTAATTCATAACTAAGAACCTATATGACAGGAACAGGTGCCAACTTCAGTTCTCCACTTGAAAAGAAAGATTTCCTAATTTCTAATAGGTGGCTACACAGATTTCAAAATAAATGGAACATAGCTGCTTTAAAAATGTCTATATTTATCATTCTTGGCATATTCTTATACTAGGAGACTTTTTTAAGGGCATTCTCACTATGTAGGTCAGTAAGCTGTGCAACACTGTCAGTTAGCATACTGGTCATAAAATCATAAAAATAGGTTGCAAACCAGCTAGAATTTTACTTATATCTCATAATGGTGTTATCCACTATCCAACATGCAAACCCACCATGTGTGCAATGTGCACAGAATCTAAAATCCAAATGAAAGAAAAAAACTAAATACCAATGCAAAACCCACCTGAAAATCTGCAGTGTTCTCTCTGTTTATAGAGGTACGAGAATTAGCTTGAGAACAACTGACTCTTGATATACTTCTACCAAATGGCCCTCTTCTGTGGCTTCTCAGGGATGCATTACTTCCAAGGTGGCTCCCTAAAATATGTTTTAAAATGATTTATTATAACAACATAAATATACAGTAAACTCTCAAAACACTTATTGATGAATTTTTTGTTTTACAGATGTGACTCATTTTTGTTAAGTCAATAACTTCCAGTTTATTAAATAAAACAGTTTCCGGTGGAAAATCTTCATGTTGACATTTTTCAATTAAACCACTTTGCTTTTTCACATAAAATTTTTCTTCTCACGACCTAGGTTTCATTATAGTGTAACATCATCAGGTAAAAATGCAATATCCGCCTCCCTCCGCCCAGAGATATGTATATATACTGTGCTTGACTTGCATTTTTACCTGATGATGTTACACTATAACGAAACCTGGGTCGTAAGAATAAAAATTTTATGTGAAAAAGCAAAGTGGTTTAATTGAAAAACCTTCCAGTTTGTTAATACAGTAGAACCTCATTATACAAGCGTAATCCATTCTGAAATCTTCCACGTAAAGTGAAATATTTTTTTACAAATAAATTAATGTAAAATATGATAATTTTAATCAATGTGAATTAAGTATGGATGAATGAAGAAGGGTGTAATGTAGGGAGAGGTCAGGTTTTGCCTAGGGCAAGGTTAAGAAATGTTGTGTTTATATCCATAAAAAAACCTACCTTAAATGGTAGACTACCAATTAATAATGATTTACTTGAAATGAGACCCTGTTCCGCTACTAAAATCAATTATCCACTTTCATTCCTTCATTCAGTCTTGTTGAACCAAAATGTGTATCAAAATGCAAAACAGCAAAAACAATAGGGGTTGAAGGAAAATAAAAATTTACTATTGAGTAATATCAATAAATCAACATTTTACAGAAAAATAATTCCAGTGTCCTAGATACCATGATGGATTCTCTAAAACTCTGTACTGGGCACTCATGTCAGGTTTCTGAAGCATAAAAGCTCTCAGATATAAAATTCTTGTGATTAGGGGCCCAACTTGTACAGAACAGGAAACCCTTTCCTCAGGAATTGGGTGTACACACCCTCAATCCTTCATCACTAGATTAACCCCTTTCAAAGCATAATTCTGTTGTCAATTAATTATTTATGCTGTGTTTTTGCTTATTGCTTACCCTAAATACATGACCAATGCAAATGAAAGCTCACTACAGAATTTGATTATCTGATTGTATTAATATGCCCCAAATGATAACATGCATTTACTATTGTAAAGAAGATTGGTAAAAAATGTTATGGTTACAATCTTTATACAAAATGGCATTATAAAGCATCAATGCGTCACACCAAGTCCTTATCCCTGCTATCTACACTAAGTTGCACATTCATGAATAGGGAAGTTTTCAATGTTTCCTCAGACTTACTTAACTCAACTTGAGTGTTATCTTCACGACTGAACATTCTGGCGAACATTGAAAGCATTGAATGCTTCCTTCCACCAGGACGGAATGATGCTGGAGGGTGTTGAGCAGTGGTTTGATTCTTTTGATGGTAACTGCCACTCATCCCTTTCGTAGCCGATGAGGAATAAGATAAGCCCAACAGACTTCGTCCCATGCCTTCAATTATTTCCCCTGCCCTGCCACGAACACTGTGCGTTTGGGTCGCACCTCCAGCTACTGATGAAGCTGATAATTTGGAACTCACAGATGGCTTCCTGCCCATAAGAATTCTCATTGGATGGGTTTCCTTCCTCTTTTGACTGCCACTCTCAAGGTCTAACTGTAAGGAGGATATGCAAAAGTAAGAGAAAAATCAATTGACGATTGAGCAAATGCCTTCTTTCTTTCCACATTACCATTTGTGCATATTAACATTACCAGTGCATATTAACATTAGTAATGGGTGAGCTCCACTTTTTTTCAACTCCTTTGTCAATTTGGTTCTTAGTACTGTTTCTGAGATTTAATCCTGGCAGTTCCAGTGAATTGATAGGTACCAAGGTATCTAGAGTTGCAATCGTAAACAAAAGTTCAATAACCTTATTACAAGTCATAGCTACAAGGGTGGTCTGAAAAGTTTCTGACCTAACAAAGATATATTTTTTCTGAAATTTTCTGAGTTGGAAACTTTTCAGACCACCCACGTATAATTTATGAGAAGTATTATGGTATCACAAAGTCTTATTTTCAAAACTAAAAGATGAATGAGCAAAATTCATTGATACTACCATGTAACACAATAAATATTTCATTATATCTTTTACGACAATGATTAGATAGCAGATAGTTTCTCATATTTTCATGGCACTGTTGTAATGCCAAGGTAGGCAATAGATGGTAGAAGCCAATTCTTTTTAGATGCATAATAATAATAATACCTTATTGTTCTGTTGGTTATGTACATGACATAGAACATGGTCAGTATAGTGAGGAAAGGAATAAAATATTAATAATACATAAGAAACATTACTGCACGGTACAAAGTACCACACAAAAGAAAACATGATTATAATTACCTTTTATCACCCTACAATTCCTCTATACTGTAGAAACAATTGAGGATTAATTATTTCTTAAGTTCAATTTCAAAAGCAGTCACAGTTGACTCATTATTTATGGTCATTGACAGTTTAATATAAATAAGTGAGGCAGTGTGATGTGGGCCTTTCTTGGAAATAGTAAGTGTTTGATTTTTCAGGTGCATATTTCCCTTCTGTGTGTCAACTGATCATGCATGGTGAAATTTGATAATAACAAACAATTCTTTTTTACAAGTAAAGAGCAATAAAATATGATATGCAGGGCAGAGTCATTAATTTAATTTCCTCAAATAGTGACTTTCCTGGGATCCTGATGGGAGCATTCACTATTGCTGTTCCAGACCTTTTTTTGCTTGGAAAATGCCTTCATTACTGTACTAGAGTTATCTCAGAAGAAAACTCCATAGGTCAGGTAGGAATGAATTTAGGCATTGTATACAAGTTTCAAGGTCTCAAATGAGGTAGATAGAGCAAGTTTCCTGTTCCGGTAAGTCTCAGTTGCCATTTTATTGATTATTTCATCAAGATGATAATACCAGTGACAGTTTTCACTTACCAGATAATCCAAAAAATTTTGTGGACCTCGATCAGTGAATACATTTAAGTAAAACTGTTCTAAGAAGAGGACTTATATTATGAGGATTAATTTTATAATGAAATTGTTGAAACAAGTTTTACTCTCATTCAACAGCTTTGTTTGATCGACACCAGTTTGCCATATTTATTAGAGTACTCTTTCTGGTTGCATATGCACTCTCCTGCTTTCTTATATCTGTTCTTGACATTATTTGTTTACTTTTCACTATTGTTTATTGCTTTTACTTGTTCTTTTTCTTAGTGTATGTCATATGACAGCCAAGGTAAAAGCCTTTGTGCTGTTTTTGGCTGCTTTGCCAAATAAATAAATATAATGAGTTTTTTTTTAATTCTCTCCCATGTTTTACAGATAAAAATTCCCTCTCAAGTTTAGAGTGGATGTATCATTAGGAGATAATATTATGTCACCATTGGGTAAATGAATGTGGAGGTAATTGATGGATATTATAAATAAGAGTGGGCCTATTATTGAGTCTTGAGGTACTCCACAATTTGTTTCAACTAGGCTGGATCTAAAAGTGCTGGTAGCAGACTTATGCCTGAGATTTCTTTGAACCATTTGTTTACGATTTGAAAGGTAAGATGTGATCCATGATAAAGCATTCCAATTAATTACAATGCTGATTAATTTGGAAGAGTACGTTGTGATCTATAGTATCAAATGCTTTAGATGGGCCAAAAAAAATCCGAACTATCTCTTTTGGAATAGGAAGTCCCCAAATGATTTTATTAAAAAGTTGAAAGGCTGCAGTTATGGTTAATTTTCCCTTTATAAAGCCATATCAATTGTACACAACATATAGGCTATAACAATTTGTTTTGACATATTTCATGTACACCTAACAACAATTTTTGGAGAGAAACCCTACATTTCAGTTCTTTGTACTTCAATAAAATGGCATGAAGGAGTTCTACAGATAGAGGATTCCAACAAAATATCATATTTTAATTCTATGATGTAGTTTGAAAGTTACAGAGTTATGCGCTGATATGCATGTTAGACCATCCATTAGAATTCATCTTGGTTCATCATCAATCCTGTACTAAATATAAGCTTGACCCATTAAAAATATAGATGAAAATATAGGTATACATGCTTCATGCAATTATTCAACTTGTTCAGCAGACTGACTAACATTTAACAATTAACTTTCCAAGTTTGTAACCATATTCTGGTACAAACCACATTGAAAGATTAAAATGAGAAGTAATCAGCAGAGCATAATAAAATAATTGATGGTGAATTGCCCCTTCAATGAAAGAGGTTAAAGAAAATTCCTATCAAGCAAGGTATGTTAACATTTTAGCTTTTCACAAACCTGGATATCATCCATATCCACCATTATTTCATCATCGTCATCCAGTAGTTTCATTGAAGATTCTTCCATCACTGTCTCCATTGGTATGAACTCCACTTGATCTTGAGGAATGTCCAGAGATTTTGTGGATCCCTGAAAAATGTTGAAAAAGTAAATAAAATGATTCTAACTGACTATCTGTTAACATCTTCCATTCTTTCTTTTGGATGATGTATTCATTTCACTTAATATAACACTCAAATTTATTTACAACAATGTTCCCACTTAGTCCTGAATTGTTGCAATAAAGATGACACTATGCAAAATTATGAATATGTGAAGCATCTATACACAAACATATGGGACAGTATCAGATGAACTTTTAAGATTTCACCCGTTTATATCTTATATAAATAACCAAAATTACTATGAACACTATACAAGATTGCTGATGTATTTTTCAACATATTAAAATAACTTTGGTTACATAAGTTTAAGTGCCAAAAAGGCCACTTACACATTATTACATCATAAAAGTTGAAAAATTATGAAGATGAAATAGCACAAAACTAGCATAGCATAGGCAAAAAAGTTTTACATATCATTCTACTTCAAAAATGGCTAATGCTTTCAAAAACATTTTACCCTTCAAAGAATAACCCATCCAAATTCCAATACTTTGGATTTGTGGCTAAGTATCCCTGATTGACTCATACATATTTAAATTCCACATGATACTTCCAAAATTTTGAAAAAATCCCTTATATCTACTTTCAAGTGAAATATCAATAACGTACTATGGTGGAATAAGCGTAACCTATTCCGCAATCTTTCTTGTAAAGCAAAATACTTGTTTAGTGAAACAACTTTTTACATATAAATAAATATAAAATACGATAATGCATTCCATGCCAACAAAAATAAATAATGTACTAGGCTTATTCAAAGAAAATTAAGTATACATTGTTCAAGATCGTGGATCATGTTCACCTTTTCTTCTATCGCTGAATGAAGCAACCGTGAATGGAAACTCAAATTTGTAAAACAAAAATAAATCGAAATAAGTTGTTTATTATTTATGGTACAAACCTAATTGCTTTTCACTAAAAAGTTGTCTAGAGACAATTTCGCTGATAGTTCAAAATTTGGTAAAAATGCAATTCAGGATGAAAGTTAAATAAATTTGTGGCATGTGTAGCCACTGCCTTATTAGGGTGATGCCTCATACACATGGTACAATGCAAAATTTTTCTGTGACCTCCACTCTTATTTAGCCTGCTGCTTTGGACTTAACACTTCTTGAAGGTTTTTAGAGTTTCTGAATGGTAAATAAGCAGGGGTTTGATTTTCAAATCACTACTCGCATTTGTGCAAAATAGCAGTGTGAGATGGCTTTTCATTGCTTTGTGGTTAGGCAATGGATTCACTTCTGTTATGCAAACAAATATAGGTTTTGCTTCAGCATTTGAATTCCTCGATGAAGTTCTCTGCTGTCTTTGACTCAGTGCTTGCTGCTTCACCATGTCTCACAATGCCGTGAATGACGGTTCTCCTCAATAACTTCTCAAATTGCACACGGCTCCCCTTAAATACTTATTTGGCCGTTGATGATCCTGAAATCTTACTGATCAGGTCAGTAAAAATCACTTTCCCCTTCTCAAAAATTAGTCTTGTTTATGGTGTCACATTGCAATTGCTTCTCGCTTAAGCATGTGGGAAGCAAACTTTCAACATTGTTGAGAATGCATAACCATTTCATAGATACTTGTCACTCTATTTGAAGTATCCATCTCCTTAGTCTTGACTGTGTTCTTGAGAAAAAGGCAAATCGTTGATGTAGACTGATTGTTGATGTTCATATAGATCAGCCATGCTCATATCTCACTCCTGACTTTTAATGATTTTACTTTTCATTTAAACTGCTATTTCTATTTTTATTCTCTTATGGATTTCTTCTCATGAATTTTTCTTCAGGAACAATTTTAAAATTATGAAATTGTTATTATCGAACTTTCAACAAAAAATCACAAATAATATGTTTGAACACAAGTTTGGAAAATGAGTAATCACTACTGATTCTAAGATGATTGCGGAACTAGTGGTAGAGACAAACTGCAGTAGCCGGTGCACAATGAATGCAGGAACCCTCTCCTCGTGACTCGTTATAAAAAAAGTCGCTCCTCAACCTAGTCATTTTTGGGATCAATATTTTTGCTCGTCATATTACTTGCTGAGCGGGATGCTTATTAAGCAAGGCTCCACTGTACTTTTAAATGGTAGGAATGTATTTAATGACTGGAAATGAAATTATTATCCCTCTCAATTTTACAAAATGTATCGTGTATGTACATTCTGCTAATTACAATGATTTGCATTCTTGATGGATATAAACATACAAATTCAGGAAAATATGAAAACATAAAAATGTAAACATGTCTTACATGTATCTACATTTTACAAAAATAAATGCACTGAAATTTTATACCACACTAACATCATTTAAAAGGCAGATAGATCAGTTATTCCTTGGGAAGTGCCTGTGAAATTTTGATGAATTGTTCATTTTCTCTTAATAACTTCTTTTTGGTAATTGTGCATGTTTTT
The DNA here is from genome assembly GCA_037158775.1 of Hetaerina titia. NCBI lineage: Eukaryota > Metazoa > Arthropoda > Insecta > Odonata > Calopterygidae > Hetaerina > Hetaerina titia. The sequence goes on from CM073771.1 coordinate 40,296,269, forward strand.
CTGATTTTAAGAAATGCGATGTGTTCTATACATTCTAACTGACACATCTTATCTGGGACAGAATTAATCTTATTATTATTATTAATGTTCCATAGACACCTAAGGGAAAACAGCCGATTGAGGCTAATTATAAATTATATTTTAATATATAAGAACTAACATTACTCTCATTATGTTTCTCTTAAATATTTTATGTGATATAGGTTTCCAATACCGCATGTTCTACATACCTGAGGTGGTCCTGTTTGATACTGCTTAGAGGCAGCAGTGTACGGCAGTTCTGCAGGGAAAACTTCATCCCAATACTGATCTTTTACTAATTCTGGATGCTCTTGGTGCATTTCGTCCACTATGAGATAGGAAACCTAAAATTACAAGAATTAAACCCTGAACTTTTTGTTGCAAAGTATATTTCAACTTCATAATCTTCTTCTAAACATCTGCACCATAGTGCAGCATCGATTTAAGTCCTATAGCAAAAGCTGATCATATTTTTTTTTACTTGGACATTAATGAGCAGAATATTGTAAAATAGAAAGAAAAGTAGGCTGACCTGTAGGTTTCTGTCAACCAACCAATTGACTTCAAAATCATCATCATCTTCACCGAATGGATTCACTAAAGATTCAGCTACTTTCAGCCAGCCCATGTAAAAGAAAAACTAGAAGAAAGAAGAACAACATGAGACAATTCCAACACAAAAATCAGTTAAACATCTGCTTGCAATTTCGAAATCTACATGCTTATGATATAAATGTAATTGATCATATTTGCTCAACATATTCTATTTGTTGACAAAAATACACTAAATGCATGCAAGCAAACTCTCTGATGCATAAAATATACTAATTCATTTTTTCACATACATCTGTGAAATTTTAGTGGTCTGGATAAAAATATGAACGCCATTCTACTAAGGCTGGTCATACTGTGCCACATTTTATAACATAAAATATAGCGGATTTAGAAAAAATAAGTACAGCAAACTCTCAATTATCCGTGCTACCCTCTTTCCAGTACACTGAAATGTTAATATTAAGTGCTTCTTGCACTTTCTCATCTGACTTGAATTTCTGTCCCCCACCAGTCTACCCCTTCTTTTGCTTTGGATGGCTCATCAAAGTTTCTTTAGAGTCTCGCAGTAGCTTTTTGAGTTGATTGTTGTTCCTTTCGGCATAAAATCCACCAACAGAACCCCCTTCCTGTTCTCCTGGAACAGGAAGGGGGTCAGAACATAAACATGGTTGCCATAACTTCTCCTGCTGACTTCTCTGTCTTGAACTTTTTGGGCTTTGGTGAGGTTGGGTGACACCATTGTTTCGACTGTTCCTTCTTTTCTGAGGTGTAGTGATTTGCCCATCTTTCATCTCTGGTCACTATTGAATCCAGAAATCAGACAAGGAAGTGCAAGAAGCAGTTGTCATTTGGCTTCGTGATGAGGCAGGAGAAAGGTATGATGCCGGTATTAAAAAGCTGGTTACAAGGATGTAAAAAGTGACTATGTAGAAAAATAGCTAAATGCTCAATCTTTCTAATGATGTATGCAAAGTTCAGAATAAACTTGATTGTCCACGAAAAAAAGTAGGAGACCTTACTTTTCAATATGCCCTCGTACTTTTAGACTATCTTTACTTTCCCAATATTAATTCCCTCACATATTTATTTTATTTATTTCACATTAATCCAAAAGCAGCACTTTGGCCTTTACATCAAACGTTTAACAACAATATAACAATACACTATTTCAAACATCCAAGCCATAGATGGAAAAAAACCCACCAAGGAAGGAATCAAAATGAGGACGTTACCCTGCTGCCACCTGGGCCAGCATACATTAGCCTTGAAACTACAATATTCTTCTTTAAGGCAAGCAAATACATAGTTTTACTATCCAACGAATGAGTCATTAACTATTTACACTGCATTGTTTTACTGGTATCATATGACAGATGTGAATCCATATCAGTGATCCTTTGTCAATAATTATTTCACTCAGGTATTTCAGTGACAGAAATGTTAAATTTCAACTTGATATTAAAGGTGTTAAGTTCTAAATCAGTCAGATTGGTGCAACACAACCTACTGCTGTATAAGCTGGAGTTGAAACAAAGGTGGAAAAGCTGCATGGAATGACAATTAGACAAGTTCAAAATTGATAGGTGGAACACTCAGCAGGGTGTATGGCGGAGTATTGGGTTGGAAACTGGGTGGATGTACAGCTATAATGATGGGCTGATCAGTCAGCTGAAGCAATGGTAGTTAAGTTTCTAGATTCCTGAGATGCAGGGTGAATGGAACCTAGGTTTTGACAACATTATGCAATTATTGTTTGGAGGATGATGTTGCTAAGTTTAGGGAATTGTAGCAATTACTTGTTACATAACAGTTTAAAGAATAAGTTACTGTTATTCAAAAACTCAAGAACATTGATCATCAGAATTGAGTTGAATAGGACAAATCTTAACCAGAATTCCTACTCATGAACTGAGGTGTTCATACTACAATGGCCAAGGGGCAGAATTTAGTGAGAATGAGCAAGATGGAAAGTGGCATTTGAGATACATACAATGTTGTTATTTGCTGGAGAAACTGTGCAATAACATTATCGATGCAACAATAAAATTAATCTTTCCAAGAAAAGTCATGGTATGGTAAGAAGAAAGCTACCCCATTGGCTGAGGACTAATTTCTCCTAGTATTTCAGTTGTGTCCACTTATTTGAATAGCATTAAAAACTTATCTTTCTGAATAACTGATTACTGGGTCAACCACATGCTATCGAATAATTCCAGAAGATGCTCAAAGAATGCATGACCCCATTGGCTGAGGACTAATTTCTCCTAGTATTTCAGTTGTGTCCACTTATTTGAATAGCATTAAAAACTTATCTTTCTGAATAACTGATTACTGGGTCAACCACATGCTATCCAATAATTCCAGAAGATGCTCAAAGAATGCATGACATGATAGGAGCAGGGTGTGTGATTTAAGATGCAAACCACAAGGAAAATTCATGGCATTTGGCAATGACCACTCTCTCAACCTGGGAAAGGAGCTGGCTAAACCAGCTTACCGCTTACTTTGGAGAGAAATGAGTTCAATCAAGAAATTTAAAAACTTTTAGCCACAGATCATAACACTCATTTACTAAAATCTAATGCTTTCATAACTGAAAAAATATACAACCTGCAAAAATGTAAATATTGGCACCACCAAGTCCAACTGCATATCCTCAGTACTACTTGAAGTATCTAAGAACTGATGCCCCATCAATGTGGCAAGGAAGAATATATATACTGCCAAGGTCACCACCTATATTATTGAAAACAAATCATCATTCTCTGAATTTCTCCAAGTATAAAGCTATATCTATCATGCTTCAGAATATAATGTTGATTATCTGGCAGAAAAATTATTAGTCTGTCCCTACAAGGGACTTTCCTGCCTTTCCAATCTTTATTTCTTTCCCTCTCGCCTCAATATTATTTCGCCTCAATATTAGCAACTAATGACTTAGATTCAAACTACCATATTTTTTACATATTATTATCCTGTTTTGGGAATGTGGCTGGTTGATAGTATCAGAAGACAACTACAACCACAACTGTACTTAATTATGGATGTCAGTCCAAATTGGTGGATATGAATTTTCCAATTGAAATATCTGTTAACTTTAGGCAATAATTAATGGTAATTTAAAAATTTTACTGCCTGGCTTACGCTACAAGATAAGAAAATTAAACTGAATGAATGCTATGACTGATAATATTACAAGAATAAAATCCTTTGCTGTCGATTTTTCAGCATAACAATGAGGCATGAAAAATAAAAGTAATCAACTGGCAGTAATTATAACTATATAAAATATTTGAAAAGACAAAATGAAATGAATGATTATGACAAGGAAATTATGAGTTCCTTCATTGGACAAATGAGACTGTACAAATAACAATTTCTCTCTCTCAATTTTATAAATTCTTTCATTTTTTTTCAAAAGAATTAGATGACGAAGAGATGTTTGTTTCAATGGAGTTGAAAGAAATCTCACCTGAGTATATACCAATGGTATGCTTATCCAATCATAATTGAGCATGCCACCACATTGCCCTCTAAATGTACATAGACCATCAATCAGGGTCTTCATTGAGAAGTCATCACGGATTCTTCCCTCCTTGCGGGCTCGGGTGACAATGCTACCTGCCCATACCAAAGGCATCCAGTACTTTGGATGGGGTGTCTTCAAATCCAAATCTTCAAATATTTTCTTCTCAGTTTGTTGCATGAAACCTAAAAACAAATAATTTTGCACAGGCATGTAAATTAAAGCAAGTTTAAACACAATATTTCCATACATACATGTGCATCCATGAAATTAAAAATTCGATCAAAATATACCACAGAATGATAAATATTAATTAAAATAAATGGCTTGATGTTTTTATTACTATTACCTAGGTTACCATCATAGATTAGAAAGCTAAAGCATGCAAACTTCAAACACCACACTTCAAATTACAACTCCCATACTATTTACTTTGCATTTTGCCAGCTGGTAACTTTATAATGCTCTTGTAATATCAAAAGTTGAGTTTGTGTTACTGTCCTTTGTTAGAGGACTCACATATTTCTTTTGACCAGAAATATCCATAGAAAATTACACTACCATAACTTCCTCAATTGTATTTTTGTTTTTCTTCAGTGGCTTAGGATAATGGGCTTCAAGAACAAATAAGCTTCACAAAACATTACAGAGGATGATTAAAGAAATAATACCTCAATCATGGAAGTTTTATGTATGCAGACACTTCACTGCACCAAGGGAAAAGCAGTGTCAGGATCTCATTAAATTTTTATTAACTCTGACACTTAAAATCTTTCCAAAATGCTTTATAACTTTATACAGCATAATAATGGAATAAGAAGATGTTTCAAGGAAAGAGAAACCCCTATCAGACAAAACAAGTATAGCAAAGAAATTGACCTTGCGGGGAAAAAATCTTCAACAAAAATAAACACATTTATCAATACTAATTCACTTATGCCACAGGGCGGATAGATACTTAAGAAAATTGGAACTAACAGAGATGCACTATTGGAAGAGAATATCAAACACTATATAAATAATAAGTTCCAAGATGAATTTGAATTGTTTATGGACATCTATAAAGAAGAAGTACCACAAAGAATGTTAGAAAAAAGATGTTAAGGTAGGTATTAAATTGCCAAGATCATTTGCATCATACATATATTTATATACACACACACAATTGATCAACTCAAAATAATTCAATGAATATAAAGGAAATTTCACATAAAAGATCAGCAAGGACATGAGACTGGGGTAGCACTATATAAATTTTATGAAAGGCAATCAGGAGGGCAAAAGTTAAGCACACCTGAAACAAAATTCTTATTTTTTGAGTGTTCTTCACATGACACCAAAATAGGACACTGAGCCTAGTCAAGCATGAAACACACCAATTGAGTGGGCCCATGATACTGAAAATAGGGATTGGAATAACTAATACATCTGGTGATTGCACCCCCTGCCACACACCTTTCTGGTAGGTCACGGGATATTTATGTAGAAATACCAATTTTAAGAGAAAAATATTTTGATTCAAAGCATATTTTTTGTTCAGTTCAAGAAGTTTAAATAAGAAGAATTAAATGTCACTATTTGACCAAATAAATCTAAGTTTCACTGAAAATATTTTCAGTGATATTTACTACGGTGGTCAAAAAATGTTATCCTTCTAAGACATTCTTCAAGCTACTTTCCAGCCACAACATGTGATTACCACCTTCAAACTCCAGTCTTTGTGTTCAAGCCTCCATTAATTTTTTCTCTCACCACTGAATTTCATCTCTTTTATATTGAATATTTTACTTAATATTTTATCTTTTGAATATTTGAAACATGAAATTTACAGTCATTTTTTAATTTGACTACTTTAAGATCTAAAAGGAATATTTTGCGGCTAAGACAGCCCAACAAAGAGAACTCTAAAACAGTTAAAAGGAAGCATGGTTGCCCCGAATCAGTCAATTGCTGATAATAAAACAAAGTTAGACCTTGCACATTGGATCATGTAATGCCAAAAGTTTCTTGCATTTATCTCCATAAAAGCTAAACAAGTAATGCATTTTTTTTTAAAAAGCTAAAAGAATAAAAGTGCTCTTGGGAAATACAATCAGTGGGAGTGAAAGAAGTAAAAAGAACAATTTTCAGAAGAGTCCCAGCAAAGAAGACAATATTCCAGAAGAAAGTCAATGTTGTCGAGAAAATTCAGCAACAAAGGGCATGGAATTATGAAAGTATTTATTATAACAGATATATGGGACATGCTTCCATCTGGTATTAAGGCATGAACAACAACAAAATTGGAAAGGAGAAGATTGGAAACATATCACCACGCCATAAATGAGAATTTTATCATTCCTATGGCCTACCTATGCCTGCCACTTTAAAGCATCTAATACAGAGAGATCAGAGTCTATGGATGAATCTAATCAGAATACAGAGCCATGTAGATAAACTAAAACTTAAGGAATAACATTATTAATCTATGCATCAGGAACTTTTACTGCCTAGAAACTATGGAAACTGTTGGATGCATCAGAAAATCAAGTAGCAGATATTGGAAAAAAACCAAAATAAAGCAAACAATAAATTTTAATGAATAGGGAGTCCAAGTTAAACATCAACTCAGGAGGGTATAAATTAAAAAAACACCAAATTAATCATTCAGTTGGGCATTATTTTGGATTAAGATGGCACAGAATTAAATCCATTAAATGAATAAATGGTTGACTGGGCTGGTAATCATGAAAGGAAGCTTTCACTAAGAAGAAATTGATGACAGGGATCCAGAATAGGACTTGGTAATGTGCAATAGAAAGATGAGAATATATAAGGAAAATTTTTAGTGTATAACAGCAGTAAACAAATGAAATATTAGTAACCACACACAACAAACCTTGGCCCAAGGGTAGGCAACATCTAGCAACTAAAAATTTTCCTTGCATCCTTTAGTTCTATATGAAGCATAACATGCTATAAAGATGATTCACAATAATTTATACTGCATTGAAGACAAATACAATATTTAAAGACAGTGAAAACCACCATGTTATGATTTAGGTATTCAAAAGGATAGGTTAGATAGCATTATCACCAATAATATTCAGGATATAAACTAATTCATGAACACACAACTATTAAAACTGAGTCTCCAAGAGTAAATATCATGTTCTGGTATTTAATTCATTACTATAACTATGAAACTACAGTTACAACACACCTGTTGTCAGTTAGCATTCACTTACAACATCTCGATCTAAATATTTTGGACTGTATCGTTTATCAATCCTACAGTACTTACAAGGTCCAAAAAATGTTAGATAATTCCAAAAAGCACAGTTGATCAAAGATAACAGCCATTGAAAAACAAAAGTAATCTCTAAAAGAGAGATATGTGCTTTTAATAAAACTAGAGCCAAACAGTATTTTATTGATGGCTGACTCACTGTCCTCTTGGGTGCAGCAGAGAGAAATATCCTGAATGTGGTTCAGTGGAACCCACCTGCCTCAACTAGGTGGTCTAAGGTTGGAAATCGCTTCTTTACACGGGGACACATCATACTTAGAGTGACAACAAAAGAGAGATTCACATAGCGAAGAATCGTGCGCCTCATGAGCCGTCCTCTTTCATCCTGAGAATTAAAAAAAAAATAGATTTATATAAATTATATAAGGATATGAAAGTTAAGAAATCGGAAAAATGGCAATGACATATGTACACTTAAATTAAATATTAGTGTTGCCATTATTAACAACTGTGTGTGAATGAAGGAATTGAGCATGTAGCAAGTATGTGCATATTCACACTGTGTAATAAAGATTAATGGCTAATATTGGCACTATAAATCCTTTCCTCTTGGTTATAATGCCTGTCCACAATCATTTCTTTTACTCTTATGAAACCACCATAAACTATGTTATGTAAAAGTAAACTATGTGTATTAAAAGTATTTGTATTAAAAATACTCCAACATTTTGTTGGCATCTGGAATTGTTCTAATCAATGACAACACCCATTTTCACAGTGCTGATGCAACCCAACAGCTGCATGAGCAATTGGGACATTTTTGATCACCAAACTTATCTTTCCCCTGAACTGCCTGAAGTACCCTGAAGAATCGGGTATGAGGGGAGTACTTCCAAACTAACAAGGAGTTTCAACACAGCGTCAAGACTCATTTAAATTCATTGGTGGCAACATTTTGTGAAGAGAATATTGTAAAGTTTGTTCACAGGTAAGACAAATACCTCAATTATCAAGGTAATTATATCGAAAAGTAACCATAAGTGACCATAAGTAACCATATCATAACTTTTAGTGAAAAAATTATTTTTTAATATTCACTTTTCTTTTTTTAATGGCCCATTAAAGGTTGAAAAAAAACCTCCCTCATTATTTCCTCATTGACACAGAGAATGTCTAGCAAAATGTTCTAAGAGCTCACATACTTCTATATATTACCCAATTAACCTACCCAATCACTGGAGGAAACCATAACACTCAGCTGATAGAGAATCATTGGAAGCATCAAAACTTGAGTAAGAATTACCTGGTCTGGGTTATGGAATTACCTGGCTTGATTTCATTTACCAGGCTACCCTAGTAAACCAAAGGAAAGAATGGATATTTCTGAAATTTCTCATTTCAGCCTTATCATTTTTTTTGGCAGATTTCCGCTCAGGTAGTTTTTCCAAATATTTACAAATGAAGTCATATTTCTCAGAGATGTCATTTAGTTTTCTCCATTGGAACAGACATAAAAATTCATCTAAGTGCTCTATGTGAGTGAACTAGAAAGAACTAGCACTCATTTTCCACAATCACCTGCTTGAGGATGATCAAGATCACATACAAGTAGTATATGAATGATATAAAAAGGTTCAAAACTGAATTCACTTAAACAATGATGCCCAAACTTAATTACAAAGTATAGGCCATTAATTTGACTACACACTTCCCAAATAAAGTTACTTTTTGGAAACTCACCAGTTATCAAAATTATTAAATTTTCATGCATTTTTTCCCCTCTATGTAACACCTTCAAACACATATCTTCTGATTCATCATTAATCATTCTAATAATTCATATGTTTTACTAATTCCATGACAGCCTTTCATAAGCCACATATAAGGGCTTATTGGGATGAATCAGGGCCATAGACAGTGAATTCATACAACATAGTCATAAGAGCAGTTAGAAATAGCACTATTTTGAAAAACAAAAATTAAACAATACTAAAAAATTATTGTTTTCAAATCCATTCCCCTTATGTTATACTCCGTTAGTCTTTCTTCCCTTCTCATCTACATGAATTCCTGATCTGAAATTTGAAGAAGACATTTTCTTCAACAAATGGCTCATGAATCAACTACTTTACAAATGGATAATGGCTTTATAACCAATATCTAGGCTGGCAAATAAATTTTGGACTCCTTTAAAGTTATACCATAGATTACGTTAATTTCAGTTGAACTTCACAATAAGAGCACAATCCATTCTGTAATCTTTCTCATACAGTGAAATGGTTTTATGAATAACTATTTGCATATAAATTATTGTAAAATACGATAATGCATTCCATACCGGAAAAAAATATGTAAAAGGTTTATTAAAAAATTTATGCGTACAATGTTTAGGGTTGTAGATTATGTTCATCTTTTCTTCCATTGCAGAATGAAGAACCGAGGATGCAAACTCAATTTGTAAAAGCAAAAAAGAATCAAAATAAAGATTATTATTTATGATAAGTACCTAATTCCTTTTCACATTTGTTTTTGTCAATGCTTCAAAATTTGGTAAAAATATGGATTTATTTATATTAAATTAATCCAAATTTTTATTAATTAATATTTTTATTAAAATTAAATTTTCCAAATTTTAAATTATGTGGATTATTTAATGGTATTTTCACTCTGGATCATGTCAAATAAACTACTCAAATTAAACAAAAATTAGAGTTTTGCCTTTTAAGATGAACTTAATGACATGAGTGAATCAGAGATTTGAAATTAGAAACCATATACCTCATCTGGAAATGTGATTGCTGCACTGTTTTGTGATTATATTAATTCTTGGGTAAGTTTTCTGTTAGCTCTTATGGTATGGTAAAAAGACTGAGTGGAATGAGTTAACTGCCCATGACCTAGGAATCATATATTTTGTTTAATTCTACCTTCTTAATAGTTTTGCAATCTATATACATAAACTTATATTATATTGCAAAAATATTACTAGTTGAGATGAAATTCAGCTCCTCTGAATTAATTGAAAAAATCTTGGGTGCACATTTTAATTGTGATTTCAAAAACCTATACTTTGCCTTTTCTCTGCTTGAGAAAATTTGGGAAAGTTTTGAAACCTCATTCTAGGGTAAAAATTTAAGGGAAGCACATACCAAGGGTTTAAGATGAAAAAAAAATATCTTTTCCTAAAGGACTTTTTCCACTGATTTAAAAATTATATCTTTAATCTGCTATAAAGTTAAATGTATGATGAAGAGAACAATTGATAGCGAAAAATTCTAACTTACATTTCCAATAATCAAGGTACTAACAAACATAGCAAGGCTGTCAGGCCATGGTATTCCCATGTATTGGTCCCACCACCTCTTGATCACAATTGACACATAAAAACCAAGCACAAATGACACTGGAATAAGATCACTATGTGCATGGCAATACAATGCAATGTGCTCAAAGATACTGAAATATAAAGAGAAGGAATAAACATAAGTTGGTATGCACTTGACTGTGAATATGAATACAAAAAAACAACATTCCAGCATATCTTATAAAAAAGGTCCATGATACTTAAAAAACAAAACCATGTAAATGCATACATCCACGCATACAAAAAATACAATGATTTCATTTAAGCCTACTGACTGTACCCCACATAAGGTCTTAATTTCAATACCAAATATCATTTGAAATATTTGTAAAAATGTGAATACATGCAGAATATATTATTAGGTAATCTAACGGTTAAGGTAGGTTTTCGGATGGACACAACTATGAAATAAATATTTTGTAACTCCAAACAAAACCAAATCCAGCAACCTACTCTACATCAGGTCCCTCTTCATCTCGGTGTACTTCTTTCCTCCCTTCATCCCGTCCAACATCCCTATCCTGCTCCTGCCCTTTCCTCGTTTGCCAAACATTCTCCCCTCTATTACCCTCTTCAACATTCCACTACCGCTCAATACGCCTTTCATCCATTTTTCCTGCCTCCATAGGATTTCTCTCAACAAACCCCTCTCCTCCCCCACCATTTCTAGTACTTCCTCATTTGTCTTCCTTTCTGTCCATTTCACCTTCTCCATTCTTCTCCACACCCACATTTCAAAAGCCTCCAATCTACGTCTATCCTCCTGCTTCAGCGACCACATTTCTGCACCGTACATAGCTACGCTCCATATCAGAGTTTTTCCAAGTCTTTTCTTAACCTCCCTAATCAATGTCCCCATCATCAACTCCCTCCTCCTTGAGAAAACGTCCTTGCCTAGCGCAATTCTTCTCCTTACGTCCCTACTACTTTGACTGCATTGGTCGAAAACACTTCTGAGATATGTAAACTGTTCCACCTACTCCAATTTTTCCCCTCCTATTTTAATGTTTGGCTTAGTCTTTTTATTTCTGGAAAATCGCATAACCTTTGTTTTATTAATATTGATTCTCATCCCATATTTATTGCACTGAACCTCCAATTCACTCAGCAATGCTTGCAACCCCTTGGCTGACTGAGCAACTAATGTTTGGTCATCAGCAAACCTAACCGATTTTACCAATTCCCCTCCGACCCTTATTCCTACCTCCAGTTCTTCCCATGCCTCTTTAATCATTTCCTCCACATATACGTTGAACAGCACCGGTAACAATGGGCAACCCTGCCTTACCCCTCTTCCTAACACTGCCCATCCGGACTCTCTGTTCCCCACTCCCACCTGAGCCGTCTGAGGCATGTACAGGTTGCAGATCAGTCTCCTGTCCCTCCAATCCATTGTCATTTCCTGCATTACACGCATCAATTTTTCCCAATTCACTCTATCAAACCCTTTTTCAAAATCTACGAAACAGGCAAATACGTCCCGATTGTATTCTATATCCTTCTCAATTAGCGATCTCATTACAGATGCATTACAGACCTTTCAGACTCATTACAAGATTAGACGCAAACATTACAATATACCACACTCCAAAAACACCATGAATCAAAGAGAAAAGGGTCTGTGCAAATTTCCTGAGCTTGCTTTTTGAAAGTGACATCTTTTTAATTGTTTTCAGTTCACCATTCAACTTGTTAAACAGCACTAATCCCATAGAATGTGGTCCATTGTAGCTCCACAAGTTTGTTTGTACTTATGATCTTCCGGGATCTAATCTTATAAGAACTTACACCTGAACTTTTTTGCATGAGATGTTGACCAATTGTTTTTAACATTAAGTGAACATACAAAGAATGCAAGACACTTTCATAACATCAAATTTTTAAAACAAAAGGGCAACAGGGTCTGAATATGTTGGCAATTAGTCGGTCGCATGGCCCTTTTTTGAATCTCAAAATAGTGCATGACTAGGTCCCAAAAGCACCCCAGAATATAATTTGAGAGTAAAATTCTCAATAATAAAGGAAAAGGAGCACATCCATATATACTGTGGTTATGTTAGCCTTTAAAAGGTATGAAATATGAGTGGACTAAATTACTCAGTGTTCTAATTGTTTTACCCATGTACCCATTTACTTATCAATTACTAGGAATATGATGTTTCCCTCCAAGGTCAACATGAAATTTTATATTTCATTCATCTTTATTAGGGAAGTATGTAAAGCAAAATCTGGGCCTTTGACAAAAAGCATACATTCCAGTTCTAGGCATCTATGGTGTCACCATATTATTAGTCATTTAACAGACATGTCAACTGAGAACTGATAAGATCAAACTTCAAGTGTTAAAATTACCTATTTTCTTATCAAGCAAATCTGGTTTTTAGAAGAACTTCCATAAACTGATCATCAAGGACTCCAACTCGGTTGATTACTCTCAAAATGCATTGAACTTGCATTATGAACATGTTGCAAGCTTATAAATAACTACCGATTGACAAGTACCAAACCACTGGAAAAATTTTGTTAGAGACAATGAAGAAGATGGTCAAATGAAGGTGACCATGGGCAAAGCAAGTAGTTACCTCATAAAGAGGCTCTAAAAAGGATGGGAGAAGAATGTAGTTCATTAAAATTCTGAAACAAAGGATAAATGGAAAACTTTATGAGACAACATGGCCAGGATACGGCTGTCATCGAGGGTAAGGAGAATGAGATTAGGTAACTACAGAGGAACATCCTGTACGAGATATGCGACACAAATAATGATGTGTCAGAGAGAATAAATACGTTGACACATAGGTCAGTAGAAGAACTAAGAGTGGATGATGAGCTGCATCAATCTTAGGATTGATGACCGCAATTGTCAATATAGTTCATCCTTTAATGACTACTTAAGAAGAATTCACTATTTGTACAGGATTTTTTTCAAAATGAATAGGATCAGAAATTTATATAGGCAAATTTTCCAAATTGCAAATATAATTCTGCTAAAAATATAAATTATGTTGTTCTCATTTCAATATAAAAATACATAACAACAAATAATAATGTAAAAACCACCAAATGATTTTTATAGTATTATATTTTTGAAATAATACTGAAATCATTGCTGGTCTCTTTACCAATATCCATCTAATAGACATGAACCATAATGTTTCTCGAGGAATAGTAAATATTCATTTACATTCACTTAACAACATACAGTAAGATGAACACTCATGAATCAATGCTTTTCATAAGACTTGTATTATCTGTAATTGGAAAAAGGATGTAACTATTTAACTACTTCTGTATTTTATCCAACTACAAAGAATAATTTTGAAATATTCTTTTCAAAAATATATGGATACTGAGATTAGTAGAACTGAGTGTAAGGGTATGTTTAACATTCTTACTTGATGTTTAATCTATATACCAAGGACATATCAAAGAGTGTTGACATTATTCAATATGGGTTAATTGAATCAGCTAACCTCTTTTGGGCCTTATTCAGGGCGAAGCGATACAGAGCACTTAGAGAAAAATAGCAAACTGAGTACAGCATGAGATTTGGCCATAGTAGCTTATAAATACTGCCTCTCCACCTGTAATGAAAGAAATTACCGATATTAGCTCTAAAATAACAACTCTTAAAAGGACCATAGTACATAATTACTCTACTTTGATGTTACAACATATGGGCACAGAATGGGAATGCTTGAAGGATGTATGTACACATATGGAATAAAATAATGCCATGAAATGGTATCTCATTATTATTATTACATTTACATCATTAAAATTAAAATATTACCCACCTAAAAAGTAGTTTCCAGAAACACCCAAGACCACGGCAAGTTGCTACTTCTGCTGTGTAGGTAACAGTCATGTTTATGATTGGTGCCTACTCAATGTTGCATTCAATGTAGCTTTCTCATAATTATAATTCTTCAAACTGTAAAATAAAGATCACTTTCAGGTCCATGCATTAAAATTGTCACATATCGTAGAATAACTACCTTATTTGTGCATAAATAAAACAAAATCCTACCACAAAAAATGCAATGCCAACCAGAGCATTGACTTAACATTTTGCAACCAGTAGCCATATTTCCGAACTGTTAAAAGAAACCACATAAGAATATTAAAAGCTGATCTCCAAACAAAAGATAGTAAAAGAGTTTTTTGTGTTAAGTCCGTTTTCTCGCAGGATGATACGTGCTTTGACACAAAAAGGTGACTGCTAGAAATATTTTATGGGGTCGTTTGTGCTCAATTTTATTAACTTATCTTTCAAATATCAGCAGGCCTGTGGCAACCTAGGCGTATTCTGTGGTGTAGTTTACGTAATTCTTCATATAATTCACAGATTCCGTAAATACATACTATGCAGTTGAGCGATAACATACATGACACACGTAAATGCATTGAAGAAATTGAAGCAACGTACAGAGTAAACGACATAGAATGTATTTTCCAGGCACTCCATCAACCATAAACATAAGGAACTTTCAGGCTAAAATGTCCAACGGAAAGTAAACGACCCAAGCAGCGAAGTAATATTATGATTTTAAATTTTGAATTAGCCGGTTAAACAAAAAGGGCGACTATAAACATTGGAATTTTAAGCCACTAATTTTAAGATACAAACGAATTTATTAAAGAAACGGTTACGAACGACACGAGCAACTTTAATAATATAAATTTTGGAATTAAAACACTATTCTCTTCAAGCACATAGTCTTCCTGAGAGCATTTATTTTATCATAGAAAGGGTAGATAGTACTTGATAGCTTAGATAGATGTTCCCTTTTAGTCCAGTTCTAACACCTACCTTTAAAACCTTTTTCACTGGTTAAGATAATATCGAACTGTGGATATTATTCTGTTCGATGGATACCTATTAAGAAACAATCCAACAGCTGTTTGCTTACGGTTGGCTTCTGTCTGCTCACGCAGGAGTTACAAGAGCAACCTGGATCGGGGAAGTTACGATCCCAAAGAGACTTGTGGCCAAGCAAGTGATTCTTCAACAACAGTAACCATAGTACACTGGGATGAAATTTTATTGCGAGTTTATTGCTTCGAATGCGCTGCAGTTCGGAGAAGCTGCAGACGTTTGTTTTGGATATGTCTACGGCATGAAGTTGCAGACCGACTAACTATACTGCACTGACTCGTTTACGCCGGGGACAGCAAAGGAGAGGGGGGAGAGCCAGGTGTCTGGAAGGGTCGGAAAGGACGGAACGGATGGTGGTCTGGCTCAGGTTTTAGGGTAGGGTGGGGTTTAAGGGAGGGTTTATGATAAGTGGACCCTCTTCCCTTCCTGGAAGCCTTAGAGGTGTTTTTTTCCGAGCTCTTCCTTTTCCTCAGGAACACAATGAGAGCCTGTCTTAGAAGAAAAAGCCATTTGGACGCCCACTATCATCTTCACCCTCCTTAAATCGCTCCGTTACAAACACTTTCTTTCATAGGCCATGGTTACATATATTCGAGGAGCTACAAAATCATTGTGCGACTGCCATGGGACCTTTCTACGAACTGCTATTTCTTAAAACCAAACATTACAGAATTAAATCCCGCCTACTTCGGGTATCCTCAGCCATAACTGAATTATATCCTTCATTTCTCTCGTATTTCAGCTTATTTTCCGGCAACTAAATGTCAAGCAGACCGTAGTCGCTCGGAACTGGAACCGCTCTGCAAATTCGACCGCCTGCATCCTTCGCTCATGGCTTATGTACGAATAAGCAAACCTTAACACGTGTTTCTATATTCGAAGGTATCCCATATGCTTCACGGCACACAATTATTTAAAAATATAGCCTCTTTCTGGATTTGAGACGAGATATAACAAACTTTCACCTGCAAACGCGAATCAAAATGCCAACTGTAAATCGTCACTTTAATAAATCAAACGCTTCTTCACAGGTAGATAGATTTATGGGAAGCTGTCGTGTGCACGGCAGTGTTCTTGCATAAAATTTTTTGCTCCCAAAATTTAGGTTTCCCTTAAATTTCAAGTAAATACATGTACAAGGTTTGCATAAAAATATCAGTAATAATTTTATCTTGAGTGTGCGTGAAGTGCTGAATCCAGACCGTCGGTTAAGTGTGCGCATGATCGCAGATCGTATTGGCATTGATGACAATACACACCATTATTACTGAAAATTTTACGTACGATGTGAAAAATCTGCCCCAAACTCGACCCGAAGGTCTTGACGGACGACCTAAAGTAGAGTTGAGTGTGAAGGTCTTCTGCAACGCGCGCGACGATTCCCCAACCGCTTTACAGCCCCGACTTGGCCCCAGCAGACAATGTCCTAAACCCAAAAGTGAAATTCTCTTTTAAAGGACACCACCACGTGACCTTAAGAGCAGTCAAAGAAGCTTGCATAAGGACCTTCAGGAATCCGTCTACCAGTGAGTCTTCCAGTCGTGGAAAAGCCGCTGGCTTTTGTGATGGATGTGTCGACGCTCAAGGGATGTACTTTGAAAAATTTTGAGGCATTGTAGGAATTTCCTAAAAAGATCATTTTTCAGAAACTTTTCCCGATACTTATCATACAAACATGTACGATTTTCCAAATAATTTAAATTTAACTGGTTATTGCTAAAACGTGATACCAGAGGGGTGCAAGTGATAGTTTTACAGTAAATTTTAGAGAAATGACTCGCCACCCATTTGAGAAATATCACAGTTCGTTTTTGTGTTGAAAATACTAGGTTTCAGGTGAGTGTAACTCAGCAATTTCATCATTCGGGTGATTCGCTCGGTTTTTATCTGTCAAAGTATGCAAGTCTACAAAAACGTACGTCTACATGCACCAATACATCCTAACATTGCACATTTTTAAATTTCAAACATTCTCCTTCAACGGGCAAGGCGCCCGCTTGCTATTCCGAAGGTCGTGGGTTCGAGTTTCGCCACGGAAATGATTGAATTACTGGGATGGCTACCCCGACAATGCAGGCTTTCATTGATCCTATGCGTACAAGCCATCAGTAGCGTCCGACAGTAAAAAATCGTACTAAAATGAACCCATGGATGAAAATATAACGAACTTTGGAGTTTGCGGTGTCCCTCCGGTGTAATGATGGGGCCGAGGAAAACCAAACCCAACTAAATGAGAGGGAAATTCCTCCTCCCGGATACGACAACCCTTACTGGTGTCGAGGCATAAAGCAGTGTCCGAGGGATACTAAGACAAATATCGATCCCATTCATGAAACTAGGAGTAAAGTCCGCTGGCCCTTTCTGAACCTTTATTCCTGAGTGGGTAGCACGAATCTCGCCTTTGACGAATTTGATCCAATATTATTTGCGGAATCGTCTAGTGGTACAGTACGACTTCAATTGTCGATGTGCCTAAGTACTGTCTTCAGTAAATGATATTGTACCATATGAATTCCACAACCCCGGCGTTTTTCACCTTTTCCTTCTCTAATTTACAAATGAAAATACGAATGTAATCAGTGCCTACATGAATTTATAGAATACCCAACATTATCCAATACTATATCTTCAACGCAAGGCGCAATAAATAAAATGAGTATTTGCAAATGAAATTGAACAACTGGTAATTTCATGCTCCATTCTTAAAACCAGTTAGTCATGAAACAGTCAATAAATCACATTAATTTGAAATGAAAATAGAACACACTCATTAAACATGAAGTCCTTTTACCAAAGCTACTTATCACCTTCCTAGCGTCTAAAAAAAACCGACGCAAACAATCAGACAGATCGCCAACCAGCTTCCAAATTTATACTAATTTCTCATATTTCTATGAATCTATTACCACGATGGCGACTCTCACGCTTTTTCCTCACACCTACATGTATTAATTCCATATATATGTTCTTTCTACAGCCTATGCGATTATTCACCTCTCCTCATTTTAGTCTCCAATCGTCCTCCGACACTTTTAGAATTTATTTTTTTCTGCCCTTTCCTATTCGGCTTTTGTTACATTTCTTCGTTCGTCAACCCATATCCCTTCCCCTGCACTACCGAGAAGGTTTCTTACCTTGTAGGTTTTCCTCTTCGCCCTCTTACCTGTTCCCTATAATGTATAACATTCCCTTCTTATTCATTCTGGAGCATAAAATCTACATCTACATAATACCCCGCAAGCCGCCGCAAGGGCCGCGCAAGGGGGGTGTTAGGTCACCACCCGTAAAAGAGAACAAAGCCATATGCAAAATCAGCACATCCATGCAAATCTATACTCACAGTGGCGTATACATTTACGGAAAAACCCTTTCAACCTACACGCATGCAATACATATACTATCAACTAACAAACAATTGCACCTTAGGATGTACGAGTAAAGATGTCGTAGTAAAAATTAATCCAATAACGAGCAAGCTAGATTTTGAAAAGAAAGAAGGCGAAATCCAACTACCACATGGACATGCAACATATAATGGTCTCTTCCCCCGAGGACACAGGTAGGGAATGTGGCCCAACACTGCAGGTAGCGGGAGGGTCCCCCCAAGTTTAATCTAGCCCTGAGTCTTCATCTAAAGGTTCCCACCCCAAATTCTGTATTAAATATGTGACATTTAGTGTCCTTTGGTTGGAGTTTTCCACGAACCTAGCGGTCTTTCTCTGTACCATATTTAATTCTGATATTAATGTTTTTTTTAAAAGGATCCCAAAAACTCGCCGCATACTCAATGCGAGGCCTTACTAAAGATAAATGGCACGTTTCTTTTACCTTTTCGTCACTATACCTTCCTACTATAAGTTTGACGAATGCCAGGTTTTTTTTAGCGCCCCTCCACGTATTACATGTTTTCCCCAAGAAAGATGCGATGCAACGTTGACCCCCAAGTGCAAGTATTTTCCATCACGGCGCTCATCCGAACACCTCCGAGTATGAAAGTTGGTAAAGTTTGGTTGTATGTTCTATTGTTTAAGAAATGCATTTCGGTACATTTTTTCGTATTTAATTGGAGCCCCCTTTCTTCAGACCAATTTTTAATGTTGTTTAAGTAATTTAAATATACGAGGAACGTAGCTACGGTCGCGAATCAATGTAAACAAAAAATTACTTGCAAACCCTGAGTGTGTGTGTGTGAATGTGATTCACGAGAGTGAAAGTTATTTCGTAACTCACCCTAGTGATCGAGTGGTTGTAAGTTTGTTTTATTACTTTATTTATTTATTATTATTATTTATTTTTTTAATCATTTGTTTTGAATGCATGTGTGGTGTTTTTATTATTATTATTTATTACTATTATTTATTTATTTCAATTTATTATTGTTATTATTTTTATTTATTTTTTATTATTTAGTGCCATTCCAGTTTACATTCCCGGTATTTTTTATTTACCTTGTTTAAGTAAGTTTGTGGTGTTTCACGATCTGCGTAATTTGCTATTTCCTTGTAGATTAGTGTCGTCGGTTAAGAGTCTTATGCTGCTTTTTATTTTACTGGAGATATCATATATATATATATATATATATATACATATAAAAACATGAAAGAGTAGTGGTCCTATGATGCCCTGTGTGACGGCGGATGTTACTTGCACTTAATTATAGCTTGAGCCATCGATCACTACTCATTGTTTGCGGTCAGTAAGGAAGTCCCGAATCCAGTTTATTACTTTGACGTTTATTCCATATCTTTGCAACTTGTGTATCAATGTGGGACTTAATCAAAGGCCTTTTTAAAGTCCAAGAATATCCCAACTACTTGTTTGTTTCTATTCCCCGATTTTAAAACGTGGTGTGTAAAAAGTCCCAACTGCGCCTTACATGATCTCTCCTTTCTGAATACGTTCTGTCTGTTGGATAATAGGTTGTGAGTGTCGAAGAAGGTCACGACGTTGCTAAGAATAATGTGTTCCAAAATTTTTCAGGTAAGGAAGGTTAATGATATTGGTCGGTAATTACCGGGGTCTTGTTTATTTCCGCTTTTAACATAGCTGTGATGTTGGCTATTTTACAGCCCAAGGGAATGACACCTTCTGAAATCGATTTGCTCAATATGTATGCAAAAATAGGAGCAACTTCGGTCGCGAGCTCTTTCAGTACCCTTGCGGGAATATTCTTCGGTCCGAGTGATTCATTACTTCCTATGTACGCTATACGAGTGGGAGTTGTTTCGAGATTCCTTCTCGCGTAGTTCTAATGTCATCCAAATTTGCGATAGGTGTGACGTGGCCTTCACTGGGTGTCTCTCTGTCATTAGTGTACACGCTTCGAATGAAATTATTTAAAACATTCGCTTCTTGTGTGCTGCCTGTATGTACGAGTGTATTACCATTGTTGCTTTTGAGGGACTCTATGGTTGGACGTTTTCCCTGCAATTCCCTAACGTGCGACCAGAATACCTTAGGACCATTCTCCAAGTAATCGCACAGAATTTTTCATTTGAAATTTATTAGGGCGCTTTGCATTGCTTTCTTTGTTACCCTACGATGGGTATTTTTTTCGTGTACTTTCAGAAGTCGTTCCTAGGGAGTTTTTCAAAGTTTTTGTATTTCGAGTGCAATTTCCTTTTTGTCTTAAATCCTTCCTAACCTCCCTGTGGTAAAGTCGTGGTTGGTTACCATTATTTTTCTGTTTAGTAGGGATTAATGTCTCTATACGTGTTCAATTAATTTCAAGAAATGCTTCCATGTAGGCTCAGTCCCAGCGTTGAGCGTTTTCGTAATGTGTAATCGTTGTATTTTTTTCTAAGACACGCGGCAAAATCCTTTAAGTTACTATTCTCGAATAGGTATGCCTTTCGTCTGGATTTGACGAATTATTACAAATCCTTTGTGGTCACCTATTCCTTCCGTTACATATGAATGGGTAACAATTTTGGGATGGTTTATTAAGCAAATATCTAGGATGTTTGTGTCCCTGGTTGTTGTTCTTAATATTTGGCTCGTGTTGGCGGCGAGCATATTTTTTATTTATCCCCAGTACTTCCTCATTTGTTTTCCCTTCGGTCCATTTCACCTTCTCCATTCTTCTCCACGCCCACATTTCAAAAGCCTCCAATCTACGTCTATCCTCCTGCTTCAGTGACCACGTTTCCGCGCCGTACATAGCTACGCTCCATATCAGAGTTTTTATGAGTCTCGTCTTAACATCCCTACTCAACGTCCCCGTCCCTTGGGGGGTAATCATCCTGGCCAGTAAAGTATACGGATGCAACATAAATAACCTCTACTAATTTGAGCTAACTCCATCTGTCACTACTTTTTGTACCCGACCATTGAAAAAGTCTTTAATCCAACCCCGGATATTTTTTCTTTGCCATAAATTTCTAGCTTTGCCAGTAGTTTACTATGAAATACTTTGTCGAAGGTTTTCTTAAAATCCAGAAAAATCACGTCCACTGGAACATTGCTCTCTCCCAAAGTGACCATATATCATGAACAAAAAGCGTAAGTTGTGTCTCTCAGAATCTACCTTTTCAGAAACCGTTCTGATTTTTTATTAATAACTCCTGATTAACGAGGTGTTTCGTGATCGAACTAGCAACCATATATTCCATAATCTTACACGAAATGGATGTGAGGGAAATGCATCTGAAATTACTCGGTTCCTCCTCGTCCCTGTTTTTAAATATTGGTGTTACGTTAGCCGTTTTCCAATGTCTGAGAACCTTGTGATTTACCTGCGACTTCTTAAATATTATTTATAAGTACGGTGCAATTTCCGAAGCTAGATCCATAAATATACGAGCGGGTATTTCATCGGGCCCGGAGGATTTCTTAGGCTTAGTATTTTTCACCAAACGTTCTATTCCATTATATGATATTTCAATTTTGGGCAATTTTGGGCGGGCCACAAAGTCAATTTTCAAATTTAAAGAAATATATTAATCACCGAAACACTGAAGATACGTGGAATCACTGACTGAAGATGACGCGCTTAGTAGTAATTCAGTTCATTCCCAGTAAATTTATAAAAGATAATACGGAACCTAGATAGTACACAACGCGGAAGTAAGAAAAGCAATGCGACGTCAAAAATTATGTCACGCTAAGATGAAAAATATTAGGGATGATATCTCTGAAGGCAAAATGAATAAGATCACTTATAATTTTAAGATACAGGGCGAATGCCACGAAGAAATTTCGGAAAGCGTTAAGCAAATTCAAAAGGAAAATATTAGCAGAAACTTTGAAAGAGAGTCATAAAGCATTTTGGCCATATGCCAGAGGGAAATAAGTCAACTGTTAATTCACTCAAAAATGATAAAGGCGAAAGAGTAACCAGCAGTTTGGAAAAGGCTAACTTATTAAATTCCTTCTTTCAAAGCGTCTTCACCACTATCTCACAGACTATCCCCGATAGCTTACCACATTGTGCCGGTCAACGGATGCCCAAAATTGAAATATCATATAATGGAATAGAACGTTTGGTGAAAAATACTAAGCCTAAGAAATCCTCCGGGCCCGGTGAAATACCCGCTCGTATATTTATGGATCTAGCTTCGGAAATTGCACCGTACCTATAAATAATATTTAAGAAGTCGCAGGTAAATCACAAGGTTCTCAGAGATTGGAAAACGGCTAACGTAACACCAATATTTAAAAACAGGGACGAGGAGGAACCGAGTAATTTCAGATGCATTTCCCTCACATCCATTTCGTGTAAGATTATGGAATATATGGTTGCTAGTTCGATCACGAAACACCTCGTTAATCAGGAGTTATTAATAAAAAATCAGAACGGTTTCTGAAAAGGTAGATTCTGAGAGACACAACTTACGCTTTTTGTTCATGATATATGGTCACTTTGGGAGAGAGCAATGTTCCAGTGGACGTGATTTTTCTGGATTTTAAGAAAACCTTCGACAAAGTATTTCATAGTAAACTACTGGCAAAGCTAGAAATTTATGGCAAAGAAAAAATATCCGGGGTTGGATTAAAGACTTTTTCAATGGTCGGGTACAAAAAGTAGTGACAGATGGAGTTAGCTCAAATTAGTAGAGGTTATTTATGTTGCATCCGTATAATTTACTGGCCAGGATGATTACCCCCCCCCCCTTAAGTGACCAATTAAAGGCGTGGGTCCAAGCATGCGATATCACCGCTGCTGACTCGATGTAGACTACGGGCCTGGAGTGATAACTGATAACTAAGTAGTGGCGTGGATGATATCAGCGCTGCTGACTCGCTATCCGAGAGGACAGTTGGGTTGGGCCCCTCTGGTTGGAAGCACCATAGCAGTCGGGGACTCATCCGAGAGGACAGTGGGGCTGGGCCCCTCTGGAAGCACCAGAGCACTCGCTATCCGAGAAGACACTTGGGCTGGGCCCCTTTGGTTGGAAATGCCAAGCGGCACCAAGGGGATAAATAAGAACATTACTGTAAACTCTGTTTTCCTGTATTAAATCGGGACCGCCGTTGTTCTCCCTTTTAGTTCCTTTTATTATCCCCCGTCTCTATCGACGAACACCTCTCCGCGTCAACACCCACCAAACTCAAGCCCCCATTTACCCTCGAAGACCCGGGGATATGACATACTATATATTTTGTCCGATGTTCCCCAGCGAAGTGTTATCGAGCCTCTTTTAACCCCACATAACGTTAACGACATTGACTCCGCAGTCACTAGTAAGATACCTTTATTTGCCGATGATTATTTATTTATCCGTGATCCCGAGGACACAGCAGCTTTATCAGACGACCTTAATGCTATACAACCATGGTGCGACACAAGGCAATTAAAATTAAACGTAAAATAGTGCGTAGTGATGAATTGTTGGGAAAAGAGCAATTCCCTCCCGAACGCCTACAGCTTCGGAAACATCGAAATGGAATGTGTAGACTCAATTAAATACTTACGTGAGGGCGTTAACATCACTAACGGCAAGGTTTCCAAATTCCCGACATTTTGAAGCCTTCGGGAATCGAGAACGGGATGTCAAATTTCCCGAGAATTCCCGAAATAATCTTTTAATTTAATCCTCGTTTATCATCTGTAATAATCACTGTAACAGGAAATGCTAATAAACAGAAAAGCCGTAGAGAAGGTGGGGCAATCGGGTTCCTGTTCCCGGCGCAGTCTTTCAGAGGTTTCTAGACACTTCTACATGTAATAGGTCAACGCAAAACTTGAGTAGATAAAATTTCAAAAATGGACCGGAATTTCATGACAAGAGCATCTTTTGCCCTGAGCGCTAAACAGAGATCACAATGTTATCATTTTGGCTTGGTTTCTCAAAATAGTAATCAAACCACTTTACTTTTCCACATAAACTTGTATAATAAGTTTATGTGGAAAAGTAAAGTGGTCTGATTATTAAAAGTCGGTATGAAGATTTTCCACCAAGTCACGCCAGAAACTGTTTTATTTCTCAAAATAATATAAACAATCTAATTAATCAAACTTTATAACCAAACCTTATAGTATACAGTGCTTTTTTTACATGCATCACACATTGAATTAATATTCCCAATCTAATTTAAATATTTCATTCATTAACTTAAGCATTACTGGAAACAAATGCAAATATTACTCGTTTGAAAATTGCAAAAATACTTCAAATAGTTTTTATTTGTCATTTTAAACATAAAGAAACACAGAGCATTAATTGTCCGATCAGACAATCGCAGTCTTTGCTTTGTAACAAATAAACATGATAAGGAAATATGCCTTTCACTTTTTGTTGTTGTTGGTCGGATTGTAATCACTGCGTTTAAAACTTCTTCAAGTAGGGAGTGTGATGCGTTGCTTCATATAAACTTATTTCCTTTCTTAGAGAAGCAAATATTTTGTCCACGTGCTGTCTTAGATGTTCAAAGTGATATTACTTGGGTCAATTCACACTTCATATCAGATTCTGATTTAATGTCATAACTCCCTCAACCCCTCATCCATTATTTCTTTTCCTGGAACATTGCTGTAAATGCTGCTTTGACAAGTCTTTCTATTAATGACTCAGCCAATCACACAATTCCATTGTATATTTCCCCGATTTTCCGACTAACTTTTCTCGGGATTCGGAAACGGGGATGCGAAAAAAATTCCCGAGAACGAGAGGAAGGAATTCCCGCCCAGAAACCTGACTCACGACCTCTCCTGGGTGAAACAAATGAGAGATATTCGCATGTGGACACGATTACAAAAAAAATAGGATTTATTTGAAGAGTACTGGTAAATATTATGAAAGAGTCACATAGAAATGCTATCTTTCGCTGGTTAGGTCTCATTTAAAATATGCTGCTAGTATATGGGATACTAACGAAGTTGGATTGATTCCCGAATTGGAAAGCGTGCAGAGTAGAGGAGCTAGATTTGTAAAACGTTATGATAAACTTGGTAGTGTATCCAAAATATTGGAGGAGATAAGCTGGGAATCACTCACGCGGCGAAGGTTAAATTACAATTCAAATCTCTTGAATAAATTGGAAGATCTCTTCAGGAGCGATATTGAAAATGTATTATTACCCCCATCGTACTACGTACGGTAGGAGAGATCACGGGGGTTATTCCCTAACGATGGCGGCCTATGCTATTTGCTAAAGGATGCCATTATGGTATTGGCTACGTGAAATTGCATAAGAAGTAGAAGAAGAAAATATGAGATTATTAATAATTCTAAAAAGAAGGCTAATCAATCAATAAACCATTTCGTGGTGTGTGACGAAGATTTTACCCCTTGTTTTTGAGTTCTCTACGAATATTTTAAAGAGTGATAGAGGGGAGAATGTTAGGTAAGCGAGGAAATGGAAAGGATTGGGATGTTGGACGAAATGAAAGAAGTATGCGCAATTGAAGAGGCGCTTATTGCAGTGTCGGATGTCAGGTTGTTTTACTAGAAGAAGCAGAAAATGCATCATGGCATGCATCAAATCATTATCTAGGCTGCGACCATCCAAAACTCTGCATTTACCGTTGGATTATCATTAAGAATGACGATGGTAATACTGAATAATATAAACCTCTGTCGGAAATTTGAAGCATACGTTATATTTCACCGACCCGAAACTTTCAACTCGTAAATGCGCCCAATTAGGAATTCCATATGACATTCTACATTGAAACATTATAACTACATAAGATCATTTGACAAACCTTAATTGGACAAAATTAGTTTGCATTATTTTACGAAATATAAGAGGCGTATTCTTAAAGTAAGTACTGTTTACTTATATTTAAATATTGGCGCTTCAGAACACAGTTTTGCTCCTGCAGCGCCATCTACTGATTCATTGAGAAGCTATAGCAGCATTTGTTTTGTTTCAGAAGTCGTTTGCTTGTCCGTGCATGCAAACAACAATGTCCGCGACAATCGTTGATCCCGCCAGCTGTGAAGTGCATTCTGTCATACGATTCTTGTATGCAAAAGGATTGTCGGCTGCTGAAATTCATCGGGAATTATGCCTAGTTTATAAACCTACAGTTATGTGTGAAGGAAAGGTTAGACAATGGTACTGTGATTTTAAAAATGGACGAACAAATGTCCATGACGAAGAGCGAATGGTAGGCCCAGTATTCCGACCGATGAAATTGTTTCGCAAGTGGAACAAAAACTGCGATGTGATCGTCGATTGACAATTAATGGCCTGGCTGAGCAATTTCCTCAACTTGGACGCACTACTGTCTACAATATTGTTACGGAAAACCTCGGATACCACACATTGTGTGCAAGGTGGGTACCGAAAAAGCTCACCGACCACCACAAAGAGCAAAGAATGTCCAGTGGACCAGAGTTGAGAGAGTGGTCGTCGGGAACTCTTTAAACCACCCACCGTACAGTCCTGACCTTACACCCAGCGACTACTTCCTCTTCTTGCACTTGAAACAGTGGTTCGGTGGACAACGTTTCGACACCGAAGAGGAACTCAAGAATGGCGTTGTCGATTGGTTCAACCCTCAGGCGGCGAGTTTTTATGCAGAGGGGTTAAAGAAGCTGGTGCAGCGGTACGAAAAATGCTTAGAAGTGAACGGCGATTATGTAGATAAGTGAAGTAGGTTTGTAGCGAACTAAAAGTGCCAATGAAATGTGTTTCATATGAGTATATTTTTTCCTGTGACCAAACGGGCCTTACTTTATGAACACGCCTCGTAGCTACATAATGCGATCATTTGATATTTTCGCAGAATGGATAAGGTGAAATGGACCGAAAGGAAAACAAATGAACAAGCACTAGGTATGGTGGGCGAGAAGAGGGGTTTATAGGGAGAAATCCTATGGAGGCAGGGAGCGTGAAGCGCGTATTGACTTTGTGAGATCAGTTTTAGTTCCTATTCCGATTAAGGTAAAGGCTACATCATGCGAGGACTACAGAACAATAAGTATGAAACTCCTCGCAGCTAAAGTTGTTCCCAAGATCTTCAACAAAAGGATTGAGAGAAGGACAAATGATCACTAAGGGGATGATTAGTTTGGGTTTAGGAAGGGGAAAGGTACGCGTGACGCGATTGCAGTAATGAGATCACTAATCGAGAAGAATATAGAATATAATCAGGATGTATTTGCCTGTATCGTAGATTTCGAAAAAGCGTTTGATAGAGTGAATTGGGAAAGACTAATGCGTGTATCGCAGAAAATCAAAATGGATTGGAGAGACATGAGACTCATCCGCAACCTGTACGCGTCTTAGACAGCTCAGGTGCGAGTGGGGAACGGAGAGTCCGGATGGGCAGTGTTAGGAAGAGGGGTGAGGCAGGGTTGCCCATTATCACCGGTGCTGTTCAACGTATATGCGGAGGAAATGATTAAAGAGGCATGGGAAGAACTGGAGGTAGGGATGAAAGTCGGAGGGGAATTCATGAAATCGGTTAGGTTTGCTGATGACCAAGCATTAGTTGCTCAGTCAGCCAAGGCGTTACAAGCATTTGCTGAGTGAATTGGAGGTTCAGTGCGATAGATATGGGATGAGAATCAATATTAATCAAACAAAGGTTAAGCGATTTTCCAGAAAGAGAAAGGCTAAGCTAAACATTAAAATAGGAGGGGAAAGAATAGAGCAAGTAGAACAGTTTACATATCTCGGGAGTATTTTGGACCAACGCGGTCAAAGTAGTAGGGACGTAAGGAGAAGAATTGCGCTGGGCAAAGAGGCTTTCTCAAGGAGGAAGTTGATGACGGGGACGTTGAGTAGGGATGTTGAGAAAAGACTCGGAAAAACTTTGATATGGAGCATAGCTATATGTACGGCGCGGAAACGTGGTCATTGAAGCAGGATGATAGACGTAGATTGTAGGTTTTTGAAATGTGGGTGTGGGGAAGAATTATTTATGATAAGGTAATCTACCGGTTTAGGTAGGTTTTTGGATTGACACAACTACCAAATAAATATATTGTGACTCCCAGCAAAACACAATCCAGCAACCTACTCTACATCAGGTCCCTCTTCATCTTTGTGTACCTCCTATCTAATTTTGTGTATATCGATTATTTTCGGAGGGAAATGGTAGGGCTGCGATTTCTGGGGCAGAGACCACAGACCGCCAAGAAATTTCTTCACAGAATTAACTTAACTATCATTACTGAAGAAGTGATCAAGATCCTTCATTATATTTTTAGAAAACCTCAATGCGCATTTAAAGCCCTCTTAGGAGCTTAAAATTCATATGGGTAACTACTCGAAGCCGCGTCAGACGAAAGAACTTGAAAATTCCCACACTTAACTTTTGTGATTGAAAGATTTTTTGGCCCAAGAAATGGCAGGTGGTTCAAGGCTTCTCGATTGTTTGATCTTGGGTAATATTCATGTAAGCTTTGCATATATCATTAATAATATAAAGATCCCATAAATGCGAGAGTTTTGCCTTCCGCGCCATCGCTTTGTCGTTGAATATCTTTCATAAACGATTCCTGTTCCAAAAACAAATAATGGGTCATATATATATAACAAATAATAGTTTACATATTCGTAATAAAGGAAGCAACATTTGGTTAAAACGACTATTAGTTTAGGCGCCGGATTTCTTCCGGAGAAGGGAACCCATCGTGAAAAAAGAGCGTCACCGTTTCTCAAAAGGGGACTTCTATTGACGTGATGAGGGCAGACGAAAAACCACCAAAATCAGGGTCACGCCATGTTACGGGCGGCGGCCCCATTTCAACTTGACCGATAGATATATATCTACACAGGCTTCAGTGCACGAAGTCGGTAGATATGCTTTTCACGATCTTTAGGAATCATCAACGTGCTAAGAAAGCAAGACGCTTTAAGCTGAAACAAACACAACATTTTTAAGATTTCAAATAGGCCTTTCGAGAATGTAAGCTCTCAGCTTTGCCTTAGCACGTACTTGTTTTTTGTGGAGCGTACTGAGAAGCCGGCAAGCGACATTACCCACAAATCCCTTCCGCTTGTGCTGATGGTATCTGGGGAAACCTCATATCTTCATCTCCACAGATGGATGATAATTCTCAGAATTTTCAGTTGAACTATCTTATATTTTCTGTTAACTGTCCTATGGCATTCGCAAATCGCGCTTTGAGATTTTTGACACAAATAATTATTTTTCATGTTCAGAGTTGAATTACGCTTTAATATCTTCGGGATATCTTACTCCCTCTCCCTCGTAAACTGTCTCTAATCATCAACGTCTCAAGACAATGCATTTTGTACGAGAAGTGGGGGTCGATATTGTGTACTAGCGTTTGTGACTAGGTATATCATGCCATGCTGGATCCTTGGGTACACACAACGGCATAAAGAAGAAGTTTAACAAGGATTCTTGAAAACTTAATGAAAACCACGAATATTTCCATCAATCGGAAAATGTTTTTCTTTCCGCTATTGCCATGAAATCCTTGAATTTTAATTATTATTATTATGTGGTAATCTACCGTTTAAGGTAGGTTTTTGGATGGACACAACTATCAAATAAACATTTTTGTGACTCCCCACCTATGAAACTAATCTATATCAGGTCCCCTCTTCATCTCGATGTACTTCTTTCCTCCCTTCATCCCGTCCAACATCCCTATCCTGTTCCTGCCCTTACCTCGCTTGCCAAACATTCTCCCCTCTATTACCCTCTTCAACATTCCACTACCGCTCAATACGCCTTTCATCCATTTTTCCTGCCTCCATACGATTTCTCTCAACAAACCCCTCTGCTCACCCACCACCTCTAGTACTTCCTCATTTGTTTTCCTTTCGGTCCATTTCACCTTCTCCATTCTTCTCCACACCCACATTTCAAAAGCCTCCAATCTACGTCTATCCTCCTGCTTCAGTGACCACGTTTCCGCGCCGTACATAGCTACGCTCCATATCAGAGTTTTTACGAGTCTTGTCTTAACATCCCTACTCAACGTCCCCGTCATCAACTCCCTCCTCCTTGTCTTTGCCTCCTTGCCTAGCGCAATTCTTCTCCTTACGTCCCTACCACTTTGACCGTATTGGTCCAAAACACTTCCGAGATATGTAAACTGCTCTACCTGCTCTATTCTTTCCCCGCCTATTTTAATATTTAGCTTAACCTTTTTCTTTCTGAATTTTAATCATATCAACAGAAATACTACCATGCCTTTCCCACTCACTTATTAGGGTTTCAAATATCTATTTTAAATATTTAAATTGAGAAACTTTGTAATGTCACTTACTCAAATTATACAATTCGAGTTTCCATAACCTGTCTTCAAAATATGGAATTTTTAACCCATATATAATTAAATACTTGCCATAACAGAAGTTATAGAAACTACTGTAAATAGGTAGACTAAAACTGGGAAAAATAAGTAGGGTTCGTTAGGGTAGAGATAGTAGCAGGCAAAGAGTTCAATAGGTCATGTAGCAGGCAAAGAGTTCAATAGGTCATGGAAATTGCCCTTGTAACTTCAATTGATTTAGCTAGAGCAGCTGTGTACGTGTAGTATTTCTTCTTGCTGGAACTCCACTCTCCTTCTACGTCTGAACCTAGTCTTATTTGCTGTTGGCCTCCTGATTTTGTAATAGTTAACGACACTAGAAGGCAAATAAATTGATAAGCCATGGGAGTTGCGCTTGTGTAACTTCAGTTAATTCAAGCGGAATAAATGAGTACTTGTCCTTACTAGAACACTGCAATCCTTTTCCGATTCAGACTTAGCAAATTTAGTTGTTTTGAATTAAATTTTTACAAAAATTCACACGCATTTTGATACCGTTGAATTTTTATTTTTAACGGTTTTTTATTGTCAGTTTAGAAAAGTGTCACTATGTTGGCTTATTTGCACTTATTTCGCTATTCCTGTTATCTTTTAACTTACGCTACCAGGCTCAGGTGATGGCCAATTGGTATTAGCAAATTCGCCAACGTAATTCATTCATTTTTTTTTATTTATACTATATTCCACTCCTGAATGGCCTTCAAAATGATATTACTTTATGTTGTGATTCTTTACATAACAGCGTTCAGCGCAATAATTCTATGCCTTCTCTAGATTCAGATTGATAGTAGTTTACATAATAATTTTTGGTTGCTCGGCCCTCAACCTTAATCATGTCCACCATTTATCTATCTCTTATTCCCTCGACCTTTCTCTACCCTTCTATCATTACCTCTAACACAATCTTCAACAAGCACTCCTTCCTCATAAAATGCACTCACCAATTAAACTTCCTTTCCTAGATCATCTTTATCAATTATCTCTTCTCCAACGCATTTTCCACCATCTCTTCTCCTTGCAGCTTATTCTTTACTCTATCCTCCCATTTGATTCCTTCCATTCCTCCAGATACACATCTTGAAAGCCTTTATTCTCTTTACTTCATCTTTCCACAAAGTCCATGTCCCTGCTCCGTGAAGCATCACATTCCAGACGTAATATCTTGCTCTTTGTCAGTTCCTTTTTCAATGAAAGAACTATATCGAACATCTGTATGCTATACGAGGTTTAGATAAGTCCAAATGTACGGCAGCACCTTTTTGAAGAAAATATTCAGGACGTCTGGTCATTGTAGCAGGATGATAGCTATAGATTGGAGGTTTTCGAAATGTGGGTGTGGAGAAAAATGGAAAAGGTGAAATCGACAAAAAGGAAAACAAACGATGAAATGCTAGGAAAGGCGGGGGAGGAGAAAGGATTGTTTCGGGAGAAATCATGAGAAGGGAGGAAAGATGAATTTAGAACGTTTTGATTGGCGATGGAATATTGAAGACGGTAACAAAGGGGAGAACGTTAGGCAAACGAAAAAGGGGAAGGAATAGGATAGGCATGTTGGGTGGCATGAAGGGAGGAATGAAGTTTGTGGAATTGAAGAGGAACTTATTGAAGTGTCCGATGTTAGGCTGTGTCTTGATCAGGAGAAATTGTATATAGTAGGCTGTGCCCAACCAAAATCCACCTTAACTCTAGAATACAAAATAAATCCATGAAGTCGTCAGACGTATTCCATTATTGTACGAGTAATAATGTATTGTCTCGTTATTATGTAGAGGAACACACCAGATAAAGAAAGTATAGAAATTCCCCTTACTCGAAGTCATTTCTAGATGGCTGTTTTCGTGAATAATCCTCCAAACAATTTATTTATTCCAAGAGCTAATATATAGTTGTCCGCACAGCTAAAATGGGCTGGAAAGGGAGAGGAGGATATTAATTAGAAAATAAGTATGATTTTGCATGAGGAGTGTGACTCAAAAAGGCAACATTTCGTGACCTGACTGAGCCTCTAATGTAAATAAATTTCACTATATTTATAGTTTCGATGGCTCTTCTATTCGCAATTAATCATTTATGAACCGAAAAACTTTTCTGCTTCTTGATCATGGCTGCATAAAGAAGTGCAACGTTATCTGATAACGATGGCTTTTTTACTTTTTTCTAGCCAAAACTATTCCCGCCTGTAAATACTCGCTTAGAAATTTTGTATCTCTCCCAAATATAAATGTATATGACAGTAACCATTAACAGCTTATGAAAGGTAGGTATAAAATTTATTTTACATTGTAAACTAACCCATTTTTGTTACGCAAATTATAATTAGTAATACACATTTATATGTTGCTTCAGAAAACTTCACTCTCGTCTGTAATTATGAGATCAAGACTCAGAACAAAATATTACCGTGCATTAGGTAACTCAGCTTATAAACATTGCTTTGTTGTAAGGAATCTCGGTTTTTCACTTGAGGTAGAAGTCATTATCGATAACTTTACGAAAGTCACATAATTTATAAACGAAAGAAGTTTAAGAGTGCAACGGCGTCGATAATCCCAACTCTGAAAAACTTGGATCGTTAATGAGACCATTATTTCATCCATGAATATTTAACTCATCATTCCTGGATTCTAAAATTATTGCTGCATACAAAGCGACAACCATATTGTGTTTTCTACTACGATTTCATCTCAAACACGCTTGGAAATCATGCTTACATAAACTTCCGTCGCGCTGTCTTCCAATCATTTCAGTGAGCCTGTTGGGGGATGGTTCCCTGGGGGAAAAGACTTCTTCCAAATGGCACATCCTATATGGGGTGCCCCTTGGAATACCACGCGCATTTCGAGCCGGGACTAAGGCAAAGGTCAGCCGATCGATCTCTTAAACTTATTGCCCTCTGAGGCCAATTCCTTCAGAACGATCGATGGTGGAAAAAGGACGAGGTGGAAAGAGTGTACACGTTCGCGCGAAATGGCCTTAGAAATCAAAGCTCTTCGAAGACAAGGCAGCCTAAGCAGCGCTTAAGTGATATGCGAAAAAATTTTCTGAGTTCAATTGAAGTTGACACGGCTCTTTCGGCGTGCTAGTTGATCAGTACAGTCAGTAGTCATGAAGCTGAGAAAATCTCTTGCAACTCTCCATTCCTCACTCCTCTCAGACAGCCTCTCCAATCCTTCATGATCTAATATTTATATCTCCCATTCCAGTACTTTGGTGTATTTCCGTTGATATACCTCGAGGTTATCCATTCAAGATCATCCCCTTTAGTTTTTCCTATCCATTCTTTCCTTCAGGAAACTATTACCTATTTCTTAGAGTTTGTCCAAAACGTTTGTTTCTCCGCAACGGTTTTTGTACATATTTATCCCCTTCCTCTACTATCCTTGGTGGGATTTCTTCATCGGATATTTAATTCTTTCGCTTATTCTTCTGCAAAAGTACATTCCCGTCATTTCTAATCTTCTGTCGTTATATTCGAATTTCGTCAATTAAAAAAGAGCACGGCCTACTTGTTTATTGTTCGAAATAGTACATTTCCCTACTTTAAAACTTGTTCCTTTAGGTCGTCAGACTTTCCTATTGGTAGAAAGCCTTATTTGCACGTGATTTATTACACATTGCTTGCTTTTCCCATCGCTGCTTTCTAAATGACAATGTTTCTTCACCTGCTCTATTTTTTGCTACCTCATACTTATCACATTAACATTTATCTTTTCCACGAAGCAATTTTTTGTGTTCGAGCCAATATTCAAGTCGAATTGCTTCATACAACTTTTCCGAGCCGTTCAACCTTCTCGCCTGTCCTTCGTTTGACAAATTTGTTAAGTCACCCGCAAGAATTGCACGCGGATTGGTTCTTCATGTGCATGAATTCCAGATTATATTTTTCACTTTCAATTATTGCCGTTTCAACATGAATGAAAATCGTGGGTGAAAAAGCACATAATTCCTCATAATCTTCTTTCTTCAGTGGTGCAACCACATTTAATCACTGACAACTGTTTCGTCACTGCGAGTCACTCCTATTTCCTTTTTTGACAATCCCCATATTTATTGACTGACTCGTCTGAAAGCATCCTTTAACTCATGACTGGTAACCGAAGCTACAAGTGGAATTGGAATCGGCAGTTTAAGTTCTGGGAGAAATAGGAAACATGAAATTACCTATTGGCACTAGTTGCGGAGTTTCAAATTTCTGTTGTTTTATAGGACTAAAAATATAGAATTCCCCTTGAAGAAAGTTTGTGAATGTTCTTCGGAGAATAAACAAAACAGCAAACCCCAAGGGGGTTTGGTAACTTGGTTGAAATGATCTGTCTTCAAACGGTGCAGGGTAAAGAGAGGGTAAATCTAATACTGGGCTGTGTAATTT
Source organism: Hetaerina titia (assembly GCA_037158775.1). Classification (NCBI taxonomy): domain Eukaryota; kingdom Metazoa; phylum Arthropoda; class Insecta; order Odonata; family Calopterygidae; genus Hetaerina; species Hetaerina titia. The sequence continues at coordinate 40,331,898 of CM073771.1, forward strand.
TTCATTTATTATTATTGGTAGTTCACCGTTTAGGATAAGTTTTGGATGAACACAGACCCAATATCGCTTAATTTATTAGCTTCGTCTATAAAGACACAACCGGAGATGAGACAGTTGAATTCCGAATACTTTCTTCCCTCCCTTCATTTCATCCAGCATGGCCATATTCCTATTCCGCCCCAACCTCGCTTGTCTAACGTTAACGTCAACATAATATCGCGTTCCGAAATGTTCTCCATCCAATTTTCTTGTTCCCTCAGCATTTCTCCAAATAATCCTATCTCCTCCCCCAACATGCCTAGTACTTCTTCGTTTATTTCCCTTTCGGCCCATTTCATCTTCCCATCCTTCTCCACACCCACATCTCAAAATCCTCCAATCTACGCCATCATCTTGCTTGCGTCTCTCTTACGCGTATCATATAGATATTGTACATTTTATTGTCAATTAAATTTCAAAGTCTTATTGTTATTCCGCTGACATACCTTTAACTGTAAAATTGAAGCACATATAATCACATGTATTTCAATAGACACCCTACCATATCCCAAAATATAATTAAATTCATCCATTCAATTATAAGTGGAACCAATTCGCTCCTCTGTGGCCCTTACGATCACCAAGAAAGTTCTAATACTAATATAGTGGTTTGAAGTTAAGCTACAAGTGCTTAGAGCCACTCGCAATTTGAAATAGGTCGGCATTCGAACTATTTAGCTACACGTACCCGGCTATCGCACCTCTTGTAGCCGCCATGGGCTGTAATTACCCCTACGAATCGTTTTGGATACTCAGTATGACAAATAGCAGTCTTGATGATTATATTCAAGAAAACAGTTTTCAACGATTTGTATATGTGGAAATTTAGTAGCTGCGTCGCCGGTCCGAGATCTGTGCAAGGAAGCCCCTCAACAGACCTAAATGCCATGAACAGATTCGCAAATATTCCAAGCCGTATTCTGGCTTCCACTCCGAATGAACTCTTTCACGATGGATTAAAGAAAGTCTACCGCACCATTTACTTATTTTTTCAATAGTCTGAAATTTAGAAGGAAATCTCTGGAAAATATCTGGCAATGATTTCCTTGTATTGATCCTAGAAGATATTTCTGTCGTGAAATAATAGTCCACTCGTCGATTTTCCAACTTTTTATTAAAGGTGGATATGGGACAACGCTTGTGGCTCGGGAGTCCAGCGCCGTGGTATATACTCGTATCTTTTTAGGGAATCTACCTTGTCGAGATAGATTTTGTAGGACACCTGGACATTTTTTCAAATTCTTGTAGACTTAAGAAATCCTTCTGAGTAGTGGCTCATCCTTATAGACCTCCAATCCTTATAGCAAACCTCCACTTTTTATCGAATAACATTTTTTCTCCAAATTCATTCATTCTCCCTTCTAGCATCTTCGTCATACTACCTCACAGTATCTCCAGCACTTTTCTTCCTTGAATTTACAGAAACATTACTTGCCTCTAATCATATAGATTACGCACACCACACCATTTGTTGTCCTCTCAAATTCATTTCTCGAGCGATTCCCGTGTCACCTTTCCGTAATCCCTCAAATTCACAGTCTTTGTCTTTTCTCGAAAATCAAGTTCCTGAACCATACGATGTGCACAGAGCATTACAACTACGTCATACAGAAGTCTGAAATAGTATGTCATTTATGTCGTAAGCCCGGGACATCAATTACCTTCTTTTAGCAAATGCTTCATCTGCCCGCTCAGTTCTTCTCCTTAAGGTCCTCGCCTCAGTGGCAAGGAGTGTGAGAAAGATAAAAAGTACTCATAGAAAATAGAAATCAACTTAAATAAGTGTTTGTAAAGGAAGAAGGATCCTCCCTCCACCACACATCGCCGTCCCCAAAGTTAAAATATTTTTGGGTTTTCCCCCAAATTTGTCGACGGATAAGTCTTTAAAAGCTTCCAGTTGGGGAATCAATTTCTCTTATTATAGCCGAGGTGTAAAATCTTCCCTTGGTGACGGTGTAAGTGGGAAGAGGGTCGGTTTGGTGCGGCGGCTCGTGTATTAGTTTTCCACACCGACGCGACGTTTCGACGGGTCTCATCCCGGATTATTTCGTGGGGATTCCGATTCTTTCATCGGTGCCGCACGGAGAGCACTTCAAGTGAAGAAAGGGAAAGAATACTGAAGGAGACAATACTCGCGGGAATTCTTTTCCCCGCAAAAATATTAAAAAAAAGCTCTTTAGGACGTGAGGAGAATGGCGAACACAGGAAGTCATTGATACCACTGGAAGCATACGGCTCGTGTTCATGGCTTACGTACTCCCTGGAATGACCAACATTCTCCAGGGATTTAGCCTTAGACGGATGGTCGATGGAGTGGCTTGCATTTAATGGCCGCGTGATGGTAATAATTCCCCCGAATGACTCGTGCACTTGACGGTTCCCAAGGATGCAAAGCGAAAGGTGCGGCCACGCTGCTCTCAGATACGTGTACGTAATTTGAATGAAAAATAGCGATGCCACTGGAAAGGAATTCGGTTAGGACAACAGTAATGAACGACAGTGTGGGGTTCGGTACGCTGTGTGCGGCTACTGTGTTACGTCAAAGTTCCATATTTTAGAGAACCGAATCCAAATATGTTACTCGACATGCATTCACCGATATTCCTGGCACTTTGCTACAAATTTTCAACGTTCGCCCAATTATTACGTCACGCATTACCTCGAAACAATCGGCCCTTTTGCGCGCTAGGGTAGAAATGTGATTCCTTTTATTTAGAGAGTTCGATTGTTTCATATGCAAATTCCACAGGCTTTCAAATGTATTCACATTTCCTGCAACTCCTCCCTCCCTATGACAAAACGTGAAATATTTACCATGTCCCTTCTATTACCTCGTGGCGTTAAATATTGGCAACTCTAAGAAATACCCATGCTCATAAATTTTTATATCGAACACAGCTAGTACTTGTATCATGGTATCTTAAAATCACTCTTAGAGTCGACACGCACGGTGTTTATTAAACTTATTTTGTGTATCAGTGCTATAATTCTTTTTAATTAGCATAAAATGAGAATGTGAAACCAAAATTGTTGATTAATTAACCAAGTAATGTATTGATCTGAATTTATAAATAAAGACATTTTTGAATTGACCAAATCATTAAATAAATACTTTCTTCATCGTTTGCGTGACAGTTTCGAAATCCAAAAAATACATTATACTACAGTGTACGAGTAAGTAGATAGTCCAAATGGCTAAATAGATAAAAGCTGAAAACGTTCACTATTGATGGCTGCCAAACAATTACTAAACAACGTGGCGTCTTCAAACTTGAAACATATGCTTTATAGATAGCGTACTTTCTAATACAGTGATTTTTCAAACAAATACCAACATTTCTGGGCCAGGCCGGGTACTTATGGGACCACCCTCGTATGACCACCATGAAAAATGAAAATATTATGCCCTGAATGTGATAAATGGTCGATCGTTTTTTGCCTTAAACAATGTATCTCTACGGTATTTAGTCAACGATATGTCTAATGAACAAATTCTCAAATGCACAAAATTGAGCCCACCAGTTTTCCAGTTTTCATAGTCCCATGGACACGAGGTGAATTAAAAACTGCTCCTGGGCAAAAATTTACAGAGAAAAGGAGGAGGTGGCATCGAGCAGCGGCGAACTCTCTTCTATGTGCGCCAAGCGAATAAAACCAGTGCACGGTGAAAGGCCCCCGGGGGTGTCATCTCGGTACGCAATGACCTGCAGCCACCAACGTAGAATAATGACGACAAGTAACTTCCGCGTGAGATGATGAGTAAAATAAAAAATGAGTTCTGATCACGGCTGCCCCACCAGAGACCGATCGTCGAAAATAACGTTGCACCGAGTATTCCTCTCCTATAATTTACTTCCAAAAATATTACCTCGGGTATTCTTGACTGCACATTTTTATTATTCTGCAACTCGCCACAGCCCCCACGGTTGAGGAAGGAAAAAAGTTGATCCAGCAATCAGAGTGGATCTAGATCATAAAGAAGGATTTCATGGCGATGTACTTATGACACCATGGTTATCGGTTTGCTCGCTGGCGTTGCACAACTTGTAAGTTGTGTAAAGTAAAGGGTCCTACGTCAGACATGAAAATCCAAACTTCAACGCCAGCGAGGCCTTCATCTAGCCAAATGGATCAACGCGGGAGGAACCCGATAACCATGATGCGATCTATATTCAGCAATGATCATTATGCGGTCCATAAGACTAGTATTAGCATCTACACACCGGTGGGCCTTGTACTGCTAGGAAATCGATAACTCATTTTTGCTCCGTCATCGGTCAAGTAATATTTTAGTGGATGAGTATTTACACAACTATTTACAACATTTTGGTTTGTCGTGATAGCGAATTGTGCATAGGCGTATTGTGCTCGGAAGGTTCAATAGACTATTTCGCTGAAATTTTCATAGTGACCGAGCCAACTAGTGACAAATGTAAGACGAAATACATGTATTCCCTCAGTTTCCGCATTAAATCAATCCGAATTCTCTTTTAATGATAGGTTAAGCCTTGCACCTAATCTTCGTGTGGTTCCTACCATGAATTTTTTTCAGTATTCTTGCGACGTTTCCTGTTCCTGCATCGCTATTAAGGAATTGGGCCAATTGGTCTTTATTTCGTCTAATTCTCTGAATACATTTTTCAGCGGCGGGTCCCGAATTCTTTTGGCATGCTACGGTTGGGCGGGATGAAGTAAGTCTTTGCTACTATGATAAGAAAGCGAAACAAGGGTAAAGATAAGGAAAAGGAAGTTATTATTCCTTTCCGGACATCGCTGGCAGGATCCAGATAAGCCACTCTAGTAGGCTTCTCATCGGATTTTAAAGGTGTCGTACGTCAAGTTTTTTCCTACAAAAGCCATACCCTAAGTGGGATTCAAAGCATTGACTTTTCAGGCAGTTACATCGCCCACCAGACTAAATAAAGGACATTAAATATTCAGAATTGTCGATCTTTGATGAGTTTGCCGTCATGGCCTCGATGAATGCCGAGTTTTATCAACAACAATTGGAAATTATCGAGAATTTGACGTCACAACATCAGTATTTTCGTGAAATGACGATTTCGAAACCTTGCTGAATGACGACTCCCTCAGGTTGGTCAAACGGAAAGAGGCGATGAACAGTAGAGAATATGGCCAGCTGACATTTGATACCACCGTCTCTGCTGGAAATTCATGGGAGTGGGGACGAAATTCGATCGAAAAGCTAAAATTAAGGGAAGCTGACACGTTTTTCTCCAAGAGTGAACAAGATTATTTGAATGGTGAGTAAGTTTTGGAAGGGCTACCGATGCATCAAAAGATCGTGGAATCGACACATCTGAACCGTTATGAACTGAACTGACGAGAAATGTGGGTAGTTCGGTGCAGCACTTATATGAATGCTTATGTCAGTCAACGCTTTGGTTAGGAAATGTGGCACTGTGCTTGAGGGCGGCGAGTGTCGCGTGAGCTCTTTATTGCTTACCTTGCGTCACCAATGAAAATTAGATGAACAAATTCAATGCTTCCAAACAACTCCATTGGATTTTACTCGAAAACCCCCCGACAGCTTAAGACTCACACCACGCTGATGCGGGTGGTCGGAGCTCACCATTAAAAATTTACATCGTCCCATCGCTCTCCGATTTCTTTCCTCCCGAGACGAAGCAATGTGGTGACTCTTGAATGAATTAGGCGTCTCTCTCGCTTTTGTCGACCCTTATCGTCGGGAAACGAGTATACAAACAGATTAACTCACTCAGACACATACTTCATTCCATTATTCACCCCACCTTTGGTTAGAGATTTTATTAATGATATTTAGGCCCGCGTCCGCTCTCGCAGAATGTCATAAATAGTTCACGAGTGTCAGATTTGAGGATGAGAAATGAGGCATCTCAAGACATGCACGAAAGCGATTTGCATACCGACGCATTCCATGAGCAGGAAAAGGAACTAGTCAGAACAATTGTTTTGGTCCTAAACACTTCGATTTGAAGGAAGGGACTGATTAAATATGCACGCCAGACAAAATGAAGGGAGGAAGGAAGTATGCGGAATTGAAAAACATTTAAACGTAGTGTGGGATGTCAGGCTGTTTTTTCAGACGTCGCTAAGAAATTTAGCGATGATCAAGTGTGGCCATCCTAAACCAAGCTACCTTAAATGGCAGACTAACAAATAATGATATTATTTTATACATACCTACTGCAGATTTGTTAATTCTACTTATTTCATAGGCCATAGAGGAGTAAACACACATTGCTTTGAACTTAGCCGCGGATTGCATGACCTGAACGCTTCGCTCTCATTTTAGTTAATCGAGCATAAAGCACGCATGAGAAACCTACACGTAACCTGTAAAAAACCATAAACACGGTAATCAACCCGAAGGTCGGTTTGGTAGGTGATGTAGAGCTCACCCATGTACCAAGCCCTATACGGCGTGTGAAAATTCACACATCAGGGTAGGGGGGCCAGTTCCTTTCCCTGTGCCGGTTATGGTTTCCCAGGAAGACCTGGTACCCGAAAAATCAACTAGCTTGGGTGGAGCTGCAGGTGCCCAAAGTGCCTTGCCCGGGAATCGACGTAATCGACGTAACCTGTACGAAATGAATTTTCTTCTACTCTAGAATTTTCTATAATGAACCGTTCGTGCACGTAATTCGATCGCCTACGAGACAAGATCATGCCAGTGTGAGTCGAACCAAAGGGCAGCCGGTACTTCTCTGCAATTTAGCAAAACTAGGCAAAGACGATCGGGGACCGTAGATATTAAGAAGCGAATACGAGATAGCCGTGGCAGACCTGAGAAACAACAAGGCACCAGGAGTTTACAAAATAAACGGAGAAATAATCAAGGCACTTCGGGGCAAAGCGAAGGATGCCTTCTATGCAATAATCAAAGATACCTAAGACAGAAGAAAGATTTCGGGGAAAGTGTAATGATTGCAATACCAAAGAAACCGAAAACAGATAAATGCGAAGAACACAGAACATTGAGCCTGGTGACTCAAGCACCAAAACTCCTTACTCGGAGCCTGGTGACTCAAGCATCAATTATTCTTTATTAGGATAATTAGCCGAAGAATAGAAGGAAAGCTCTGAGAAAACCAATTCGGATTCAAGAAAATCCGAGGAGAGAGAGAGGCAATCCTCAGCTTGAGAGTTCTAGCCGAAAAAATGAGACATGTAAATAAGCCATTATTGTAGCCTTCGACAACGTCGAATGGAGCAAGATGTTCAAGATACTAAGAGTGCTTGGATTTGACTACAACGACAGAAGAATTATCCATAACCTCTACAAGAATCAGGTTACAACAATGCAAACGAACAATGGAAGAAAAATAGAAGGCAAAATAAACAAAGGAGTAAGACAAGGATGCAACCTCTCGCCAGTAATATTCAACGTATACCTGGAAGAAACAATAAAAGAAACACAAGAATTGGGTATGAAAGGAGTCAAGGTAAATGGAGAAGGAATCAACATGCTCCTGTTTGCAGATAACATTGCAGTAGTGGTGGAAACGCGAGAGGAACTGCAAGCAACTCTAAGTGCTATGGATCAAGTGCTGGGGGAATATAATATGAACATCAACAAGAAGAAAACTAAAATCCTTGTGTGCGGAAGAGAGAAGCTGAATGCAGATATTACAATTAAAGGGGTGAAACTAGAACAAGTGGGAAGCAGCATAACATGGGATGGAAGAAGTTCGACCGACATCAAGCGAAGAATAGCCCAAGCTAAGAACATATAGTATTCATGAAGATGAGGCAATGGCTGTGTTCAAAGAACCTAAGGCTGGAAACAAGGAAGCAATTCGTCAAGACTTTCGTGTAGAGCATGGGGCTCTATGGTTCCGAGACTTGCACCATTGGAAAAGTGAACCAGGGAAGAATAGAAGCCTTTGAAACATGGTGCTGGGGGAGAATGCTGAAGATTAAATGGACAGACAAAGTAAGGAACGAAGATGTACAGGCACCTGTACGTATATAGAAGAGCAGGAGTGGATAGGACCATATGGATAAATCTCCGGCAGAGAAGAAATAGATGGATTGGACACACTTTGAGGCACAATGGATTGATTAGGAAGGAAAAATAAAGGGAAGATTCCACGAGGAAGACCTAGAGACGTATGCATAGGACGAATCAAGGATGTAAAATAGAGAAGGTATCAAGAATTGAAGGAATGGACATTTATTAAAGGCACTAGCGGAATATTATGGACTCGGAAAAGATACCCTGGCTTGAGTCACAAGATTATTTTGAAGGATTAATTTTTTTAGTGATAAAAAACTCTACTGCGAATAAATTGTGAACTTCCGAAATTACAATAATGGTTTCATACACGAGAAAATAAAAGGTTAAAAAAAGAGTGCTGACATTTTTTCTACTACGACGTTTCTATAACTTTCTGCGAGTTTCCTAATGGGGCGCTCCATGAACATGAGTTTTTCATTCTATGATTCCTTAAGACGTGTGATAAATGTCATTGTAATACATAACGAAACGATACCAAAGTCCAACACAAATGATATAAAAACGGATGGACAAAGCCATAAAATGTGATAAAGTGGCAACTAAATGGTAAAAAGGTTAAGATAAAATGCCGCTTTTTTCTACTGGGTGATAATATTTCCACAATATTTGATATTAACATATCTACGAAGACTAAATCAATGGAAATCCAGTAGTACGTAATTTTCCTTGGCCCGAAAATTTGGTTTGCCATCGATTTGAAGAAATGGGGAAACTCCTAAATCAAGTCAGTAGTAACGGTTTTGTGCTTAACTTATTTGAGTGTGAGAGTAACATGCGCAAAGTATAATATTTCACTCGCTCTTAGTAACTTGACAACTTAGACGTACCCTCGAACAACATTGATAACTTCTTCCGGCAAACTGTAGAGCCAGACCGCTCTCCATCAAACTCCAGGGAATCACACCTTTTTCAGCCATTTCGAAAAGCCAACTAAAATTACTCAAATTGAGCAAAGTTAGCAAAAAACGGAAATATTCTCCCAGTAGTGAGGGCCCTTTTTTGAATGTGTGAGTGTTTTCCTGAGTACTCGTGTGTCAGCTCTGCGTTTGTCCCTGGCGCGGAACTTGCTTCCGTAAACAGTCAGGGATAAGTGTGTACATCTGTGATATACCCAAATATCCTTAACGGAGTCCCTTTAACCCTGACAATGATACCAATTGGGTTTGGGCTTGCATTTTTAATCACTGGCGAGGAAGTAACATTCCCGCAAACTACTTAAGAAGGGTGTTCTGGTTGAGAGGTTGTGGTTGGTCACTGTCATCGAATTTCTTTTCCCACAAACCATCACAACTATATTTTGTTTTCATCGCGGGACGAGTTGTGCTAACTTATTACGGATATAGGAGTTTTTATTTTATTTTATTAATTTACGAGGCCGTAGAGCTCAATTTCTTTTATTTTTAAAAATACTAAGTTTATTTATTCACTGATCATTAACTTTCACAAAGTAGAACCTCAAACCATCATATTCGTATCGCAGGCTTGTTCGCAGGATGTAGATTGAAAAGCTTAAGATATTAAGCTATAAAAAATGAGACTGGTGAAATTTTTATATAATACGTATGAAGAACCTAATGTAGTAAATAAGTATAAATATCAGTGAAAGTACGTGAAAAGCTTTTATGATTTGACAATCTCCCAAAGATCATTTATTATTATTAGGTTAAGGTAGGTTTTTGGATGGACACAACTACCAAATAATCATTTTGTAACTCCAAAAAAAAACAATCCAGCAACCTAATCTACATCAGGTACTACTTCATCTCTGTGTACTTCTTTCCTCCCTTCATCCCGTCCAACATCCCTATCCTGTTCATGCCCTTTCCAATAATTTGAAATATACATTTAGATGAACCGAAAAATATCTCAAAAGAGTATATGTTAGAATGATTTGATTAGATTAGAAAGCTTAAATGTGACATGGCTTTTTTCATTCTGCAATCGGTATAACGCTTAAACGCACGTTCACTATAAATATGTTCATTATGATTTGATGTTACCCCATTCCAGTTTCATGCCCGTGAACTATTCCAAAAGAATAAATTAAGTTCAAAATTGACACGACGCCCAATAAAGACCATCTCGTACGTCGACAGCACCGCAGGTATGAATATTTTCAGCGAATGCGAAAATTTAAGCAGACCCCGGTACAGCAGCAACCTCTATGATGCAGATGACAATTTGACGAGCCCGTCGGCCTCAACACCTAGGAGTGCGAGGATTCAATTTCCTGGCTTTTGTCAACCGAGGCAAATAAGTTCCTATGGTACCTGATCTAATAAAATTTGTTTTTCTCATCATGACGAACTTCCACTACATCTCGTCTGAATCTGTTGAATGCATTCGGAACACTAATAAAATTGTTCAGGAAATGGCTTTCTGAGTCCCAAAAGCGTTTGTCATTCAGGAAAAAGAAGAGCATATCGCACCGTTTGTACATATTCCCAAGCCCGCGTGTAAGTCTTGGGTAATCCACGATTAAAATATTGGGAATTGGATGAAATTGTAACCACACACTGGTGGGGAGGGGGCAACAATAATGTTTTCCGAAATATACTCTATATTATTAGGTAATCTACCGGTTAAGGTAGGTTTTTGGATGGACACAACTATTAAATAAATATTTTCTAACTCCAAACAAAACTCAATCCAGCAATCTAATCTACATCAGGTCCCTCTTCATCTCTGTGTCCTTCTTTCCTCCCTTCATCCCGTCCAACATCCCTATCCTGTTCCTGCCCTTTCCTCGTTTGCCTAACATCCTCCCCTCTTTTACCTTCTTCAACATTCCACTACCGCTCAATACGCCTTTCATCCATTTTTCCTGCCTCCAATGATGGGCACTAATAAGTAATATCATAAGATAATTCGCCCTTCCGGGTCGTTCGTACCTTCAGAAGCTTACGTGTCCCTCACAACATGCTTGCAGTTTATTTTAACTTGAAGAGGTGGGGATGTAACAATGTGAGGTACACTTTGCTTTTACGTAGGTCTTCTCCTATCTTCTCCAATGACATCTGGAAAAAAGCGTTCCCGGAGCTATTCTCCATATTTCTTTATTTCCCAGAATCCTGTACCCCTGTGGTAAGAGAAGTAAATGTAATGCATAAATTATGAACATGATTTTTTTATTCGCCCTCTGGGGAGAAGACAGGTAGGATAAAAAGCTGAGGCTGGGGAAATCTGGAGTGGAAAAAAGCGAGTCTACCACACCCGTGGACTACTCTCTCTTGATGGGTAAAAAAATAATATATTTTAATAAACAATGAGAGGGAATGAGCTATGTGGCAAAGAAGGATAACCGAAGAATTTCATCTACCACACGTGAAACCCTTCTAATTAGTTGTTATTAGTTAATGTTTCGTTTGCGATGTTGTGCTCATTATTCTGCCACATAACGGCGAAATCATCTCAACTATTACGATTACCAAAGGCTGATTGATAGTGTTTCAAATGTGACTATTATTTATGTGGCCTACAAATGCGATGTCTTGATAACAGAAGATCTTCGTTGGGGACTCATTTCACTAGTGGGAATACTAATATATAAACCATAAAAACAGTAATCAACCCGAAGGTCGGTTTGGTAGGTGATGGTAGGGTTCACCCAGTACTAACCCCGACGACGTGTGGCGTAATTCACACAACAGGTTAGTGGGACCAGATCCTTTCCCTGTGCCGCCTCTGGTTTCCCAGAAAATTCCAATGCCCCGAAAAATCAACTCGTGTGGAAAAATTCCAAGCAACTGCGGGAGATACCGAAGCCGTAATTTTTCATAGGAACTTGTGTGGAGTTGAGGGTGCATTGAGGTGTTCCCTGAAATCGAACCCGAATATACAAATTAAAAAAAACCGAATAAACTTAATAATATCGCCAAAAATGATAAAGAATGCTGTGAGTTAAGTTAATTTTCTTCAGGAAAACCTCTGAGTAACAAAACCGCAATCATTTGGGATTCATCCCAGGTAAATTAAAAACATTCCTGAATATATCTCTCTTCAATTTCTAAATAAATGCTTTGCTAGATCTCATCATCACATAACAAACCGTTATTATATTTTGTACCGTCATTTTAGGATGATTAAATTTAAGTACAACCAATTACTATTATTGAATATAATGAGTCAATTTTCTATATAGTTTGCAGGTGCAACGTGACCTGCAAATGGTCACCTGGCAGCTTCTATTAGGAGTAATTCATACCCGAAAGTTTTAGGGGCTGGGTTTATGAGTTAAACAGCAGTTTTCATAAAGCCTGCACCCGTTGTATCATTGTATTACACTGTAATTCCCTCGCTCTTCTTGTGAAAAGTCATTTTTAGGTCTTCTCAAATGATTCTTAAGCCATCTCGAGTTTTAGACGAGAAGGCTCGAAAGTGGCGGAGACAGGGTGTTTAGCGAATGTTTCCCGTCACGCTCAACTGGAACGTGGAAATAACCACGCCATTCCAATCGCCTATCCATTCTTAACGGCACAAATAGTACAGTTCCTTCTTGAAGAGAATAAATGAACGCTACGCTTGTTTTGAGCACTGTATTAGACGATGTTAAACTCCGGACGGACACCGCATTTTCCTCACTGCTCCCTCAAGCAATTCCTTAACACACATTTTGTTCACTTTCCTCCATAACCCTCTTACCCACTTCTACTCCATTTATCATTCAATTTTTGTCTCTTTTATATTCCTCCTACTTTTATTTCCCTCGACTTGTTTAATCCCTGCCGAGTGATTTTTCCGGTGTCAGATCTTAACCACAGGCGGCAGAGGAAAAGGAACGGGCCCACCTGCCGTGGATGTGTGAATTTCACACGCTTTCATAGGGTTTTGTAAGAGCGGAGTTCCACCTCAATCTCAAGTGGTTTTTATCATAGCATATTCTTTTTCAAATAGAGCTCTGCATCACTTTCACTTTTAGCCAACATCAACGAAACTATTGTTTAAATTGAAAAATTGTCATTTCGAAAAATTTTTGCGTACTGTTTTTTTCGGAAATAATTTCGGAAAAATTATAAACTCATTCATATGCGATGAAGTTTTTTGAGAGCGGAACGCTTGAGCAGCATTTGTCATTTGAGAGTTGTCTCAATGGTCTGAAAACCATCGAAAATCGGTGGATTCCTCCTCGACACGGAGACTTAACGCAAGAGGCCATGAGCAAACACCTCTTTTGAGATCGTTTACGAAGGGGGATAAATGGTAACTGTTCACCCCTCCGTTCCCAAACATCTCTCCGCGGCAAGGGTAATGATAGTGTCATCAGTAACCATCTTTCCGCCGGAGGCGTGGAAAAATCAATCGCACTTTCTCAGAAGCGGACCGCCCTCAAGTAAAACAAACCGACCTACCCCCTGCGACTCCATGTTGCGTGCCTTTTTGACATCCCCCCTTCCAGTACACCTGGCCGACTTTCCAGGGAACTCGGAAAAATATTCTCGCGTGACTGACTCGCTGGAGAACGCTCGGCCAAACAGAGGAGCCAACATCTGCGTAAAATAGGTCAGCAATTCAAAATGAAAACGTTTCGCGAACAGGCGAACTTACCCACTTATAAAAAGAATCAATCCAAGATAGCCAAATTTAGTTTTGGGGCAACGAAGAAAGATTTATTTCCAATATGCAAGAATACTCGATAGTGAATACGTGAATGTTGGAAGGAATCTCTTCCTCAACTTAAGAATATTTTGTCGTCGAAACAAAAGAACTACAGTCCCTCTGCATTGGGTCAATTCTAGGTTTTAGGTCACTAGAGCAAAGTATAACTTCCGCGTTCTAGTTGTTAAGACTTCTGAAGAAATCCTCTGGTATATAGAAATCAAAATGGGGAACACGCATATACTTTGGTTCCGTTTTGGAGCGATGCATAAAACAAATTTTCTTATGTCTTTAAATATATAAGCGAAGAGGGCACACATTACATAACGTCACCCGTACCGTCCACAACCGTTATTTATAAAATTATTCTAATCTGCTTCATGGGGGATGACGCGTTTGGACGATGCCGAAAATACATTATTTTTAGAAAATTCTACATATATGTATACAACCATAAACACAGTAATCAACCCTAAGGTCGGTTTGGTAGAAGATGGTGGAGTTCACCCAGTACTAAGGCCGACGGCGTGTGAAATTCACATATCAGGGTAGGGGGGCCAGTTCCTTTTCCTGTGCCGGTTATGGTTTCCCAGGAAGATCTGGTACTCGAAAAATCACAAAGCCGTCGAACCTTAGTACTGGATGAACTCTACCATCACCTACTAAACCGACCTCCGGGTTGATTACTGCGTTTATAATTATACACACACACATATATTATTATTATTAGGTAATCTACCGGTTAAGGTAGGTTTTTGGATGGACACAACTATCAAATAAACATTTTGTGACTCCCCACCTAGCAAACTAATCTATATCAGGTCCCTCTTCATCTCGGTGTACTTTGGTTGTAAATTGTTGTTGTAAACGGTTGTTTGTAAATTTTGTTGTTGAACTTAAAATAATTTTGTGTCACGCACATACTTGTCAGGGAATAAATTTCACTGATCACGGGGGCGGGGGCGCCTGCCTTGATGAGGGCTGCTTCCACAAGATTCACAGATTCTGCAGCGGGGACAAACAACCCGAAGGCCTGGGGTTATGGGCTCCCCGCTATCCCCCCTCCTGGCAGACATTTATATGGACGATTTTGAAAGGAGTCTGTTATCCCTGAACTCAGAATTAATTAAAAACGTGGTTTGCTGGTACAGATACGTTGACGACATTTTTTGCATTTGGTCTGGCTCCACTAGACAACTTGAGAGGTTCTTAAATTTGTTAAATAGTGTCGATAAGTGCCTTAAATTTGAAAAAGAAATTGAAACAAATGGAACTTTGAACTTTCTGGACATCTCAATTTCAAAAAATGTTAACCGGAAACTGGAATTTTCAATCTTCCGAAAAAAACTTATACTGACCAGATCATCCACTCATCTTCCGGACATCACGTTTCTCAAAAATTGGCCGCCTTTCATTCACTATTACACAGGTTACACACACACACAGGTTATTACACAGTATTCCAATGTCAGTATCCAACATAGCTAAAGAACTAGACATCATTAAACAAATAGCGCTCAACAACGGCTATTCCCCCACCCTGGTTGATTCCCTTTACAAAAGAAAACGGCATAAGTTAGCTACGATGAGTATCTTTCCCACCCTCTGTTCGGAAGAGGGCACACCCAAATGGCGCAAAATTCCATTCTTGAGGAGTATATCCAGCCATATCAGCAATAGTCTACCCAAGGAGAAGATCAGGCCAGCTTTTTACAACCCAAAAAATCTCCACAATTTAATAAGTCGAGGAAAAGACAAAGTGGACCCTCTGCTGAGCAGTGGTGTGTACAAACTGATGTGCAACGTGTGCAATATGGTTTATGTCGGCCAGACTGGCAGAAATATGAAGTTAAGAATTAGGGAACATGAGGCGTGTTTTAGGAACGAAAAACACACTTCATTGTTCGCCAAACACCTTTTGGACTGCAACCATTTTAGTGACTTCAACCCGGAAATTCTGCACTTTGCTAAGAAAGGTCCCAAGTTGGACGCCTTAGAACAAATAGAAATTTTAAAAATTGTAAAAACGGACAAATTTAAGATTTTAAATGATTTGTTGTATCAATCCCGCTCCCCTCTCTTGAACCTTTCCTTTCCTAACCGTCCACACCCCCGCTCCCCCAAACCGTCCCACCCCCCTCCCCCTTGCAATGTTACTTTGACTCACACCGACGCTACCACCTTTTCTTTAATCACCACTACCTCTCCCGCCCCCTCACCCCAAGACACGGATGGGAAGAACCCACCTCCGACTCTTCCCTGACCAATTTGCCTCAGACCCTATCCCATCCCGGTGAGGCTTTCTCACTCTTTTTCCCCCCCGCTCGGGACCTTCCTTTCCCTTGCCTCCCATCTCATAACCCGGCTAATGACTTCCCCATTGTGTGTCCCCACCCCTTCTTGACTACATTGTTTCTCCCCCCCCCACCGACCCTTCCTCCTCCCTCGCTGCCTCCCCTAATCTCCTACCTCGCCTCAGAGGGTATATATTGGTATGTAACGGAAAAAATTTTACCTGATGATGTCGCTCAGCGATGAAACCCGGGTCGTTTAATAAATTCTATATGTGGAAGTCTACAGTGTTTTAATGCTTGGTCATCAGCAAACCTAACCGATTTTACGAATTACCCTCCGACTTTCATTCCTACCTCCAGTTCTTCCCATGCCTCTTTAATCATTTCCTCTACATATACGTTGAACAGTACCGGTGACAATGGGCAACCCTGCCTTACACCTCTTCCTAACACTGCCCATCCGGACTCTCCGTTCCCCACTCGCACCTGAGCAGTCTGAGACATGTACAGGTTGCGGATCAGTCTCCTGTCCCTCCAATCCATTCCTATTTTCTGCAATACACGCATTAATTTTTCCCAATTCACTCTATCAAATGCCTTTTTGAAATCTAAGAAACAGGCAAATTTGTCCTGATTGTATTATATAGTCCTCACGATTAGTGACCTCATTACTGCAATGGCATCATGCGTACATCTTCCCTTCCTAAACCCAAACTGATCATCCCCTAAGTAATCATTTCCCCTACTCTCTATCCTTTTGTTGATGATCCTGAGAATAACTTTAGCTGCGTGGGATATCAAACTTATTGTTTTGTAATCCTCACATGACGAAGCCTTTGCCTTTTTTGGAATAGGAACTAACACCGATCTCACAAAATCTTCCGGCCAGATTCCTTCCTCATAGATACTACGAATCAGTCCATATATGGCCTTCTTCCCACCTTTCCCTAACCATTTCAACATTTCTACAATATATATATATATATATATACATTTATTTATTTATATATATAAACATGCATACACACAGACTCGTAAAAACTCTAATTTGGAGCGTAGCTATGCACGGTGCGGAAACGTGGTCGCTGAAGCAGGGGGATAGACGTAGATTGGAGGATTTTGAAATGTGGGTGTGGAGAAGAATGGAGAAGGTGAAATGGACCGAAAAAAAACAAATGAGTAAGTACAAGGGATGGTGGGTGATGAGAGGGGTTTGTTGAGAGAAATCCTATGGAGGCAGGAAAAATGGATGAAAGGCGTATTGAGCGGTAGTGGAATGTTGAAGAAGGTAATAGAGGGGAGAATGTTGGGCAAGCAAGGAAAGGGCAGGAACGGAATAGGGATGTTGGACGGGATGAAGGGAAGAAAGAAGTACAGAGAGATGAAGAGGGACCTGATGTAGATTAGGTTGCTGGATTGGGTTTTGTTTGGAGTTAGAAAATGTTTATTTGAAAGTTGTGTCCATCCAAAAACCTACCTTAACCGGTAGATTACCTCTTAATAATACATACACACATGTACAGTTGTTGTTATAGTTGTGCCCACCCAAAACATATAAATATAAATTAGATTATTTTACTTTAACAAATTTTACCTACACACTTTGCTAATGCATTTAAAATCTGCAAAATTTCTTTTGATGATTGAGTATGTTTTTCATTCCCTTAGAAATTCAAAAAATTAATTTTACGTGGAAAAAGAAGCATATTTACGAGAAACTTGGTCACTTGACTCTTCTTTCTCATATTTTTATATAACTTATTTTATTATTTTTAGAATCGACTCCCTTAAACATGATTACGTTCCAGGATTTAGATTATATTAACTCTCACAATAAATTTTACACGTGTTTTCTGGCGGTACCAAACCATATAATCATGAATTATCTGCATAATCAAGTGTAATTACCCGCTTACGCGCAGTGACAGAAGAATTAATACGTAAATTTCAATTCCCTAGACATTATTTTGTGCATCATTTATATTTTTTCATTCATTTTTTAGATAGACAAGGATCTCTCTGACACACCATAATCCCATCCCTGAATTGGGCGTTGGTAATGCTTAGTTCATAGTCCTGTACAAAAATAATTATTGATTTAATGTAATTTTTCACTGAATTATATAAATTATATGTTTTCCACTAAGGTATGCCTAGAATCATGATAGGATAACGCAGCTCCTGTGTGCGTGGCAACTGGGTAAATAGAGCGTTCGATTTCTGGCCGGAGGAATTGAAAAACGCAGGTGATAGATAGCTCTACACACCGCTACGCCCAAGCCGAATGATTTCGCGGGTGCTAGATCTTCCTGGGAAATTGCAAGTGGGAGAGGAAAAGGAACTGAACTACAGCTTAATCAATACAAATGTTCGACCTTAAAATTTTTATAAGATCTGAGTGCAGAACGATTTTAGGTGACTTTGATTAGGTGTTTTTTCCAATAAATAGCACATAAAAAAGCATACAATTACCAAAGACATCATGGGAACATCACTTATCACAATACTATCGACACTTAGGACAACTTTTTTTGACGTACAACGAATAATTTCAGCAAAATTGAAAAAATGCTCCTCCAAAATTGAATGTCCACGAGTACCATATTTTTATGGCATTACGGATACGATTAAAACTGCAGTAAATATAATTGGAAATACCAAATACACAGCACATACTATATTTTTAATATCCGTATCATGCAGGTGATCGTATTTCATTAATCTCCCAACAATTCGTTTTCTTCGCTTCCGCAATGGCAGTTCGATTGGGGCTTCTTTCTTTTTTTCCTTTTCTTATTGATTTGGTTAGTTTTATACCACATGTATCCATGGCAACAGTGCCAACTTTTACAGCATTACCGATTAGCCACCATGATAGCGTGTTTCGGGATAGGCATGTCCTATTGACTGCTAACTGGTTGATAAATAGCCCCCATAACCTGATGTGTGAATTTCACAAGTCATCTGGATTATTGTGTTTTCAAGGCGAACCCTACCCTAAATTATCAAACCAACCTTTGCATTAATTACTGTGGTTGGCGGAATATGATGCATCAAAACCTAAAATGTGATTCAGATTTCTCCGCTGGAAATTGGACATTTTTCTATTGTAAATAATATTACCATTCAAAAAAGTCACAAATCTTTTAAACTCAATCCGCACAGTAGCACTTAGGTGTGGTCCAATATGTGCTCTCTTCGCGTAACCTAGGTCGAGTCGAACCAAGTTAATTCCCTTTATAACTTCATGAGTGTCACAGGACGATAAATGTATTATCCGAGACCCAGGTACCCAGCTGCAATAGGCGCCGTCCGGTTCCCGGGAAAGGGAAGGTTTCAAAACGTCGGCATACCTATAATGAGCGACGTCAAATTGAGGACAGATCTTTACTTTTAGGCGTAGCGAGTCGAGGAAATCCATTTTCCGTAGAGCACAGGTAGCCGCCAAGACAGAAAACTTGGATAAGGATATGTTAGCGAATCCAAATTAAAACGCATGTTAAGAAGAACGACCTATTTTTTCTGGGTTTAGAGCGTGCGGTGTAAGACCGTCGAACTTCGTCTCTCTGAGCCACACAGTGACGAGAATTAAAATGACCGCTCTCATGCTCAACTATCTGGACGGATCTACTAAAATTATAAATTGAACATATGCGCATAAACATTATTTCTGTCAATCCATTCTTGATCAAGGAAACGTTTACACTTGGAATCCGTACCCATATATCTAGTATATTCGTATGAATGAATCAATATATATATATAATGGAAACGGTGACGTAGCACAGGGAAAGGAACCGCTATCTTATCTACCTTGTAGGCACTCATTCCACAACCTGTAATGACTAGTATGACGCGATCTATAACCTCACTTATTGAATTTAACTATGGTTGACTACTGCCGCGAATTGAATGAACGTGAAAAATATTTTGTACGCGAGAATCGGAACAAAAGATAATTCATTTTAAGTATCACAAATTTTGGGATTAATGATTTCCTTCATATGCCACAAATAGTAAACAGTTTTGAGTAATCAGAAAGCAATTTCACAAAATAAATCTCGACGGCGAGCAAAACGGCCAGCGAGTATTCAAGATAACATAAAAGCTTCCGAGGTCAGTTTTTGCGCAATTTGAAGCTGATTCTTCCGTGTCTTGATAAAGCCATGCGTAGTCTATCACGCAGGCTCTATCATGAAACAGAGAGAGAGCTGAACTCGGATAAATGTGGCTGGACGATGATTAATCCCAAGTAAATGGTCCTCATCATAAGAACTTGCTCAAATATGCTAAATATGTTCAAACAATGGCTTCCAGTCATATTAAGTGTCAATTAGTAAGAGATCAAACGAATATATCACCACGTAAGAAATCTTTTGGGTCGATTAGCGATAATGGTAAACTTTTAAGATATGAGGGCATTCGTATTCAAGTATCCTTGGAGAAAACACATCATGCTATGGAGCCACTTTCAGAAATACTCGCTTAAAAAAACAATGTGAGAATGCAATAAATGATAAAGTATGAGAATAAAGTTAATAATATTGCGAATAATGTTAAAAAGGTAAGGTTGCGAATTATATTGATTGTCTTCAAATTAGCCTCAGAGTAAGAACACCGCAATCATTCGGGATTCATCCCAGAAATATTTAAAACAAATATTTATAACTCTCTTCAATTTCTAAATAAATGCTTTGCTGGAACACGATGATATAAGATCACACGATTATAAAAAAAGTTAGTGTGGCAACGTTTTTCAATTCCCGAAGACGTTGTAAAATTGAAATTTGTGCATAGTTTAAAGTTCTCTGAACTTAGGTTCGAACCCGAGAGCGTTAAACAAGCCCTGAAACACATCACCATAGCAAAATTAGAATGGCCGACTGGTTAACGAAAGAGATGCAAGGAATAGTTCCACCTGAACCAGCAAATAATCACGGAACTTCATTACTTTTACTGTATTAACCGAAAATTATCCGCAAATTGTATATCCTTACCTATTTTATATACTACACAAATTCACTTATCATTAAATTTCGTCAACGTTTAGATCTTTTTGGTTTGTTTTGGTTTTGTTCTCTTTTGGTGACATTTGTGAAGTCCTAAACACTTTTGTAATAAATGGTTTACATATCATTGAAACAACAAGAATTATTATTAGGTAATCTACCGGTTAAGGTAGGTTTTCGGATGGACATAACTATCAAATAAATATTTTGTGACTCCTAAGAAAACCTACTCTACATCAGGTCCCTCTTCATCTCTGTGTACTTCTCTCCTCCCTTCATCCCGTCCAACATCCCTATCCTGTTCCTGCCCTT
The DNA here is from genome assembly GCA_037158775.1 of Hetaerina titia. Taxonomy (NCBI): domain Eukaryota; kingdom Metazoa; phylum Arthropoda; class Insecta; order Odonata; family Calopterygidae; genus Hetaerina; species Hetaerina titia. The sequence continues at coordinate 40,353,170 of CM073771.1, forward strand.
TCCTCGTTTGCCCAACATCCTCCCCTCTTTTACATTCTTCAACATTCCGCTACCGCTCAATACACCTTTCATCCATCTTTCCTGCCTCCATAGGATTTCTCTCAACAAACCCCTCTCCTCACCCACCATCTCCAGTACTTCCTCATTTGTTTTCCTTTCGGTCCATTTCACCTTCTCCATTCTTCTCCACACCCACATTTCAAAAGCCTCCAATCTTCGTCTATCCTCCTGCTTCAGTGACCACGTTTCCGCGCCGTACATAGCTACGCTCCATATCAGAGTTTTCACGAGTCTTGTCCTAACATCCCTACTCAACGTCCCCGTCATCAACTCCCCCCTCCTTGAGAAAGCCTCCTTGCCCAGCGTAATTCTTCTCCCTACGTCCCTACTACTTTGACCGCGTTGGTCCAAAACACTTCCGTAAACTGTTCTACCTGCTCTATCTTTTCCCCGCCTATTTTAATATTTAGCTTAGCCTTTTTCTTCCTGGAAAATCGCATAACCTTTGCTTTATTAGTATTGATTCTCATCCCATATCTATCGCACTGAACCTCCAATTCACTCAACAATGCTTGCAACCCCTTGGCTGACTGAGCAACTAATGCTTGGTCATCAGCAAACCTAACCGATTTTACGAATTCCCCTTCGACCCTCATTCCCACCTCCAATTTTTCCCATCTCTCTTTAATCATTTCCTCTACATATACGTTGAACAGTACCGGTGACAATGGGCAACCCTGCCTTACCCCTCTTCCTAAAACTGCCCATCCGGACTTTCCGTTCCCCACTCGCACCTGAGCTGTCTGAGACATGTACAACAAAAATAATAATATTAATAACAATTTCATGTTTTTAATAATCTAAATATTTGGCAATGATACATCGAATTTAGCCGCTAGAATCTTTTGCTTCCCTCATTTTGTTCACATAAATTGCCCGTTTTCCTCAATTTAAAAGCATTATTTAAGTTTCTCTGTGGGATTATCCTAGAGCAAATAAAATTAATAATCCTTTCTTTCGTCCTCTCGTTCAGTTCACGACTAAAGGGAAATGAAGCGCATTCATTCTATATAATGAAACGAAATTTACGTGTCCATTGACAGCTTTATCATTGTATCTTATTTTCATAAGTAGTGGCTTTGCGCGCGTATGGTGATAGCAGGTCGGTCTAGTTAACCACAAAGGAAGCGGCTGCGTTCAACCAGAAGAATTTTGCTACTATTTGGCAATGTTCCGGGGATAATTTCGCCGTTCTGAAAAAAAAACAAACATTTCGCGTACATGGAAATTAAAGGCATTTTAATAAACTAGCACTCGATTTATGCTCGACTTCCGATAAACAGGGAGCGAATCAACCGAACTGGAAAATTATCATTCATCTTGCCCCTAACAATGACGAGGTAACTACCGAGTAATAAAGAAATACAGTTTCCACTATGGAAGCGAGGCGCAGAGCGAAGGGCAGAAAAAAACGTCTTCATTCACACACACAGACATACGCATATAACTGTACAAATATATTTATTCATTTGGAATAATATTTTAGCGTGATATTATTCCAGAAAACCTCTTCTTAAGGTCAATTTTCTTTCCCTATCCATGGTTTTCCTTTCCTCAAATATTGTACGAATCCCCAGCATTACCAAGCCCACGACTTGTACATTCATTAGATATCCGTGACGCAACTACCATGGTTTTATGGGAATGCTTCCATTCGTGATAACTGATGGGGCGAAGGCAAGCCTTCCAGACGATTGAAGAGGAGATAATGAACAGTATACTGTCACTTAACCTTGAACTCTGATTAGTTAACCTTAACTAAGAAGAAGAGGTATTACGTCGGCGTCTGTGCGCAGTTTGCGCGCGCCTCTCGAGTGTCTAATACTGCTTCGCTGTCTTTTTAACGTCATTCGAACATTCTCTTCGCACAAGTTAACCTCGAGTTGCACATCGACCATCGTGAGTGTATGAACTCTAGTGATTTGGTACCCCATGAGGTTTATAGAGACACTAGCGACACACGTGGCACAAGAGACATCCGAAAAAGAAAAATAAACTGGTCACTCTTCAACGTTTGGTGTTCACTTGTTTTTCTAGACAACATTTTATGCTTCAGCCACTTCGGTAGATATAATTCGATTTGTACTTTAAACGGTTTCAAACATGATTGGGAGCATGGAATTAAGTATATGCATGATAAGGAAGGTAGTGCAATAGGAATAAAATTATTTGACTAATGATAACTAATGACCATTTTTCATAATTAACATTAGCATCCTAATTATCAGTCCGTACACATTTTTCCACCTAGAGCAATTTTTGTCAATTTTTTAATTCAGCGAGGGATTACATTAATCAGGAAATTGTAAGTATTCTATTAAGAAATGTACCTTGGGTGATTAACTTTCTTTTGACCCTCTTATGACAATAAACCATTAACACAGTAATCAACCCGAAGGTCGGTTTAGTAGGTGATGGTAGAGCTCACCCATGTACTAAGCCCGACGGCGTGTGATTTTTCACACATCAGGGTATGGGGGCCAGTTCCTTTCCCTGTGCCGGTTATGGTTTCCCAGGAAGATCTGGTACCCGGAAAATCAACTAGCTTGGGTGGAGCTGCAGGTGCCCAAAGTGCCTTGCCCGGGAATCGAACCCGGGACCCTCCGGTCAGTAGTCCAACGCTCTACCCACTAGACCACCGCGACCCGCCTTATGACAATATTATAGAAATATGGGCAAGTTAAAATGCGGACGATAAAATAAAATGCTTGAGGAAATAATGATCATCTAATTTTATTTTAATAAACACCGACGATATGATTAAACCTTTAAGCATTTGATTTTAGCGTTTTATTGATTAAAAATCTAGAGATACTACATCTTCTAGCTTACATCCACGATACAGTTTAAAATTAACTCTATCATGAAATAATATTTTCCTGTCGCCTATAACTAAGCTTCGTAGAGGTATAAAAATGTACTTGAGGACGTTTCAACACTAGTGGCTTGCAGGAGAAAGATATCGAATTCATTCCAATTCCAAATGATTCACGTAATTGGAACGTCAATTTCGCTTCTCAGCTTCATGGTTGCGATGTCTCTATTTTCATTGTTCCATAGGCTCTTACTGGGTGTTTACAAAATGGTTTCAATGATGGCTCGTTGCGTTTCCGACAGCACGCACTCGCTCCCTGCCAAACTCCAAATGCAGTATTGCATAATGGATTCAATCAGGCTCATGATCGCATGCTCAAATGAAGCCTAAGGTTATTCAGAAATGGATTTCTCAACTCCTACCCGCTGGCCTATCAACATCACACGCTCGTGGAACGCCCGGAATTAAACTCCAGATCTTTCGCGAAGCCAACCGCTGAGAGCGTACTGAGGCTTCACAGAGTAGCAAAAAGGGAGTGCCTTGGACGAAGTTTTCATGCTTTAGTGTCTTGAAGTGCAGAGTATCCTACACGGTAGCAGCGAAAAAGCATAGTACCAACACTAAGGTAAAAGAAAATCTTTCAGCATTGTCAAGGATAGCATTACATTATCTCATTTTATAAAAATTATTATTATTCAGGAGCAACAAATGCAGGTCGTGAGAAATGATAATATAAATCTTTGAGATTAAGTTTGATTACCGACCGTGAACAGAAATTTTCGTCGAAATATTCGAATGCAAACAAAACTGATGACATTTAAGCATTTGTTAATGTTCCAAAATTAATGATTTATTCAAGCATAAGTTTGGGACAATGGGACGTGGTAGTCCATTGGGTATGGCGTTGGACTACTGACAAGAGGACCCGGGTTCGATTTCCGGGAATTTTGTTCACCCTTGCTTCACCCGAGAAATGTGATTTTTCAGGTACCAGAACTTCCTGGGAAACCGTGGGCTGTCAAGGAAAAGTATCCGACCTACCTACTATTGCGTGACTTTAAAACGCCATTAGGCTTAGTATTGGGTGAACTCACCAACCTAATCAACCTTCGGGTTGATAACTGTGTTCATAGATCTTTTTGAGACTTTTTGAGCCTTCATCGCCAGCAATGTTCGTAAATCGAAAGATCCAAACAATGGTTTACGCATCAAAATGAACAAGAGAATAACGCAAGCGACAGCGCTTAACTGCAACGGGGAGCCATATTGTTAGAAGAACAAAAGATATTTTAGGCCAGGGCGAGTGGATGAAATATTCCAAACACGCTTGCTGATTACAATAACAATTGAAATAATTACTCTATATTTAAAGAGCGAGGGAGGCAACATCGAAGAGAAGAAAATGCGATATCAATAAAATATTATTATTATTATTAGGTAATCTACCGGTTAAGGTAGGTTTTTGGATGGACACAACTATTAAAATAAACATTTTGTGACTCCCCACCTAGCAAACAAATCTGTATGAGGTCCCTCTTCATCTCCAATAAAATATATAAACACTAATTTATCTAGATCCATTATATTAGTTTCAAATCGTTGTGTCTAACGCTAACGACTCCTTTCTCGAAACACACGCGTTCAATTTCTGTTACTACTGTTTTTTCCCAATTGCACCGCTTAACGCACGCTCCCGAGTGCGCGGAAGTTACCGTAAGCAGGGAGCGGTTCGAAATTGCTTTGCGGCTTCTGCCAGATTAGACAGTAATTGTGAACCCGTTAGCGCCCGTAATTAATATCCGTTGGCACGAAATTAAGCGCATGCCAATCCTTACTACTGGTCCTTCCTTCCTTCTCCCCCATTTCCAACCCTAACGGAACAATTCACAAGCGTGTTTCCGTCTCCACACAAGCCTTTTTGTGGCTTGCGTAGGGACGGAACCCTCAAGACGGAAAAATCTACCCTTCAGAATACCACGAGAATTAGCATAGTCCATGCTCACAAGATCTATGGCTGTGACGGTTATCAGGCGGTTAAAATAGACCAATTTCATTTGGAAATCGCCTGGGTTTTTTTATGTTGTCTCCAGGCGTAACTTTATGGAATTTGCATAACATATTGAAATGAAAGGGAAATAATGATTTTGCAATTCCACACACTTTTCTTGTGTGTGCAATTACTAAGTCAATAATTTAATTTCATTTCAACCTGAGTTTTTTTAGGAATTTCCACCTATGGACATGATGTTTACTGTGCTCCACCAAAATAAACATTTCTTGTTTTAAAATCGACCGGTGTATTTTCGTGGTACTTTGCACACTTACTGCACAAGATAAAACTGGTTCATACTAATTAATTCAGAGTATTCCAACTATAAAAGGCATTGGACGGCCCAGAATATCTACACGATTTATCTCCTAGGTATTGTGAGATCTTCCTTCCTCTTGCTTGCTCTACACTTATTCTTCTCCATTTCTTCGTAGCTGCTGCCTACCTTGATGCTCTCAAAAAAAATTATTCTCTCTGCTTTTCCCCAACAATCCTTCATCACGGAATTTAACATCCCTGACTCTCAGACTTAGTTTCTTTGAATTTGAACGGAGTTTTTGTGGTTTTGGGAGATTAACTCTACCATGGTTTCCTGCTGGGGCCATATCGTCTGAATAATTATATAGAAATGTGGGCAATATTAGGCGGGGCTCATTTTTGTTCAAGGAACACTGGCATCAAACGCTTACGACCATTTGCTTCGTAGCTCGGCCATTGGTGACACATCTGCGGATGAAGCAACACTAACGCTATCACTCACAGCATCACTGTGGCTGGGATCGTCAACGGAAAGTATTGCCCGAAGGAATGAGTTTCCGGGTCATCTATGTCGGGAGAGACATTTCTTCAACTGGTGGATACGATTGAAAATTACCGCAATTAAAACGTACGTATATTCTGGAACAACATTCATACAGTTTTTAAAATGGATTTTCAGTGTTTGCGGGACTGAAATTCATATATTCGTATAAAAGTTAGTGTGAAATAGGATTAAAAGTAAAAAAAATATTAGTTGATAAAATGTTTGGAGGTTTAGGATTCATTTTCTAAAACCGAATAACGTCATTGGATACAAGAATTAAGCTCAATTCATACTTCGTGTTTTTTGGCATAACCTGTGGGTTATGCGGTGTGCCACACTGAAATATTTGATACTACTCTGTTGAGCATTAAACTTTTCTGGTGTATTCCCGTCTCAAAGTAAGCATAACATAAACAATACTTAAATCCTTGCTTATGGGATGGCACTGCAAGTGTTTGTGACTATGCTTTCGATTTCATCAAAGTCAGCACAGGGTTTCTCCAGACAGGAGACGTCGATTTACGTGTAGCAAGATTCTCTCACTTTTTAGCTACATTCAATCCCCAGCTCATCCATAATTCTTGCACTAGAATTCCACTTACATAAACTTCTAGTGCGTCTTAAAAAAACGCTGATTCATAGCCCTCTCGTTATTTTTGTAGTAAGGGTCCCGAAGCTCTTAAAGTAACCAATGACGTATTCACCAATTCGGAAGAACCAGGCTGGCGTACCTTGAGGGTACAACAGTGAACCAAAGGATCTTATTATGCATTCATTATCGCCCGGACACAATTCTCTTTATTGGACACAGGAGTACACTTCGAAGGTGGTGGAATGGCGCCTGCAGGTGCGGGGTGAAAGACCTCTCAAAAACCCCATTCCATGGGTCGAAGCGGACGAATTTCTTTTTTTTCCTTCTTCCACTAAGCTTCTTTTGTTGTGACAATTCCCCACTAGGTGCTGCCCTTCCTCTTACAAACCCACCCATCCAAACCAAATAACAGTCGTGTCGCAGTCCGTGTCCAGTCTCCGATGCCCTCACAGCCTGAGGTCGAGAGCTTGTTACCCCTCGTATGCATGGATGATACGCTTTGGCCACGTATAGAGAATATCTTCCGCATTATCTTAGGGCACGAAAATACCTCGACGTTCAAAGATGCTTCAAAGCATCAAGCGAACAGTTATACTAACAGCGCTACATAGTCTGTCGACGCACCCTTAAAAAAATAATATGAAGTACTCGATAAGTTATTTAAAGCGTCCCTAGTACTCGGTTTAAAGCATATACAAACGAAAATATGGTAATATTATTATTCACAGAGTAAACAGAATTCTCAGCACAGTTTCCACACAACATGAATTGATAAAAGGTGACGACGCATAATCAACCCGTGAGGGGAAATCTTCAGGCATATACTTTGAAAAAATTCTGTGAGCCACGACGTACTGCTTCCAAAAAGTTACCCACTCCATAGTGAAGGTATATTTTCATTCCCTTTTTCATGCGCTATCAAAAAAATAATAATTCGTACAAATTAATTTCACTGCTGATATCTTCCACTTCCATAGTTTGCAGGCCATGACATTTTAGGCACAAACTAGCCAGTCGTAAGTTTTTTATTCTATTTAGGGCTCTTCGAAAAGAGATCGTTTCCGTTACGCACATAAGCCACTACATCCGTACGGAGAAATCGGGTATTTTCTCCACTTTCTATATATTATGCTCCCCCACACTACTCTCCGAAAACAAAGAGTCAATACCAGTATTTTTCTTTCCATAAATTTTCACTCTTTGCTCGTCACTCGTGTTTCGCGCTCATCCGCAGCAATAGCAATCTCATTTGTTCTTTATGGTGTCCAAATACACGTCCCATTATACATGCATCTCAACGAAGAGAACGTTCTAATACAGATTATTTTAAATATTTGGAACTACTCGCTCCATCCAATAGGACCTTTTTTTATGATTTCCCCGCGAAAATTCCAAGACAATTCAACAATAGTTATTTTCTTTTCAAGTTCTTGGAGGGGCACTGAGAAAAATTAAATGTGGGTTGCTACAAAGCACAAAAATTCACCTACACCCATGTAACTCATCAGGAAACTCATTGAGAAATATTCCACAACACCATTTAAGGAATTTGCGATCCTGCTATACGCACAAATATATAAAACGATCATTATGGAACATATCCGTATGGTGGTACATATATTTGATCGAAATAGCATAAACTGTGACCGAATAATCTGACGCTGCCCTGCACATCTGCTCGTACATACATTTCAATTACTTAGGATAAGACGAGTTTAGTCACTGCATGCGGTTTTCCGCATTCCGACCTCACACCCACCCGCTCCTGCGTTCAGCCCGTCACAGTTTATTGACTCCACGGCAAGTGTGTGTATTCTCCTCTACTACTTAAATGCACAACTCTCTCATCCTAAGCTGGTCGTCGCTGATGTCGACATATTTTAAATTTTAAGCGCATTACTAATGGTGGTGTTGGAGGACGCGATTTTCTGGAAAGAATAAAGCGTCCTTAGGCACTAAATAAATAAATCATTCAAAAAACCGAATCGGATAAAAATTCATGCAAACATTAAAGAATATGTCAAATTTTGTGGAAGAGACATTTAATAGGCATAAGATACTTCTGCGTTTTCAAGGATATCAGACAAAAACTACGCGTTGTAGATTATGATCCTCCGAGTTGACTATTTATTTCCCTTGCTCATCCCGGTTTTTACCCTAAAAATCGAATTTCTCGTTTCATTTACAGAATAATTTAATAAGTTTCTGCGTTTCACACAGAAGGCAGAAAATTCGAGCAGAGTTCTCTCGGATTTAATTGGAAAATTTTCTATAACCTCGAACTATTTGCAATCAATTTCCTTCAAAGTAAAGTAATATTAATATCATTGTACAGCCATCTAACGAGTTCTCCTTCCTGCAGATTTAAAATACTTAAATATTTTGCACGAAAATGTAAAAAGGTAATTTTTTCGTGAGAATGAAATGAGTTTGATGAGTAAAATCTAAAGCACTACGCACTTACAAATCAGACACTAAAATTGCGTGTAAAAATTTTACGAAGTCAAATTAGAAAACCTGGGATAGCCAAGAAAACCTCAGGTGCATCTCCTATTCCTAAAAATATTCTCTTTTTCGATGAGCTCCGAAATTGGAGTAAAACCGGAAAGCTCAATAGATATAATTGGCCCTGTCATGGGCAATGGAAATTATAAAAACGGAGAGTAACTACGACATGACATCTACCAGTAATACGGGGTGCAACGTGCAGAGGAAAGGACTGTTTTCGGATACATGTATAAGTAATCGTGAGAGCCGCATGTCAATCAAATGAATTATGTAGGAGGTAGGTACTTGTCAATACGACAAGAAATTTAGGAACTAGCCTTAATATAACCCCGGCATCACCAAAATCAATACCATTTGGTCATTTTTATTCATATCAAATCATATCTATACTTTGATTGAAGGCATTTAAAATGGGTAAAATAATCTGGAAAGTGGAATCCTATACAAGTGTCTATGCTTTCACAGCTACAAATTTATGCAACTAAATTATTCCATACACTCAACGATGGACAATATGAATTTCCACAACGATGTGAATTTTAAACGCAAAAATGCATTAATATGCCTAAATTAAAAATCAGTTGAATTAATAAATGATACGGCGAGGAGCTACATGGAACTAATAGCAAATTATTTATCATTGATTGACAAATTAGGGCTAAACAATATAGTTAGAGAAATAACGAAGCAAAGCAATAATTATCTTCTCAAAAAATCGCAGGTGGCAAACGAATATTGCACAAGAGGTTAGTTAAGGTTTAAAGCTTACTGATGTTTAATTAATAATTGTCAATCATAATGTGACAAACCCACGTAGGTAATAGGACACAATCACGTATGCATTAAAGGTGGTAATGTACCAAAGAGGCCAACGCGTCGTTTAAAATGAATACACTTTGTAACTTCCACACGATTTTTTTTATTCGTACTACCGGTTTCAACGCTTCGGCATCATCATCAGGACCTGTGGAAGTTACAAAGTGTATTCATTTTAAACGAAAATGAACCTCCACAAAGTTGAGCCTGAAACCATAGAATTCAGGCCAAAGCGTGTTCGGAAACTCGCATTTGATTCGTTCCCATAAAAAATTAGAATTTTAATTGTAATGACTAGTTCAAGGAAAAAGAAACTATGTAATAGCAAATGGGAAAGTCTCTCGCATAGATTTTTTCATTCAGAATACTTCAAGGGACAGTGAAGAATTCCATATGGCACGCGAAGAATTTTCCAAAAATCTTCTAACTCTCCCCATATTGTCCGCACGCACCTTCTTCAGAGGAGCGACCACAAACCAAATCCGTTTGGTCGAATCGTCATGGCAACAGGGTCCGTAGCGGGACTTGGCTACGTTTTGGAGGGGTATTTGGCCACGGGTTTGGAAAGGGAATTATGGGGAGGGAAAAACATCCGAATTCGATGTTCACCATTTCCAAACTTAGCTGATGTTGCTCCCGGGTATAGAAAAGGGGAGGGCGTGGGGGGATGGTGTGGGGGGTGGGGGGTGTTTCTCTTCCCGAACGTGTCCCTTTGAGGAGGCATGTTCAGGTGTGCACGTGCGGGAGCGTGGTCGATGAAAGACTCCCCTCCCCCCCGTTACTTGCCAGGTAGGTTCGGATTTGAGGAGAGCGGTCGTTCCCTCGGGAGGACCTGCGAGACTGACAGGAGTTGCAATCCGTCAGCAAGGGTAGTAAATCATGGGAGTGGGTCTGTTTTCTGCACCGTCTTCACCGTCGGCTCGCTCCAAGACTACCGAGAAATCGGCCGACTGGTAAATAAACCCCAAAGCGAAAGATCCCCCTTCCTCGTCGTGGAGCAAGTTGCATGCATAGATGCGGGACAAAACTGGGACTTTTATTGATTCACTGACATGCTCCAGAGACTAGTACACCGCTCGGGAACCTTGGGCTCATCCTGCGGTTGTTGCATAAGCGATGTCCTATTTCGACGACGAGGGGAATAATTTAGCGACAGAAGTGGTTAACTGCAACTCCCAAATGTTTAAAATTTAATTTTGGGGGATCGAAGGCACGAGGCGCTTGCGCATTGGCCACAAGTTGAAAATCAACCATTAAAATATTCAACCCTTCGTCCGCCATCCGAATCTCAATCTTAGTACATTTGAAGGGTCTGTCTGATGTGCTGCGAACTGTTTTAGAACCCCAATGACAGCGAATGAGAACACTTACCTACCGTGGGAACAAACAGTTTTCCACGGAGGTGACGTCTCCACTTAGTGTTTTCACCGTAAGTTTAGCTTCTCGTTGCTCCCTTAACTTGTTTCGATTAATCTAATGTTAAAATTATGAAGTGTTTACATCGATTCTCGTTTTTTTGCGAGTGTGTACTTCTGCCGAGGATAAAAGTTAGCAAGCTATGTTTTGAAATATAAGTGGACTTTTTACGCATGTGAACTAGCGGAGCAAAGGAGAAAATCAATCAAGTTTCGATGGCGATTTAGTTGCGTTGGCAATTGATTGTAAATCACGAAGTCACGGCCGGGTGACTTCATGACTGGATCGCTCATAATAAACCTTCTAGATGTTGAAACATGTATCTACCTAGTGGACACCGGATTTAACAATCGCAGCGCAAGTCCATCACTGGACATTTCCCAGTTACGTTTGAGTGCATACACCTAAATTAAAAGAATGATAACGTTGAAAATTGATATTATAAGGTAATATTTATATGAATCAATAACTAATTTAAAATGTTTTTAATGTAATTGACTGTGGATAGATCTAAATAAAGCTATCGGTAATAGAACGTTTCTATGCGATGAAAATCGTGATGAGAATAACCTATTGGCGCTCATTTAATTGAAAATGATAAATTTCCTTCTCTGAGAGTACCAGTAAATATAATAGGTTCCCTAAATTTATTTGATCATTCATAAATAAGGATTCGGTCGCCGCGGCACGTTAAACACCATCAAGCATGGTTTTTCCACATAAGAATTCTAGAAAATAGCAGAAAAAAGTATCAATCCCAGCAGTTTGGCAGTATAAATAAACATACAGAATAGCTGTCTAGAATTTCACAAAAAAGGAATAACGAACCATTTTTCACATTACAGGAAGGAAATCCGTCGAAAGAACGAATATCCGTCGATATTGTCGTAAATTTGGGAGAATGCCTTTTTGGGGAATATAATTATCTGATGAGAGTAAAATTCGGTGACGATATCTCACTGGGATGCCAAGCGAATTCCACCTCTCGAGTTATGATGAAACACGAAACGTTCATTCGGATTCGTCACGAAGCAACGCCCGAGAACGTCAAGCCTCTTCTTCGGTTTTGTCCCTGATTGAAGCGCTGCCGGATAAGCTCACGTCGCGGCGTTAACTCGCCCGTCGGGGAATGAAGTCATACTCTCCGAGGTCGAAACCATTGTTTCCTTCATCTCGGACATGATGATTACGCGCTAAACGGAACTAATCGCACGGCACTGCGCGCTCCGATCGTCAATTGCTTCGTTAAAAAAAAGAGGGGCAACGATAGGGATAGCGACTAATTCTTTAAGTAAAGGAATTGCGACATTTACCCAAGGAGTTCCCCGCCCGTTTCGGATCTTAAAGGGAATAGGACGTCTTCTGTTGGACGAAAGGCGGGAAAAGGCTATGCCGAAATTAAGGGAAGAAAAGTAAACAGCGTACTTATCTCAGACGATGGGCGGTTCAAATAAACTGCTTACTCGGGAAAGGTGTGCCTCGGATAGCCCTCCCAAGTCAGGTGACTGACTTATTTTCCTCCTGCGAATCTGTCCTCTTTCCGCCTCGTTAAATCTTTGCCCTAAAAATTGAAGCTGTCAACTCATGATGGAATTAGAACCTTAAATTCAGCTTCATAAAATAAAAACTGCAGTCTTGATGAAAACACAAGGCTAAAAAGAGTTAAGACCCAATGGTTTTTTGTTTTTAATTACAACAGGTGAAGCACACGGGAAATAATTCCCTTGATTTTAAACTTGGCTCAGTAATTTCGAAGGTTATCAAAAACAATACTTTCATACTTTTTAATGTTTGTCAGAATAAAAAAATAAATCAAAATTTGAAAACTTTCAGTCATTTTCAAAGCATTTTGAAAAGCTGTCATTTTCAAAGATTTCTCAAGGAGAGAAGCTCTTCAACAGTTCTTGTCTGGTACCTGAAGATGGTTCGATGAACTGAAACGCATTATACGACACAAATAAATCTGTAGAAAAGTGCAAATTTGTTTCGCTCATGAGAGCCACTTTGAAAATTAAGATAATCAGTTCAAACCACGAAAGGAATCCTATGGATTGTGGCGTGGAAAATAACTAAGTTGCAGCGAATTAAAATATGGAATGATTGCATCAAATTGAGCCTAAGGCGAATTTTTACAGCGCATAGGAATAAAAAATTGGATTACGAAAGCAAATATTTGGTTCCCTTTAAAATGGGGGAGAATGATTAAAATAGCTCACGAAATTCACCGCGAAGTCTAAGTATTCATGCATACATTCTACAAGCTCCGTCGTTCTACATGAAGACGCGCGGGACGTGTGTTTTGTCACCTTTTTTCTATTATATTTCAATATTAGATTCCTGATATTTGCATGATATTTTGGGATCAAGATTCAATCCAGAGAACGACAAAATAAAACAAAAACCCAATAATTCCTTAAAGAAATTCGCCCTTTGCTAATTAAAAACCCCGCTATTTCAATAAATGGAGAATCGCCATATTTATATTTCCAGTGTGGTGCCTTCCAACTCGAGGGTTCAAACAAATTTCAAAGAAGAAAAACACTACCGGTAATGATGCAAAGGTATTCAAGTTTTTTTCACACCCTGTAATACCACAAGAGGGGGCTAGCAACTGATTGGTAGAGAAAAAGGTGCAGCGACCGAGAAAAGAAACGAAGTGGTATGACGAGTATAGGAACTGGACACTTTTAGGCTACCCCTATTTCTTTCCCCGACGGGTACGAACCGTGTACGCATTCCTTTCCTGAGAGCTTGGCAGAACTATTAGCACCGGAGGCCTTGAGAAAAGGGGAGGGGAGGAGAAAAATGGCGGGAGCAATGGCATAAAAAGGAAACTAGAGGAGTCGAACGAAAGAGTCCATAAGGTTGAAAGCAGGAAAGTAAGAAGTGGGTGTAAAAGCGGCGTGCGTAGAGTAGTCCCTTCCTACGAGGCCAATGAGTTCACCGAAATGGGAAATCCATGGCGCTTGGTGATTTCGGAGAGTGGGCATCATGGACCAAGGGTGAACAAGCCTTAAAGTGATACAGCTCGATTCGAGATATCCTGCGCTCACTCCACGGCAATCACGAAGAATATGAATGAAATTTCTTGTTTTGGGACGAATAACAGGAAATTATTTATATGGATGACCCGAAGCCTATTGCACTTGGAATTTTATTGTCTTGATATATTCCATTCTCCTCCCCATGATGCTCTTGTGCTCATTACTATTACGTGTATTATTCCTAAAATATTTTATTTTGTCCCCATTTTAAGACTTGTTTATTCTCTTGACATGACTGACTTCTCTCTAACTTAAGGAGGTTGCGTGTAAGGACGTCAAGTATGTCATTTCGATAAGATTTACTGGATTTTTAGTCCTAAGTGCACTCTATCAGATGAAGACGAGTAAAGAGGGTCTTTCCGTTTTATTTTTCATAGAAATTGACGAGAAATATCCCATATTTTATTCATGTTCTTATGGGAGCGGAGGACTACCACGATAAGAATTATGGATCAATGGTGGAGATATACTAAATGTCGTTCTCACGAAAAAAGGATATTAGTAAGTGCAAAATTTTATAATAGCTGTAATATTGTTATTTTAAATACGCCTAATTTGTACGAATGATATAAATTATTTTGGTGGGGAAAACTGTCGAAAACGCGCAGTTTCTTTTATAATTGGCGCCTCAAAACTTTTTAGTCGACACAAAATTATTGAACACGTTGCAAAAATTAATTAGACCCCAAGAGAGTTTAAAAACTAATTTTCATTTCGCATGATTACGAAATGCGCACAAATGCGTGCTCCATTAATTTCATCACTCATCACTAATGCATGAACAAAAGGTTCACTCATCATTAATGCACGAACAAAGAAGACGCACTGACTCGTGCAGTCACCATCGACCTTCCTTAAGGTGATTTGATAGTGACTGCACAAGCCTGAAATTCATACGTACAGTCCATTCATACGCATTTCTGAGACAGATGATGTGAACATGGTTTTTAGCGACTGAAGTTCCTATTAATTATGTAAACATGCTTTTCCACTAATTTTAATGACTAGTTCTGAATCCTTAATTTTCGATACTATGCGATTTCGGATGTCAATTCCAATAATTTAAGGAGCATCATTTAAACAAAGGCGGGTGGAAGAACACTGCTACAACGATGTATAATTGGGGACATAATATCAGGTTTTCGTTAAAACAAAACGTATTTCTGCGCCTGTAATCCATAATTCTTCTAGTGGTAGTCCTCCATCGCAAACAGAGCATGCATAAAATCTCGTGTTTTCCATGCCAATTTCAGTGAAAACTAACACGGGAAGATCTTATTTTATTATCGTCAACGTGTACTTATTCCACAAATGAATGAAGAGTAAAAATATCCGACATCTCGATGAAACATCCTAAATGTGATTCGGACTTACGTAAGTGAAACTCAATGGATCTATCATCACAAAATGTCACTCAATCATTTTTATAATATTACCAATTGAATGTCATAGAAGTCAACTTGGTAGTTTACCCTGTTATTCTGATTTACTCCATATGATTACAAATATCCATAAATGTTTTATGACTTCTTTTTTTTCAATGTGCTATTTTTCAAGCAGTGATATCAAATATAATGTAAAAACATAATGTCTGTGAGTACATAAGATCCCTTTGCTAATGAATGAAAGAAGAATACTATTTATTCTTCTTTCATTCGAAAATGTACTTCCACGTAATCAAGCCTGATACCATCGAGTGTACTCCCTGTTAATCTCAAGATAAATATCTGGAGACAACAAGAAACACTTTAAATATACAAGGAACATCGTGAATCAATGTAAACAAAAAATACCGGGGCCGTAAACTTTAACTGTCAAATTTACGGTCCCGGTATTCTTTGTTTGCAACAAGAAACACGGTTATATTCGAAGATTGGCTTGATAGGCGAGTTTTGAGTTTACCTAGTAATTAGCTCAACCGTAGGAGAATTTCACAAACCCTAGTAGTAGGGACAGCTATTTTTCCTGGGCCGCCTATTGCTTCCCAAGATGATCTGATATCCGAAAAAACACAGCTTGGGTGAAGCTGAGTGCGCTCAGAGGCGTCCCTCGGAATCTAACCAGGGCCCTCCTGTTAGAAGCGCTCTACTCCATGGACAAACCGTACCCCCGACAAAAATAGAAATTGCAAATTAACATGAAAAATGACGTAATAAATTTGGAAAACAATTCCTCAGAAATCAGTTTGTCACTTTTTTCACTAGGCTCCCATACCAAATTATTGTAAACAGGCATAAGAATCGATATTACATTGAAAGCGTGACTGAACAACCAGCACAAGAGTTCGCTCTTCAGAAATAACCATATCTGTTACGATCCATATTAAAAAAAAAGTATTCAGGTACCGGATGGTGCCGCGTCGGCGAAACGCGTTGTACCATATAATAATATTCTGTGGAAAAGTACAAGTCTTCTTTTTACTATGGATATTGAATACTTCCACGATGTGAAGCCTGAAACAATGGAATGAATGTTACGAATTCGTATGAAATGAAAAATCAACCATGAAGTAAGGAAAAATTAAACACTTTTTCATTTCTGTAATTGGTCTTCCAACGATAAGTATTGTTTGCCAGAGGCCGTCGCCTTCGGGAGATGGTATGTGCGGAATAATTAGTTCAATTAATAATTAAATCCCGTTACAACCGGATTTAAATTCCCCTTGGCTATGGGATTCCCCAATGGATACCATCTCTCTCCAATTACAAAGACCTTGACTTTGCACGTGCGGCGCTGGTCAGTTATTAGATTGAGTTAACTGTAAGCTATCCAACTTCACTCGCTCGCTCGGCTATTATGACTTGTATGGGCTGTTGAAGGAGTGCGATAAGAGAGTTTCCGGTTAAAATTGGCGCGCCAGGATCGTTCGGCGGTTACGCAACGCCGTCGGGTGAGCAGACGAGGGAAACATGGGGCCACTCTGAATGAAGTGAAGCGACTTCGACATTTTCCCATATCCTCCCGGGAAGAAGAAGATGTACATGGACCCGCTCTAGAGATTAGGCACACGGGGTCCCGCCCGAGTAAAGGGTCGTTTGAACACGCAGTCGAGTGGCCCCGAGTGGAATCCGCCACTCAATTGACGGTTGACGGGAAAAAAAATCAGCACTAAATAAATTCTCAACTGATATGAAAACTGGACTAACAATGTAGCAAGGTTGACTCCAAGAGTACGTAAAATGGATCCCTCAACTCCAGGTAGAAATGTCATGTCCCTGCCCTTGGGTATGGAACGGAAATGCTCTTGAGAGCGGAGGGAAATGAGACAGAATTTTTTATCGTAAAAGGAAACGGAATTTCTCAGAGGATGATTGTTCACGAATCTAATTTGAAACCAAACCCTTCAATTTCTTCACGTTAATATTATTCTCCAGGCGTAATGCAAAAAACTGCATACTTTAATCGTCTTAGCTCACATTTCCGGCGATTGCTTATTAAGACCTGTAAAAACAAATCGTTGAAAAAAATTCCGTAGCAAATCCAGTTCATTCTGTGGATACGTTTTGCAATTTTCTCGCGACGCCTGATGGTTTTCCGATTTAAAAACTCACAAGTAACGCCTACAATCCCCACAATAGTTTGGTATTTATAGACATGGTGGGAAAAATGTCAACCTGTAGAAAAATTCGTAATGGTAGGAAACCCTCCAGTTAAATTTCCTTCCCTTTTCAATAGTAGAAAAAGTCCTGAAAGTAAAATAATTTTACATTAAATTAATCAGAAATCAAAAATTAAACAACTTGGCTTTTCCGCAAAAAAATTAATTTTCAATTTCAATATGAAGATTTTTCACCAAGTCAGGCCAGAAACTGTTTTATTTAAATTAAACGGGAGAGGGGTCCAGCCGAATTCCCAGGGCAGTTGCGTTGGGGAGGAGAGAGGGATTGGTTCAAACCAAGAAAATCAATTATAAGACAACACAATACCCATGCCCAAGGAGGAACTGGAGACGGTGCCCTCGGTTCACCTGGCGAGTGCATTTTTCTACAGGGCAAACGGTAAGGGTGTTTGAAGACGAGGCAAAAGATCGATTAATCTAGTTTCTTAACGAAAACATCTGGCATATATTATTTTTCCATGTTTTTTCTCCGTACATAAAAGCCAAAAATGTTCG
Organism: Hetaerina titia; assembly: GCA_037158775.1. Taxonomy (NCBI): domain Eukaryota; kingdom Metazoa; phylum Arthropoda; class Insecta; order Odonata; family Calopterygidae; genus Hetaerina; species Hetaerina titia. The sequence continues at coordinate 40,371,387 of CM073771.1, forward strand.
TCATAGCAACTATCCAAGCGTATATAATTCAATGGGTATCCAGGTAAATCCTTTCAAGCAGTTCGTAATATCCTGGCATTAATTCGAGTCATTAAATTCAATTCTAGTTCAATTCCCCATCATTTGATTCTTCCAATACTGTGATTTCCATGGTTGGCATTTCACGAAAGAATTCGCACGCACTAGTTGAAAAACATATGAATGAGATCCCTTAATTAATTGCTAGCCAGGTAATACGACACCCATTAGAACTTTCCGAATGTGATCACGTGATGCAATTTCTGACTCCAATGTTATTTATTGCTTGTACATACGCTCTGCACATGTTTCGAATTTTTCCATTTGCGAAATTTAATGCACTCAGGAAAAATAACTGGAACACATTCATTACTTTAGGTAAAAATTCAACATTTCAGTGCTTGTTCTTAATGACGTTTTCCAACGACTAGTCATCCAAATGAAGCTTTAACTAATAAGTACTTACATTTAAAAAATTCGAATTGAGCAGCATAATACCGAGTATTTTATACGATTATTAGGAAATATATTATTTAGACCTTTTTTGGGAGTTGAACTCATTCGTTATCACCGCATTTATGAATGTTCACGAATTTATTTGTAACACATCATTATAGCAAAAGATATTGGTGTGAGATGCAGAACAGCTAAGTTTTAACCGCAAGATAAACTTCACGAATAAATGTACTAAGTCTGAGTCAAAAATTCATGATGGACAAGTAAAAGCACATTTCTTCAAATACAAGCTAACACTGCTCATGGGAAATACTATATACACTTGACGAGCCGCGTCTTCTTGCTCCCCCAAGATTCGTAATGACAGAGTAAGTACTAAAATGAGCTGAGAAGGATTAAGCAGGGACGAGAGGATAAGTGCTACCTAGCTAAAGAGATGACCTCACGATCATTAAGCTTGGAATAAATGCCAAAGCTCTTTAAAACCCTTAAAACTTTTTTGAAACGGCCGTGACCTCAATCTGATAAGGCGGGCGGGGTTCTCAACTCTCGCTATTCCTTTTAAGTATCGTTCGGTAACCGGAGCTAAGCCACGATTTCGGAAATTGCTCTGGGCTCGTTCCGTGGTAGCAGATGGGTATCGTGACAAGGATCACAAATTTTCGTGATTTTGAAGTACAGAGATGGAGCGACATGAATTTGAGGAGTCTCATTCAACGCCACTTAGCTAAGCGCACCCCGAAAACGGTTGATTTAAAGAGGGTTGGGGCGTAAGAAATATCTGTCGCAATTGTTGATCATATACGAGTCGTATGTACTCTTATTACGATTTCAACCTAGATTTTTTTGTATTTTCAAAAAAAAAAAGAAAATTCCTGAGGTTGTTGAGAAAATTGGTCAATCTTTGTAAATCTCATTGCCTCACGTAGTTTGAAAAAAAATTAATTGACAGCAAAGCGAGAGCACTCGTGCATTATGCATGCTACATATCCTTTTATAACAGGACAGCATTGAAGCATGCGCTTGAATGACAAACCCACTCTGCCCTGAGGTCATCAATAAGTTACGTAACGTGTAATTGAGGGAGGGGTTTCACCAAACGTCACGGTCCATTAGGCTGAAGCGAAACAAAAAAAGGCAAAATTCAAAGGAAGAAATCGAACCCACGAGCGGCGTGTACATCATCCCTTGAGGTAACTACGTCGGCTGGTTTGAAAAATATATATTATATCTTGAAGCGAAAACAGCTTGGTTCACTTCGATCACCGCATGCCCTGGTTTTCACAAATGTTCCCTATTGTACAGATTAAAAAAATAAAAATGGAGTATCCCGGCAAAATTGTAGAGCACTGTGAGTATTAATTAATGATCCCGTCACTTCTAATTCCAAGGAGAGAGTGGGGTGAAAAGTATTTTTTTAATGATCCAATTAGAGTTTGGCGATTATTTTACTCATCAGGTTAATGGATGGGTGGAAGGGTGGTCTACACTTTTCATTAAGATGCACTGCACTATGGGGAATGTATGTATTGATGCCCTCCTGAGCAATAATTCATGAGTCGGCAAATGAAATATAGCAGATTCATCTAGTTCGGATTACAAACCATGTTTCGGGGAAAATATTTCAGGGAATCATCGATTACCCGTGAACATTTCCAGACTACGAGCAACGACGGGGAACATTGCGACGGCAGAACAAATAACTTAGAAGTGTTTCTCTCTCAGTGAAAAAATGATGCTAAGATTCTACGCAATGGTGAAAATTTCTTCCACAAAATGGCAATTATTCCCGAATATGAAATGAATTCCAGCATTGGCGAACTAACATGCACTCTCAGTTTCATTTCTAAAGAACCTGATATGATAAAATTAATTCCGAAGAAATCATTATTTACTCTCGACTTTCCCTTGACTACTGCTTGAAATGACAGCAAATTAAAGGAAACTCGGAAATATTCGAGCAGTCCTGTTAAAGCAAGCTTTTTATCGGTTAAAGCAGGCTCGGTCGCAACGGCTGTATCGTGTTGCTACAACAGCTGGTACGGATGGCTACAACATCTGGTACACTTGATACGGCCGGTTACGGGCTAAGGACGTCATCCGTCTGCCAACGAATCAGAAGTCTTGCCGATATCTACGAAATTTCAGCGTTTTTATTTTGTTCATTGCATTGCAATGCAAAAAGGTAATTATATTTTCATTAATCCCTTTTCATTGTCAACACGATGCCATAAACGCTATGCAACACGAAAAACATGTTTTAACGTCAGGAGTAATCTGACGCCGAAGTTATCTGAATCATCTCAACGCAACTTAGCGAAGTTCCGGCACTTGGAATAATTTCCATCGACGTCAGCAAGATTCCATCAAAACTCTTAGAATCACTGTATTTGAAACACGCTTAGAAGTCGTTGGGTGATATGCTATCTTTGAAAATCAGATAAAATTTTGCAAGTTTGAGATTTCCTGATTTACGCGGAACTTCTCATGGGTAGGTTGAGAAATTAATTGTGTGCGCGTTACATTTCCACGTGAACTCATGAAGGATAGATAACATGATTTGCCTTGTCCAATTCTGAGTATTGTTTACGAGAGGCGCAATCAGTGAAGGTAAGCTCTTCCGAAAAGTTCCGAAATGAGTCCAAAAAAAATTAAATCCTGACTGAGTCACCAACGCATTATTTTAAAGCCCTGATAAACCTATGAGAGAGGATAAAAATGATAGCCAAATACCAGCTTTCTCAAGATTATTTTTCCAACAGTTGAGGTTCGTAGGTTCCACCTGCGCTTAAACAAAATCTTACGATCACATTCATAAATTAGCCGTAAAAACACCTCAAGGAATATAATCCACCAGACAGACATCAAACAAATGCCTAGCATAGTAAATGCGTATAATAGATTTTAATAACAATTTTGATGAAAAGAAATCACCTGATTACTGCCAAATTCGTGGCTTGCAGAATACCATTCAGTTCATGATTGTCCTTACAACAAAAACCACGATATAACATTCACATTCCGAGATTGATTCAAACATAATTATATAACGCGGATGCGTTAATCAGCTAGTGGGTTAGTGACCAGCCAACAACCCAAGGATAAAAGTTCATTACCGAGAATTCTTGTAACTAGGATAATTACTAATGTCGCGCACCTCACCATGCAATTTGATACGGGCCTGGAGGTCATCGCGGGGCATAATTTAGGAGTACAATAACAGTATTTGATTAATCAAAAACTCAGTGAAGTCTCCACAAAATCCTTCTTTTGGCCCAAGAAGTTCCCGTGAAGAAAGATATCTCTTTTCTCATGCTTAGAAGACATACAAAGAGACTTTTTATCTTGGGACTAGAACAGAGAACTAGAAGGGATATCTGGTCGGGGTAGCCTAGTGGGTAGAACGTTTGCTTACTCTCCAGAGGTCCCGAGTTCGTTTCCCGGCGTCTTTAGACCACCAAGAGTCACCCCCGTTTTGTAATTTTCCAGGTGACATATACTATTCCTGGGTACCCTGATGTAATGCTTAGTACATATCTGCGAAGTGAGCTCTACCCTCGCCCATCAAACCGACCTTCGCATTCATATGATTCATTCGTGTGATAACATTCATTATGATTTAAGCAGGTGAGGATTTCCGATTCTGCCGTCGCTTTCTGGAAATATCTCTCGATACTCGAAAAGGAATTTATCATCCCCACGCTCTTGCCCCTGGACCGCTCTAATTAATTGTGCAGTACCCACGCGGGACCCCGGTGATTCGGTCTCACAGCATGCGGTAGTTTTCAAGGGTAATCAAGCCATTCTTGCCATTGTTTCATAAATGTTGCGGCACTGTCAAAACCACCGCCTCTTCATAAGAGCAAACTCAGCGCCGCAAGTTGTTGAAACGGCAGTATTATGAAGGGGAAAGGGGGGATGAGGGGGGGGGGGAGGAAAACGAGGAAAGACTGGAAGGAGACATTATTCATGGGAGTGCTGCTTCGCTACGCAAAAATAATTTTAAAAACGCTCGCTTAAGACAAAGGAGAGGTGCGTTGTGTGCAAGTGCATACAAAGAGTCATTGATCATACGAGTAAGCACGAGAACCTTGGCAGGTGTTCATGCCTTTCGTTACAGGCGAAATCTAGATTTGGTATGGCCTATTGAGGAAATAGTTTTATCTGAAACGATTGTTATGTGTTGGTGCTGTTAGCAGAAATATGAGTCTAAATTGTTTTCAGAAGGAGAAACATAACAGGCACCGCCTATGCCGATTGACGTGCTTGCGAAGGAATTCTACGAAATCTTCTCGAACCGAAGAATTGAGTGATGCTCTCCTGAAAAAAAACCCAAGAGAGAATAATCACGAACTTCCGCCTTGGGTTGGGGGAGGTTCAAAAACCAGAGTGTAAGAGGACGTCTCGGTAGCTTAAATGGTTAAAGCACTCGGCCGGATATCGAGGGATCCGGGTTCGAATCCCGGTCATGGCGAATGATTATTACTCTCTGAAATTGTTGCATTATAATACACACATAGCGGATGACTCCGTTAATAGTTACTGTTGCGGCATCTCCCGCAGTTTCTTGAAAATTAAAGATGTTTTCGAAGCATTTCCGCTTGATAAACTATAAGTTTATGGAGACACGCAATAGGTTTATGCAATTGTTACTCAATGAAACATTTTGTAGATATGGAGATGATGAAATGTTTTTACTTCGTTTTAATATTCTTGTTAATTATTTGGAGTCAATGGAGAGTATTAACTCAGAATAATATTCTTCTTTCATAATATTATTATTAGATACTACTGTACACCTCAAACAGCCTTAAGACCGCAGACAATATGTGTTTATGGTGAACCTGCGTCTTCGTATGAACAATACTATGTGACTTTTGACTGTAATGACGACATCGAATAGATATTCCATCAATGGTGCAACTCATAGAAGACCTTTTGTTAACTCTTAATTTATTCCGAAATGATATTATTAAGATTTATGCATTGAATGACCTTTCTTTTCGATTCAAACGAGTCCGGGGGGGAAGGCACGGGTTCGAATACTGTTAGTGGAGGATTTATCAGTACATTCTTGGAAGCTTAATTAGCACTTAAAGGTAAGAGTCCTTCAAATAAATTTCCAGCTAATTTGCACCGAATGGAGATTGTGTTCACTTCCTAAGAGCAAAATATGGGTTATACTATATCGATGAATACTTTTAAAAATATACAATTGCACTCGTAAAAACGTGCTATTGTTAATTGTAGTGCCATTGTAAATAATAGTATGTTTCTAATTGTATCAATTAAAAAAGGGGCAATTGCTATCGATATAAATTTCAGTTTTAAAACCAGGAGACACAGTAATCAAGCCGAATGTTGATTTTTGAGGGTAGAGCTTATTCCGTAATGGGCTTTTGATCCCGGGAATGTGTGATTAACCGAAAACCCGGACGGATTGGAAGAAGCTGAGGTGTTCTAGGAGCTTCACTAAGATTTGAACTCAGTTCTATCGAAACCGCTCTAACCAGCAAGCCACTATCATATCACTGGAATTTTACATAATGGCGTCTACTGTTTAAGGTAGGTTTTGGACAGACGCACTGTTAAATTTCCAAGCCTCGCCGAACAAGACACTAACTGACACCCTGAACTCCTTTTTCAATTACCGATATTTTCTGAATCCCTTCACTCCGCCCACCATGCCTACCCTTTTCCTCACACTATCCGCTTTTAATTAAAAATTGCAAATGTTTAATTAATCATGATATTCCACCATATCACGCCTGAAACGTCTCTTTTTACTATCTCGTTTGGCCAACATTATTCCATTTACAGGTATTAAAGTCTTTAACATTCCATCGCCAACCAAAACTCCCTGCATCCATCTTTCCTGCCTCTTTTGGAGTCTTCCCAACAACCTAACCCTCTTTACTTTCCCACTATAAATAGTACATAAAAGTTTGTTTTCCTTTTTCTCCATTTTACTTTTTCCATTCTTCTCCAAACCTACATTTCAAAATCTTCGAATCTACCCTAATCATCTTGCCTCGACTAAGCCAAGTTTTAACGTACATAACTGCGCTCCAAATCAAAGTTATCGATCCAATTCATTATTTGAAAAACTTAAAAGAGAAAAATTCCCGTCAATGAAAACCATGTCTGCGCTCTTTGGAATGAAATACTTGTGCGAAATGTGGTACTAGTGAGGTTGGTTTATAGGATTTCCATGACGACAAAATTCGTCTCTCACTGTACTACCCCCAGTGAAATGAGTTGCTCATTCGTAGTTTCTGGGGATGGCAAATCCAGTACTGCCCATGTCCGAAATTAATTCCGATCCAGTTACCTACCCACTAGATCACCACCTAGATTCTTTTGATTGTTGAAACGTTATTGCTCATGCACGGCCGCTGAAGATTAGTTATCACATCTCTAGATTTCGACTGACTGAACGCGATTGAAGAGCATATCTTTTCAAATCGCCAACACTCATGCAGTTTCTGCAATACCATTTCAGAATGAGAGCGGAGAGCAATCGATTTTTACCCGCATTCCGCAGTATTTTTAAAAGATAACGCACAGTAACAACGCGTAACGCGTCACTACCTGATGGCTGGGTAAGACGTTTTGCTGGCGATTTTCCACTTGGAGTGGCGGGGGTGAGAGGAAGGTGGGAAAACCGCGTAGGCTTCTCCTAGCTGATATCTGTTTCGAATTGATAAAAAACAGGGCAGCTAAGGATCGCTTTCGACGCGTGGTGCTATTGTCTCCATTTATCGATTTACCGCAGCATTACAATGGGCTCTGCCGCTGACCAAAAGAAAGCTTGTGTCTAGCAATATTCAGAGAATGATCCTTTGTCGTTACAGTAGTATAATAAACCAGGGAAGGTTCGCTCCACTTAAAATCCTGATAAACTTAACCTATTTTAAAGAAAGCTGCATCGAGATGTCAGCCATATGTCTTTTTGAGAAAATATTCTGCTTTTGTAGCCGTAAGTGCACTCCATCAAATGAAGATTACAAAACAGGGCTTTCTCGTGATGATTTTGATAGACATCGCTGTGTAGTAAAAACACCAGAAAATATATGGATCACTGTTACACAAACTCATGTCTTTCACACGAAAAATTGATATTATAAACGGATTTGTATACGATTTGTAAAAGTATTAACATCAAAGCACCAGCTAGCCAACGCATAAAATGATATTAACAGGTTTGTGGGAAAAAACATCCGAAATCGATGTTTCGAATATTGAGACCTCAGAAATAATTCGATATAAGCTTTAAAGCACGCATCAGCAATTGATATGAATGCCTATGAGTGTTTAAAAACTGTATTTTCACTTCACATCTGTGTAGGAACTATGTATAATTAGGTGTTACCTACCCTGCTCTTCATCATTTGCCATTAATGAACTAAGGTGGCACATTGACTAGCGCAGTCAGTCCAACCTCAGTAGAATCTTTTTAAAATCTGGTAATGTTCACATCTTGTGATTATGCCTAACGAGATTTGACAATCGTGCGAAATTAATTTTATAAGAACACATCTATGGAGGAAAATGATCTTCTCAGTTGAACTTGCGAACCTTGGCATTAAACGTGAGTGGTATGAGGAGAAAAGCAGAAAAGACGGAAAAGGGTAACTTCGCTCTTAATTAAAAGTGACAGATACGACGAACAACCGCGAACAAATGTCACACCGAAATAATGAATAGAATACAATTGATAGCAGATCAGGTGGAATCGTTCCAAAACTACAAAAACCCTTCTGAAGTTAAAAATATAATATTTTATTCCAACTATTTTCGATCTATTACAACATTTTCAAATGGCTTAAAGCAGTAGGCATTCCTGCTCTAATGTTTAATCGAACAGTAAGGCTACGTTCCTGCCATTCTTTGAGTATATAATTTGCATACAGTGACACCATGTTCCCATACCTGAAAGAACAACCACTACGATTGTTTGATTCAGAAGGAAATTCGGATTTTGGAGAAACAATATTCTGATTACGTTTTGAGATCAAGTTTTTGGAAAAGTTTTAAATTTTTAAATGTGAAATGTCGTTCCTGAAACAGACCGTATTGTTTATGCTCTAACAGTCACTATTTTCCCTTACAATACAACTCGGAGAAAGTTGAACCAAAGAAAATAAAATGTTTTATTAATGGATAAACGGCTCCATCAAAATCACGAAAAGGTAACGGAGAATCGTCAAAATTATATTAACCTGAAAAATTAGAATCTAAATAAATACCCTCATGGTATTTCCTCATTCTTTCACCCAAACGAGTTGTGGATTACTTTCGTGCACTAAAGGGGTTCAAATAGCCAGTACAATGTTAACTGCATGATTAGTTGAAAATATTTTGAATGCCTCCAACGGTAAAAAAAACAGCCCGTCTTTTTCCGGGGAGAGAAATTGATAATTTTTATTAGTTAAGTTACATTCCCTAAGGGCATTTCAATTACTATTACTAGAGTGATACATTGAGTTGGGATGTCAGCATGCCACTCAGTTTCCATTTTAATTACCTTCAATGTTTTCTCGTCCCATCCACCAAATTCGTAATTAAACTTTAGACTTTCTACGAATTGAACGACCGTACGAGTGTGAATCGTATAACGAACGCTTTTGAATTCTGTGGCCTATCACTCGCCACCAGTGAATAAGGTTGACTGATTCAGTATCAATTTTTTTTACTCCGTGTGATCAATTCTTTCATCCACTTACTTTGTACTAGCGATAGGAAGGTCAGCGTGGCGGGGATTTTAGACCTTCGGCCACGAATCATGTATTTGTGAAAAGAAAGGGGTTCATAATATGAAATATTCAAAAAGAAAAATTGATGAATAAGAGGTTTTACAAGTCACAGTAGGTAATTTTTCTTCGGCATTAATAATTTGAAACACAATATTTTGAAAAACTCGACTATTTCCAGGTCACAATGGTGCTAAAAACTTCCATCGGCAGTGGTGATAACCCATTTGCGATGAAATAGTCTAATAAAAATGAAATTGCTGCGGAGGCGCTGGCTGGTGTTTTGAAGCCGAACCTTGCTGAACGGCGGAGCTGAGAAACTACTTTTTATCATGTGCTGGGGCCAATGCCAAAGGGGTACTGCAAATTTCGACAGTTTCAATGCCCTAGTTTTTTTAAATTTTCAATTCACATTCAATTGAATATATCGTAAATAATATTTTTCGTTAATATATTAATCACTCCGTTGTTCTCTCACAAACTCACTGACAGTGGATTTCTATTCACACTAACATCCTAGTACTCCATGATTAAACATTTGTCCGTAATACATTTTGTCCGTAATACATTGTGCGTCCGTAATGTTGTGACTTTACCATTGAATAGTTTCATATTCTCCCTAATTACTCTAGCGCACTTAATATTTTTTGAAATTCTGATAGTATAAATATTAAGTTTCCCGAAAAATTCTTTTAAGAGAAGACTTGCAGTTTGCTGCAGACGAGCTTACAGTTAGCATTAATAAAAAAGGGAGTGATTTTTGCGAGACATTCATAGATATTGGTAACTCCCCAGAAAATTATTGCGGCGAATCTTTAGTAAGAAAACTATTCTGTGATCATGGGTCCTAAAATTCTTCCTAAGGAAAAGTAGCGATGTTTCTGTGCAGATTTTGCAGTGCAGATAACTATGGATGTCGCAGCGAAGGTAAGGATGGGATATTCTTACTTGCTCCCAAGTCGTCTAAATTAGGAAATTGTGCTTTACGTATAAAAATAATCGCAATCTCGTTGATCACAGAATTCTTTCTCCCACGTTTCTTCGTGGAATGAAATTCTTCGCAATTGTTCAACTCTTTATGTGCTTCGGACACTGCAGTCTTAAAACAAAATTTAAAAAATGAATGATGACAAAAATACACGCGGCGGTAAAGTTAGCGTAGGGGAACGATGTCCTCAAGGATACTGGAATAATATTGAGGAATCAATACCGAAACGGTCGCAGATCCGAAGTCTCCCATGGACCGCAGCTGTAAAGGGAGCCGAGGTGGCGCCAATCTGACGGTAAACATCCCCGGTGAAAGCATCGGGCTAATGCAATGGGACGAAGAAGAATACGGGGGAAGGAAATGGATTTTGGAGCCAGGGAGTAGGTCATTGGCTCCGATGGGTACATGGATACAGGTCTATACAAGCGTTGAAAAAAAAACTTATTTTCCAAGTAACTCCACTAGTAACAAATGAGATGGGTGCCAGGAGACACTCAGTCCTCACACACGAGGGGAATCTTCCTCCTGGATCCGAGAAAATAATAACATCGGAAATTTGGGAGGCCGAAAAATTCAGCTGAATGGACCGAACGATCGATAACAAAGTTGTATGAAGAGTAGGTGAGGAAAGAAGTGTAAGGCAAACAAAATATCATAGAAAGAGGACGAAAAATTAAATTGAAGACTTCTACGGTAAAAGGAGAGAATTATGGAGGAAAAGAGGACGGCAAAAATATAAAAGAAACGATGAAATATATTACATAAATACGTGAGGTTGCCTAAAGTGAGGATTAATGAAGGATCTCGTTACGAAACAGAATGGATTGAGCAATTTCATAAACAATTATAGAAGTCTCCCTAAGAGTTACTAATAATCAAAAATCTTCTGCAAGGAAACGCCAAAAAATTTTGCGGTTATCCTTTTTAAACTGAAGTTCCTTCGTAATTGAGAATAGCACTTTGGAAGTCCAACTACAAGCAGTATTTGTATCCAGTTTGAATATTTCCTACTGAAGATTTTCCGAAACTACACGCAGGTATTACCAACAAATGAAATTATCTACTGGGAAAAAATTATTTCGACCCTAATTTCGTTTGATCGATTTCAGATGAACCGAAGATGCCGTATCGTAGCGGAAGCTATGGCGACATAAATATATTTTACCCAGAGGAAAACTGCGTATGTTAATCGTTCATCTTGTTCCAATCTCGAAGTAGCTCACACCTGTCTCCACAATTTGCATTCATGTTAACTTTATTTTGCGAGCCTGTGTAACAGCGCCCCAGCGTAATGCCTGGAATGGAGGTGGGAGGTTTTAGCTTTCCGTAGGGATCCTTACGACCCTGAAAATGGGTCACAGCCGGCCGTGACAGTGCGGTGATGCGCGTCCTACCATCTAGTGCGCTCGTAAATTAAATTGAAATTTTTAAAGCCGTGGCACGCTTTCAGAAATTACCAAACTTTATATGATCAATTTGGTGAAAATGTGTTGCTTCACCCGTTATTTAGTGGAAAAGAATGTTGCCTAGGCTACGCATTTTCATTTGATATACAGCGATCATTTTTCATCACCGTGTTGCGAAGTTTCAAATGTTTCTAAAGAAACCTTTGAGTCTCAATTCACGATTCGATCTGTTTTAGTAAGCCGCTTAATTTTTAAAAAATAAGATAACTACGAGAATACGTCAGCTATATTCACTGTCGAAAAAAATAATGATTTATGTTTTTATAAGCCGGTTCATCGAAAAAAACCACATAATTTCGGGAATAGTAATATTCACTTTCTCGAAAAACAAAGGGTCCTAAATTTTTTTGTAATTTGTGAACCCCAACCCAAAAGCTCGGGTTTGAATTAAAACGGTGGTCGGATGTTTTTATAAGTATTCCGATGTCATCACTCGCCGTCCGTTGGATAAACTGCGCGACCCCTAGGTGATTTTCGTTAAGAGTAGGTCAATAATTAACTTAGCCTTAGGAGGCCTATGAGTTTGCTATCGTACCACAGTGGTCGGGAGAAAATAAAAACAAACACTGAGGCAAAAAATCTAAATGTATACACTAATCCATTCCACGTTCAATAAATCTTTTGAGTCGCTCGCAAACGAAGCTTGTTTAATTCGATAACCTAAGCTCTTTAACAGGATTAGTAATGTCTACATGAATAAAATCAACTGCTCTCGGTGTAATGCCATGCAGGGATGAAATTATTACATGGAAGAGATAAATTTTCTCTAATAGAGACCTATCTCTGTATTGTCTGGATACGCATAGCAAAACATGGCGCATTTAGGGCCCTTGAGATTTCTCCAATAAATAACCTACTCTTTCCAAACTGTGTCTAAAAGTTGTCGAAACGATTCCAGGTAGCTTTGCACACAAGAACCTTTCATTCGAGCTCCATCACTATGGTTCAATTGGTCAACCCGTACTTCACCAACCCTACCTAAAGGAGGTTAGAAAATTCATCCCTACCTTTTTGAATGTTTAAAACCTTGGAAAACACTCGATGTTTAGTTTACATGCTTAATTTACCTTACAGATGCACGTCCTCTACTACCCCTAATCGGTGTACAGGGCTGTTATTCGGCGAGATGAGCAGAAGGCACGCGATGAGTAACGGGGTTAACCACTCTTAAAAAAGGAAACCAGGGCTGCAGTCGTAAAGAAAGAGAAAGGTACCCGACTTTTCTTCCGTAGTACACTGCGTCAGTCCGTATATGCCCTATTGAAGCACCGACACCTACTATGACTGAATTGCTGAAAAATCAGTTAATCCCTGCCGTATCAACAAAGGAGAAAACAGGGCATTGGAGATATATATCGTCCAGTACCTTCCAATTCATCCATCCCATGTAACGTTTCTCAGGATAACAGCAGTTCCTAAATAATGACCATGAACTATCGTATTGCGATGGCACGTGAAATTTCGTGGCACACACGCCCGGCAGTTCTAGTTGCTTAATTTCCAATTTTTCTACAAAACGAGTATCGGTTGGATTTCAGTTTTGTTTTGAGGGTGGGTTTTCTTCAAGTCAATTCCAAGATATTTAATTATTTTTCATTACACATTTTTCAGACTATTCCGCAGTTTTAAATTTCCCTGATACAGGGAATGGCTCGAGTTACCATGCATTGCAAATCTTCCGCAAATTTATCTACGGTAGCCTATTCTACCACGAAGAAGTCGATAAGCAAAGGTTCGCGGTCGAATAACTTGTTTTGTATCTCCCACCTCAATTCGTATAATGAAGAGCTCTAATAGAAGTAATTCCCCGGGAACTAAATATCACTCACGGTCGAAGATTTCGTCCTTAATAGTACAAAACAAACACTATACATGTATAATATAGCATAACGTTCCTTAGAAAAATCCAAAACCAAGTCATATATTCGATAATAATGCAACCAAAATTTTATTCATAAATAGCCGCAGTGTGTGAGATTCCAGAAAATACTCCGAAGGCAGAGCTGACTAAGCTCTCTAACGGGGCACCGCTGGGAAACCTTTTGCTCACGAAAACAAAATTATGATCGATAATCATGAGGATTCGTGCCCGAGGTCTGTCGATAGTGAGCTTTGGACAACAAAGCGATAGGAATCCGGCGCGTAAAAATTTAAGTAGCACCTCTCTAAGTAACTTTACTCAAACAGTATTGTTCCTACGAATTTTTTTTAAAAGTTTAACTACATAAAATACATGATAAGGGCACAATGCGTAATCATATTCCATAACGACATTTTACCTAATTCGTCTTTAAAATTGAGCTACTTTCATGAACAAGCTTCTGCTCGGTCAGCCTCCATTCCCATGTACTATGGACAAAACTAGGAATAACAGCTACACAAATTTACTCACCAGTGTCGAAACTTTTACAATTTTTTCTTACACTTAAACATTAACAAACATACTCGGTCATTCAATTAATAATTTCATTACAATAGCACGTCGTTAAAAATGATGTCCACCAAACCCACTTACGCTATTAACGTCGAATTCTTAAAGAATGCATAAATATTGTAATAAAGTTATTATACTATACAGCATAAACAGAGGGAAATTACACATGTCAGCCCTTCAAGAAACATACACACATATTCAATCAAAAAGACATTTTTAACAGCACCAAAATTCAATTAGGTGCTTTCACCCAATTTTAAAACAACAGCTCAAACCGTTAAAAGTTTTTCGGTTGTCACAATGCATATAAAGTTATAAAACATAATAACATTTCGATTTCTTCATTCCAATTGGAAATGTAGAGATACATCGTGAGTTATATTTATCCAACTATTAAACCACAAGTTACTGGAAGTTCTACTCCTTTAAAGCGGTTACATTATACTGACTAATTAAAAATAGCGCCATGACATGCCAGACATCTATCAATAAATCTGCCAATGGAGGGAACGTTATTGCTAATACCAATATCAAAATGTAACAAACCTCTCACAGTTAATCCATCGACGACACCACTATTCCATTATGAGTCACTGTTGAACCAGTAACAGCCCCTCACTCCCAAGCGGAATCGATTTGCAACCCACCGCTACGACGCTTCCGAATGAACTGAGAGAACGCCGGCTGCCGAAGGCGTAGCAATAAAAAATGAATAAGAGATTCCGCAAAATTATGCGCATGCGACAAGCTCTTTAGATTAATCTCAGAGTACGGATAATGATGAATTGAAAATAACTTGCCATTTTAGTTAACATACATATTAAAAAGAGCCAAATTCAGCACCGTATTCAAGTTTTGTTTCAGTCATACTCCCCCAAACTACGAAAGTGAATGGCGGCACGTTCGAATTTGTTTCAGTTTAGATGCTTTGATAAATCAACAGAAGAGTTACATAGACTCCCAAACCTGCGTTACTTCTTATTATTTCCATTAAGATATTTTTAGTGCATGAAATGGTAGTGGAAAAATGATCTAACAAAAATTAGTTTGAAAAAATACGTCGAATCCGTTAAGAAAAATAGTCCTCGAGGACATAGACTTTTAAAGGCTTCTAGAGCGAAAACTAGGAGATAAAATTTCTGTTTTCAAATTACTCACCCTCTTACACCTAGTTAATCTATTATTTTGAAAATTTAGAAGAACGAAAAAAAGACCTATGATGTATGATGCCATCAGAAACCTGCATTAACTAACTACACAGAATATACAACGCACGCTCTGGAACATTTTCTAAATTGGAGTAATGGCACTATGGGCTAGCAACAAATTTTAATTCCCTTACCAAATTAATTTGTAATCAAACCATTATTAAAGAATTGTATTTAACATAAATAATGAAGTCCGTACTAATATGCCACATTATAAAGTATTATAGTAGTTTTTGTTCAAATATATCATTAAGTTGACCACAGTATATCTCGCAAAAATTAAAGTTAGATGATAATGACTTTTCATTTGATACTACGGATTCATAATGCAATGGTGATCTTATGCAATTCAATGATGAGGTAATGAGATGATGATGAGGTAACTCATATTTGGCCAGCAACTGCATACGCATCATAATTTCAAACCATATACTTAACTAGTTAGAACCATGTAATAACCAGAGATATTGCTGTATTTTAGAATTTAAGAGTATGCTATGCCTTGGAACCTTATACAGGTTATAAGTAATAGAATTTCAGCAAGAATTAACCTGTAAGCGATTAATATTTTTTTTCTGGAATGTTTTCATTAATTGTCCCCTATTTCAGTCACCAGCACAATATTCTTGTTTTTCACAAGACCTCAAGCACACAAATCGTTTCAACATTATCAAACATTTCAAAGTTTATGGATGATAAAGTAGTTATGGAATCAGATTTTAGATACTGTAATGGAGGTTTTATCTAACAAAATGCACCATAAAAATGTACATTAATAGAGAGAACAATAATTTACTGGATCTGAATTGAAACAACATGAAATAAAATTACTTTTACGGCCACAATCTTTACTTATGATAAATGTGTTTGCAAATAGATCCTGTGACCATATACAAGAGATATTTGTTCATGTATGGCAATGGAAAAGGGAACATTTGGTATACACCATATTTGGTGGAGGAAACTCAATACAAATCCATCATTCCCAAGATTTAAATTTACATGCTAAAGTTACTACAATGATCATAAGGTTGACAATATTAACACAAAGGGACAACAAGTTACCTGATTGTTCATTTTTTAAAATTATATGTTAGAAAAAATTAATAAAGCTGAACTGTAATGTCTATCTGTAAGAATCATACAAACTACACATTTTTCACATCTTACATTTTTAAACAAAAGGAAGAGGGAGATGTAAAAGTGTTTAAAGATATTGATCAGAGAATTTCTGAATATTTTATCTTCACCCACATTCTTATATAATTTTTAAACTCCCAAGAAAAAAACAGAATAAACTTACTTGTAAAAACATGACAAGTTATCAACAAAAACATTTGATGATACTAAAAATATATTAATGGCAGAATTCACAGTTTATTTTCCTAAATGTTCAAACTACTGTTCAACTTAAAAAAGGCATTGGTGAATTAATAGATTAATCACAAAAATGTTTCTTAAGTCTCCCTTCCATAGAAATTTTGAAAACCAATCATGCAATTATTCACCTCATACAAACGGAAATGATTATAAACTTTCTAAGAAAGGATTAGGGATTATTTCAATCTAGTTTCACGACTTATCCGGTACACTGTTAGAAATGGCTAAAATCACAATATCCATCACCACCTTTTGCATACTGTTTTGATATATCATAAAAAGCAGTCCATTAATCTACAATTTAATTCAATGAGAAAAATTGTCTTTGAGGTAACCTCGCAAATGGTGTAACTGTGTGGTTCTTGGCATTTAAAGCAAAACATCTGACCTCAGATGATACCACATTTTTTAACATGGTACAATGGGTTAAGTTGTATTTCAAATTTGTCATCAGTCAACATAAAAGTGCACTAGAGGTGAGATTCTGGGTAATTTGTCAAATGAGATAGGATTGAGTCTTGGAATTTCAGTATGCATTTGTAATATCAAGTTCATCCTCAGTGAGCCAATCTGATCTGCCAAAATAAATATGGGACAAAGAGAATGGTCACCTACACTAATGTGTTTGTAAGATATTTGTTAGCTGTTTCTGTGGTGTGACCGAGTAATTTTGCAAGTGGACTAACTGATTTTGTCAAGATGTTGACGCCCTTGGTGTCGAAACGTTTTAACTGATTAAAACAAATCTTTAGATGGATGTGGCAAATTTGAGCCCCCTTGAGTATTCAAAATTAACAGCCCCAAAAATCTACATGCTCCAAAATCGTACCAAGGGTCTCTCAATTTCTTGTCAATACCACATGATGTGCATAGACCTGTGACCGAAAACATGGGCATGAGGAAGGTATCCTAAATTGATGCCGTAAGTGCTCTGAGTCAAACAAAAGGAAACTCGCAAGAGGATCTGCCAAGCTTCTCGACCATGTTTAAACTCTGCCTCAGCCACCCTGCAGGCCTGACATTGCCCTAGCAGACTTCTTCCTCTTCCTCCACCTCAAATCCAGGCTGAGAGGATGTCACCACAGCTTGGTGGGACTGTTACAACAGGCTGTGACAAGGGAGCTTAGCAGCATTCCTGGCACCCATTTCCAGTAGGCGTGAGAGGTGTGGAAAACCCTCTGGTATTGGTGTGTGGAAGCACAAGGGTGCTACTTCAAAGACTTTTGAGTGAATGTATGTTCTGGCAATAATTTTAATGACTCAGTCCTAATGCTTTTGGGACAAACCACATGTCATTAAACTCTTCGGAAGTAGATTGTAGCTAAATGCTACATTGTTCCACTATTAATACTAGAAGTTGGTCATTTCCCAACTAATGTATTATGTCCACCTTTTACAATACATGTACCACATCAATGGAATTTTTTCGAAGAACTTCTGCTCTGGACTAGTTCACATATTTTTCCTTCCTTCTTCCTACAACCACACCTCGATAACCATTTCCCATGCTCTCTTTTACAAGATGCTTCATTCACACTGAGAAAGTATATTCTTTGTTTTCCATTGTCTAAATACATTTTTCTGCTGTCTCAATAAAATTTTCCATTCATTAACCAAGATTAGGTTCTGTATCTCATGAAACAAATTACCGATGTCTCAGCCACAAAATAATTTCCACATAGATGTCAAAGTGAGGATCGTTGAACTGACAGAGAATGTTGCTCTTACAATCAAATCTTTTCGGGGAATCAAGATGGTCTGCTTTCTACCACCCTACCCATCCATTTGGTGTTAACTTTTCCCAAGTTTCTCAACATTGCCCTATGAATGATTAAGGTTATTTTTTTGTGTTCAAATTTCGTAAAACTTTGTAGTTAATTTATAGTCTAACATTTCCATCTAATGAAACTTGATCTGCTAGACATTTTGAGTTTTATCTAGACTTTGAACTGAGCTGCAACTACATATCCAAGGTCTGTAGGAAACCATCTAAGGCTATTTTCATTTCAAGAGATGTTATTTCCTTCTGAACATCTAATACATATTAATATGCCTAATACGCATCATGGTTAGGGTCTGGAAATTAGGGTACCACTTATTGATGACATCTTGCATATTGTTCTTTGCAGAAGAATATTTAATCATAGAACTCCTTACCTTGTTTTTTTTTAAGTGTATTATATCATATTGTCTTAACTCCTTGACAAGGTCCATTGGATCTTGAGTACTTATTACTAATACATTATTACTGGAGCAAATGTTCAGAAAAATGTTAGGCAATGTAAGACAGTCTTAACCAATAATATCTTTTACATAAACAGGTCATTTGTGGAGACTACACTTAGTATAGCACATTGGCACGAACTAGATCCTATTGATTACTGATAAATTAGAACTTCAAGTTTTGCTTAAAGGGGTAAGGAAAACATTTCTCATTGACCACATAGTACTCTCCCCATACCTCTCAAACAAAAGAATATAATGGTGACAAAGATGAGGAAGAAGATATTGTGTGCAACATTCCATTTTTCTTTAATTAGTAAATTCACTAGATTACAGGTTCCTGTACTTATGAATGAAATCTAAAAATACCAGTTTGATAGTACATCACTCCAAAAGACCCTGGAGAGAATTCTCCATGTGATGCAGTGTAAAACAAAATCAAAAGAGGCAAAATGATATTAGGAAATTGAGATAATGAAAGAAAAATATATGCATGTGCAAGGGTAAAACAGACAAAAATCAACTTATTTTGAGAACAGAGAGTTTATTGAATACTATGTTATCGTTATATTATTAATATTTGATAAATCATTTCTTCAAACAGGCTACCATTCAAATGGGTAACCCTTGAACTACAAACACAGACAAGACAGAAAGACATGAACGGGTGAATCCACGCCCCACTGGGACAGAGACCACTCGCTGACCACACAGATGCACATTTACACACAATAATGGCAGTGTTTGGAGATTTGATTCACAAAGGCATGGAAATATCACTTGCCATGTTGAAAAGTTTAAAAACAGTCATTAATACTGGTCTTCTTTTACACTTTAGTACCCAAACTATCTCTGGATCTGTATTTGTTTCTCCTTTACTCTGCCACAAGGTCGCATCTTCAGTATTTTCTTTTCCACTTTAAAACACACAAGCACACAATCCAATTATAACTCAAAACTACCATTCACACTTCCAAGCCATTGGCCATAGCTCAGGAATGCTTTCACACTATTTGCCACCTGACCAAAAAAAAATCACACAAATAATTTGAGAAAAATAATTAAATACGGAAATCCCTTCCACAAAAGGGGTTCACCTCAAAATTTCATTTCTTTCTCTAGCAAGAAAACAAAAACAAACAATTAAAATTTGTAGAACAATTGTGTTCATCGTTTTAACATTTCATGCACCACACAAGTATGGAGCTCCTTTGCACCAACAAAACAATGCACCATTTCCGAATGTAGCAATTTTACCCCCAATAATACAATCATCCTCATACAATTTTCAATAAATAAATTTTATAGATAGCAATATCAAATTCATTTAGTCAATTTCTGCCTTTCCTTTTGAAACAAATCACCAGAATTAATACTCACAAGCAAAAATGATTATCAATTTTATCATCCATTAAGTTGATTGTACAAGCAAATCTGATGAAAGGAAAGAGCAATTTTTCACTATATCACACACCATCCATTACTTTGAGCATTCTTCTCACAATCATCATTTATTATTCCCTGCATATCCATTTTTCAGGCATTCAACATCTTAAAAGAAAACAATTCGTTCATCAAAGAACACGCGACAGTGTCAACCAAAAAGGAATCACTTTTCTATAACAACCGTACACAATTTTGGTGGAAGGTATCTAATTATTGAAAAAGATAACGGAAGCGGGGTGAGAGGCTTGTCATTTTCGAGTGTCCTGAAACAGACGCTCAATTGACTTTTGCTATTCACTTATTTGTGTTCGTTTTTAAACCTTGGGCGAAGAAACCTGAGATCAAGTGGCTGAGCACACTGGTGGGCCCCAGTAGGAGGGAGGACCAATGCAACCTGAGTGTGCGTTTAAGAATGCACGAGAATGCATATCAAAGACTAATACACACTTACACACACAGAAACAGCCCCATCATTAAAAAAACAATGAAAATCCAGGGTAACAACGTTTTTAGCAGCAACAATAAAAAAATAATTGTGTGCTCTCAGCAAAATATTAAAATGTATTAAAACTTAAAAAAAAAAAAAGATTTGAATGAATCAGTGAACATGAATCATGGCATCTGAAATTCTGGAAGGGCAAAATTTACCAATACAGTTGGCAAAGTGATCATTCACAGTCAACAAAAACCTATCCCCCCCAAACAGAGGTGTTTAATGCTGAAAAATGAATACTGAGGCTAATAGCACTTTTTATCAGAACAATCAAGTACAAAATGTCAACTTTGATAACATAGTTTTGTCAGTTTTTGTTGAGCCTTCAATGTCTGTAATACTGGAATGTTTTTTTTAAATAAAATACACCAATATTCTAAAAAATCATTATGAGAGAAAATATCTATAATAAAAACTTTTACGACTTAGAGCATTCACTCATCACCCGCATTTTCAACACACTCACTAAATACCACAAAAAGAATGCGACGATGTTCAATGTCAGTTATCCTATGCACACAATACAGGAGGGCAACTCAAATAATAAAAAAGCTGCACACATAATGTCAAATTTTCAACTCTTGAGATCACAATGAACCGAGGAAGGAGTTGAGAGGTAGGAGAAATTTTTTTTAGCTCTATGTATAGAGTTGAAATCATACTAGGTTGAGAACGAGGCACTCTTCCCTATTGGATGGAAATAACCAATCCATGAAGCTATCTATGCTCCTAGCTGAACAAGCTATTGAAAAATCACACAAGTGTCATCTCTTCCTCCCTCACACACAAACACTCGCGCGCATACACACACACACAAGAGGAATTACTTTATATCAAGTGTTACATGTAGCATTGCACTCAGACCAACACAGTGAAATAAAGAAAGAGTAAAATAATACTCACAGGAATCTAATTATAGCTGTACAGTATGCATGGAGTTAAACGTGCACTAATTTATTACCATGAGTTTGGAAAGGAAGAGATTCAAGGAGTAACAATGAGAACTTTGACAGGCAATAGTAAAAAAAAAAGATAATGAACTTTGTAAAGAAGACTGAGTCAATTGCAACTGTTTCTACGACCAAAGAATTAAGAAAAACGTGAGTTTCCCATGAAATGATAAAACATTAAATTTAGCAGGCAGTATCAACTGTTCATGCACCTTCATGAATGAACAGCTTGACAATCAAGGTACTTCATTTGAGACTAGATTGACCATTATAGAACAATTCAAAATGGTGACAATAAAAAGGACATCCCTTAATAGTTAATCTCAATGGAAGTAATAAATTATCTTTTACACACACATGATGTTTCCAGCAGTAATAAGTACAAGGGACTCTTAATTAAAGATTGGGTAAGGTGGACGGAGAAAGGGTGGTGAAAACAGAAGGGAAGAGAAAATGGAACATCATATCCTGGACATTTAAAAATCAGAAAAAATTGCACTCTTTACTTTCTCAAATAGGTCCATTTAACGTCATTGCATAAAATCACTAATATATGCCACTTACTAATAAACAACTCTTGAAGGAATCAATTTTCTTAAAAGTTTTATATTATAATTATTGCTAAATATTCTGCCATTTGCACAGGCACTAGAGCTTATAAAACCTGGTGAAAATAGCACAGGAAACAGGGTAAATGAGACAGGATACTAGGACATTTCCTTAGTGTCCATCCTAACATGTGCTTCAGGAAAACACACAACTACTACGATAAAAAGTGAAGAAAAAAGTGATGACACTTTAAACATAAAATTCAGCATTTTGGAATTAACTATAAAAATTAGGCAGCAATTAACACCTCCTAATTATTGTGAAGATGTCGTCATATAATGCCCACTAATCAGTCAACATGACTGCAGAACATAGTCCTTATATGACGATTAAATTTGCACAAGGGCTTCCCTTAGAGCTCACTGCAGCCTAAGTCATTTCTTCACTCATTCAAATGTGCTTTCCTTTCGGCTTTTTAGACAAAGGATGAGTAAAGTTCTCACAACCATGAGATATGGGAAGAATAAGGCTATTTTTCTTGAAATAACAACACTACATTTAGACTTTTCGGCTTACTAGTTAAAATTAAGAACATACCATCATTCATTACATAAGAAATTAACTCCATCAATGCTATGAGCAATGAATAATTAATTGTTCTAACTCTCGGCTTGATAAAATTAAATTGTGCAGAACACACCAATGAAGTTAATTTCAAAATATGAAAGCCATTTTGTCTTTATCAACATTCACTTGAATAAAAAACTATGAAGAATAAGCCGATCTTAGATCCAGAGACTCAATACATGCAGTAAGAGAGAGCAACTGTAGGGGCCTAAGGTCCTCCAAGGGTAATACAATGACTTTCACACACAATTTCACCATATAGCTGCTGACTCACCCAGACTAGAAAACTGGACTCAACTTCCAATGTGTTTAAATCATAACTATGTCACACCAGGATCATAGCATTTTGTTCAGGCATTCAATTACACTTTACATTTCCTAAGCCGCAATTTCATTTAAGTGCTACAAGATGTTGCCACACACCAGTGGTGTGCAGCAGCTATGACCAATTCATTATGGCAAGAATTTTAGTAACCATCCTCTCCAAAATACCTATGGACTTGGATTCTCAGCACCTTAGCCTGCCATGAACCTGCAAACAACTAACCCAGTTCAGGTGATATGGTTATGGTGAGGTGGGATCAACAACAATCATCTACTCACATAAAATAGGGACGTGAGTGATGAAATCACTAACTGACTTCAATATACGAAGAGGAAAACTTATTGCTGCCTGAAATTCCTCAGCCCCATTAGGAAGCAAAAATGAGCCAACAACAGTAACTTGTGTGCTGCACTGCATTCCCATTCTAACAGGTCTGGCAACTGAGGTGAGACAGACTCACTTCACGAGAAGAAATTCGTGATATCCCCTTTTAAAAATGCAGCCAAATTCCTTAAAAATGCAAACAATGATTTCAATAGTGATTTGATCACTATGCCACAAATAATTTTGAATGGAGATTCAATACGATTATTAATCCGATTTCTATAAAATCAATCGTAGAGATTTTTTTGGACCCGATGGTGATCAAGAGGGCTTCCACTGCCCCATCCTAGCCATCACTACTATTTCACCCTGACAGATGAAGGTATGGAAACAGAGTGCTATTAGATATGTGGATGGATGGCAAGACTCCCAATGGCAGTTGGCAGTGAGTAGATGGTCCAACACAAAGAGTACTTGGAGTCAGGTTATGGAATAAGATTTGAGTGAATGATTCGGTAATAAATTACAAATAACTAACGGGGAGATTGGGGAACTGTAGAGGAGAGAGGAGGGCGACTGATGGGTATAAGGATGGGGGGAGAACGAATTAGGAGACAACAGTAAATTGGGGGGCTAACGTTAATCATTGCTTGGAGCAATCCCTTCTCCAGGAGATGGCCTGCTCTTTGGGATGTAATTGTTTGCAGCAGCCACAATTATAGCAGGTGGGTATGGAACCTCCATGATTCCTCCAAGATCTGCCCCGACAATGTTCATAGAATTGACCTCACCAGCTGAAACAATGACACCAGCTGAAGGTCGACGGTTAGCATTTAAGCCATTTCCATCAGCACCAGGATTAGATGACTCATCGTAACCAGAATCGGAAGAGGAATCGCTGAATGATTTGGCAGACTGCTTGGTTCCACTGCTGCTTGCTGGACCTGATAAACCTCCATTCTGGGAGGATGAAGCGGGTGGGATGCTCCGAGATGATGAAGTGGGGGGATAGAGTGCAGGAGGTGGTGACTGCAGTTGAGGTGAATCAGCTGGGGGAATTGCTGCTGGAGCAGACTGCACACCACCAGAACCTTCCATGATTAATGGCTTACGACAGCCAATGCATGGCTTAAGGAATCTCGGGTCAACTATCACCTCCTCATTTGGGCCTTTGAATATGATTCCACAACAAACTTCCTCCCTGTGGACAAATGGTAAATAAATCAAATGAAAACAACCAACTTAAAAGATATCTGTCGATAACCTAATTTTTGAAAGCACTATTATTTTTGTCTTACGTGTGCTGATCTGTACTTACCTGTGCTAAATCACCAAGACACACATGGATATTAAATACAAAGCTTAAAAGTTAAAAAAACAAAAAAAAACACAAAAAGGATTAAAGATATTAAGTAATTTTATACTCACTAGAATTCATTAATACACCAAACAGAGACGTTACAAAATAACCAGATTATGTGACTAAATGTGACCTTTTAATAAAAAAGGAAGTTACGTTGCTGCACCCTATATATAAAAATTGTTTAGCAGTCAATTTTACTCTCGGCTTGCTTTTGCTCTCTAGCTTGATGTATTTAAAATTGTCTTAGAGGTTAAACACTATGCTTTGGAACACGTTTAGAATGTCATAGTAAGATTATATTTTTTTAACTTCATAAATTTGTTTGGGCTCGGCAGATGTTTTATCTGTTTTTGTATTTCCAGTGTAGAATTAAATCCTATTTATGTTAGCTGACATAAAAATAATAAAAAAACATTATTATTATAAAAACAATCAGTAGAACTGACACCCATACAAGAAAAGTAAAAACTAAGGCTCGTATGTGTTCCATTTCGCGAAACCTACATAATCACTTCGATTGACTCAAAACCGAGACACTTAAGGACCATCATTATCAGCTGAACTAAGATACCAAAACATCATGAGAGTTCATCGTGTTGCAAACCTTAATTTAATGTGGACAGGACATGACTGGCGACTGTTAAATTATGATTGCGATTTTATAGCCACACATATTTTGCTATCTTTAATTGGAAATTTAAGCTTTGTAACAAAAAAACCATAATGGAAAATCAAAATTTACTGACTAAGTGAAAGGTTTACGTTTGGTACAAAATGAGTGGTGAGAACACAATGTATCTGAATATGTTGCCCTTGTTGTAGTTGATAATTTCTTTCTTTTACCACAATAAAGAAATAATGTTATCACAAGAAATAATGTTATCATCGCTTTTATTATTGATTAATAAATAAGTCACTTTACTGAGTTCTGCATAAACTACCCACAGGTGTATGTATGTTGTATTTGTGTAAACAATTAGCAATTGTATCAGTTGACTGATGCAATTCAACATTTCAAAGGTAATTCATTACACTAGTGCCATTCAATGCACATAATTCTTGTCATCAACCTAGGACATTTTTCACAAATGACATCACATTGCTTTGGCCGCATTAATCCTTTTCTCACTATTTGACCCTTTGTCATGATAGAGATGAATCCCCCAACTTGAAATTTGCTTTACTATTTTTGTGGTTGTCTTGCTCCAACAACGCATTTGGGTGTCAGATATTGACCCAGAGAAGGTAACCACAATTAACTCCCATGTAGTAAAATTTACAGCAGAACACTATCATTAAAATATTGTCATCTTTTGCTACTAAATAACGGTAATTTGTTCATTTAATCGATATATTCAATCTTTAACTGGGTAATGGCCAGTTACTTTTGAATGGCAGTTATTGGCTGATTTACAATTTTGATCACTATAATGACTGATGCACCATTAATGAAACATTATTGATACACTGATAAGGGATAATAATGTTACCTCTGGAAAAAAAATTACATGATAGCTTACCTTTTCCAGAATGTCATATCAAGGAAGCTGCTAATCTGGGGCGACACTGCCACCTGACTCCTCCTAGATGGATTGCACTTCCTCTCCCCAGTTTGTCTCTGGACTGGGGATCTTGATCGGTTCCTGCTGGACCTCTGGTGGTGCAGGGCCACTGGGAACCCTCGCTGGCTGCGCTTGCGGCGAGTTATCTCCTCATACATCTCCTCCTCTTCGTCCTCCTCCTCCTCTTCTTCCTCTTCATCCTCCTCCTCTTCAGGATCTTCCTCCTCTTCTTCGTCGTCATCCCGGTTCATAATCCCATGCCTTACCACTGATCTCTGGATCCTTGTCTGCTGTTGCTTCGGACTACTCGCAGCCCTCAGTTTGGGCTTGATACGGTGGTTCTTCCTTCTGGCATCAACCAAACCACCCAGGTCACTTGGGCTGGGGCTTGGGCTGTGATCGGAGAGAAAATCTTCCTCACCTGCAAAACATCAATGACAATACATAGTATCAAAATTCTTTCCAAATCAAATAATTCTGTTACATACACCATGTATTCGAGTATTATTTTAAAAATTACAGTAAAAGGTTGCTATTCCATACATAGGTCATTTATTACAGCGTCATGAGAGGCAGCACTAATATATTCTGCCAAAATAATATGAATAGCTTCAAGATCCATTTTTATATAATACTTGAGTAATGCATCTGATTTCTATGTACCTTTTAAACCATGAGTTAATATTATTACACGTAACAAACTAATAGGTTACATGAACACCTTGTTTCATAAACATTATTAAAAGATGGCTAAATGTTTCCATGCAATTTTGGGACTGTATATGTATAGTTAGTGATTATGGGATCTTTTGGCAGAACTATAACAAGCTTTCAAAACAATATTCAAGAAGGGTGAGAGTGAAAACAAATTAGCTATAGATAAGGTGAAGTTTTAAAAAAAAATTAGATACTGAGATTTCTGTTAGAAGTTCTCCACCTACAACTGACTTTTGTTTTTTTTCCTGGTGTATATTTTGGCCAATATTCAAATAGTCATAGTGTGCTGTACACTTCTGGAAAAATATTTTATGATTGCTATGATGCTCCAGAAAGTGACGATCACTTTGGATCTGAAGATGCCACCACCAATTCCAAGGAACGATATACTTTTAACACTGTGACACATGGAAGACTACTTTTACTAACCAATCTTCTCCCACTATTTTTGTGTACTGTACTTTAAAGAACCCAAGACATTTTAGAAGAGCATTTCAAATTACAGTAACTCCAGAATTGACATGACATCCCTCAATTACAATAAAACTATTATTTTGAGGCTTACTGTAACTTTACTGGTAGGCACTTAAAACATTAAACTATCTGTTAGCTAGTGGACCATTTCCAAAAATTCACACCAATCACCAACCAGCAAAAGCTGTAAAAGCAAATGTCCATTAATGACAGCAGTCTTACCTCCAATGTCACTCAAAGCACTGGGACTTGAGTCACGAACAATCCCACGGTAATGGTTCCTCTGACGATCAGAGGGTGGGATATTCCCGCCTGCCAGGGCAGCCTTGCACATGGAGCTGCTGCTCACACCAGAATTTCTTTGGTTGTGCGACTTCATGTACATATGCTTTTTCTTTGATTTCTCACCTCCCATGGATACAGAAGAGTGGTTCACTAAATTGCTGCTGCCCACATTGACCTTACTGCCCAGTGACGATGCCACTGGTATTGCCTCTGCCTTCAACTTGGGCTTCTTCTTGTTCTTCGACTTGAACTTGGTGAGAGACTTTGTGCCTGGACCTGCACGTGCATCCACCACCTAAGAAGGCAACATGGAAGCATAGTACTTGTAATAAAATTGAGGATCAGTTAATGACCAACAACACATTTTTAAGCTTATAATTTTTTTAACCAATAGGCTTACAAAGACGACGATTCGCCAGTCTCATATATTATTGTTTTTTCAATCCCTTCTTTTGGAGCATAAATGTCAGATCAATTAATAATTTATCCTCTTTACTGCTTTTATGTTTTCCTAATACATATTCCGGTTCTGTTATTGCATTGTAGGTCACATTTTATTCTTGTATATACTCAATGGTTTCAAACTATTTTCATCATGCCATATTCATTTATCATGAACCTAATGCACATTCACCACTGGCTTATCATAAATCTTCTCTCTTATTTCCTCCTCCTATTTTATTAAATATTGTCAAAATAAATATATAAAATGACAACTGGAATGGGCTTAAAATGTATGCAAGTAAATACAAGTAATGCAATGTCCTATGGAAAATATTTTTCAAGTTAAAGCATTTGAATTTTCTGGTAATCATTTACCAATTCTTGACAGACAAAAGCTCAGCTAGTTTATTATAAAAGTTTACTTCTGATTAAAATTATTTTTCAAATTTAGATTACAGATAACCACTGCTTCAAATCTATTGTTGATCATCATGTATGATGCACTTTTAGGAAATAAAATAAAGCAAATAGCATAAATATGCTAAGAAATGCTTAGGGTAGAAAATTAATTTATTTATATGCCTTGTAGATAAATTAGTTTTAGGCTAACCAAGTTTCATTATCAAATTTGCAGCAAGTTAAATGAGCAAAAGAAGCTATTGTAGTTTTGCACTTGGGAGTACCTTGAAAATCTTTGCACACCAACTTTACTTTTTCTTTATGTTATGTTATTGGGGAATATTACCCGATTCACTTGCAGGAGCACCTGATCTGGGATTTCCGGATCATCAATGCAAATACGGTATTTCCCAGCCCATGATATGCATTGACGCATTAGGCACACCCTGATTTTCCAGGTTAGAATTTATGAAAATTACTTGGATCAGATAAAAAGTACCAAAGTATTTTGGTGTTAGCACTTAATCATTTTCACAGTTATTTTTTCCCCTTGGGTTATCACTTTCCTCTTTTTCAATGTCATATTCACTTCCTTATTTGTAGTATGCATCGCTAATTTCTTACTTTTAAAAAGATATCATGATGTCTACTTGAAACTTTTCACCAGGACTTTTTCAATCACAAACACTAGAAATCAATACCCATTTCATTCTTAGTAGTATTAGTTATTAGAGTAGTGCCAGATAGCAGAGTTCATTAGCGTCATTAGGGATGGATTTGAACGGAGGAAGGGTAGAAAGAAACCTAGCATTGGCTTACTTTTAACCAAAGGCACCAAGTGGTCTACAGTTACAAGTTCCATCCGACAAATTGTGTACTCACATTAAGTGCTCTCCATAAAGCCATCAAGTAGGCATCAGGACACTACTAAAAAAAGTTGCTTTGCCTCCTCCAGGATTTGAATCCATGCTCTCTAGATGAGAAGCCAATACAATAACCACTGCATCATCCCAATCTCCCTTATTTCATTCTTCCTGTTAGTATGCCATCATGAGTTGGTGCCTTTCTTTCATATTCAAGTTTCGTACTATCTCTTCAGTCGGAGGTGGGCCAAAAAGCCTTTCAGCTGCTTTTTTTGTGCTCTGAAGTGTAGTTCCAAATTCAAGCTTACATGCAATACTGTATAACAATATTCTCTCTAAAGATCCCATGAGATTATAATCATTTTAAATTTTTACATGAAAATTAGTTTCTGCCATTATTTTGATATTACTGAAATTAGTATTAAAGCAACCATTTTCAATTACTTTATCACACCATTATTCTACTTAAGGTTGGATTCCTATAGACTTGAGTATATCAGGAGACATACAATGTTTGTGTGTATTAAAAGAGGAGCAACTTTCCTGTTAGCTCTACGTGCCTTAAGTTTTGAGGCAGCACTACATGTAAGATGAAACTTAAGGCGGGATATTGAATAAATTTAAGCATTACTTAGAAATTTTTTAGTAGGTTCTTTCAATAAAATATTAAAAATTAATCTTAAGGCTTCCGTGACGTCTTCCTGATGAAAACTTCGATGCTACTTCCAGGAATTACCATCGTATAGGTTGGCTTGTTTGACAACAGTTTCATCCACAGTCCTGGAGGTCAGTCCTTCAGGTCAAAGTGATCTTTGTTCCATTTTGGCCATATACAGGAGACACTGATTGACCCAGAGTGCCCTGATTGGCTGTTCTTCGGCGATAAGGTGGAATTACCCTTTTCCATGTTGAAGTTGGGGTGTAGCCAGGACTATTCTTAGGTCAAACTCAATTGCGTGCACTAGTTCCGTCCTGGCACATTCAGCAATTGCCGCAAATCTGAACTGTTTCTTGTCAGCGGTCGTTTGGTTCTCCTTCATTCTATATCCGATAGACCTTCCTGTTTCGCTGATATAGGATTTTCCACGTGTGCACTTCATCTCAGTCTCCTTTGTGTCCTTAAGAGTGGGAAGCCAGTACACTAGCAACAGCACCTACCTGATTCCTGGTGAAATTCTTGTAACTATTAACGTAAGAATGAAAATTGACAAAGGAAAACTGTTGCAACAAATTGTCAGTGGCATATGTAACTGAAATATTTTCCTGTTAGGCAGTTCTTTGATCAAGAGATGTGATTTCTGGCTCAGACACTTTTTGTTTATTGCAATGAATTTCACCACAAATGATCAAATCTATCCATTTAAGCAGTGATTTTCTAAAAATGCACAATACATCCTTTATCTAGGAGTTGTATGAAAAGGAGTAAAGCTGGAGGGATATCAGTTTTTGTTTGATTATCTAATACACAGACATGCCAACTTTCAAAAAATGAAAAATCGGGAGGACATGCCAACTTTCAAAAATGAAAAATCGGGAGATTTTTAGAAGTGTATCACGAAGTAATCACTTTTAATTACCACAATATTTGCATGGCACCTTAATCCCTTTATGACACTTTGCCAATTTTTAATGAATGTCACACTTTATTAACATGTTAAGCTAAGTACACAATTTGAACAGTTCATCAAGAACGTAAGAAGGAAAAATCGGGAGTCTCCCGCTTAAATCGGGAGAGTTGGCATGTCTGAATACAATACCTTAATTTCACGTTAAATTAAATATTAGGATAAGGTAATTATCCTAGGTACACTTACGCATGAAGCTTTATTGATAATGGCTACTTTGGGTATAAAAATACAACTATTTGCATCATTATAGATTAAGGGCAAGGCAGTATGAAGGACACGTGAAGAAAAAAGGATGGGAAAAAACTTACTGCCAACAATATTTGACTTTAAATGAAATATCTCAAGGGGATGCAGTGTTTACCCTTCACTTTATAATAAAGATGTGAGGTCAATTGATGAATGCAATTGATAAACTGCCTGGCCAGTAATACGTAATGTATTCAATGAGAAAACTTTTAATTAGAGACCCAATGTCTGATCCAGCATAAATGTAAACTTAATATATATTAATTTCCCTTCTACATAATTTTCTTGACTATCCTCAAGATGAATGTGCTAAATTTAAAAGAGTATGTATCAGACTTATTTAGTGTAGTGCACAAGCCCCACACTCATGTAACTGTCAGCGGACCAGTTTAGCTAATGAATGCAATGATTGAAGAATTTTGCATTACTGTATCATTGATTTCTTCTAACAGTAAACAAATACACAAAAATATTCACGTGCTCCCCTAACCAACTCATTTTCCTAGCATTGTCTCAACATAGGCCACATTATCTATTATATAAGAATGTACAATTAATAAATACGTAACTTTGTACCAAAAATTTGAAATATCTCGAGTAGAATTCAACACAACTTATGACAAAATGAAATGAACTTGTGTGAGGTTTAAAGGATGATTAAAGGTGGTACCTAGGATAGGTTTTTTAGAGGTAACATAAAACAGATTACATTAAAAAAAAACATTTCCAATGATGATATTACTTAGGTTCATGATTTAATGAATCAATTTTAATTAACTGGAGTGATATAATCCTGTGAATACAAACAATCAAATGACAAAGGAAAAATCAAACAAAATTTGAAAAAGGTACAAGACAAATTTTGTTCCTAGGCTTAAAAATTCACGTTTGAGCGAGATGCAAATAGTTGGAAACTTAAAAAGTGCTTTATAACAATAACAGACATGCCAACTTTCAAAAATGAAAAATCGGGAGATTTTTAGAAGTGTATCACGAAGTAATCACTTTTAATTACCACAATATTTGCATGGCACCTTAATCCCTTTATGACACTTTGCCAATTTTTAATGAATGTCACACTTTATTAACATGTTAAGCTAAGTACACAATTTGAACAGTTCATCAAGAACATAAGAAGGAAAAATCGGGAGTCTCCCGCTTAAATCGGGAGAGTTGGCATGTCTGCAATAAGAATGTGCATTTAGGCTATACATATACGTGGTAGAAACCATTAGATGTTGGGATAGCAACACATAAGGAATCCACAACTGTGCATAGGATGCCCATATTTCAGCACTGTATTACTGATGGTAGTAAAATAATACAAAAACCTCTTCACCTGGAGGCAGAAAGGTGAAGGATACAACAGTGATTGATGAATAGCCAGAACTCATTAAATGCTTAGGATGAGAATATTCTACTCAAGTAGACACTAGGAAATACCTTTAACAATTACCATGAACAAAAAATGAGAAAAACTGTGAACCTGAAAAAAGTACTACTTTTTTTCCACATGTGCCTTTCTCTTCCTTCTTTCCCTTGAATACTTCTCTTTTCCTCCTTAATTTCCCACTAAGCTACACTATCACATACCTTTGAAGAACTATTCGTTGTAATTTTTTATGGTCCAACATCATTATTTAATTACAAAATTATGACACTTGATGACCTTTTTTTTTACAGATAATCTAACCTCCTGGACAATTCCCATTTTAACTTTTTTAATGGTGGAAACGTTCTAAAGATTTTTTTGTTTATTTAAAATTGTATGACTTTATTTGATAAAATTTCCTGAATCTTAAAGTCTACTTACGTGTCTCCAATTTCTTTCGCTGCCTGCTGGTAACTTCTTCCATCGTTTTACCAGCAGTACACAAGCATTACAAATTTCACCCGTGCGTCGTTCATGTAGCTTAAAACACTCGACAAAATCTTCCTCATACTTTTTACTGTCAGTGAAACGGGAACTGAAAAAGAAATTTCAAAGAATGCAAAATGGTCCCAGGGAGACTAAAGTTTGTGGCACAAAAGGAAATAAGATATAAAAACCTTCCATACCACTACTCAAAAAAGAGGAGTGATCGAATGCTACTCTTCATCATAGTCTACCCACCAATGTGAATTTCTCAACCAGGCATTTTTTTTGTTTGACAATAACAGGTGTAATTTATTCGGTGTCACAGAGTCCAAGTAAAAACTCACAAAATTTCATCACAACAAACGCCAACTATTCTGTTTACCCCTTTAAATTAGCTGACTGCAGAAATTTAATGAATGAGCTTATCTGAAAGACCAATTGCTACATACAAATCTGTGAGCATAATTGTCAACAGGTGTATAGAACTATTTAGTAAAATTTAGAAGATAGAAATCCCAATTTCTTTATAATATATAATATCACTCGGTAAACTCTGGATGACTGTCCATTTCCACAAATATATGCCACAGAAGTATTTTTGTGATACACTTCTGTTTATGTGCAATTATTCCTACCTTTAGTACATCAATTATTTTGCCACGGCTCATGTATCTTTTTTTCAAAAATATGGTGGCACATAAGCATATTCTGTGGAGCATTCTTGGTACAGGATAGATGACAAAAGCATAAAAACTGGTCAATTATGCACGTAATATGTGACAGAACATTGAAGGAAACTTTCAACAGCTTTTTGTACTAGGGCTATTTCACAGATTATCACACACAACAGAATCACTAAAATAGATTCATTTGTATTACATGCTTTCAATGCCCAAATATATCAATAAATAAGCATTTGATATTTGTGAAGAACATAAGGCAGCTACATTAAATACCTACTTTATTTGAGTGATAATTAAAGACAACAATTGGGAAACATCCATTTGTAAAGAAGTCTCTGATTCTGTCCTTGTGCTTTTGAAATACATATCCCCATCAACTGATTTAAAATGACGAATTGAAATTTCCTTAAATGTATGTGAAAGATGTTCAAGAAGACTAATCATGAATTGTTTTACATATACCAACACCAAAAAGGTTAGAATAATGGCATAAAAGGTTAAAACAAACACACTTTGAAAAAGTAATATTTCTAAATATAATGGAGGACATTGTTGCTCCAATGTCCTCCAAAATTCAAGGGACAACTTTGGCAACAGGAGCAAACATATAACTCTGAAGGAAACATGAGGATACACACAAGGCTTGAATGCAAATACACATTAACACTTTAAAATGATAATATTAATGAATCCAATACCTGTACATAAATATATCACTCAAAATATTTACCTGCTGGACTTAGCCCGGCATATACAGCAGCCGGTGGAAGAACGATAAACTTTCGGCTTGTGAAAACTAAACATTTTGCCCCGTTCAACAATCAATTGCCTAAGTACTGGTTGTTGGACTCAAAACTCCAAGCCAACTTATCCTCAGCTTCTCACACACACACTGCACTGCCCTATAAATAAAATACAATGAATTAAAATTCAACAAGGTCGAAAATTATTAACGGTCTGAACATTAACCATGACAAAAACAATAAATAGATAAGAAAACGAGTCACGGTTGTAGGGGATTATTTGTGTGGATTGTATACGTTTGAACCGTTCTGGGCAAAAATTAACATGTACAATTAAAGTAAAAAAATAAGAATAAATTAATCATAAGAAAGTGTTGGACTAACCACCCAATATCGATTATGACATGAAAATCAAATAGCACAGTGCACAAGATTGGTAAAAATTTTCAAACATCCGAGATAAAAACACTAAAAATAAGAAATGTAACAGAAAAACACGACCAATGAGACTAAATGATGGGCAGCAAATGGAAAAACAACTTTTTACAAACACGTAGTTACCTGTGAGAGCGCGAAATTTAGGAGATACGCGGTATGTTTTCCCAATCATATCAACTCAACAAAAACCACCAACAGTCGAAGAAAGAGTGAAGTCCTTGTAACAATGATATGACAAGTAAATGCATGCAATACGTAATAATGTTTCGAAAACTTCAAGCCTACAATAGACCGGCAGCCATTGCCTCCATCATCCCTAGCGCGGGAGGTTTCCGACGGCGGGATATTCGGACGCTAAGAGCAGCGCCGTGTACCGGGGGGAAGAGGGTACGGTGCGGTGTTGCCACATTTCTCGACTTCGGATTCATTGACCCAGCCTTCCCTCACCCACACAAGCGAACCAAGCAGCACAGACGGGGAGCGCAGGCCCGCGACAACGGCCTTGGTAAGAGACGAGGCCGCCCGCCGGACGGTTGGATGCTGAGATGGCGCTGGAGACCCAAAGATTGGGCGAAGAATGAAGGCGAGGGAAAAATTCAAAGACTGGAGAAGCCAATTGCAGATTAATCAAAAGCCCCCAGGCTGCAACCACTCGCCATCAGCGGGACAACCAGAATTCAAAATTCGCGGAAGAATAACGGTTGATCTGGGGTACCGCGCATTTTGATTTCATTCGATGAGCACCAAGATGTTGTGGGCGAAAATTAGAGAAGGGTTACCAACGCCTGTAAAAATATACATTTCACAGGTACTGGCTCGACAGTAATACCTACTGGTCCCACGAACACCCACGGGTTCTCACAACCAGCTTGGGAAATAATATGAAACAAAATAGCTCACCGGGACTCGGATACCTTCGGCACAGAGGGAAAACCCTGCAAATGGGAAAACGCAACGAATTGGTTGGATTGGATTAACCTTATCTCTCTGATATCAATAAATTAATCACGAATATTGGCGGGTGAGAAAAGTATTTGGGTTAGCATCGAAGGTTTTCGTCATCTAAGATTGTTTTGTAAATAAAACCCGAGTCGTCCGATTGAAGGAAGGGTGCCGGTTGTTTCTGTCATCATAAATTTGAATTTCGTAGCAATGGCAATGAAGCCGGTGCAACGGCCGGCCGACTTACTATTTTACTATATCTGGCTCACACAGATATTTCTACACAAATGAACTTGCAAATAATTAACGGATTCCAGCGCGAATTGCCGATAAACATGGTGATTGTAGGCCACCCGTGCCACCGCTAGAATGTGTGGCAGGAGGCGATTCCACACCATAACATGCAGGTGAGGATACATTCATAAGCATATCCTAATGTTTTTTTTAATTTTAAACTTCAAGTTGTTAAAAAAAATATTTCCGTTAATTAACATCAAAAAGTTGAATAAAATTACAAATTTCACGTATCACATCGCAATTAATATTCTGCATTGTTTTGTAGAATATTAAGTAAACTAGGATATAATTAAGGCATGCTCTTCAGCTTTCACAGTAAAATATATAATAATTGCATGAAGGCTAAGTTATATTAAGTAAGTACTCCAGGAAAGGCATCCTATAACCCGGAAAGGATATTTCTCGCTGGCTAAACATATATCCTCTTCGGAATCTTCTCCAGCGATTCTCGATCAGCTGGGCAACTAGGTTCCCTCTGGCGACTCCGAGAACACCATCAGCGGTATATAACAGACTGAGAACTTTCAGAACAGACGGTTAGACAAATCTTTGTTCGATAGATTGAATATTCACCTAATTTGCGAACGATAAATCCCTTCACTGGCATATAATCAACTGAATAAAATTTTGATTACCATATATAAAAGAGAACATTTGTTAAACCCAATAGAGGATAGATACACCAGGTTTACCACCCTCGTTTCTACCCAATTTATTTTTATACAACACGTTTACAGTTGGCTCTGTGTACATTCAACTAAACCCTAATAAAAATGCTTCGAATTCGATAAAGATGAGATTTGCATAAATTCGCAAGGATAATTTTTGCAACAGCATATAGAGAACTAAGTATTCATATAATTTTTTATAGACGCGTTAAGGGATACTGCAACCATGGCATAAAGGCACATTATAATGAGTGTATATTAGAGATGCAGCGTAGATTATAGGCCTTTGAAAGAATTGAGAAAAATGCATTGTAATGAAAGGCAAACGACGAATTTTTATTAATGGTAGGAGTTACTTAGCTAAAATTCTGAATGGAAGTTTTCAGGAGGAAATAATAGAAGGGATAGAGAGTAAAAGGTGTGAATGTAGAAGATGCTGAGAGGCGGTAGGACGCTGGAGCCCGTGACTGAAGGAATTTTTGTATGGAGGGGAAATAAGGGTGTCACTTGGTCATGCGGGATAGGGGTTTTGGGAGAAGGGAACAATAATAGAAAGCAGTAAGTACAGAGAAACAGAAAAGTATTAAGCACAAAAGCAACATTCGGGAGGAAGTACACACTGATATGTAATAACTGCTCGGGGTCGTTCAAAACTACCGCGGATTCGAAAGCCGCATTTAATGATAGTGAACATACTATTTTTGCCCCTTACAATTCATGTTTTGTACTTAAAGGTAAAAAAAATATTCCATCGCGGATCAAAAATTCCAGAGTATTTTCTACACGTATTCCTGGAAGAGTTAAAAAAATTAACTGCAATACATTATAAATTTTTACAGCAACTATAAAGAATGGAAATTTTAAAAATGCAGGGTGTGATTGCGATTAAATTAGAGGGAACTTGGGCAATTCGTCCAGATCCAACACACACACAATGGAATTTTGCTTGGACAACTAATCCTTATTAATAACGTTAAAAGTAAATGTCTCTCCAATAATCCATGCTGAGTATCGTTGTCGTCATATTCCAACTCTAATGCTTCATTTCCATTCTCAAAACAGAAGCATTATGCGACTCGTTTTCTATATTACCAGTGGTGAGAAAATGCGTGGGGAAATTGCGTCTCTGAATACTTATGAGTGCGGTTTCTGCGAACCTGACATTGAAAACTCTAGTTCAATTTTTGTAAGTGCTAAAACTTTTCATTCTCAAACTTATACTTGAAACTAGGTTCTTATGCATGTCAAATTCAAAGCCATGTCTCACTTCATGAAGAGCATGACGACACCAGGCTTCCCTCAATGCATTCGAGACGCCGATGACTTATACACGTTGACACACGCTGCCACCCTCCCCCAACAGCTTCCTCAACTCCTTGGTCGGAGAGGGAATAAGGCGTTTTCTAAACTCAGAACAAAGACAACGGTGGACAATTTATTAAAATGCAGTATTTAAATTAGCAATAGTTTGTTCACATTCATTGGGCCTTTCGATTTGAAACACACTTCCACTTTAATTACGTGAAAATCGATTAATTCAATTCCATAGGCAACCCTCTCAGTATTTACCATGGAAATCTTGCTGTTTAGATAAAAAAATAGCCATCAAATATTAGAGTTTCAATTGAAGTTCGTTTATTAAAGTCTGAAGACGCCTTGTCCGCTCAGTCATTAGCTTAACGAACGCATCTGCTGGAGGCCGTTCAGAAGATAATCTTGACAAAAGACCGATTACCGTAAGAAAAATGATAAGGAGAAAGGAACAGACCCCAAATGAATGTGCTACTGTATTCAGGGAAGGAAGGTAGACAAACATGGTCCCCAAAAGGTGACTCATCCCAGGGCTCGAAAACCCTGGAGAAAGAGGGTTTTTCCAGTTATGGTTTTTATCTCCTCACTTGACTCAAGGGATTTAAACGTGTCTCCACTCCGCGCGACCTACGATTTTTCTTCCTCACAATAACTGCTGCACTGGCAAGTGTATCTATGGTTATAAATTTTGCTCACACTTCACTTAATGAAGTTCATGGGTATTAATTAGAATTACATTTTCTTATAAATATAA
The DNA here is from genome assembly GCA_037158775.1 of Hetaerina titia. Classification (NCBI taxonomy): domain Eukaryota; kingdom Metazoa; phylum Arthropoda; class Insecta; order Odonata; family Calopterygidae; genus Hetaerina; species Hetaerina titia. Next base: position 40,410,702 of record CM073771.1, read on the forward strand.
TACAACCAATTAGCATGTCATTTCTATATAGCTAGAGAGCACGTAGCTAATATAGGCACAATTGAGTATTGTGAGACATCGGTGCCACTATGCAACCATATCGTATGTGACATTGTGAACGCAAAAGAGAAACTGACCATATTCAATAGCATGACACCATTTAATACACACCAGGTCTGTGGAGACCTGATAAGCAAAGATGATCACAGGAACACCCAACTGAGCAATACCATTATTTGGACACAGGGCTACTCACATTCAGAATTCATGGCGAAGGAACAGCCAAATCTCAGAAAGAATTCATATTTTCGCATCTCCTAAGGGAGAGCGTGTTGTATATCGCCAGTAGTAAATAGGTGTTTTGGGTCAAGGGTAGTCTGGTGTGTAATCACCCCCTACCACACATCCTAGGTTGGCTCGCAGGGCACTAAAAAAATTGTAGTTAGCTACGCAGCTAGAGAAAAGCAAGTTCTTTGAAAACCAACTACCAAGATAAATAAAATACAAGAATGGCTATATATTTTTACAACAGAAATTTCCACCTTTCAACAATAAAAATACCCTATACAATATACTGGACTAGCAATTGTGATTTGGCCTTGATAAAGAGTGCAGGCCAGAGTTCGGACAACCCCAAATCAGGAAATTGTCCCAAGCTCGAATCTCTCAACAAAGACTGAGCAAATTTTGAACAGAAATTGGATTTCATTCTAACAATCAAAGTTCATTTTCTTTTCGGGATCAATCCAGGACTAGGCGTTGAATTTACTGAAACGTTAAACGAATTCCTGTTGGAGCTATATTTACTGTAGTTAAGGGTAAGACTGATTATTAACACTCGTTACCCTAACTTACAATTTCATGGCATATCCTATTATTTTTACTGACTTGAGAGCGAGGGTTTAATCCCTGGGCAAAACCTCTCTGGGAATCTGCAGCTCCACACAAGCCATGTGATTTTTCGGGCACCAGATCTTCCTGGGAAACCATTCCCTTTCCCTGATGTGTGAATTTCACACGCCATTGGGCTTAGTACTGGGTAAACTTAACCAATCTTAGGGTACATAACTGTTAATGGCTTTTTATCCAAATATTTATTCCACATATTTGAAACTGATTAGTTTAATGTTGACGTTAATAGAAATACGTATTGCTTCAAATTAAGTAACTCAGAACAGATTAAAGAATAGGGTGTTACACTTATTTTATCATTTTCATGAGGTCCATATGTCAAAGTATTATAACAGCCTTTCTTAAAAGGCTGTAGGTTTCTTTACAACGCCTGTAGGAAAAGGTAGGGAGTATTATGTTTGATAGGTATTACTCTGCTTAGTTGGGTCGCACTTGGAATACAAGAGAATGTTTAGGGATCTATGCTGGAAAATCTTAATTAAATAATTGGAAAGGGTTAAGAGAGGTTATATTATTTAAAATTGATACGGGATAAGAATAACCGATAGGAGTAAGCTGGAATTGACTTCATTCACGAAGCGAGCAGGCAAGCCTAAGCTTTGAGAAAGATAAAGAACAACCGGGTGTACGTATTAATGTGCACATATAAATTCTTATGTATGTTAAATAAAGTGCACAGTAATGCACAAATGGTGTCCGCCATTCAATGCGGCGGACATGTGGGATACCGTGCGGTCATAGATATTCGTCAAATTATTTATAAAATAAATCATTGTTCAAACAAACACTGCTTAAAACAGTATCTTAAAATTCAGACAATCTCGCCCGGCGTCTTTCGGTTGAGCTCCTCATGCTCACGGCGTAGTTCCACGATTAACCACTAGAGAGCTCCATCGACTGCTGTACGCGAGGCCGCCGCTCAAGATTTTCTGATTTCGGGATAAGTAAAGTCCACGGGAATTTGCACCTCCGAAACCAAAAAACATGCTCCTCTAACCCCTCTATTAAGGCAACCTTAAATGAAAATGCGATATTCCTGGAGATCCATTTCAGTGGGCCACGATTTGGCACAAAGCGATAAGCCTAAGGAAACGAGAACGACCGACAGTAGCCGAGGTAATCCGAACGGGTGTGGGCTCCTGCCGGCAGCTGTGGCTGTCAAGTCGATCAGCTGACTCCTGTTCGCATCCCATCATGCACCCTTTCCTCTCACACATGACGCTTCCCGATTAATTCGGCGAATTTCACCAAGTAAATGTTTGCAATTTGTAGCAAACGGATAGGCCAGCAATTACAACCACTACTGCACCAGGGTCTTGAGAAACCTCCATTCGCTGAAGTACGAGCATTGAAATTAATGCGACCTTAACCTAGAAGCCAACACCCAAGAAATAAAACCAAATACCGTGAACGCCATACAACTACTTGTATGATCCAAAACCTTGACATCTCGGAGTAACATATTTCGAAAATGTAATTGACCAACTTTTGAAATAAACCACATCTCGGCGGAAATTTGCAAGCAAAATCTTGAGTAATGTTGCAACATAACCAAACCGTGGGCGATTCATCGAACATGGTCGATTCGAAGGAAAGTAGGTCAATGCCTTACAAAATTGGCGACGAACAACAGCAGTCTTCGTAATATCCGGCATTAACTACATACATGACATCATCTATTATAATATGCGTATATACTAAGAAATATAACTAAAATAGCTGCATTAACAAATACCGGCTTCAAATATTTTCATTACTATACCCTTTTTACTAAGGGTATTTATAGTACGATTTCAAGAATACCTGCGAAAAACGAATCCTATCTAGTTGAATACCCCGGTATAACAAGTGGGGAACCCATACACCACACTTGCGTGTGAAATTCAATTCCGAAATAGTAACCGCACAAAAAATACCCAGGCATGTTTAAAATCAATTATCTACGCCGTTAATAATTATCACGACTTTCAAGGAGTTACCACCAGCAAAAATTCCCCCAGTTAAATATTGATGAGGTTTCTGTTTTTATGTTTATTCAAAACAAAATTACTCTCCTTTTATGACTTTTTATCCTGTCACGGGAGCAAAATCCTCAACTACGACATGATAACGTTTCTAGTAAATATTAGAATTTCGAACTAATACTAGAAAATGGAAAATCTGAAAGTACCCGAACAACAACGAGAAGGAACTTTTCCAATAGAAAATACTAGAAAATGGAAAATCTGAAAGTACCCGAACAACAACGAGAAGGAACTTTTCCAATAGAAAATAGGAGTGAATGAAGCAAGGAGGGATGCGACGAGGACCAAAAAAACAAGAAAGTTGACGGATTGTGTGTTACGGGGGATATTTTTAATTCAATCCTCAGAATAATTACACTCTTCCTGTATTAGGCCGTGTAAAGCACGCGGGTGAAAATAAAAATTTGGGGTAAACACAATTTTCGGACTTTATGAAAACATTTTGATCACGATTTTGTGTCACCTTTTACGGTATTATCTCTCTCGCATTCGTATTTTTTCTCTCAGATATGGCTAGCTCACCGCACGACTACCTACTTATCCACTGTACTAAAAGGACCTCGTCAGCCTTCGCAGACTTTCCGAGATCCCCGAGAAAATATCATTTAAGCTGAGTCGAGGAGGTTACAACACCTCTCTGTGAAGACAGTTAAGGAGACAGGATGGCTAGGAGAAGAAATAATACCGCAAGTATTCTCCAGAAAAGCACTAAAAATGACGAGGAAAATATTTAATTTTCCGGAGCACTGTCATTTACTTCACTGGTTAACTGCTTGGCATTTTGGACAAAATCCTTTGCCTAAAATAGCCATAATAAATTAACTTTTCCTCCCTGCGACTGTTGTGGTACACTTTCAGTGCCTAGTTGGAATGAACCTACTGTGATAGACTACTGCGATAGGAAGGCACGAAGGGTGTACCTTGCGAATATTAGCACAAGCGCCCCCACCCGTGTTCCCTCTCGGGATCTCCAATTTGCGACCAGAGTCAACCGGTGGGTGCTTCGACGTCAAGCCTTTTCGCTAGTGTAAGATGGAGGGAATGCGATAGGTAGGAAGCATTGCCGTAAAAACAAGTGCAAAAAATAGATAAAAAAATAAATACCGGTAAATGTCACAATTAAGATATATGTATACAAGCTCGTATATATGTATCAATTGTAACATTTACCGGTACAACAAATGACAAAAAATGGTCATGAAGAACCGTCAATTGCGATGGCCGCGAAAATTTGAGTTTTCAAGACCGGATAGACGATGGGAATGAACTTGCATTCGGCGGGAGACGTCCTCATGGCAACAGTTCGGACAAATCAACTTAGTGAAATACAGATTCGAGACAAACTTCGTTCAGTTTTAAGACCCAAGGGTGAACCGTTCTTATGCAGTGTTACTTATCACGGGTCTCAAAATTGACTTTGGACTATGAATAAAACCCCTCTCTCTCTAGCTAACCACCCTTTACCAAGCTATAGCGAGCCTTAGAATGGTCACGGAGGGGGGACTCCTAATGGCGCAAGTCATAATTCTTTTGTCCATTGCTATCGCCTCTCCACCTGGGGCAACATTCCAAGTGCAGGTCAATGAGGCAACCTCCTTGGCCCGTCCTAGGCATATGTATGGAAAAAGCAGTTTCAAGTGGCCTACAGTATTTTAATGCCCTAAACAAAAGCCTTATAGGAGTAGTTTATAGAGCTTCTAGGAAGGAGTTGACATTTTAACCCAGCAGTTACAACTAACTCAACGATATGACAATGCAAAACCTGACTTACATTAAAATGACGTTAGAACATTAAATTTGACCGAATTGCTAATTTATCAGGCTGTAACTACATGAAACACTAAAGGGACTTGAAGAAATGTGAAAAAGGGCATTGCAAAGTGGATGACAAACACGAAGACTACATTTTCTAAAGGCACAGCATCCAAAAATATATTACTTCACAGTCAAGACCAAGTTGATTAGGACCACGGAAACTCATGACCTACTTAATGTACTTGCTCATCTTATTGCACACACGGGGAGATGAATAAGCAACATCGTAATAGTGCATTTAAAAAAATAAATTCGTACAAAAGGCAATAGAAAAACAGCCTCTAGGAACAGAACAAGAAATTGAGTTTTAAAATATAAATTAACAATCTACGATAAAATATTATAACCTGAAACTATTTCCCTCATTTATCGTCTTAATGTTAATACACACTACGGCGAGCAATAAAGTGGCGAATAGGTGGTACCCAAGGCGACGGAAGAAAATATGTGAAATTGGCCCCTCAATCTTTAACAAATAATGGCAACATCATACGCAACACAATAGTGCAAATAAAGTGAAAGTACTGCCTTGAGAAGATTTTTCCCGCGCGAATGATTACGAAAAGCAACCGCCAACGCAAGACCAGCGGAGGAGACCTCTAATATGCGCCCGATTGTAAACTCGACAGCTGTTTCACGGATCAGGCTACAACTGACATGAAAGCTTATGGGGTGATTCAACACAAAACAATGTCAAGTGTAAAAATTAACCACCTCTCAAGGTTGCATAAATTACAATTTGGCTTCCTTACACCATCCAATTCCGCTAAAGCCAATGCACGCCTGTGGCGTGAGAGTGCCGTAAGAAACAAATCATAACTCCTCATTAGGCGATACACCTTATCAAAGGAAAAACAAGATCTCTTCACTAACTCACGAGGGATTCATACACTTCATAGGTCCAAAGCAAATGCACGGGGTCCATGGGACACGCTACCCAGAGCTAGAGCAACAGGCAAATATAATTTTTAGAAAGATATTCAAACACGAGAAACACACTTCCACTTTTGCTTCAATTAATACATCTGAAGGTACCACTAAAAAACTAGACCCTTAGAAATTTTGGACTACACTGCAGATGCTTGTAATATTGCTCAGAACGCCTTAATCTCGCAACACCAAATTGAAAATTGTCGCCATATGAAATGATTAAGAAAATAATTATTACAATGGGTAGTATATTATAAGCATTTCACGTCTCGATTCGGCGAATCAGACAAGGAGGGAAGAAATCATCATTGCAAGAAAACAAAAGAGGGATCTCGGAGAGAAAAAAATACAAGGCTCGAAAGCTAACGAAATAAAGTAATCTAACAAATATACAAACTGAAAGCTAAAGCAACTCTCTAAACATACAAATAAACTTAAAAGGCACACTGAAGTGTCAACCATAACTTGTGTTACATCGAATTTTACGACAAACTAATATCACATCTAAATCTGGACGACCGCATGCATACTTGAATTCGAATTTTCAGTTAACAGATAATTTCATAATGTTAAGTCAAATAATATATGACAATTTAACATTAAATCTAAAAGCAAAAAACTGAACGCAAATTTAACAATTGTCTCATAAATGTCACAGTGCTAATGCTACAAAAGGCAGGCCGGGACAACGATCTCGATGTGAGAAACGGTCTGTTTAAAATGGACGTTCGAAGTTATTACCACAATGTAACCTGAAGGAAGAAATACCGAATGCAAAGTTGAAAGAACCTCACTGCTACCACTATACGATGTATGTCAATAAAATAAGCAACTATAGTTGTGAATAACATCTTGTGCCAATTCAATGAATTTGAATCGGATTTTGTAAAACGCGAAATGGACATAAGCTACAGACGCCGACAGTATTATTCGAAACATTAACAGAATAAGTCAAAATTAAAAGTGCCATTCACTAAAACGCAGCTAAAAATACTCAATAACGTAATATGATAAACGGTTTCACACAACATAAGACAATTTACTGTAATATACTAAATAAAAATTCGGTAGACTTACCTTCTCACATAGATGACGGCCAGTTTCCAGATAACCCACTGCGCAACATTGTGCGCACGCTTCATCAATTGATGTTTAAAATTCGATATGTTTTTGCAGTTAGCAAGAGTCATAAAAGTTAATAGAACAGAAAGCTTCAAAATATTATGCAATAAATTTAAGAATATAAATTATAATTAAATATTTGTTATTAAATATGGTGTGGTGTTTTACTATTTGTGGAAGAAACGTAGTGTATTATGGTAGCTTCCTGAATTTAAGGAACAGCTGATTATGTGAAATTCAAGCTAGTCATGTGAATAACATAGTGTTTAATATTTGTGATTTACGCCAAGTACTGTCTTTTTCATGACTTTCCTTAAAATTTTAAAGATATCATTGCTGCAAAGCGTTGACTGAGAATTGTTTACATTTCCTAATTTATAGTAAGAAATGGGTGAATCAACTTCAGGGTCTCGAAGTTATAATTTTAAAGTAGTTTTATTAGGTGAGGGATGTGTTGGTAAAACATCCCTTTTACTGCGTTATGTAGAAGATAAATTCAATGACAAACACATAACTACCCTTCAGGTATGTCATACATTAATTTATGCTGCTAGTTGTCGACACTTTATTAAATTTTCCTTGTTCCCAAAAAATGACCTCTGCATTTGTAATATTTTAAGGCAGCATTCCTTAATAAGAAAATTAATATCGGAGGGAAGAGAATAAGTCTGTCAATATGGGACACAGCAGGACAGGAGAGATTTCATGCACTTGGTCCTATATATTACAGAGCCTCAAACGGTGCAATTCTTGTGTATGATATTACTGATGAAGACTCATTTCAAAAGGCAAGTGTTATAGTTATAACGTAAAGCTCATTGTATGTGATGCTCGTATTGCTCGAAATATTTTTCGGAAAGTGTACATTTCTTGATTTTTCTAAATCCTTTGGAACCCTTGCGTAATTTATTTGGAATTATAATAAATTTAGAAGACTACCTGAGAATATGTAGCTCATTAATTGTAATTTATAACACATTGTGTGGTAATTGACTTTTAAAGAAGTGATGAATAACAACATTTGGTTAAACATTGCTTGAGGGCAGTATCACCAGGTTCTCTTACATTAATCCTAGCATCCCATCTGGGAGTGGTATCTCGTTATTAAATCGCTATTTCTATTATTTGGAACCTTTGCAGGTAAAAAAATGGGTGAAGGAACTGAAAAAGATGTTAGGCAGTGACATTTCTCTGACCATTGCTGGCAACAAGGTGGACCTTGAAAAACAAAGGAACGTTTCAGTTGAGGATGCAGAACAGTAAGCAATTTATTTGAATTTGTTGCTTTAAATCGCGCAGTGATGATGAGTAAGAATTAGATTTCTCGTTAATAAAAAATATTCAACCTTCCATTTTGTCCTGAGTGTAATATGTAAGTTGAGCTGCACTCTGTTTGGAAAAAAACATCCAATTGCAATCCTAAATTAGATTTGGTAAGATGCATTTTACCTTTAATAGAAATGCCTTTGAATACATTTGCACATGTACACTTGCATTTCCAGTATTATTTGTTTATTGGCCAATAATTGTGGTTATTTAAAACTTTTGCAACTTCTGGATGTAATAGATGGCTGGGCAATATGCCACAAGAATACCCTGGGGAATTATATGCCAGCGATTCTCATGTAGGTCATGTGGGTAAATCCCATAAATTGTTCTGTAGGCTTAAATGCTTGGTCTTGTGACAGGGTAGTAGTTGACTGAGGGCTACAGTGAAATTCTGTGAATAGAATGGAGATTTTTAGGGACACTAGAGCATATAGGGTGTTCAACTAGAGGAGGCAACATATTGCCCAGGATAGGATGTTTTTCAGAGTAGGTAGACGGTGGTTTTACTTGAAAATGAAATGGATGGGGAACTTTTTGAGTTACGGATTAGTTTACGATGTAATTTTAACATTTACTGTCATCTAATTTAGGTAGAGTTGCCACACCATCAAGATAATCCTGCCTAAATTACGGTGATTTATTAAAATTAATGTTATGATTAATTTTGCTGCTGCTGTCACTATGTCATTACAGCTAATCCTTTTCACAAATGATGTAAACTGGTTTAACACTTTGCATAGCTATTAATTTCATTAACATGTTAATTTTCATGATTATTTTGCATGTACTCATCAGATACAGTTAACCTAATTTAATTATAATGCTTAAAAAAAACAGCCCTTTCTTTGTGTGTTTAATTCAGTATTTTAAATTTTATTCCGATTTAGTATCAACTGATTTTTTACAAAATGTTGCTACTTTTTTCACATAACTGTAGCTAGTATGTGCACCTATATTTTCTCTTTAATCTGTATTTAAACCCTTGATGATACAATTTTATTCATGGAATTCGCTCACTTTGTTTGAATTTCAAATGCATTAATAACAATATTTGTGGTATTAGAGGCATTACATATTATAGAAAGAGCACATTACATTTCACAGCATATAAATTACATACACAGTCGCAAAAAAATGTATTTGAATAACTGGAACTATTCATCAACATTTTGCAGACAGAGCCAAGGCAGCTCTAAGTTGGAACTTACATAGGTGCCTGTTAAATGATGTTATTGTCAAGATTTGGAAATGAGCTGGAAGTGCTTTGCATGGCTTAATACAAATAATTTTTGTGCCCGGGAAATAAAGTTTGAAGTTTATGAAATGTGCATTGGTGACGCTTATTTTTTTGTAGATCAGCATAATAAACACAGGTTAATGAAAGTTTCATTAGTTTTTAGCTGGCAGCACACCTGATTTTATGAGTACAACCATAATGTGAAGCGAGTTAAATAAACAAGATACTAACAATTGTAGCAGAGGAAAAATTAATGTTTAAAATCACTGAAGCTACTCATCTGGATTTTGTGTACTGAATTTGAAAGAGTTCCAATCTACTGAAGGGTAATTAATACAAATTTTTTGAGTGAATTGTGTTGGCCACTATCAAAGTCTGAAATACCAAGTTACGTTAGTTGTGCATCAAGCTTTCTATATTTCCAAATATGAGCAAAAACTTGAGCTGTTAGACAGAATTATATCACCATTCCAATGCATTTCTTGCTTAACACTGACAGAGAGGGGTGCAAATTTATTATGCACTGGCATTCACACATTTTTATGTTATTGTGACAATATTTACAATTTCCCACTGCTGATCAATGTTTTTCATCAATTTTTCCTACCTCCTTATGATTTCTCCCTACAATCCCATCTCCTCGCCCACCATACCTAGCACTTCATTTGTTTTCCTTTCAGTCTGTTTCACCTTCTCCAAACCCATATTTCAAAAGCCACCAATCTACTTCGTTCATCCTGCTTCAGTGACCATGTTTCCATGCCGTACATAACTGCACTCCATGTCAAAGTTTTACACCCATTATTACAATGAGAAACCATTAACTGATCTTAGTCATTTTTGACATCTGCAGTCAATAAATGTTGACACAGTATCAATAGCCTGAGATAAACTTGTATGGAAATGTCGAAGGCCCTTGAAAACTGTTAATATTCCCCAGAAGGCTTAGGGAATTTTTTCATAGTTAGAATGTTGGACACCTTGTCATTAAGTTACAAAATGCTCACGAAATGCAAATTTTGTGACTATAGGCAGAAACTTAGTTTTCATCAATCTAAATTTCCAGACTGACTTAAATATATACAGAAATTTAATGGTGCCAAATGAGCCAATTAACTTTCAGTATTGTTAACTCTCAGATTATTCTATTTTGATTATAGAAGAGACCCCCAAAACATATTCTGTTACAGCCATAACATATTTTCTAAGAACCCACCTTAATTTTGGCAGATAATAGGAACTGTACATCAATCATTTGTTGAGCAAATGAAGCTTGTATTATTCTTAGAGCACATTAAACATTTAAGAAAAAGCTAAACCTGTAAGAAAGGTTTCACATTCGGGAAGTCTTTTTATGGCTCTCTGCAGCACAGTTTTCCAAGAATTCAACTCACTCCTTGCATGTATAGGTGAACTGTTCTGATGCTTACACGTATGTCATGGTGTTGAAAAGAGATTTCATATATCATCTTCCTTGATCAGAATATATAATGGCTTTTAAATAATTTAGAAAACCATCTTCCCAGCTGCCTTGAATATTTGCAGAGCTTTTGAGAGTCAATGAACATTTCCTCAGAGCAAAGCGGTATTAATATGTAAATGAGTCACTGAATGATTATTTATGATTTTATGTATTTGGCCAACTGTTTGTATGATTCTTGATAAAATTGTTTATCTTGTTACATGATTGGTAGTACTTGACTTTCTCAGTAGGAGATCCTCTCCAGGTAGGAACATGAAAATATTGAAATAGCATTGTCCACCTCTGAATCTATTGTGGTTGTATTCTTAAAATTCTGTTAGGAACTGAAATAAAAGAAAGTTCATGGGCCTATAATGTATACTTCTTACATAATATTTTAGTTGTCTACATAGTATTTGTTGTGTTGTTGCCATTTTATGGTAATATAATCAAAGATTGAAAATACTTTTGTTCAATACATTGCTACAACTACATAATACGTATGTGTTGTAACTCACAGCATTAGGGCAACAAAATTTTAAGTATTTTAACTATTTAAAAGGCTTACAAAAGAAAATATTGTAGAAAGAAGGGAAAATGGCAGAAAGGTATTTCTATGAAAAGGTTAGTATTTTTGCTTTTGCTGCAACTGTGAATGGTATGCGAATTGAAGAAATACTTAAATCTACCTTAATCTGTTTCTATTATTTTTTCCTGGGGATTGCCTTGATTTCCTTCAAATTGGAATCCTTCAGTTTTATTCTATTTATCTTGCAGGATTCATAAAATATCAAATGTTTTTTTAAATGTTATTTTGTTATTTCATTATTATGAGAAATATTTCCTGGACAATTTAATCAGCACATTTTTTTATGTTACCAGAGGCATGGAAAAGTTTATAGAAATAATAGTTTTTGATAAAATAATTCTTATTTACTGCAACAGACTTCTGTGAGTTATGGGTGAACCTATTTTATCATGGATGATCTTTTTTCCAGGTATGCTGAATCTGTAGGTGCACAGCATTTCCATACTTCTGCTAAACATAATAAAGGCATTGAGGAAATGTTCTTAGAATTAAGTCAAAGGATGATAGAAAAAGCAAGAGAAGCAGAGCAGGAAAAGATGGCTGTTGGAAATACAAACAATGTGATGGTGGTTGATGATGAAGTAGACCCTGTGGAACATAATGGAGGATCGAGGTGTTGTGGGGGGAGTGCAATGACTTCCTCTTAATGGTTGGCACTCTCATCAAACAAATGAACAATTGGTAATTTATTCTGTCTCATTTACTCTCTTTTGTGCTGTGCCCTGGATGTGCACACATAATCATGAATGAAATGGATGTCTTGTAACAATTACCCTGAGCTTGCCACAACTCTTCCAAATTTAAAATCAAGTGAAGTTACCAATTGCTCATTATCGCCCACTGTCTGGGCATAACCAAAGCCAGTATCACAAGAAATTGTCATTGTTTAAAACACTTGTTTATTAGTGAGATATGTTCAGAAATGAGGTGAAACTTCCGGTACATACCTTAAGAGCTTCTTATATCTTATTGAAAGCATAAGGACTTGGGTGATGTTGTATATTTGTAAATCCATCATATTGTAAAGATAATGGTTTATAGATAAGAACCATTTCAAGTCAATGCATATAATTATTTCATTTTTTCCTTACTCATGTTGCTTTGTATAGAATTTTTCCTCCTATGCTATACAATAATTTTATGAACCCCTTCACCTGTTGTCATTACCTACTGCCTCTATTGAAGCATCTGTGTTTGTGTAGTTAGTGGTGATTGACTTATCTGTATCGAAATTGTACTCAACATTAAACATGTCCTTTTTTTTTAAAAAGAAAAGCTTTGTCAATCAGTGGTTCAGTTATATCGACATTTTCCGAATTACGGAATTTTGATAACTAAGAGAGCTACATATTGTCTGATTGTTACTATCAACTTAACATTTCTAGTATTTGTCTATATTGTTTACACACTGCGGAGTAGAACATTCCTCAAACATATCTGGGTAGATTTTTAGGCTAATCAACATGCATCATAGACCAATTTAAATTAATTTTGGTATATTATAATAGTTTTTTGCCCTGCTTTTCATGAGCTTATATTATTCACCATAAATATTTTTTAAATGCATATGTACTTTCATTACCAGTGAAAACAACCTAGCACTTGTTGAAGCTGACAAAATTATTAATTCTAAGTCAGTTCAGTGAAGCAATGGGTCAAGTTGTCAAAACATTTTTTACTGCATCCAGACTATGCAAGGAAGAATCAACCGAGAAAATCTTTAACAAATCAGTCAAATAAACAATGCATGGCTTAATTGGTCTGGAGGTGAAATATATAAACAACTCTTGCACACTGAACTTATGATGATTCCGATCATCACAAATATTTGGCAATGGCTTTGTTTTTCAAAGCATAAAAAGACTGCATTTTACAGACAGTATTTTTTGTTAACGTCAAATGAAATTAATTAAAAAAATATTGTTGTCAGTGGCTTATGTGTAACTTATTTTCAAGAAAAAAATTATGAATATCAATAATTTTGGGTACGCCTGACATTTTAATGCAAAATATTACCTATTACCCAAGTTTCAGCGACTTGCTTGATTCATTTTGGGTTGAATTCTTCACACCACAAGTTTATCAGTAGTTTAATATAATTATTCTGTTAAAAAGTTATTCCTTGTTTATGTAACTTAAAATATGTATGAAGTGTTTAACTTTGATGGCTGAAAATGTATTGTGTTGAGAAAGGGAGCATTTATTAGCTATGAAGCTGACCAGAAATGTTGCCTTTTGTGCATCAAACACACCGCCTTTATTTTGAAAAAAATAATATAACAAAATATTCTTTTATGTTTCTTAATAGTCAATAAAGTCCTGTTTATAAAGTCATTTTTTATTCTAATAATCTTTTAGTTCTATAAAATGTTCTTCTTTTACAACTGTTTACATTAATAGCAGCAGAAGGCACTTATTTTCCAAAATTTAACAAGAAGAGGGCATTGAAAGCCATGACAATGAAGGAAATATACACGTACAGTCAGGGAATATAACCTTTCCCAATCGGATGTACTGAACACACTAAATGTTTATTGTTTGGTACACACGAAACACCTTGAGCTCCTGACACATCCTCTGTAAGCACCCAATTATATCTCAAATATCAACTCAGTTAATACTTCTTTCTTTGTAATCTTCCTTACACAGAATTCTACATTTGTCCATGTACAAAAAAGACACCCACCACTGTTTAAACACGCTGCTTAAGAGTGAGAGCCCAAATCAGATAGGTCACACATTCATAGCACACAAGAGAGACCACCTACCTTCTTTCACATATATATATATAAATATATTTACAAACATTCCCCAAACAATTTGCTAATTATGCTGAATAAGTTTGATCACATTAGCAAAACAGTCCAAGTGTAATGGTAAAAATGGGGAATTCATTGATCCACTGGAAAAGCATAAATATTGGATATGACATTGGCTTTTAACCTTGCTCTTTCCTTAAAAATCTACTACAAGTATTTTTAATCACAGAAAACACATACAGGAACTAAAGAGTAAAAAATATCATTCTTGGACAATGAATGAGACTGAAACATTTTTCTACACGAAGGGTGGCTTTGCTGGACATGAGAAACATTTTTTATTGCTAAAAAATTTGTTAGGTAAGCTAGTTCTTTTAAGAGCCACTTATATTCCACATATATGCAAGAGCAGGAACTCATTTTTAAATTATAAATAGAGGACACTACCATCACAGAGCATTTTCAGACTTAGACTGGCAGTGGTGTGAGGATAGACCGGAGCTGAGTAACATACCAATTCTTACTTTTGTCAAAACATCAACAAAAACTGAATTAGGTCTTTAAAAATGGCCAGGGGCACATAAGTAACTTCATAACAGCTTTAATTGACAGTTGAAATATTTCATGGTTTTATTAACAACCCAAACAAACTTCATCTCTTACTACTACCCTTTTAATCACCACCTTATTAACTTCCAATATCCAAAATAGCTCAATAAATTAATGGCCAAATGAATTTTGGTACCAGATTCAAAAGAATGGATAGGTCAAAAGTTAAAATAAGTTAAAAGCCTACATATATGCATTTTTCATCCATTTATATTCCATATAAATAGTATACTGGCAACAGTTGTAAACTAAAAGCCTATAAATATACAAAAAATATGGGAATCTCAAATATAGTTCATTTGCTTCGAAGGAATTCCAAATATAGCCAAATTAAACAGTTGCTTGCCAAAATATATCCACACTATATATTGGGCAATGATTTGAATGCTGCACATATTACATCCCAGCATGTGCCATTTTGAATTCAAGTAAATACCACAAACTTGCCCAAGCCAAACTAATATTTTCATATTTACGATGTCCTAATTTAACTGAAGTTAATTGACATACTATAACATAAGTGAATACCCCATGAAATGTGACTCTTTTTGTATCAATTGATGACTACTGTACAAGAGATTAGAAACAACAAAATCTACAAGATACATTAATTACATGTGGGTCTTATAACCCAAATGCCACAACAATGGCAATACGCAGCAATGCAAAGCCACTTTCCCCACTCACTCACAGACATACACCAACTCATACTCACGCAATTATAAGAAAATGCACACACTTGAATAAATTAAAAAGGAAAACATAGAAAAACCCCTCTCCTGTTAAAACCCTTTTTTTCTCAGAGGCCTGCATGCTACGAACATTCATCAACATGGCAGGTGATGTCAGGAGATTTTCAGCTTGACTTGCTACCATCATGGCTGACATTACTGTTTGTCAAGGTGATGGCATAATCAGACATGTGACAATCAGGGGGGCAGAGGTGAACGCAATCTCTCCTCACTGCAATCCAAGATACAACATGAACGGACAGAAACCCCCCCTCATGATTTGTGCCTCCATTTCTCTGTGAGGATCCTCTGTTATGAATTCCTCAAATGCCTTCGGATAGGACGGAGAAGTGATATTATAAGCTTCACTTGCTCAACTTGCTGATCACTCTGATTAGAGCACCATTCTCCTCTTTCAGCCTCTGGTTTTCTGAACGCAGCTGCTCCAGTTGCTGCATACAGATGAAATAAAGGAAAGGAGAGCAAAAATTAGTTTTCAGATACGTAACTCCCATGATGATTTTTTTTATTTTCTTTCGGACAAAACTCGGGTGAATACTTACACAAAATGCAAATACAGTTCTTTGAACTCCATGCTCACATTTAAAACATTAACAACAACCATGCATACACTGCTTCACTACTTCTATTGCACACAGTGGCATGCCTGGCATTAAAAATTCTAATCCTGAGATTAATTAAGAATTTGGTAAACTTTGCACATTTTTTAAATAGCAATTACTTACATTTCTACGCCTAAGTTTTTGAAATTTTTAATATTTGTTACAGAGACATGCTTGAGACAGGTAACCAGGTGTTGCATTTAACTTTAACTGGAGCATCTACAAACAGTTACCTCATGCAAAGGTTTAACAATCTGAATTACTAAAAAGGCATACTGTGTTATTGGCACACTATCTCAAACTGCATTGAGGCACTTGTGCATATGGATTCATAAATGTCATTTTTCCAAAACTGAAAACCAAACCTAACAACAACACGTATGTTACATTCAAACATCTCTCATTACCTTTGTATATTTCTCAAATTCTTGATACATTAGCCGCCTATACACTAAAATCCTTATAAATCACAAATGTGATCCCTAACATTTCTGATATAATTTCACGTAGCAAATACTATCACGGGTTAAAACATACCTTCTACATCAACAAGCTATATAATAGGTCAATTTAATCAATAACAACAACAATATTTGAGGAGGGATATAAGTAACATGACAACAATTTATACTTTCATAAAGGCTAAGTTCTCTTAACCCAATGCTCAAATACAGATACATTATATATCTCTATGATTCAATAATGGTGTAATACAAATCATACATTAAGTTACAAGGTACACAACTAGCCTCAAGTTTTCCCTATGTTCTAACACACTGACAAAATCCACAGAGGAAAATCATGTTCCAACTGAGTCATAACATGCACTTAAAGTGAAGTAAACGTGGAAAGTACATAGAGGACTTTCACAACTATGTCGCTTTGAATATGCATAAAATTGCTTTCCAAAAATCTTAGATGAACATCAATAGTTTCTAACACTCAAAGCAAACCTTATGTTTTGATGGAGGTATGATGCTTGCTATACAATGGTAAAAATAAACCTGGAGCCTTAAGTTAATAAAAATTTAATAATGAGATTGCATCAAACTGCTAAGGCTGTTTACAATGCAATTCAGTTTCTTTGGTGGTGAGATTCAGTAAGAAAATCTCATTGGGACAGGATTAAATTCACGAAAAGGTCACTTCAACCCAACAGCAGGTTTTGCCTTTTCTGGTAAAAAATCTGCAAACTTCCTAAAAGTTACCACCAATTTGCTGAATCATGAATGGCTACATAGCAGAGATATTATACATGTTCTTTCAACTCAGTAAAATATTTGTTTGTTGACAAAAAAGGAGAATATTATCGTACACCTGATGGATGAAAATTCAACCATTTGTGGTTAAACACACAAACACAATTACTTTTATAGTGCTTCATCGGCAATAGTACCCAAAAGCAACTTCAATTAGAGAAATTTAAAATGGAGTATCAATAAGGAAAGAGATGATACAATTGCCTCTCTGATGGAGCAATTACATGGGGATATACTATATAGTGAAGGAAATCACAACTAGATCACCAAGGAGGTATCTAGGGATATCCAGCAGCTATCATGTAAATAATATTAAGGATTCATAGGAATCTAAATTAGAAAAGAAAAACATTTTCAGCGTAGAACTTCAAAAGTTGATTGTTGTCAGTAGGAATAATTTACATGCAATAGTACTTAAGTATTTCATTTAGTGGATCATACATTTTTTTCAACTAATGAACAAACCATTCAAAATCTTTTATAACAAGCTAATATAGACTAGGTATCTATTATATCAATTTAAGTTCTAACTCAAAGGGTAATATTTACTTAACAAAATCCCATTCTCAGGGAGAGGCTTTGGAATGTTATAAAAAATCAAGGATAATTAAAAAAAAATAACTCGGTCAATGGTTGAGGACTGCCACCAGATGATTGAGACAAACCTATGTTCTGAAGTTGGGATTAATCTGCGACTTAAGGAATTTGCTGATACATCAGTCTTTGCTGATTACTCTGATTTACATAGTGTGTTAATGTGGATGCAAAAACAAATTTTCTAAAAATTTTTTCATCCACATCAACATTAAGGATATGTATATAGAAATTTAACAGTGTAAAACGATCCTTTTCCAAATAAATAACCATATTTTTAACAAGTTACATTAACAGTTTGTGTTTTAATAATTAATTCTCAAGCATGGTCAGAGATTACTCGAGGAGTATCTCTGACACACTAGTTTATATTCTTTCCTCAAAATCTAACTATTCGCAAAAAATACTTGAAAGAAAAATTGTCATACATGAAGAAAATGAGATGAACATTCCAAATAAAACACAAAGTGAAGTTTTTGGTGGTTAAACTTTCATTTAAATGAAAATATTAATACTTCAAACTATTCAAAGGCAAAACATACTTCTAAACAATCATAACCATGATAATGGCTATTAAAGTAGGTATTACTAAAGTAATAACATTTATTTAATACCATATATGACTCCAAGGGAGAAATTCAATATCCGAAGCATTTCAAATAATTTAGACCATGTCTTAACTTCCAATTAAGTTATTGCAGTTTCAGGCAATAACTTCACACACACCTAGTACCTTTCTCAGAAAGTGCTCTAAGTCAGAATACCTAGGTAGGGTGAATAAAGATATCCTTAACTACATTATAACTTCAATTTAAACTTCAAAAATATGTAGAATTATCTTCAGTGCAGAGTAAATTATAGTAGTAAATGAGAGAAAGAAAAGTGAAATCCATATATGATGCAAATGCCTATTTGTAGAAGCATAACACTCAAAATTCTGTTAAATATCTAATCTACATTGTAAATCATCTTTCCGGAATATTCTACTTAAATGCCACTTGAAAGTAACAATGTTGGCAAATGTTCTCTCTATCATTAGCATGCTATTTTGTGCTGTGGAGTGCTAATCTCTGATGTTGTCATGTATTCCCTTGGTTTTTCTCATTGCAGTAAGAGTCATCATTAAGAATAATGTAACCGTAAAGAATGAAAAGAATACAAAATTTGGCTTGAACGGATTTATGGAAATAGAAAGCTCAATTTTAATATGCAATATTTGCATTTATGTGGCAATATTTGGAGATGAATCTCCCAGGAAAATCGAGCATATCATCACTCAATATCAAATAAAGACTTATTCTGCATGCTAACACAATTAACAATCAATGCATTTGATGAAAGCCATCTCCAGCTCATCCTCTGTATATTGTATTTTCCTTATCAGTTTAAAATAACAACAAAATGAGGGAATAAAACCAAAACCAGATTAGAACGAAGTGATCCACAAAAGGACGGGAATGTGCCAAACAGAGTATTAATCATCCTTAGATTGAATTAAAAACCTAATATCAATAAAACTTTTCACAGCTGGGCAAAGGGGAATTCCTCTCACTGAACGTCCATTAATCTCTTAAAAATAATTTAGACAAAGTCTCTTAGGATCTGTGATTTTTTTTTACCTGATAACCAGGGAGTTATCTAAAATACATTTGAACTTATCCATGTGCCACTAAGAGAAAAACATCCTCAAGCCTAAAATAATGTCTACTTTCTCCACATATGCTCTCTAGTGATATTTGTTTTGCAATTATAAAATTCTTCAACATAAATTTTAGGTGTCTTAATGATCGCATATAATGTAACTTGTTTTACAAGAATATACACAATACAGAATCAACAGCAAATTATATCTAATTAAAACTATGATAGGTTCATTCCTCCTCATGATTATAGTAGAGTAATGATTAATGAGAGAAAAAAACTTTCTACAACTCTCATTTCTTTGACCAAATATCATTATGTTCCCCATATGAAATATGCCACGTATTTGTCAAATTTTATTAATCATTACACTTACCAAAAATAATTTCCCTTATATTTGTGTTACTAAATGATTTCTTTCACGTCCTGCATCATGATTTAAGCAGTATTAACATATTCATACATTCATAGGTATGTTTTACCATCTACACTTAAGCTTATGAAATCCCTGCCAGATCATAATTAATATTTTATGCACTTGGTGATACAATAATAGATGTGCAGGTTTAAGTCCAGTCAATTAACTGAGTCAAAGAAATTCCCTTTTTGTAAACCATGTAGTTATCCATCCGCCCTGGATATAGTTGCGGCATTGAGTCTTAAAAGCAAACTTGGTGGCTTAATGTGTTAGATGATACAATGTGACATTGTCTATAGATGTTTTCATGCACAAGTGATGAATAATGAGACTCAAACAAGCTCTAGTACAAAACATATGTTCATCCTGGGTGCCATTAAATAATGACCCCCTCACACATTCAATGAGATATGATATACAATGGCTGAGATGATAACTAACTAAAAACTCTAAATCTACTTTAACTGTGTAGCTGAAGAGTGAAACTGGACAAATAGTGTAAACCTATTATAGTCATGTTTATACATTTTTAATTTTATAGTGAAACGATTAGACGTGGAGAGAAACATCAACTTAATAAATCAAAAATTATTTTTTCACTGAAGTTTCATATGATCAAAACTCTCTGCACATTGTTTCAAAATACGAACCTCAATTTCATATAATAGTGACAAATTAAAAAATAATAAAATATCCTCCCCCTCTGGCAGACTAAGGATGCAGCGTTACCTTTTGATATTCTACTGCATGTGCTAGACAGATGTGCCAATGGTTAAGTATGGTAACACTTCAAATGAACAAAAGGAAAAACAAATCAACTTGCAAGAAAGTGACACTTAAATTATACTAAAATAAAAATGGACAGAACTAAAGACACTAGGAACAAAAGAAATCAAGGGCTGCTTAACAGCCACACATGTAAGTGGTTGCTATGACACAAATTTCAGTATGCAAAATTTCTCAATAATGTGACTCAGCTTTTTTTTATATACACAAGACTATGTCACCATTCATTAATTCTTTAGTGAAGAGAGCAGGCACGTAAACCACAAATGGTGCAATGGAGATGTTAACACAGTAATGGGATTATCAATGGCCAGGTGGGCTATTTCATTTGGTAGAGGTGGTGGCTACAGCTGATGCTAAGTCATGTAGCAATACCAAAAGCTAAGTCAAAAACATTTTAAATAGTTTCATTTTAGAATGATGTCTTGCTAGTACACTTTTTACGCTAACTGCAAGTCAGTCCATGGTATTATTTTAAATGGATCAGCATCATCCACTTTAAATGATGATATTATGCATATATTAACTCCTATTCAAGAAAAGCACATGCTAAAACATAACTATAAAATGAATGTCTGCAAAATGATCACTTATTTTGACAATTATTTTGGCAAATTGGTTAAGCCCTGCATAAATTCAGAAAATGTAAAACAAAAGCTGTGTTTAACAAGATAATTGATTCAGCGTATTTTTTGGATAGCCATTCACTTTGCTACTCATTGAGCCATTTTTTCATTAATAGATTCATTAATAGGTCAACACGGTTATCCATTCATGGAACTTTCAGACAAACATTTTTCAGTTTTCCAGTTAATTAATATGGACTACAGATAAAAAATAACACCTAAGCTGCCTGGATAACTGTCAGAAAGAATTTTTAATCATTACTACCAACAATTAAATCCATATGCTCTTTGACAATTATGAGACTGGAGTCCACAACCGGCAAAGACTAACATTTATATCTATCTTAACATTAACATTTTAAAATGGAGCTTCCAAGATTTCATTTAAGATTTGTTCACCAGCAAATTCACTTATTACACAATCATACAAACTGATATTTAATTTATGGTGACTATGAAAACACTTTCAACATTTACAATGGTAATATTTTTTTAACAGTGCCAAGATGAGATATTCACTTAAGTTCTTTGGAGTCCTACAAAAATAAGAATTAAGCACTGATCAAAATAAAATCATTCCGGGCTCCTTAAAGAGGCAATTAGACTTCTTGAAAACCTAACTGCTGCTTTAATCCATAAGATATGACACAAGACATTATCTGTAATGTGCTCAATAAATATTTCATAATATGAATGATAATATTTTCAGTTCTTCGGCTGATATAATATCTCACTCTAAACTTAAGTGAGGAAATATAATGTGACAACACAAAATCCATGAGTGAAGTAGAGTTTAAATTCATCATTTGATTGAAGAAACCAATCAGGCTATTGGACAATTAGCCAAAACACTTCATGACTGGCTTCAGTCAGCTACCCTTCAGAATCCTAATAGGATCTTCATTAGTCAATGCATATAGCCAATGCAATGCAACACATTCTGATAGAAGAATGCTTTCTCCTACATTCACTTACTGTACATAAAAAACCAATAATTTCAGTAAGGATTACCTTGAAAAACACTTTAAATTCCCTTTTATATTAATTCTTGCAGCAATGAAGGCCATCAGTTTCATACACCAAATTACCATAATAACATGACAGCAATAAGTTTTGAACAAAATTAAATTAATTTACGATGTAATTAAAAAATCTAATGAACCCTAATATGTATATTCATATTACTGGGATGCCTTGTATGCACTAACATATTTTAGATTAGAATTTTCATGCTTATTAAACTCATTTTGAATTCTTCATAGCTGATTTTACTCATATATTTTAACTGAAATCAGACAGGAATTCTGTATCCAAAAACATCCTAATCAACTTGCCATTTTTACTACAAGGCGAAGCATGCAGCAGAAAACACACACTTTTGGCAATTTCAGGAAGCATTAGGCTCAATACTTTGGATGGCACCGCTTGCCTTGTAAAACTCTGTGCCACCACCCCTTCCAAGCCCATTTTGAAAAGAAAATAACGTGCAAATATATTTTTCTGGGCTTCTCAAGAGATCCATTACCTATTTTCAAGGCAGCAGAAGATGTGGGAGGGCCGAGGGAGTGATGGCAGGAGGAGTGGAGGTTAGGAGTAAGATTTGGGTCGTGTAGAGAGGGAGGAGGAGGCTGAATTGGTCAATTTGGAGACGACTCGGGTCAGTGACCTGTTCTCCGACCTCAACCTTTCATTCTCCGCTTTGAGCTTTTGCAATTGCTGAAAGTAGAGACAACAGAGCAGAGAGGGAGGATTTCGGAGAGATTTTTTTGTTGGTGGTGAAGGTTTGCAGACAGCGGCAAGTTGGTTCGGAACAAGGCATTGTATGGGTAGGGAAAAGAGATTTTTTTAAGAGTTTAGTTTTGATTGCATGATTATTTTCAGGAAGGTGAGGAAGGGGGAATATGGCAGGATAAAGGTAGGAAGGGAGATGCAAAGGATATTCAAGTGATGTTGATAATAAATTAGCTGCTAAAAGCAGCATTAAGCATTTAAATTACACTCATATTTTAGAATAATGACACATGTGAGATAAATTTCTGAATGGTCACTCATTTTGACAATGATTAGAGAAATTGAATCAGTGACAGTATTACAAAGAGAAATATATAAATATATATATTTATATAAAAAGTACTTTATTTCATTGCAAAAATAATAGGCAAACTTCACTTTCCAAATGGTAAAAGAATGAATGTAAAAGTGATGAAATTTATGCCATTGGTGGAGACTGTGTGAATAAAAATTTCCCAAAGTGTAGAATAAAAGTGTGTCTAGTTATATGATTTTAGTAAAATTGCATAAATGGAATTTAATTAGCTAAACAACTATTACTTGAAGTGATAGGAGTCTATTTAAAGTAATTTTCCAAGTATCCCATCAAAAACTAAAATTATGTCAAATTAGTCATTCTAATACAAAAATTATGATAAAACTAGACATCTCAGCAGCCAAAAATGATAATCCCTGGTATTCATAAAAGTTACAGCTTACATAATGAAATTTCAAATACTCCTCCTTTTAAATCCATGCTCTTCACTACCAGACACTAGATTATTTGCAGATAGAGAAACCATGTTTGTTCTTTTCTATTCAAATTGTCGATTAATTTAAAAAATAACCTACACTTATGATGGATATGAAGACATTTTAATTAGTTTACGTCAAATTATTAGCAATGGTAAATAACCATGGAAAAATAAAGATGCAAAATAAATGGGGCTTTAAACTGGAAGGATGCTGAATATTCAAGAATAAATGACTATAATTGCCATTCATCCTGAAAAATAATTATGAAAATATTACTATTCCACATAAAAATGAAATAATATAAACAGGTAAATGGCAAAAAGAAAGTGGGCTCAATAAATGTTCCCAGAGAAAATTAAACATGAAACTTATGTTGGAGGAAATATTTTCCAATACTGAAGTACTTAGTGCATTAAAAGCATAAACACAAGACGAGTGGCAGGTTTGAAGTAAAGAAACATCGTATGCATAAAACATATTTCAAAAACCATCAAAGATTATGACATTTTAGAAAGTACAGCAAATTAAAAACCCATTTCATTAGATGAATGACAATCAATGGGGGAAATTTTCATCTGAGAAAACGACATTCTTACCACTCTTAAGGATGGAAATGCAAGGAATGAAGAGAGCATATAAAAAAGAAACAAACATTGCTTCACTTCTGCTCGTGGTACCACCCTGCATAACACTCACTGTTGTGTCTTGCACTCCATAAATATTAATGATTGAAATGTAGTTAAAAAAAACACACTCACACAGTACACAAATATGTACATATCAGTAGAACTACAGCATTTGCATCAATTATTATTAAATCACACACACAATACTCTCACTTAAACTGAGTTAATAATTAAAATAATCTCCCACAAATAAATCCAAACAAGAGCAATAATGAAAAGATGAAACAAGAGTCCTCAAGAAAAAAATAATAAACAACTATTACCTATGCCTGAACTAAATGTTTGCTCTTTTATCATAAAATCACTAGCTCTAAAAGTAACTGCGAGGAAAAATGAAAGGAGCTAATATAAGCCTATAATTATCCATAAGTAGATGGGTGTAATATGAAATTTGGCCATGAAATGGACAAACTTCCAATGTGAAGAATACATAAGTCTTAATCAGAAATTATATTTACATATATTTCAAGTCAACCCAAGTCTGTCATAATAATACCCTTTAAAGCTATCAGTTGAGTGAAAACTGTACATGGATTTGAATTTAAAAAATAACAAGTTGTTATCCTTATGACCTGCAAAATAAATTAGTAAATATTAACCAAAAATATCATTGCAGTTAAACCTCTATGAAATGAAGCAGAAAGAAACAAGATGATTTATGAAATATGTGGGAAAAGCATTAGAATGGTACAGCTTAAGATAGATGAGAAGAACATGAAGTCATAATTTTTTTTAAGTGGGCTTACTGATATAAATATTAATACCACTCGAAATTAAAATGATGACTTCAGTTTTCATGATTCTCTTTTCAACTTTGGCTGAGTAATCACATTAGTGTACCATAAACATACATAGGAAGCACACCTAATAACTGATGTTTGAAATACTTTAACTATGGGAGGCAATGTGATTTAACTAAAACTGAAGAGTTTACAACTCACTGAGCCTGTACATATTTTGAAGAGGTAAGAGAAAAAAAAACAAATTCAAACTCAAATGATTCATTATTTCATAGTCTTTCTTAATGACTAGGTCCACCTTCCTATTGATTGAATTTTGACTCAAATGGTATTTCAACTGTAATCTAAGTAAGCTTCCTCCACATTCTTTAAAACTAGACATGAATTCTTTAACTGACCACAATTTTTGACAGACTATTTCTTCCAATTAATATAATGTTTTCGATTACTTTACACATAGTGAATATAAGAATTTAGATCACTTTACACTGGATGAAATGCAGTCACCTCAAACTAATGATGCTTTTCTCTTCACCTAGTATCTATGATACATGAATCGTTAGTTCTAATTGCAATGTGCTTCCATCTCAATCTATGAACAAGTGAAATCTTAAGGGTAATTTAGCATAGAAATTAGGGATGAATTTAACATACCAGATAAAAAAATTAAGTGTCAGAAGAGTGTCAGTATTATGATTCACAGAGGAAGAAAAATACCTTTGCATTTCAAAAATGCATCCCAAGGATTACAGGAATATTAGGATATCTCTTGGTAGAGTATAGCAAAAAACCTAAAAGAAAACATGATGAAACACTTTGCCATCTAGGCTAGAAAGTTTGATGTATATGGCCTGTGGAGTGAGGGCAGCTGTAGCATACAATCACTACATGTAGAGCTTGCTTTTTTAGTATCAAATTTGGTGCGAGGTGGCATTATTGATCAGCATTTGAGGCAAGTAGTCCTGCACTAACAGACAGATCTATGACCCCTTTCATTATTATGTTCTAACCAGTATAGACATTCTTATCAAGCGTATTGTGGGCTTGAACAATAAAGTACGCAAGCTAATGATGTCCTTTCAGAGCAAATAAAATTGATGGTTGTATTAATTGAAAACAAAAACTAAAGCAATAGAATATTTTAATTGGTATATAACCTATTTCTGTTCATTATTATAAGCCTCTGATGATATAATAAAAATATATTTGTGATTAGGAAATCTACCAGGAATAGAAAATACACCTTTTGATCAGAATAGTAATCCCTTCAATAAACAAGTAAAACTGAGGTGTCCATAACTAAAACTGTTTTTAAGGAACTACTGAAGCAGATATTTTATGGGGTAAATATTAAAATTTAATGCCAATAATACAACCAAGATAATAATGAAAGTAACATAATAAGGTTAATTCCATAAGTGATACAGTTGAATCTAGAGAAAAAGACCAACTTTTGACACATGCAGTTCTTACTCATGGAAGTAAACTTCTAGAAATGTATTTGAAATTAAGATTAGGGCAAAAAATACATCTATAAATTATTAATATCTACCTTAAAGATAAATATCTAAACTTCAGTGACTCTAACATGAAACACAACATCATAAAGAAAAATGTAATGCTACATAACAATTATTCAAAGATCTGGCTCCCTGTATGCTTTAAAGAATATAAACTTAAAGCACTAAACAACTGCAAATGTAACTATAGCTACAAAAACTTAAGAAAAAAAAATTAGTTGGCAAAATTCACTGCTGAATTGTAAAAAAAACAATATATGAGGGTCCACACGTGTGTGTAAAATATATAGTATGTATGTGTACGTGGTCTGCCCAAAATATATGCGAACTGGTGTTATCTGGCAGCCATGATGGAGACAATACCTGGTTTACACTGCTACTGCTCTCTTGGTGTATTATGCATCAATTCATAGAAAAATGAAATATGGGATTGCTGCGTGGGGGCACTCATATCATTGTACGAGGTATGTCCAATAAATACGCGAACTGGTGCGATCTGGCAGCTATGATATGGACTATAAGCCCTGCTCACTTGCAGCGCTAGTTGCCTGAGACCCAATGAGCCTTCTGTGCTTGGCAGATCATCAAGCTGTGCGTATGGTGCCAATTATGTTAGTTTCTGTTGTCCTTGTTTTTACTGTTTGTCAAAAATGGAAATTGAAATCACAGAGCAACGAATCAACACAAGTTTTCGGTGAAGTGTGGTAAAAGTTATCAAGAGGATTAAGCATTTTAAAGATGGCTGACAAGACCAAGAAGGGGATGATGCAAGGCTGGGACGACCTTCAACCACCTGTGTTGACAACAACATTAATTGCGTGCCGTTCCTTGCCCTTACAGATTTTCAAAAAACTGTCCGAATGATAGCTGATGAACTGAATTTAGGAAAATCAACAGGGCACACTATTTTAACCAAACGTTTGGGTTTAAAAACTGTGTGCAAAAATCGTGCCCAAGCTGCTGATGCCAGATCACTGGTGAAGAATCATGGTTTTCACAAGTACGATATTAAACTAAAATCGCAAAGCAAGGAGTGGAAAGCAAAAGTTGAATCTCAAATCAAAAATCAAGAAAAAGCCAATCAAAAATCAAAGTCATGCTCCTGGTTTTCTTTGATGTGAAAGGTGTGGTTCATCATGAATTTCTTCCTGAAGGACAAACAGTAAATGCTTTACCTTACAGTTCTCAAGAGTTTGAGAATACAAGACTTAATTTTGGCAAATGCTACAGCAGAAAAATGATGATCATTTACTCACAATGGCTGCATCATGATAGTGATTCTTGATAGTATTGCAAGAATTTATTGAAGACAAAATATTTCACTGAAATTCCCTATCCTCTACCAAACCAATGACTTGGCCTGGCCTGGCCATGCAGATAATTTTTTTGTAAGCTTTTGATTAATCCTCTTTATTAATAGAAATAGTGTACTGGGTTATGGTTTAGTTTTTGAAAGACCAAACACCACTATACTCCAAGCCTAACTTTAAACAACATGACACAAAATATCTTCATACTACATATGAAAATAACTCCTCCTGTAGCTCTGCATACTATTCACCTCCTTTAATTTAATCAAAATTGGCCATTACTTTCCTCTCACTACCTCACATTCCCAGTATTCTTACTATAGTCTTCATTGCCCAATTGCCCCTCAGTATCTCCTGCATCCCCTTCCCTTGTCCTCTTTCCTTAATTTCTTTAACCCTTTCACCCCCAACTTTTAATTTAATGGAATCTCCATTTCCTGAGAAGGGCATGTTAGGTGAGAATAATTTTTGTGCAGATAATAACAGAGAATCTTTTGAGATCCTATGGCAGAGATATTGAAAGGGATCACACAAATACAAACCCAAAGCCAGAGGCAACTTATGCTCACATTAAAGACACGCCGATGGGAAATAATTGCATTTTTAGTGATCCGCAAGTAATACATTTTTTTACTGACCCAAGAATTGTTTTTTAAGAACCGAAAGCATTTATGACCTCATTCTGATACAATAAAGCTCAGCAGTTAAGGGCAAATCTGCAAAATACTTTGGAATGCTAGCACCCCTGCTCTGAATTATACATGATTGAAATAAAGTTAGCTGACAAGAAAAGCCATTCATCTATCTGTGGGATTTTTTTACTATGAGAAGAGGGCAATATTTTAAAGTGTTACCCAATAACACTATCACTTTAAAATTTATTATTGTGGGATACAAATATTTTTTCTTGCTTCATATAAGATAAACAGATGGTCTTTGTATCATTAATGTTGATGTGTTCAGCTTTGCTTTTACTGTGGTCACAAAAAGGAACCAATGGTTTTAAAAAGTTTTGAAAAAGAGTAACTTGATAGTTCAATTTCTAACTCCAATTTAGGTTACTCAGCTTGTCTGTTCATGTACTAAAGACACTAACTGACATAAATTCCAAATGGTACAAAAAGAGGTATAAATCTTGAGCCATAGCAACCAGCTATGGCTCAAGTACATCTCACACCATCCCCTTTCCTATCTCATACCTGCTTCATAACTATCATCAATTCACAAGAAATGATCCACCAAGCATATGAATGAGATTTGACCCTAGGTTTGCCATGACTGTACTTAACCCTTTAAGTACCAAAGTGTCTGTGAGCGGTGATACAGGCATTTCCCAAAAAATGTGTGTATCATGTGAAATGTCTGTATCAGTCGGAATTAAACATTGCAATATTTTCATCACTATAGGTGACTCTTTTCTCAATGGCTATAAAGATAAATAAAAATTGAATATCTCTCATTTTTGCACTTTACTCTCTTTATTTGTACCTCATTTTAAGTTTTATTGAATTTCATAAAATTACTATAGGTAATTATGTTTTACAGACATTTTTCATAAGGTCTGGATTTCTCTTTAGAAAAGCCTGGAAATTTTTGTATGGAATTGAGAAATTACGCTTGGCACTTAAAGGAGAATACATAAACAATATGATTCCTCAGAATTTACAGGGAATATTTTTATAATTTTTTATATGCCGAAATTCACCAGGGGATGAAATATTGATGATGAATATAAAATGCATTAAATAAATTAGCAAAACTCTAAATCTTACTGGAGAGAATAAGCAAGTATTAAGAAATAATTTTAGAATAAATAAACTGTGACATTGTACATATATATGCAATATGAAAATAACACCAACCTTATCGTTTAGCCTTTACGTTACAAAGCAGTTATAATGAACTATTTTGCCTTGAACTCTTCCCAAAGTCACCTGAGATTAGTTAACAAAAATTTACTGCGCTAAAACTCAATGACACTGGTAAATGTTGTTAGTGTGTATCAGAGCACAGATCCTAATGGGCTAAAATTAAAGCATGTAAATTAGAAACCTTCCATGAGAATCATTAAAAATATTACAAATCTGAAGAATATATGAGTTGAAACTAGTCAAACTTCGTTCGGATTCACGGAGAAACTAATCATATTTTGCTTTTACTAATAAGTATTGAAATGCATTATCCTTGGATGTATGCAACACACATGGTTTGCCCCCTGGTAAACAGGCAACAAGTCTGGCTTGCAACTCATTAAAATCCTATCAGAGTATGTATATATATATTATATATATAAATATGATAGAAGTATTGCCAGAAGGTTATGAAATATGTAATATCCTCACAGAATTCACGAGTAAACTTTGTTATTTTCAAACAGCATCAAAATTTTGGGATTTTTTGCAACAGCATAATGTTGGTTATTCAGGCTTGGTAAAATTATTAATAAAATATTAATCATAATTTCATAGTTGAAATATGGTAAAGATGTGCATTTATACACGATATAAGTTTTGAAAGTATAAGGATATTAGGACAATTGAGATATTGATAGAATCAAGGTCCTATTTAGGGTTAACAGATCATATCCATGTAATGCTTATTTTTCTGGGCTTCAAATATTAATGCACATGATTTTGATAAAAAAATAATAGAGAAAACACCATAACCGCCACTGGCACCTGATAATAAAAACACCACTAGATATTTGGGAAAGGGGTTTACATTTATTATTAAAGCAAGGAAAAATATGATACACCATGGTCATTAAAATACCCAGCCTTATAACTGTAATTAAAAGCAATAAAGCTTTAACACCTTTAATACCTTTTAACAACAACTGATTCAATCTGATTATTGAGAGGTATCACGTCTTACTGAAAATTTTTATGGCAGTGAAACATTGCAATAATTTCATTAGAATTTTCTGCATTTAAAAAATATGACATAGATGTGATATTATATGATAATGTGATCGGATCTTTCACTCTACAACATTAAATTCTGGGGAGGGAATTCTAAAAATTCTTTCATTTCTTTTAAAAACTTCAAAAAGATTTATGTAATGACTCCAGTTTCTTTTGACACTCAACTGCATTTTGATCGCTTTTGCAAGCACAGAGGTTGGCACTTTCTGGTATTCATGACTTAAAGATGGAAACTGGGACACTGAGTAAATTTCATTAAAATCAACAAAATGTAATTAAGTAAAAAAACCTGAAGCCAACCCACAAGCTACTGCCAATGAAAGCTGCACTTTTTAAAAATAAAATGCAAAATTAATACAATGATAGCAAACACTTATTACTAAGTACATATAGGTTTGATGTATCCCAGCCGAAAATGTGGTCAGATTTATTCGCAAGACAATGTGGGCCATGAAGTAGAATGAAAACATGTCCTGGTAAGTTAACTTGCTGGAGGCTAAACATTAATAAGAAGCCTTCCAAAACTTTGCTGGAGCCATCCAAAGAGAGAGGAATGCTTAACCTTTGGTTCACACGTGATATAAAAAATGACAAATCCCAAATATCTGTTTATTTTCTAAAAAAAAACCTCAAAATGACACCCGAGAGTGAGGATGACAGATCATAAAAGTTCTTTTAGTGCATCGATTAAACTGGTGCTCCACCACTTCAACTTTAAACTGTCTAATAACTTAATTTTAATATAATAGTATGTGTTTAAGTTCTACATTAAAGTAGTTCCAATAATATATTACCAGATTTATAATATTGACTGCAAATAATTTTAAACTCATGGGGAAATATTTAAGCAATTCTCAAGGAACATCTCATTAAAATTGATGATCATTTAGATTTATGTATCAATGATTTATTTTATTTAATGCCTATATTTTACCTGATCTAGAAAAATAACTAATAACTGCATATTCCAAATACTTGTGGTTCAAGTTCAATTCAAGGATAAGGTGTTATATCCAAGTCACATACCTGCTTAAAATTCCCAATGCCTTAATTTCGTCCTCCCAGAATTTGAGCAACACAAACTCTCATGGTTGGGTTAATTCTACCGAGTACAAGCATGTTGACTCACAATTATAATTTTTAGAGTCTCAAGCTTTTTTTTTAGCAATTCATAAAGAAGGATGTGATGATATTTAATTTGTCATTTTTTTAAAGTGCACATTTAAATATGAAAGCAAGGGGATGCCCAGCACACGAAACTTGAGTGATAAATTCCAAAACACACTTTAAAACTATATTTTACATTCATGTCTCCAGGCAAAATCATTCCAAGGAAGTAAGCATTACAGTAGTTTACAGTGAAACCCATTTTTCAATACTGCTCATCATCCCAACTCCAGTTTTCAAGTGGTCATATTTTCCATCGTGGAGTAAAAATTTTCCCTGCTCTTATTCCTAATAGTGGGTCTGTTTGCTACCTTGCCCATTTAAGAACTCAGGTAACAGAAATTAAAGGGGTTTCACTGCAATAATTTTAAGCAGTATTCCAGATAAAAACAGGCAAATATAGAATAAAGAAAAAACTCTACCAATTAAAGCTGTTCTCTTAAAACACTTAAGCTTTTTTATTAGGGGAATCAAGCTGCATGAGGAATAGGAAGGACAAACTAAGCGCATAACTCTAAAATATACCTGCTAGAAAGTACATAGATAATATAAGAAAAAAATATTTATATTAGAGCTAAATTATATTAATATATTCTCTAGTGAGTCTTATTTTGGATCATATTTCTTTTAATTTTTTTACAAAATAACTTATACTCTAGCTTATTAACTACACATTTAAACTTCCAAGCTTACACTCAATTAGTTTCCTATTCCTTCAAAATAATTATAGTATTAAGGCTAGAGAATTGGTGGACTAATGGAATCCCTCATGGGGTCTCAAAAATTTTCAGCAAGTTTATATCAGTTAATGTGTCAAGCATAAAGCTTAAGTTTCATGTATAATGGAAATATTCATGTCATTCAAGAGAATTTATCAGGGAGCACAGTTTATATATTGGTTTCCTGAGTCTGAGAATCCATTCAGGTATGAATGCATGGAGAGCATTACGTAGTTCCGGATTTCTCCCGTTGTTTCCGAAACTTTGTTCTCCAGGAGACACTCAATAAAAATCAAGCTAAGCATAGAAGCACAAAATTCTCCACACATTATAAAATATGAAAACCTTCTTCAGCAAGAGAATTTATTATGAAAGTTTCATTTTCATGCCTTGAGCATGTAGCATGAAAAAAATTCCATAGAAAATTTATCCATAGAAATGGATAACTTAAAAATAAAAACAATTATATCAAGTTCTCAAGAAACGGAAAAAATATCTCTGAACAAATTAAAAATTAGAAAGTAGAGGTACGCAATTTATCTAAATGAATAATCTGGCCTGCAACAACAACTGTGCCACAATATGAAACCAGACTATCAACAGTCCCAGACAATTTCTATAGGTAAAACCGATAAATAATGAAAACTACTAAAAATTGGAACATAGTTAATTTTTTTTTGCTTTTCATTTTCCTAGCGAAAGTTGCACTTAAACCTCTGCCATGATTCATGAATTTCCACTGGTGGTAGGAACTGGAAATTTTAGTGGTCTGCAAGTTCAGGCTATTTGTCATGTTTCATTGAATGTGGTAAAATACCTGATAGAGATCAATTATTGGGAAAAGGAATAGTTGACATGTATTTATAGTCTTTCATTCATGAGAACGGCTATGAGCAGCAATACCATTCAGTTACTCCAAGTGATCTTCCATTACTGACACACAAAAAGACAATAATCCTTTAACATGCTAAAATTTAAGTGACTCACCTTCAGCTCCTCCTCCATTTCGGACAGCTTCCTCTCCAAAGCCCTCCTTTCACGCTTCTCTACTTCAGACATATTTTTACTTACACTTGGGGTCGCCTAGAAAATAAAAAGGCTTGATCATGAGCAAAATCTGGAGTAGCAACTGATTAATGATGCGGCCAAGAAAGCCAAAGGTTAATGAAACAATTATGAACCTATTGCCCTTCTTAATAAGGCTTAAATATAAGTGTAACATTACGAAGAATCTTTAAGATAATAAAAATCATTCATCGGCATTGTATGCTAATATTTCACAAATTATCAAGATGTATTTTTCTCAAATGAAGGGGATAGTTCACTTCATGTTAACTTATATCTCCTTTCTTTACTCTACCTCTACAAACTGTTCTCTGGTTTGAAGCAGCAAAATCAAAACTTTTTAAGTCAAACTAAATTTTTTAACACACATAATAAAATTGATTTTGGCTAAAAATATTAAACTACTGATGAAAGGGCACTAATCAAGAGGGGAGAAGTAAAAACCCCTAACCGAAAGTTAAAGTGACATTTTTACATAATAAAATTAAGATCTTACTCAGGATATTGAAAAAAAATCTGAAATAATGTTTGTAAAAAGCATGAGACTAAAACATATGGAAAGGAGTAAATGATCTAGGTACAGAGGTGACAGAGGACTGGATGAGTGTAAGTAAGGTAGAGAAAGAACAGAAATCCCAAAGAAACAAAAAAGAAACACCTAAAGAATTAAAGAAAAATAATACAAACATTCACGATGCATGGGTTTGGAGAATGTCAAACATCAAGTGGATGGATAACCTGATGAATAAGGAGGTACTGAAGTTGATAAACAAGGAGAGTACTGATCAGCTAAATTTAAAAGAGGAAGAATACCTGGAAGGGCCACACACTCATAAGTCTGTAGCTTACTCTGTGCATTAAGACAATACAAACTTAATGACTGTAGCTATCAGTTTGAAAAACAATACTTACATTGATGTTGTTTTGTGTGCTGGCAACATCTTGCAACTGGTTACGTGTTTCCTTAAGCTCTTCCTCTGCTTTGCGCAGGCGTTCACGCAGCCTTTCATTTTCAGCCTGGGACTCCTCCCAAAGCTATAATTTTAGGTGACAAGAATAAAATATTTTAGATAATTTTAGTTACTAAAAATATAAATGTAGAGTCTGTTAGACCTATGTGGTGCCAAACAGTCAGAAAGAAAGTCACTCTTCATTAGGCCTACTCGACCGCTTCACAAAAATAAGTGATCCAAGAGCATTGCACTTATATTTTTCCATGCTTGTCCTTCCACTCCTAATTTATTGCTCCCCAATCTGGTCAATGTCATCACCAACAAAACTGGCTACACTCAACAGCCCAAAATTTCTTCACTAAATTAGTAAAATACCGAATCCCCAATCTCTGGGATGCATACCAAGATGTAATTTTGTCTTCACTTTTCACCCCTTATCTTTCCAACCAAATGGTAAAATCTGATGTAAAGTCCATTTACAACACCATTAACTCTCTCACTGACTGCTCTGAACTGCTCTCCCTTGTCAACTTCAGAGTATCTCTATGAACTTCTCTCTCTCTCACACACACATATTACTACACAAACCCACTCCCAGTCACTAATCACTCATCACTAATTAAACGCTCTCTTTTCTTCCAACTCTCTTCTTTAGTGGATACCATTGATCCTTTTCTGTTTTCCTCCAACACATTTACTGACTTAGTTCATTCTCATCTCTCAATAATTAGATAATATAATGACCTCCTTTTGTTATTTTTGTTTCTTATTGATAACACTTGTTGATTTTGAACATATGCATCCTTATTTCTATGTTATTACATGCTCCACTTTAAATTGGCAAGTGACTGCTGTATGTGGGTCTATTTTCAAATACATAAATGAAAATAAAATAAGCAATAGATACACCTAAGTGTCACAAATCTAGGGCATAAATTATGCCATTTACAAAGGCACAAAAAATATTGAGTCTTGGCTAGTTTTTTTCAGACTTCAAATGTTATCAGATTAGTCATCATTTAGTTTTCATGAAGTACCACTTTAAATTTGATTCTCTAAAATAAAAAAACATAATACAGTGAAGTATAAAAATTAGTAACACCATAATATTTTCTAAAGCAATATAGAGAAGAATCTAAAAACTAATATCTTAACAATACTAATTTCCTTTATACCAGGTAACAGTGTCAGAAACTGGTAATTTGAATGTAATAAATTTGCTTAAGGGAAAACATTGATCATAGGTCTTTCAAGAGTATAGTTATAACAAAGTAATGAAATGGCAAGGGTGATTTATACATATCTTTTCAAACTGAAGCTAAACTTAACTTTACCTTACATCAGCCTTTGTCTCAATAAACCAAAGAAAAATAATTTAAAATCTAATTTATATAGTATTTTATTAATCAGATACTTTGCACAAGCCTAAAGAAAACATCAGCGATAAAATTTTCACTGTGATGTGAATTTGGTCTCTTCAATTTATTAATAGAAAAAATAGAGTTTAGTCCTTTGTAAAAATCAACAAAATACATGCTAAAATACCAATTTAGTGAATCCATGAAAAACTGAGAAGTCTGAATCCATAACTCAAAATATATATATATTAATAAATCACAAACAATATTAGTATATTGGACATTTTAAAGTTAAGAAGTGAACTGATGAAGTTATTTTGTCTGTCTGCTCAATTAACCAAGTTGCAGCAAAATGCAGTTTAAGTATTTTTAGCATAAGTCTTGAAAATACATAAAATAAATACAAGTGGAATCCATTTACCTATCTTAGAGGCATTAATACCATGGTGAACCAACGATGAACCAAAATCATTAGCTAAAACTAGTCAATTATTAAAAATCAGTTGGGTGTGTAACCAGTAGTTAGCTCCCACTTAAATTTTAGTATCTTTCAGATTTCAAAGTTATGGCTGAATGAATGGACACCATGCGTGATGTCAAGGTATAAAAACAATATAACCTAAAGTTTAATGAAGCCAAAGAGGACATTAAAAGTAGGAAATCAAGCACTAGTGTTAAGAGGGAGGAAATAAGTACTAAGAAGTAAGCAGACCCTACAAAAAAAAACAGAAAAAGTCTAGGTTCACTCACATTTCTCTATGAAATTTCACAATGGGGAACTTTAGATGATAAATGAACAGGAAAAAAATATGATAAATTAATAAGTGTTAAGAAATAACTAACAAATAGGGGAAGAGATGAGGTTGCAGGGAGAAATTTAAAGATGGAAGGACAAGTTAATGGAGGAGGTACTGAAGCACAATAGGATGCTGGAAATAGTGGAAGAGGGGAAAATACTAATTAATAATAGGAAAGGAAGGTAGAGGGATGGAAAGAATAGGCATTTCGGATGGAATCAATGGGTGAAGAAGGTATGCAGTGTTAAAAAATTATTTATGACAATATATAACATAGGGCTATATGCTAGGCATAGTTTAGAGGTACAACAGTCTAGAATTCCATGGTTCCAACAAAAACCTACTGATGAGATCTAAGGATCATAAGGGAGCATGTTTATGATCAATCTCAATGGAAAAACTTGAATTTGTTTAAATTTCAATAACATGTATTTCTTAACAAAACCACAGCAAACACAATGGTTTTTGTACGAACTTCCATTAATTGGATGATGACAAAACTTGACATAAAAGGAAATAAGCCATGTCTATGTCAAAACTAATTAAAGTCACTTTCTTGAAAAACCCACGAACGTGCACAATAATGTAAATTCACTAACTAGTCGACAATAATGCAAATTCACTAACTAGTTCTGTTCCTAATTCCTCTTGAGAAAGGTGGTTGCACCACCGAAAATTCGAGAACCAGTGAGTCCATCTTTTATATGTTTTAGTTTCTGTCAAAACTAATTAATATACTTATGCCAGTCTTAGTGGTAAAGGTTTAATAGTATCATTGTCTGCTATATCAGAAGTTTTGGGTTTGGATTTGAAGTGGGGTTTTCTTCCCAGAAAGCTTGGGTGTTTGTGAATACTATAAAGATTATTTCACGTTTAAAACAAAATAAAAATAACTGAGGCGGTAATGATGTGAATTTAATAAAATAATTATGTATCCATTTTTTACTAATCCCTAAGCTGATAACATGGATACTATTAAACTACTGTAATCATGCTCCAAGGTTGGTTACACATTAGATTAAATAGTTAATCTGTTGCTTCCAAAAAAAATTAATTCGACTTTATGGAGACTTTAAAAACAAAAGTAAAAGTGAAATAATTAAGAAATCAATTTATCTAGGATAAAATGAACACTATGGAACTAACTGTTTCATTGAAGTATTTGATATTCAATGTAGAAACCACCAGTAACTTCCCACAGTTTTACCGAACAGTGGAACAAGACATTCCACTACAATGTAGCATATTGAAGTTCAAATAAAAGATATTCAGCACATAAATTATTACAGTGCTATGAAAATTTTGTGCTACTCTTCACTAGAATGTGGAAAATTACTCATTTTTTGGGGGTGAACACACATTTGAGAGGTGTTTCCAAAAACACATAAGAGATTCCTAAATATCTGAGACAAATACCGGAACCAAGAAAAGCAAAAGACGAAGGTAAGTCCTAGAGGAGATAAAGGGGCTCATTTCAGTGATTAATGATGACTGTTTCATAGATCATATGCAACCAATGGTCAATTCCATTCATTACATATGTACTATGAACAGATTGTGTATTTCTGATTAATTATCTCTTATGGTATCAAGGATGTGAAACATGAATTGGACCTCTCATGGGCAATGCAGACCAGTGGGAAAACAAATTTTGAATGACAGATAGAAAAATATTTCAGCATTCCTCAATTTATTGATTGCTCTTTCTGTACCATCCACACAAATTTTGAATAGAAATAGACTGTAAAGACCACAACTTTAGAAAGATGAATCTACACAAATAATACTAGAATTCCAACTAATTCACAGACCCCCAATTTCAAAACTGACCAAAGATAGGATACATTCAACTTGCAATGAACCTAACAAGGG
Source organism: Hetaerina titia (assembly GCA_037158775.1). NCBI lineage: Eukaryota > Metazoa > Arthropoda > Insecta > Odonata > Calopterygidae > Hetaerina > Hetaerina titia. The sequence goes on from CM073771.1 coordinate 40,449,805, forward strand.
ATATTTCCTGATTTTGACAAACCCCTGTACATTGATTTTTTTGCCTTTTTTATTTTCACAAACAAAGGAATTTCAGCATGATTCCCGCTGCTCAAATGTGATAGAAACCCTAATATTATGTTATGCATATGGAGTGTCTATTATGATATGTTTGATGCATTTGTGATGAACATGGAGTATAATTTGTCTTCACAAGAAAGCTTTATAATAATGCATCATAAACATCTGCAAATTACACATTAGCCGGTTTCCATTGTTTAGATGATTTTAAATCATATGATGCATCAACTGGCTCTGGAGTTATTAGATTTTTTTAGCAGTTCAAAACTCACATACAGATATGTAGTTATGTATGGTAGTACTCTTCTCTCTTACATCCCATTCTTAGTTTCTACACACTGCACACCAAAATCTTTTTCAATTTGTTTTCTAAAACCAAACTAGCTATCACTAATTTTTACTGTAGACAAACCACACTTTTTATTGTATGGTAATCTACTTCTACCCAATATTGACCAGAACAAAACAAAAAAATTTTTAAAGAGTCAAAAGGCAATTTAAAATAACAAAGAACATTACCTTTTTGTAATTGAGGGCAACCTCTCCATTTTCAGAATGAGAAGGTGTCTCAGGTCGACTGCTGTTAGCATAATCTCCTACTCCCCGTTCACCACTTAAGGATGACGTTGACCCTAGACGAGAAGAACGGCCAGATCTCTCTGCACCACTCTAGATAAAGAAACAGAAACAATTATTGAAACCCACTAATTTCTTCAAGAGAGCACATTTATATTTGTTCCCTCACTTCACTAAAAATGGTGAAGTGCAAGGAAAACTGATGGAAAAATTTGTGTGTATTGATTCATGAGTTTCCTTTGAAAATGACTTATTTGAACCTCAGAAAATCCCCATAATTGTGAGTAAAATAATAGGATTGCTGTATTATATATCACATATCAACTGGTACAAGTTGATGACATAGTCAAGTGGCTGTCAAAGCAGGTGTACCATGAAGGTTATTATATCCAGACAGTCGTAAGAGGAAAGACACCACATGAATCAAACAAATTTTTCCACAGTCTATTTGAACAGTCAAAGTATTTAAGCTAATTAAGCTGAAATCAGGTGCAATACTGCTTGATCATAGCTTAATTAATAGACACATAGCATGAGTCTAATTTGAACAATATGGCTAATGTCCATGAGATAAAGAAGTTCACGTGAAACCGTGTGAAGCTTCCTTGATGTATGTATAAAATCTTGAAGTGTTCAACATTTTTCATTTAAAAATTACTATCTTTCCATGGAATCATGACATAAATTTTCAAAGCTTTATTCTACATGTTTTATTTGCTAAAGTAATTTGTTTTACCCTTCTGAAAATTTTTCATATGACTGACTGACATGCTCAAATAAACCCTTCAGTAAATTATATTGCCTGTAGAAGTTTTTATTCTAAAAACATTTATCCCAATTATTAATTGAGGACAATTTCTCGAGCCCAGTTTAGGTCAAATGATACTGAATTTGATTTCAATTGTATACACATATTCAGAAACATTCCTAAATTAAATGGCCTGAGTTATCTTTTATTTTCATTTGGATATTGCTATGAAATGGTTTATATTCAGATCACTCTAATGTAACATAGCGTGGACATACTTTTGGTACATTAAAACCTAACAAAACAGACTCCCAAACTTCATTAAATTATAGGCATGTTCATTAATGGAGATGTCCTTATAATTCGCCATGGGAACTTTTCAATCAACCTGAAATAATTTTCAACTTCACCTCCTGCATCTTTGGCTAACAATGAATGACCATTCAAAAGACTAATTTTAAATGCAAATGCATATTTTTTTAAAATAAGAACTCAAAACTATTCAAAATTAAATTAGGGAGCACTGAATTTTTGATTCGATATATAATGGTCTAAAAATTAGCCAAATCATTTTCATTAATATATCAAATAACTACAAAGTGTAATAAAGGTTCAAGTAAAAGTTACCTACATTACATATTATTTTGACCAAAATGTCTAAAATACTGAGTTGATGTTTCGTTTCTAATTTACCATTGAGAAAAAAGACAAATGAGTTTTCCCATTCCATAATTATTTCCTGGAAACACTCATCTTTAAGCGAACTATAGCTAAATCATTTGCAATCAATAACACCTGAGCACACACAACTAAATTACTAAACGGCGGGAAAACCGGCCGAATTATCGCTCAATAACTTTCTCAATGAAGAAGAATTTAGCCTGAATGCCTTCTGCCCGTGGATCAACTCAATAAAACACCCCTGTGGAACGGGCCTTACAGCGTATCCTTCACTTCGGATGGAGGAGAGTGAAGAGAGCGAGGGAGACCTAGATGACAGCGTGGTTGACGGTGGCGAGGGCAATTTGGACGCAGCAGCGGAGAGCGGCCGGAAGGCGGAGGAAGGGGAAGGCCCCGCGGCTGCGTCCTTCTTCGAGGAGGAGGAAGAGGACGATGAGCCCACTCGTCCGGGACTGTAGAAGCCGGACGTGGAGGACGAGGAATACGGGCTGTTGTAGGTGGCCGCGGAGGAAGACGACGAGGAAGCCTGGGGGCTCGGACTCAGCGATTGGCCGTACGAGGACGGCTTCGATGAGGAAGACGACGAGTCGGAGAAGGACCCGCTGCTGGGGCGCTGCGAGGTCAGGGGGGTCGCAGGCAGGACGGCCCTATGGCTCGCCAGGGAGTGAGAGGGTGAGGTGTAGGGGGTCGTGGCTGACCTGGAAGACGTGCCGGCGGGCGTCAGAGGCTTGGAGGAGTAGGGATAGACTCCTGATGAAGAGGAATGGGAGGACCCCGGGGAGGCGTAAGCCTTCGCCTGTGAGGACGAGTAAGGCGAACTGGAGATGTTGGCCGAGTATGGATTATTGGTCGACGTGGAGGAGGAATAAGAACTGCCCACCGAGGACGGCTTGTAGGAGTTGGAAGACGAGATGGCGGAGGAGTATGGGTTTGTCGAGGATGAGGAAGAAGAATAAGGGTTGGTGGAGGAAGAAGAGGGGTACTGCTTAGAAGGGGACTGTGCGGAGGATGAGTATGGACTGGAAGCCGAAAACGCGTTTGACGTAGGGGAGGAGTAAGGGTTGCCCGACGATATCGCGGCGGAGTAAGGGTTGTTTGCCGCCGTGGACGCCGAGTAAGGATTACTCGACGACACGGAAGACGAATAAGGGTTACTGGAGGACGTGGAGGAAGAAGAAGAGTAAGGGTTCACAGACGCTGTATTTGAGTACAGGGATCCTGAGTTTCCGATGGGCGAGAAACCTTTGGAGGGATGGGAGGAGATTTGGTTGGCCCCATGGTGGAGGCCAAAGGAGGAGCCGGGGGAAGAATATGGAGAAGAGAAGGAAGAGGAGGAACTGGAGGGCGAGGTGGGCAAGGAGGCGTAGGGGGCGTGGGCGGACAAGGAAGAATGCGAGTTGGAGGAATATGGAGACGTGGAAGACGAAGATGATGAGGGCGAAAAGGCGGGAGTCGCCGGGGAAGACGCCGCCGGTATGAGTGACGGCACGTGGATGGAGTAAGGTTGGATGGTATAGGGGGAAGAGTAGGGCGAGGAAGGCAAGGAATGGCTGCTGGCGTTGGAGCTAGACCCCGGGAGGGACAATCCTCCGTACCCGGAGGACGTGCCGCCGTAAGTCGACGGCGAGGGAGAGCTGCCTCCCACGCCGCCGAACTGCGAGGACGCGGAGCCGGTCGGGGACGAGAGGAGCGACCGAGGTCTGGGGGTCGGGCCGCCGACGCGGGGCCGCCTCTTGAGGGAAGACGACGGCGAAGAGGATGCGGAGGAGGGCCCCGAGGAGGACCCCAAGTGGTGGTGGTGGAAGGACATGGTGGGCGGCACAGAATGGGCGAAGAAGAAACTGAAAGGGTCCGCTCAAACAACAAGGGAAAATTGGCAGAATGAGTCGGAAGATTCACGGTGAGAGGGCGGGTGGGAGAGTTCGGAGTACATCGCCACCCAGGGGGATGACGGGGGGGTTAGGTGAGGGAGACAAACGCCAATTTTCCCAAGTAAAGATTTCGATCCCAGCCGTGGGTCCACTCAGTTCACTCCTTCGTCCCCGGCCGCACTGAACACACACAAAACACGCACACGAGGTCTCCTCGGGGGGCACGGGAGGAACTTGCCGGGAGGGGGGGCGCAGCGGGACCTCCCGGGCACGACTGCGGGGGCGGCAGAGGGGGAGGATGCTGGCAGCGGAGAGACTCGTGGGCGTCAGGAGGGAGCGCAAGGGGTGCGGGAGCGAAGACTGAACAACCGGCACGCTCGCGCGGAGACTGCGGCGAGGCGGGCGCGCGGGCCCGAGGCACATTGGCGCAGAGGGGGCGAGGGAATGGAGGGGGGATGCCCATCCCTTCTCCCCCTTCCGTCGACTCCTCTCGCCGCATGAAAACCCTTTATCCTCACTCAACCGCCCCCTCCCCCATCCCGCGACACCCATCCATGTACCAAACTCAACGCGGTGACGCACGCACGCGACGTGGGGACGAACTCAGACACGGTCACGCACGCAAAACGGACGGAGGGGAGGGAGAGCGCTCGGGGAGGCGAAGGAGGAGAGGGAGACGAGGGCGGTCGGGGAAAGGTACAGTAGGGCGGAAGGTGGATTGAAAAGCGGGATGTTTCGATGCAGTTACGAAACGTCGTTTGGGTTTCCTTTTTTTTCTTTGAAGTACGGCAAAAGGGGCGGGGAGAATTGGGAAAGAAAAAAAGAAACCGCGGGGGCGTTGTCGGTTTATTGCAGGAAGCGGAGAATCGAGGAGCGACGGGTTGGTTTTATTGTCGTAACGTTTGCTCCTCCCCCCTCAAAGGCGTGGCTTGTTTTGGTGCCCTTCTTATCTTGCTCGGGAGATACGCACCGACTTCTCGCACACTGCGAGATAAAGGCTGCAACTTTGGCTTCTGCACACAAAGGTGTTTACTCCAAACTGAGCAGGAGCAAGACCGTGCCTGAACGAGCAAGTAATGCATTTTATTTCTTGGAAATCATATCTGCGAAATTTTATCGCGAAATATCGCATAATTATCACATCACTTAACAAACGACACACGAGCATAATTCATTATTTAAAGTACCATAAGAATCTAGCTGACGTCCGTGTGCCTAGATGGAATTGAGATTTTTATCCCACAAACAATCATGCTTTGCCATTAGGAAAATATTAGATTACGTAATATCATTAGGCGGAAGTCATGAACAATTCCGTACCATTTGTTGCTAAGCACAAACAGGGAAGAATGCGAATGTGGGCTAAGTGCCCTCTAATCGACATGAGCAACTAGAAACCGTTTTACGCAATGTATGTAGTGGGTATGAGGCAAGGACATTGTGGACAGCGTTGCCTTTAGGCACTTGACAGGCTAGATTTAGCGTATTTAGGGTTCGCCAAGCATATTACTTGTCTCCATCACAAATACCCCTTTGATTTTTTTTTGCACAACTGCTACCGCCAAATTCGACGCTCTAACTTTTCCCCGGGCATTATTTACCTTAGAATAAAAGTACCTTTTCCTGTGGATTACGTAACAATTTTTAGGTGAAATCAACGACATTCAGCCTTCTGTTCCTTAATGAAGCGAAAAATTGATTTAAGCTCAACCTTCGCTTAAGCCCATGCTGAATCGCTCAAATTCAGCATGGATTGTACGCTATTAGATTCCCTTAATCCTATTCTCTTTAAGAGTTCCGCACTTCGATGTTATGATGTCATAAGCCGCCTATGCTAAATTAAAATATTCTGAACTAATGCCAACCTCTCTAGAAAAATTTTTACTTAAAAATCTTCACTAGTTTATAAAATAACGTCATGGAGGTATTTACGGATAATTTACAGCTTGGTGCGTTAATTGGAGCTATTACTCAAGTTTATCCTTTCTGGGTTCTTTCGAAGGTCGGTCTAAGGGATTTTAGAAACTTCAAACGGAAACAGTCGTAATGCGAAGCAGTAGGATATGCATTAAGTGGCTGCATTAGATCTTTCAGGGGTTCCAGGGATGAATTCCGGTTAATGATTGCTTTCGAAATCAGATTACACCATCCATTAAAGCACGGTTTCCCTTGCATAGTTCGCCATCACACCCAAGCAATGAACAGACAGCAACGAGTTGATGAATGCAAGCGGTACCAGTGTATGAGTGAGTACTCACTCACACACTGGCAAACACATACATGCAAGTACAAATAGAAAACTTAATTCCTTGAACAACACTTCGTGAGATTACTTAGACGGGTCGTCGATGGCCAGTGATATGAAGTGGGGAGAGAAGAGGAGTAAGATAAGGGAAAGGTAGACTTTACATAGGGGAACAATACATGAAAAAAAATTTCTCATCTCTTTCGCAAAAGACACTAGGTTGGTGACCTAACGTCCTTCCCAAAAGTCCTCGTGATCCGTCACAGGGTGTGATACACATCCGAGTTATGAACGCCTTCCCTCTGGAACCAGCAATCCTGGAATTCACAGTGCGTAGGAAGCTGCATAGAAATTGCTTTGAAATTTTTTGCTCATCTCTTTGAGTAGAATTTACAATAATGATTGGTTCAATGCTCGATGAATGAAAAGGCGATAAGTGTAGATTGTGGGCAAATGAAGTGTTAGTAGGATGACTAAAATAAGCTGTAAGGGGGGAATCCAAAGGAGATAAAAAAAGTGGATGGAGGAGATATTCTGAGGTAACGGGATGTTATGGGTTTCAGTCACACACCCCCGACACGATTAGTGTTCTGGATACGTGTACGTAAGTATTGCGAATTGTACGCTGCACGACGCATTAAAGGAAGACTAGCAAAACTGCAACGACAACAGAAATTGGTTAAGGTTCGAGCCCATTGTTACTCGAAATACCTTTTTCATGTCTCGAAAACCTCCGCGGAATGATTGAGGGCATTCGTTCAACTATACAAGTATGTAACTATTTGAGAAAGACTTCCTTAATTTATCTGACACGTATCTTCACACAATTCCTTCTTTCGTCCACCATGTGAGAGTGGAGAAACCGTGTTGTGAATCACGTGGGGATAACATTTTTGGAGCTCGACAACACTGCCCGCGATGCGTGTTTCTACCGAAGTCAGTTTTACATGGAAGAGAAAGAACATTCACAGTAATCGATGTTTGACACTACCGATTTACGCATTTACACCAAGAATTCTGCCTCAACGTAGATCGGAAAAAATGTGGGAACAAAGATGAAAACACCACCAGTACGAAAAAAATAACACTGTGCGATACAAAACGTCTCGAGTTATGGACGGCCCAAGGAATTTCCGTCGGTCTTACACAGCAGCTGCCATTGACACTGAGACGCAAGCGGCAGCTTCCACATTTAGAAACGGGGAAGAAACGAACGGAATTTAGACACAAGAGGCAAAGGGAGTTTGGGGAGAGGACTGTGCCCGAGGGCTCTCTGGGCCATCGCTAACCCGCTTCTCACAACTTATGGAAGTGTAATTTTAATTAACACCCGAACGAGTCCCGGAAGGGCGGAGCTTCACCAGCGGAATGACGTCAAACTTGATTCTTCGAAAGGAAATCCGTGATTTGAGCCATCGGGTGAACCTGAAGACTTGACAGCTATTAAGTATGGGACTTTAGGAGATTTGAGGACTATAACTAAAATCAAAAGAATGGCACGACTACCCACCCTAATATGTATAAGAGTTGGAAAGAAATGTGAAATGACAAGGCGTAAAAATACACCACAGTACAGTTTCGCACACTGGAAAATATAAAAAAACATGACTACCTCCGTCTAATTTTAATGTCGAGTAGTGTGGCCTGAGATAGCGTTCCTCTAATGACTAGGGTACAAGTACTCACTTGTATTCTTAGTAAAGGTACAGTTAAACTGGAGACACACCAATCGCTCTTTGCGAGAATCAGATTTATTCTAGAAACCATCCGTGTACTTCGGGAAGGAATTAATCCGAAGGCACAATTTCGCGAGACAGACAATATATGCGGTGAGCTACTTAGCTCCCAGGTTAGCCTTCGAGTTGCCGAGTGTGACGATAGCAGGGAAAGCTGTTAAACCTTGTTAAAAGATACCGAAGCACGAAATGACCCCTTTTCTTCCCAAGCACCTCGTTAATTCCCTAATGGAGAAAATAATCGAGTGGTTCCATTTGATGATAGGAGGAGGTCTTAAATGAAGGGCCCTTGAAACCTTCCGTGCTGAAGAGATATTGACTAATACCATGACGTCTTCCGCCCTGGCGATAACGAAAGGAAGTACAAGAAGGGACGATAAGGAAGCCTCTTTTTCCTGAAGAGTCGTTGACAGCGAAGGCCGTCGGTACATCAGAGGCGAGGACTCGAGGGCTAGTACCGAGTCAATGGTATGAAATTGGTCCACTAAAAATCAATATGATGAGGAAGATCAATGGGAAAATGAGAGTACCCAGACGTATGTCTTCGGAAATATAGGGGAAGGAAGTTTATAATGTCAACTCTTTTCTGCAACTAACTCGCAGCTCAATGACTCTGAAGTATAATCTACTGAGAGGATGCCACGAACGTTGTTGCTTCAAGTCCCAACCAATCTGCTAATATTTTAAGTTAATTTGTAAACATGGAGAAATACAGTATGACAGGACGTCCGCCAACGGGTTCTTTGGAAGCCCCCAGACGGATGAGGCCCTGTCGCATTCGGTATTCAACGTCGCATTTAGAAAAATTAACAAGAACTCATCTAAGCTCTAGGCGGAGTTAGTATCTGCACCCCACATTGCCAACGTTTCTTAAGATACATATAGTTTTAAACATGAAAATAAATCACTTATATTGTATCATCACAACTAAGTCAACAACGAGAGTCAAAATCTGTAAAATACGAGACATGTTGCATACAAAGACCTCGTACGAGATCCTAGTCTCGTATGAGATCAAGACAACGTATGTCGAAATTAATAACTGAGCTGATTCATAAAGGTGCTAATCTTCCATTTACATTTTGTGAGCATGAATTTCTAAGATTCAAACGTAAGGACTTTCGATGTTATAAGAATGAGTTTGTTTTCTTGTAAACAAGTTCGCTAAAAACGCTCGGATAATATTTAAGCAAAATGTTCCCAAGGCGACAGAGAATTACTTTCCACGGAGCCAAAATGATCCAACGGTTGCCATGGAGCCAACCCTGGCAAATGGGGAGAGAGGATTGGAGGGATGCCTTCTTCACTTTGAGACACGCTCACTACATTCTCCGGCTAAGTGCAGCCCAGCGAGCAGGGATTGAGTGGGACTACAATACGAGGTCCACATGCCCCGAAACGCTTCGAAATAAAACCCTTGAGGGATAAAAAAGGTCTTGAATGGGATCAAAGCCGGATCAATATCATCGGCCATCGCCAGTCTCGAATCGGAATCACCAGCGTTTTCATGCCAATTTTTTATACACGAGGGAGGCTTTTGTGCTCAGGTAAGGGATTTTTTTCGCCAAGGAGTTTTGGATTAGATACGACATTTTTTTAAAGGCCAGTAGTTGCATAATTAATTCGCCGTTTCACGAGACGAAATATATTGCACCTCACGGATGTGATTTTGACGAGCCATCTCGGAGAGACTAACTTCCTGAGAATCTTTTACCGAATCCCTGATTGTAGGAAAGAAGAATTATAAGGGGAATAAGCCACACCCGTGTATCCGAAGCCTCCTTACACTTCGCTAGACACCGGCCACCGGCGGAACGGACCCTGGCTCGGATTCGCGACCAGAAAACGACATGCGGGCGGGCATACTATATAGGTGTCGCTTCAAATTCCTTCCTTGCGTATAGGAAGCATTCGCGCGAGGGAACTGCGGGAACTAGGCGGGGAGGGGGCGGGGAGAGTTTACGCCGCGCCAAGAAATGTTGGCGGAGAGGACGAAAACAAAAGGCGGGCGAGAGGAGAACAAAGGAAGGCGGTGGCGGCGCGCCCCGCGCAATTCGCCAATTCTGTCCGGACGAAGGGGTCTTCCGGGGCAAAGAGAAAGGATGAAAGAAAGAGAGGATGGTGGGAAGAGGTCGGCACGGGGGCAAGATGGTGGTCTGGGATTTGATTGCGGCGACGGAAGTGTACGTCGAGGACGGCGAATCGAATCGCGTCGCATCGATCAGGGTCGCCCCGAACCACCCGCCTGGGGCGGATGGCGAGGTCGGATCCGCTCTGCTCTCCGCTCGCCACGCTCCTCGAAAACGATTCGTGTGCCGGGTGAGATATCAGGTGCGATTAATTTGACGTAGATAAGAATCCCCACCCTCTTTCATGGTGAACTTTTCTCTGAATCTTACTTCAACTGCTTGAGCGGTTTAAGAAACTCTGGACGATAGAGTTCATCCTTACATCCAAGGGGCTTTCCTTAAATTTCGCAAGGCTGTTTGTGACTTTTTTTTATCCCATTTCCCCTTGGATCTGTGAGATATTAAACCTTCTCCTTATATGCAATTACAGGCGCCTTCATTTTTATCATGCAGACATGACTTCTTTTTTCTATAAAAAGCACAATTAGATTTAGACGAAAGTGTTGTTGACTGCTATTACTGATCATGGAAAGGTGTAATTGAGCTTATGACATTTTTGGAATAAATTCATGAAATAATGTTTCCTTAAGATGTAAAGAGTTAAATAAAAGGTTCGCCCTTTACGGCTTGAAGAAAAATTATTTCATCTGGTCATGAAATTGCTGATGAGTTCTGTAACTGAAAAACACACAACCTCGAAAGAAAACTTTTAGTGGAAGTAGAATACATACATTGCAATAAATATTTTGAAACTTTGATTGGGTTGATAAATGCTTAACATAATTCCGAAGTTAGCTTCACTGGTGAGTATTTGCACAATTTATTCTTTGGTGATAAATGCTAGGTAATTAAAATTCTTTCTCCATGAACAATGGCAGAACTAATGTAAAAACAACCCTCACGCAAAGCTTCCTCTGACACCCCCCCCAGTAATGGAACGTAATGAGATGGTACACACCCTCTCCCTCAAAAGCCTTAGGTAATTTAAGGAGAGCATCCAAGACAAAGCCAACGATTGTAAACAGTAGGTCAGGTATCAAAAGATTTACAAAGCCTGATTCAACGTTCGGGTCTATACACCTGTGCGTTTGCAGTTATGGTGAACCTACTTGCATTACGACCATGATAAAGAAATGCTTTTAAAAACCAGTGGAAATATGTGTATGAAATACGTGTATGTATAGGAGTTCAAATAATGCAAAGGTGGGACTGAAATGCGTCATTACTTAAATTTGGGTTAAATAAAGCCGTAATGTTAAAAAAGACACGGTACAAACAATCCAGAGTACTAAGCACATATGAATCTACATATTCGCATTCCGATGGGAAATACGCTCCATTCTAATGTTTGTGAGCAATTCTAAAGGAACAATGCACTCCAATGAACTAAATAAACGAAATATTCAATGCCGTATTATGTTAACCAAGCAGTCGAAACAAACTCTTCCATAGTCTACAGCCGCCAGTTCCCAGGGATTTCAGCTGCCTGTCAACAGTCCCTGAAATGCTCTTCTGTGTTAATTCGACGCTAGGTGGTGGACCTTTGCTTACTGCAAACAAAGGTTTTACTCCCTCCATGTATAGTTCGTAGAATGTTCTTTCCAGTAATGTATCCAATAGCACTATTACTCCTTTGTCGTTGAATCACTACTCCAGGTAGTTTCAGCATTATTCGGATATCATTACGGAAGGTGCACATACTAACGCACTCACTACAATGGTTGTTCATGCATAAGATGACAGTTTCCGTGAGCTACAAGGTTGCTGAAGGTTAAACTTTAACCCGTAATTACAAAAAAATTGAGTCTTGAATAAGTCCGCTTGGCCGATGGAGACTTTTAATACTGATGTCACCAAAGTGTGGACTCGAAATCCTCGTCTCCGATTAAAGACGACGAGTTCATACAAGACGAAGAAGTGATATGATAATGCGAGAAGAGAGGAAGTTGAGGGACGAAATTTGAAGAAGGTAAGAAGATGAAGAGATGGGTGACATATCAAGGATAATAGTAAGTTCTGAAGGCTGTGATCCAGAGAAGGATGCTAGGTGGGTGGGGCTGAGGAAGGAAGAGGATGAGCAGACTGCCTATGATGACTAGTCGTTAGCGGGGATTGGTCTATTAGTGGGTGGGGGGTGGGGAGACGCGGTAATGGAAAAAAGTGAGGAGGGAAACATCCCGGCCGTCACGTGAAAAAGGAGGTTCCGTGAAAGAGAATTGGAAAGAGACCCTAATTTTAATTCTCAACTGTTTGGTCATAACTCAACGGGCACCTGTTTCTTGAGTGAAATAGAGATACGGGAAGGTACATAACATCAAGCTCCGATGAACAAAAAATACCTCATTTTTTTGTTTCCTCATTAATGTCCTATTTTATTATTGCTACTACCAGGAGATAACCTGACGCGCATGTAACCCGCACAGCAAAAGCCACTTCCGATGAACAACTCCATAAGCGAACCATTCCCCACTACCATCACTGCATCCCGAAGAAAAGGTACATTCCGCTACGAGCAAGTTGGTTACTATAGGAAACCATGCCGCGACGACTAACCAAGAAAAATTTGTCTTTTTTGTAGCTTCGTTCCGAAAACTAAATTTCAGTGGTGTGACCCGCTAAGCTTGGAGAAAATTATAATTAATTCATTTTTCAGTCCATACGAAATTTCAATTTAACGCTTTTAGCTCATAAATTATTCATTTTATGATTCCAAAATCAGGTCTGATAACAATAAACTAATGAAGTAGTGTGATGAAGTAACCTATTCAAGAGGATGGATTAAAAACCCGAAAAAAAACGAAACTTAGTATTTTCGGACATTTCGATCTTGGAAAACCGCCCATCTACAAAAATAATTGAGCTTCTTAGAAAATAAAATCTACAGCAACTTACTGCCCTCTAGTTTACAGTTTGTTAATGGTTTCCGTCTCACGGAAATACTACGAAAATCTAATCTTAACCCAATTAAATTGAAGCAGGTTCGTTATTTAATATGGTAGTAAGGGTTAAAAAACATTTATACGGCTATAGTTCACTTTTCGACTGCTGTGATCCTACTGAACGACCACGGCATCAGAGAAGGAAGATTAGAAAACTGTTTTATTGAATAAGAATAGCGAAGTCTATGGAGTGAAACTAAGAATATCAGTCTGATGCACTATATTTTCTTTCAGTAAGAAAGATCGTACCGAAAGAAAAGGGGAGAGCTTCGGAGTTAGGCCAAGGTTGGATTGACAGAGAAGGAAGCGACGCAAGTGGCTCGAACAGTGAAAGAATAAATAAATTAGCTGATGTGTAACAGGACACCTTGTAGGACTACTAAACACCGCCCCTCGAAATGATAACTTATGGTAATGAGTCTAAGCGGAAGGCCAAACAGAATCAGCAGGACTACTGCAGAGAATTACGAAGGTCACCGACTGACGTTTTAGTCATAATTTTTAACTAAACAGAACTAGATCAACGACAACCGGTATTATGACATCGATTTCTTCATACTTGAGAAAGACCAGGTCCATTCCCGATGCCTCAAAGAAGGCCTCTCAGATGCCGGATACAAGAACGGATGCAAATTGAAAAATCGAAAAATTCGCTTTCCTGAAGACTCGTGAGTAGCAAACCGGGCGCTTTCTTGGGCGGATATATCGACAAGGAAGATGCCAAGAGACGCAAAGAAGAACGACAAGACTAGGAAAAATATCCGCTTGCACATGGGCGCTCGATTCCTCTTCGCCAACGATGAGGGATTAGGGGAACGGAAGAAGGAACCCGAGCTTCCCGAGCTGGGGTCGGAATTGGGGTCGCCAGGGCGCGCTTGGCAAACTGAAAACCCAAGGGATGGGGGATCTATATTCACAAAGTGTATGGGGAATACGACAGCCAAATCACGGCAAACGAACTACGTACTACTCTCCCCCGTTATTTTGTTACCATTGCTCTTGTTGATGTTTGGATATAAGTCTCTTAGAGCTATGTTTTATTATATGTGCCAGTATAAATCGGAAATATTGCTCTATGACGAAAATTTTTCCTGAATTAATGAAATAATATTTTTCGAATGAAAAATTACAAAAGACTTCCTTTGGTTCTGAATTCAGGAATTTCCCTGGATTTCAGAATCATCGCAATAGTCAGATTATTTTTTCAGCAGAAAATATCAGCGAGAGTTATTAAAAAATGTGGCGGTTAATTGACTGGCACTCTAACCTGCAGATGGTTGGCTGGTAGTGCAAGTCAACCACTAAAATTGTCTTGTAATAACGGGCGAATCAACTTAAAATTTACTTTGAAATACTAATGCTATTCGAGAATTTTGAATTCTGAGCATTTTTATCACTCACGTCTCAAAAACTTCCAAGTATTTCAACGAACTTCCCGCGTCGGTAGGTTTTACTGGAATGAGACCATTTTTTCACATTTCCCTGGCTTTGGCAAAACTGGGGAAATAGCACAAGCACACGCATTCGGACGGACGACACACATTACCATTCCATCTCCATGTTTTCGAAATAATTGACGAAAGACCCCTTCAAGCATTTTTACACTGGATGGAAGAAGTTTCCACTCCGAATTCCTCCAGAGAACTACGACTCAAAGGGACCGTCGAATCGTCTTGCGGGGAGGGAGAAAGCCGTTGGGCCGGGAGAGACCGAGAAGAATGAGGGACGAAGAGCAGGCCTCCTCTCCCCCAGGGAACACCAGACATGGGGAAGCGTAGGGGACTGAAGGGAGCGAGCGGGAGGGTGGGGGCGAGTGGTGCGTTTTCTCGACACCCCAGGGGTCGAGCCCCCACCCCCTGCATCCCTTCTCCCCGTGGCGGGTGTATAATTAAACGCGCACCAAATGCCTTTCGAGACATACAGTGCAGATGGGGAGAGACTGAAGGAGGGATGGGGTCGGAGCGGTGAGAGCACTCACCGAGGGGAGCGGAATACTGATTGTGTGTGTAGACTTTTGAGCAAGCTTCCTTACAAAGGAATAACTCTCACGCCGGCATGAGTGGGGTGATATTCGACTCGCATCATTTAGATCGAGGGTGCGAGGACAGCCGACGCTTTTGCCAAGCTGCCCGCGTAAGTCTTCGATCAAAAAAATTAACTACATTTAACGTTTTACTTCCACCACACATGTCTTCTCCGGTTGCAGGCAACGATATCCTAACCATGACCTTTGGAGTAGGCGACATGCCCAACTGGTTCCATAAACCGCCTAAATAGATTTCTTATTCAATGCTAATCAACAAAAATGCGTCAAATAATTTCTAGCAACTCTCGTCCACCCGTATACTTCTCGGTATTATCAATGAGCAAAAATTTCAGGCCAGAACAGTGGACCAACGCCTATATTACTACTGATAAACAATAATGAACAGAACGAAATTTAATACCTCACTCCTATAATAAATACAATTACTTCTCGGTTATCCTACTATTTAACATTGGTTTTGGATGACACAAGGTTAACACCCCTGGTTTCCTTAGTCATGCCTAACCAGACATAATCGGATGCACCAGACTACAATAAATACTTTTTTAATTCTGCATACATTCTATCTCCCTTCATTCCGTTCAATATACCTATCGCTTTCCTCCTCCTAAATCGCCTGAGTAATTCTTCATTAGCACGTACAATAACTGCCCAATTACGAAAGGCATTTACTTTCACAAAGGAAATTTAGATATAAATTGAAAAAAATATCAAGAAAAAAGATACTGATTTTATGCATTGCTTCAGCGTCGATAAAATTATCATAATACACAATATTGTGCGCCCAGCTGGTGGTCCTGAATCGTTCATCTGAAATGAACAAGATCAAGGCCACTCAATCACGAATCGGCCATTGAGGGAAATTCTCGGCAAGTGCACTCTCTTTCTGATCCAACGGGGGGACCTTAACGCTCAAACCAGTCTGACAACTGTAGTCTATGACATACCAACATCTGATGATCAAACTTAAAGCTGTTTAACGACAAACCATGTGAATAAAAAAAAGAATTTTGCACTCATTGACTCCCAAGAGCGGCAGCTCCGTTATTTCCATACGGAAACACGAAAAAAAAGTATACAAAAATAAAGTTCTACTGACCTATGAATCAGTGGCAATACACAATAATACCGAAAACTGTAAGTTTTAAAATTAATATAGAACTTTTTTCTTATGAACTGCCTCCACAGTTTACCTTACACTCAAAAAGAGTATTTCATTAAAATATTATTTAAAGGCCACTCTAAATGCAAAATTTAACCCAAGCAAAGAGGAGTTTTTCTTAATGCATGATTTATTTATTCATTGAGCTTTTTTTTAAATTTAAGGTATCCCTTAAAAAAAGATAACAGACATGAAGATTCCTCAAAAGATTTTCGCGTGCCATGGTGGGATTGAGATCGAGGTTTCCGTTTATGCATATGAAATACTAAGATGATATTTTTCCCGGCGGATTGGTCATGGTAGTAGCGTTATTCTCATTTTCCTTGGAAGGTCGAATCTCAAACAAGTACTTCTGAAGAGGAACCTGGCGTTTCAACAGTCTGACGATAAGAAACAGGAGATGCCGACTCACACAAGAGATTCATATTGTCCAACCCGCAACCGAGCTATTGAATCTGTGGAAAACTAGCCACGGCATAAACTGCTTGAGCACAACACTAAACTGCGACATTCTACAGGAATCCACAAAGACGTACCGCCCCCAAACGCCAAACTCTGTCGAAAACGGAGAGTCGTACAAATTAGCCGTCCCATCTAAAGCCAGAAGAGTAATACGTTGTGCCGAATTTGAGCAATAATAAATACACTCCTTGCGAAAATCAGTCGCTTGAATTTCAAGTGAAGACGGTGGGATGGATGCATCTTCGCTTTAAATTTGGGCCGCGAAAAAAAAAATATATGCGGCGTAGGCGGCCCCGTGGACCAGAGAGGCGTGGAGGGAAGGAGATGAGACAAGTGCAGCGCCGACCGACCCCTTCTCCGTAGGAAGTCTGAGAGGGGAGCATAGCGATGGGATACGGGCAGATTGGGGGTGGGGGGGGTAGGAGGAGTAGTGGGATGAATGCCGCAGTGCATCATGGGACTTCTTAAAGAGGGGAGGACCGTACGATCCGCCGGCGCGACGGTCGGAGCCGCGGCATCAACTTTTGGGTCGTCTATTGCACGCGGGCAGCATAACGTTGCCCGCAGAGGGCTGACCTCCCTCGCAATTCTGGGCGAGACTGAATTTTACACGTTTCCCACACGCTTTTTTCTCGATTCTGCGCCGTCGCGTGGTGGCGTTACATTTTTTTTGTGAACTACCCCTTCGGTTTTACACAATCTGGCGCGTTTTAATTGATTCGGTGAGCTGGACGAAGCTTATCAGCCCAAAACAATTAGAAAGCTTCAGCTTTTATGATCAAAATCAACGAAAATGTGGTCGGTGGATAATTACAATGAACAACTGTCGCTTCCCTGCCTGACGATCAGACAATGTAAATGCAATGCATCTCGAGCACCAATTTTATGCCTTTGTGTGAAACCGATTTTGCGGCGTTCTCACTAGACACGAAAGTATTTAAGATATTCGTTCAGGAAAACAGCCAGGGAATATTTACGGAGGGAGATTACTAATATTGATGGGAGCACGTAACGCGCGACTCTAAAATGTGGCCAAATTCTTCTTTCACGTAGCTAGAAAAAATTTGGTTCAAAGGCGATCGAATGCTTTTTTATACGACATTGGTATTTTTCTGTAGAGTGGCTAAAATGATTAGCAACTCCCAAACAATATAGTGAAACCAATCAGTGATATCAACATGAGATAAGTGATCGGTACCAAGAGAAAGAGCTGGTGAGGGTGCGACGGAGTTTTTTAAAAATACTTCAGTGAACGAGAAGGCTTCTAATTTCGAAAAAAATATGGCTTTCAATTTTATAAATTTGCTGCCACCAAAGATCAAGATTATGGCTGACCGTGAGAACGAGAGCGAAACCTTTGGTCCAATTATTACACATCATCATCGGTGCTGATTCCTTCACATTTGGAAGGTATACGTACGCATATACTACAAAATGAAGCTTCTCCGCGACTGAAAAACACGTGGAAATCAGAATTTAGAATGTCTATATCAATAACTTTTACGGGCACGCAACATTAGTTTTTTTACACATGCATTCGATTTTAAGGGTTTTAGAATGAAGACATTTTTTTACTCCCATGGAATTTTGAGACGCGAAATGCATCTCGGTACACACAAACCCGCACCACTGCGTGGGACAGAAATTCAATGCGCGGAGTGCGATCGGTCGCGCAGGCGAGGAGGGGTCCTTTTTGGGTGCTCCGGTGGAGAATCTTCGAAAATTTTCAACGAACCTCATCCGCGGGGATGCGTACAGACCAGTTGCCAAAATGCTGCGAATAACCTTAAAAAGCTGACATACTCAAATGCGCCACAAGAATTTTCAATGGGATTGAATGCATTACATAATTCGGATCAAGCGTTCCCTCGACAAAAGGAGCAAGCCAATGCGAGGACGAACAAGGGGGCCACGGGAATTTAAGGAATTACAGGTTTTCCAAACTAAAAACATGAAAATTTTCAATGTTGCTTTTTCCTCAATTTATAATAAGGATAAGTTCATGGAACCATTTTAAAAAGTTTACGATTGAAACAGTCGAGCTCTTAATGAGAACAATTTCTTCATAAAATGAACTGGAAAACCCCATTTTTAACTGTGAAGAGATTTGACATATTATGAGAAATACTTGTAAGATGAAAAAGCATAAGACAGATGAACTGAAGGCAAGTGAGAGGCTTTGAACATAACCGTCAGGTTATGCAAACACCTGGAATGTGGCATACGGAAGGTCGATCCACACTAGCACTACAATAACAGCTAATATGCTGGAAAATAAATAAAACGCATTCGCGGTGTCCGCACAAAAGTTGCATGACATTTTTTTTTAACCTTTAAAGGAAATTTACAGATTTTCCAGGGGGGTAGAAACACTGGAGAAACAAACCACGTGATTGACCAAATTTCGTTGCACACGAGTATTAACCGGCCCGCCGACCATAATGGTATCAATATCCTTTACGATACGCTCAATGGGTGCACTTTCGTTTCTTTGAACGGCGTGACCGCTTTAACCCATCGGACCTTTACCTTCGTCCCGAGTAGCATCCCACTGTGACCTTGACCTTTGAGGGTGAAGGGGTAACAGCCGACGGGCAAATGACGTTCAAATGAAGTGATATGCTCTTCTTCCCTCACACATGACTCGTCTAAACTCAAGACGTTTGTGAAATTCACGCACGATCACAATAAAGGCCGTTTTAACAATATTTCAAGCCAATGAATTCGAAAATTAATCATTGCAGCTCAAATGATACACGTCTTGTAGCGGTGTCAGAGGCTCTAGTCGCCAAGAACCCCTCACCCTCATTGGCAAAAATTTCAGATCGATTCACACCAATCTTCACCGCCCCTCCCTTTATGGCGAGAAACTTGACACATTTCGCCGCCGATGCTGCGCCCGCACTATCCGTTATTTTCCTTCACTTCGTACTTACCCTCCACACGTTTTTAATTCGCTCGGAATCGCTTACTTTACTACTTCAAATCAAATTTATTGATATCACCACGTGGGCACTTTTTATACGCATCTCTCTTCTAAAAATACACTGGATTGATTAAGATTCCGAAATTTGGCAAAAATTACGAGTTTGGTTAACGCTTTGGCCATATTCCACTTTGATCCCCTTTATTTATTTATTTATTTTAAAACATTATTCACAGAAAGCAGTAGCGTCAGTTTACTGTGAAAAATATAACAAAAACATGAAAGAGGACAAAATACAATAACAGCATAACAATAAAGAACGAGAACCGAACATGAGTATGTCGACAAAACAAGTCTTGTAAGCATAACTGAATACGATCGGCTACGTGCGTACACAAGCATGACCAGCCAGAATTAAAGAAATTAGAATTACATGTGTGGAAGACATTACAGAAACCATCTCATTTTAACGAACGAGAAAACTACCGACGAAATTTTTCAATAAACCTATTCCTAGTTTGCGTAAAACGTCATGGCAAATCGCCAAATGCAATACGCACACACCAACACATTTACATACAATAAACACATTATTGATGGTTTATCTCTTCTGACAAGAGGGTTCATGATGGTCCCAGAATACACAATACCCCAGTTTATACGGAACTGGAGAAAATTAGCGCCAATCAACCATATTACTAATAATATTTCTCCTGTAATATCAGTAACTTTAGATTTAATCCTACTCCTAACACTGCCATGGAACTATGACGGTGATTACACCTCAATGAAAATCTCGATAAATCTGTAATTACTAAAGGTACAAAGGAATTTTTATAGAAAAATATTAAATGCTCATGGTATTCCCACTGATTGATCATTGTTGTTGGAATGTAGCTGGCTTTACTCAAATGCGCTGAATACTAAACATCAACGAAATCTAAACTTATCCATCAAGATTCATATACAACTTTGTAAGGTTACAAGCAATATCTTGAAGAAATTACTCGTTGTCAATGCGTTATACAATTAAAGTGAAAACAGAAACGAATCATGTAGAAAAAATACTTCTTGTGTGTGTTTTCATGCGAAATGTTTGGAAGTACCACTCTCTATTGAAATTTTAATAAATCCTTAAACCTAAATCATTGTACAAGTTCGAATCCCGAACTTCTTACGAATTCTGTCACCACAACACTTTGTAAAATTTATTCCAAAACACCTCGATCGAAACTCTCCCCATAAACCTTTGAAACTAAGTTCGCCGAACATTTCTCTCAAACCCTTAAAGTTATTTTTCAATAAATTTCGTATTAAAACTACACGTCATATGTATTTACTTTCATGCATACATGGCTTGTAAAAAATAAATTATAAAAGAGTATTTATTATGAACATCTTGTTCCTTAAGCATGAACTACGGGTAGTCAGTCATATAAGCAATATTTGCAGTTGGTGTAATTTACATTGTACCCCAAGCAAAAAATTCGTGTTTGGAAGATAGAACAAATATTTTCATGTTCATGCATGTATTCCTATTGGGTCGCCCGAAGAACAATAAATCTTTCTATTAAAATAACATTGCTTTGAATTTCTTGGCAACGTTTCTTTTGTGGAATACTTCGCTAAGAGAGGACATGGAGAACTCGCCAAGATGACACGAACTCCAAACCCACCGCGTTGAGCATACCATGGGCGTATCATGCAGGATATAGCTCAGGCACCCGGCGCTCCGCCACGAGATTTCCGATGAGGCGGCAGGTAGAGGCCGGCGAGGCGACGACCGATAATTACGCTTGAGATAAGACCTTGCTGACAATGCAGAGGCAAAGGGGAGGAGAGGGGTGGGGGTTATCAAGAAAAAATCGGACACACGAGGGGGATGAGGTGGCTAGGTGCCGAAGGACAGGCCCATTATTTCAAAGAGGGGAGAGAATGACCGACCGGCCGGGAGTCAGAACGTCGCCTTTTGGATGATATTCGGCGGACTGAGGTGTGGCGGTTGTCGATTAGGACGTATCACTCGCTCAGACCCAACCCCTAACCTCCCTCACCCCTCTCAAACCTCCTATACATTCGGCCGCTCCTTGCCAACCTACTCGCACGCAGACAATACGTAAGAGGGAGGGAGGACCACCACCTCTCCTCGAGAGATGGGGCTAGACGAGACGTCCACTCGAACAAATGGTTGCAATTTTACGGCAGCCTTGAGTTGGCCTCGCGAACGGGAGTGAAAAACGTCAACGAGGGGGTGGATGCGTCCAGCCGTCCCTCCCACCGCGGTCGCCTCCACTGATGTTCGTGGAAACCGTCCAAATTTTATTCCCACGGCTTCCCACAGCGTCGGGTATGGTGATAGTGTCAGAGAAACGATTGCCATTGAATAATTTTTTGAGCGGCCACTTTTATTTCATTAATGCTTCAACCGAAAGAGCAGACCACTGTAAACACGACACCAATCGACAATGTTTGTCGACTCTTAGGACTAAGTATCTTCTTCCCGACATTGGTTTAGATTTTTCAGAGCGAAGTCGGAGGTGCCTTGTGGAGAATCGGATATCTCCTCTCGCAAACAACGAAATCAGTAAGAGCAATGCCATCCATTTATCAATCTTCATTCCCACCAGTTTCTTCCCTCCAACAAGATGACATTTTGATAAAACTCCTCGCGGAAAATCACCAAGCTCGCACAGAAGACAAAATTTTCCATTCATTTTTTTTATTCATATCATCTTGCACGGGGAAGAATAAAAAGGAAATCATTTTCCTAAACGATAGGTACATCCAAAGGTCACTTAAATAGAAGGGATACTAGAGAGCGTCTGAAGAAATTATATTCATGAGTTCCCACGTCTTTTTAATTAAGGTCGGCAGCCAGCCTATATGACGAAAGTTTTCCTTGCAAACTCTTGAATTGTTCATTTTTTCCTCCATTACATGAAGGGACATATTTATTTCTGGACTATAAAAGAGACAAGGACCTTGAGGGTGGTAGGGACCCCGGAGGTTGGCAGGCGAAGCGGGGGAGAAGAGTAGCGATACAAGGGAACGAGACAGGAGATCAGGAATAGACCGGTACGGAGCATAGATCACTGATCGAGAGACGACGACCTTCGCGGACGAAGAATAGTTGGCCGCCTCGGAAGGGCCGTACCCCTCTCTCGGAGCACTCTGGGCGCTGCAATATGGGACTGAATGGACAAGAGAGGAGCATCCGAAGCATCTGCGCCGGTTAGTGATGCGAGGCATGTCTCCCCAATTTCCGTGTCTCCAAAGCACAGGTTAATTAAATCATTCCTCGGGACATCAGACAAAATAATTTTGTGTGCAATTTTAGTGCTACAAGAAGGCTCTTTATGAGTAAATTAAACGGATTTCACATTAACGATACCCTTATGACGAATGGCCCGGGAGGTCTCTTCCAACGGAAAACTCATCCCGAAGGAACATTGGTGAACACAAATCCAACGAATGGACTGATTCATTCCTCACACAAGTGTTTTCATTCCGCGTGTAAGTGGTGACCAAAATGATAGAGTCTATCGGAAATTACACAATAGGAAATTACTTAATTCATTAGATCCTGCGTGCATGTTAGTCGGGAAGATCATCCGCAGCTTAAAACGTTGAAGATGAGTTACAAAATTCAATGGACAACACTTTATCATTCGTAAAATATTTGCTCAAGTGAGTTTAAAAAGATTACAATTATCTTCAATCACCGTGGCGAAAGAATAACTATCGATCGCACTCTTTTTTCTACTCCTAATCTCTCCTGAAATTACTGTCATTAATCGGAGCTAAATTATCGCGGGCGTGGAGCACGTGTGAAAATAATTAGAGTGCTGACGGGACAACTGAAGGCACCGCGGCTTTACCAATTTGAGTGATTCGTCGTCATGGTGCCCCCGTCTATCGACACCCCATTCCGTCCCGCTCCGTGCTCCTCCGCAACCCCCTTTGGTGTGCTCGAATGTGGGAGGGAGGTCGTATAAATACTATATGCACGGGGGAGAGAAAGGAAGATGGGGAGGGCAGAGTGCTGCCAAAGGGACAAGAATGGACCGCACCCTCGTTTGAACAAGGGCGCTGAACACACACTTGGATACCCTTGCCTAACGCGGCTTTAAGCTTCCTTCGTCGAGTGGCAAATTGCAAATAATGATTTTGTGAACTTTTGAAGAACGAAGCCCTGTTTGCAGCATAAGGGGCACAAAACTGGTTAAGATTTGTTTAGGGCACCACAGGGATTCAGGTTTTGTCATTTGGTTAAACATACATTTACAACATCCCCTAAATTCGAAAGAGGGGGTGCGGCAGGGAAGGTGAGGGCACCATCAATTAGCTAAATTTAAAATGGAGGGAATCTTGCTTGATTAAGTGATGTTAGGGGAGGAGATATAATTATAAATTGCATGCATTAACCTACTGCTAGAATCATGTGGACTACCAAGTTACTAGGCCGGTTTCTTTACTTTTTTAACGATTGTGAATAGGCTAATCTCACTTCTCTCACAAAGCTTGACATTAAAGCTAGCCAGTTCAAGTGAACATTAGCCTCTTTCAAATGATTTATTTATTTCGCTTTAGTCCGAAAACCGCACTTTTTGGCCTTTACATCGGACTATTAACTGTGATAGCAATGGACACGATTAAAAACACCCAACCAAATTTAACCATCATCTGAGGCAAAGGATCACTCAAGTAAGGGTGCACTGCACTTAAATCCGTCCTCTATCTACACCATAATCCACACAAAGAAGATAAACATTCATTGCACACTAAGCAGTTGTCCCAACAGGGAGTAGAAGTTATTCAGAAAGGAGTAAATCTTCAACCTAAATAAACTACCCAAAATGACCTGAAAAAATATTTCCAGTTTATCAGGATATTAACAGTTAACAAACCCATCCCACGTCGCCTGGGAGTAATTGTAGAATACGTTATCCAGATTATCTACAAAATATTTCCAAGACAAAGTACGTATATCATAATATTCTACGGTTTAAAACCCCCTCTATGCACTCCGGGATTTGGTTTTCCGTTATTACCATAGCTTAGGAATCATAAATGGTGATTTTGCAAGGGGCTACAGTTACTTATGACGTAAATTAGTATTTGATAGCTTTAAATTCAAGAACACACATTATGCACTGCAATAATGGGCTGGATGCAGGTATAACGTGTAGTAAGTAATACGTATGTTTTAGTGCACTGCAGTAAGCTAGGAAAAATAACTTTACCTCGCTTATATAGTAGAGTTGATTTCGGTAGAGAAACAATGCTAAATTAATCCAATCTTGATAATATTACAAAAGAAACCCGAGCCTCTAAATGTTGACTTCTTGGAAATAAAATATAGTTATTTCTAATAATATAACTTTTGTCTGTCGGATTTCTACATTAAACTTTGTACAGCATTTATTCTGAGGAAATATTTGAACTTACGGCCTTGCTGACCTGGAATAGGAAACAGTAAGTCGTGCGACCTTAGCAGCTCTATAGATACGCTCAAGCAGCACGGGCGAGAAGGAAAATACCAATAACAGCCATATAGACCTACTTATGAGATTCTCGGCAATAATGATTTTTATTTCTTCCGCAAAACGAAGACTCTTTTTGTATCACGACGAGAAAACTCGTTTACGGCAACTTAGTGCGTGCAGCAGTTAAAGGAATTAGTTCCACAGCTGAAGCGGATGTGTCCATTTTTTTTGGAGACCTTTGTTTCACAAATGGTTTTCTTTGCGAGTAAATACCGGATGGTGAGCGATAAATATACCTCTCTTTCCCGGTTCTGTAACCGAAGGAGGCACTTAACGATATGGAGACATAACACTGCTATTAAGGAAAAATAACTGTTCTTGGAATATTGAAAAATCTTACGACAAATCGCAAGACAACCGAAACCCCTCGGGTAGTTTCATGGTTATCTCCATAAGCTATGATATTCCTCTCTCCATAACACTAATGGTGATGGCTAAAACTTAAGATTTAGATTTTGCAAAATGCTAAGTTGACGTAATAGTATCTAATTTTTTTCCGGAACTCCATTAATTATTTGCTTATTATTTGAGTTGCTTCTGTCAACATATTAACACGTATTCGAATGGAGATGTTGATGAAGCACCTGTACACAGGAGGATTCTAGTATGGAAAACTACAAGGCTGATTTCGACTTTCTCCTTCGGTTTCTACAAAAAACAATTGATTAAAAATGACATTATAAAATGATGGTCATAGATAGTGGGTGACTTAGTAAGAGTAATAGAGGGCCAAAAATTACTCCCTTCGCCGCTACTACCATGAAACACTACCCACCATAATTGAACGCTTTCAATTATGTGTACGGGTAAGCATTACAGTGATTAAATAAATTATCAAACATCCATTACGCAAACAATTGAGATGGTTTGATCCGCCATAAAATTATAGTACTAGTCGAGATACATGCACTATTCCCCATCGATCAAAACCTTTACGTTGGTGCAGTAGTGGTAGGTGCCCCATTTATGGAGCATCGACTCGGTTAGATCGGTGGGTATAGCGGAGGCAAGTTAACCAAGAGGTCGTGAGTTGGAAGGTAAAAACTCACAAGGTTACACAGGAGCAGGCAATTTACCCGTGCGTACCGTCTACTTGGGTGAAGGTATGACATTTTCTTACGTATTAAGTACCACAAAATAATGGCACCGTAATTTTGTACCACTATTACTCATCTCTGCACACGAAGATAAATGCTAGTCCTTATACAGTATATATATCTAGGCCAGCAGCTCAGGTGCACATGAAGTAAAACTAGTGCCATTCATTTGAAATGGATTTTTCTTTCGAGGCTTGAATTTCGAAGGGTTAAAGAACTTGCTTAAGTTGTGCTGAGAAAAACACCTCAAAACCACTATAGGAGGTCCTAAGTCCGTAAAAATGAACCCCACCATCTACCATTCCCAGTGGAATGATCTCAACTGCCGTTTTCACATTGCGACTCGATAGTTTCTTGACGCACCAGTGTATCCTGTGGGTCAACGGAGAAGAAACCGTGCCCTGCGTCCCCGAGAAGCCTCGAGCAAAGAAGTCGCGTGCCCAAGCGTCCGATCATCGCCCGCAGCAAGGGGCCCGACCTCTTCAAACGGGCGGAGGGGGGGCGGGGAAAAGGGGAGGTAGTGGCGACATCCCCGCCAAGGCACGCGCGGATCGCGGCACGCCTTCCAAGGAACCGAGCGCGACGACTAGAGACGTGCAAACACCGTTGTGAGCGGCTCTTTCCAAGCGGGAACAGAGCACGACCTGTGCGGCCAAGTTGAATTCCATTCCCAATGAAAGGGTCTGCCGTGAATCAAGGGGCGGTTTTCCAGATGCTGAAATTCCTAAGCATTCGCTTCCGCCGCCCCGAATTTATTACACCAATGCGAAATGGTTTTAAGAATTGGGCTTGAAATTCGACTTAATTGGATTAAAATACACTGTCAGGCTAGGGACGAGCTAACACAGAGTTCACAAAGTTCTGGTTTTATAAATTAACCCGACTTTTCTATGCCAACATTGCATTAAATTTAGGTAAAAATATCTACGTTGGATAATTGTACAACAGTTACATATAAGATACAGTACAACTTTGGAATATTAAATATGGCAGTTGTGGCACAAAATTATATAAAATAAATAAACTTCAATTTTAAGAGATAGTGTCACAATTAAATCAGTATCACCATAATATCGACGGGTATTGTATATTTACGAGCGATGGCTCTCAAAACCTCAAATTTTATCAATAGATAAGTTCACTTAATTTCTCCAACTTTCCTGGAATTCCATTATGTTCCTGGCTCGTATCGGCCCTGTCATATGTGTTGCAATGCCACGTAATTGGCGCACAAACAGAAACTGCACCTAAGTAGAAATTTCAGTCATGTCAAAATGCTCTCCAAAAGACATGAGGACAGTATTTTCTACAGGAATGGAGGACTAGATATAAGGTAGGAGGGGAAGATGACACACAAGACCCTTTTCAGTACGGGCAAGACGCTAGACCCTGTATTCCACCAATAATTAATTATTCATCTATAACAATTAATAATTCATCAATAACTCGAAGAATACACCTTACTGCTAACATTGACCTAATAAATAATCATCACTTTCCTTCTCGTTAATGAGGAGGCAAAGGCATCCTGGATTCGGAGTCAATGACCTGCGTTTAAGCAATGTCCCTTTCCTCTAATCTCCCTATGATTTCGGCACTTCTATACTGCGTTGTGGATGTTTACAATGGTGTACATACGCGGCTCCAAAGGCAATGGTTCCATCAGTTCCTAGTTTGTCCGAGATTGAAAATAGAACCTTCCCGCTCTCAAATAAGGCCGAAAGCCCATTAACGCAGAAACCACACACAGATTGTGCAAGTGTGAAAGTCATTAGCGGCACGAAATGGTGCAAACCATGTCGGCTTTAAGTAAAGTACTGATTAAGAATCCGCCGTTTAAACAATTGATTTACAATAAGTATTCAGTAAACATAATTACAATTACAATTTAATAGGCAGACTAAAAAAAACTTTGCTTAAGATCGAAAACATTGCAATAGACATTTAATCGGATAATAGAGGAACAGCAGGTACATTCAGTTACTGCATTTAAATTTACATGCTGACGTTACAGTCCCAGGGGACGATGGAACGATTCGGACGATGGAAGAACTACACACAGTCATCAACCAGAGGGTAGGTTTGATAGGTGAAACCCAACGGCGTGTGAAATTAATAGATCGCGGTAGGGGGGCCAGTTCCTACCCTTGTGTCGCCTATGATTTCTCAGGAAGACCTGGTACTCGAAAAGTCACACAGTTCGGGTATAACATTTTGGGCGTTAGTGCACCTAACATGGAAATCTAACATTACGAATTTGGGATATTCATTTATTAGGTGAAGCTCTTCAAGTAGGTGTGTTTACACGCAAAAAATCACTATCCAAGAGGAAATATTAGGATTATTTCCAGAAATGGATATGCCCTTCGTCTGGCCGAAAATCACGTAGGATCGAGTTATACAAGTTACAAGAGATACATGTATACCTTGGTCTTCATGACTTTTAAACTTTTCCGACATAAACGCATGATCGAAAATTAGGGACTATGTATTCACACTGATTTACCCTAAGTGAATTTACTGATTTGCGAACAATTCGAATTGTTACATTTGTTAACATGAAAATAGCCACAGCTTGTGCGATTCCAGGTTAAGATAAAAAAAAAAGATTCAGGAAGATTCTTATGGCTACCCCACAGAAATCCACAGGTTACAAGATGGTTATGCCATCGCCAGTTACGGAAAATGCAGCAGGAGAGCAATCAAGAGTCAAGAGCTAAATAACAATACGGCCGAGCGAGGGAAACTGCTATCGCCGACCATAAAAGGCTCTCAAGGCAAAATTCAATTCTTTCGTTTCCGAATAGAGAGACGTAATTTTTATTCGACTATTAGAGAGAGAGAGAGAGAGATCAGTCTCAGGATTTTCCTTATCGGGAAGCGGGCGAAATTGTTAGACCAATCGCTTCGTATGGAGCCACGCGAACCCACGCTGTCCTCTTTCGAGTTTTTATTTCCTCTCAAATGAAGGGTCATTTTAATGATCAGCACGTTCGGGGACACCCACACTTCAGGGCAGTGGGAGAGCACGTAAACCTTATAAAAAAAGTCCGGTGCCTCTAGGGTACTGGGCACATACTGTGGGAACCGTGGCTCCAGCGAACACTTTCTTATTGGGTACTCCGATGCGAAAGAGAGTTTAATAGCCAACTCAGACTAAAAAAATCAATTTACTTTCTCACGATTACCCCTCAGATGGTAACCTATTCATGTTTAAAAATGCATTAAGTCACGCAGAATCTCTATTTCTCTCGATCAAAGTCGGTCGTCACAAAGACAAACGGAGCCGCCACGGATAGCACATGGAGGATTCTATCATAACGGCTCAATGTTATTATACGCTACTACATACTAGAAATAGCCCATTTCGATTACACACAATGAGGGATGTAATCAAACACGTAGCGCATGACTAAACAAAAATATTAAATCAGTATTTCCAGAAACAATCAGCTTTTACGTAAGATTAAATAGCCACCGTATTTCTAGAAAACTTTTACAAACCACTATCAAAAATTTTCCAGCGATACATTTAAATTGGAATACCATACATTTTCAAAGGAGCAAGTTTTAGCTATGAATAACGACTGTAATCAACTGGTTCGACTTAATAGCGTTCCATAAAATAAACTTTTATATAAATACGAGATTTAGTGGTTAACGAAAACTAACGTTAAAAATGATCTGCGAGCGTCTTCGAGGCTTTGGAGAGGTTAGAAGAGTCACCAATGGGAACACACAAAAGGCGGTAGAATCAGTCGTTTTTTTGTCATGCACCACCGTAACGGTAAGGCAGGTAGATGGATTGGCTTCGCACGCAAGTATTCTGCCATCCAAATAAAAACTATTGATACGCGTGACAAACCAACAAATGTTTTAAGAGCGCGATCTAGTTCGCCGTGCCCCACTTGCTGCTGCCGGTTGTGATTAGAATTCAGGAACGCGGTCGGAGTCTTCAGAACGGTGCCACGGGATTGCACAAGACGAGACAAAGATTGGAGAAGCATTCACTCTATAAATAATAGTAAGAGAACAAAACCGGTATGACTCGCGGGTCACTCAAAGAGGGAAGAAATGACACTCCATTTCTCCGTTCTGCCATTATTTCAATCGCGAGACTCGGGGAAAACCAACGGGAAGAGTTTTACTCGTTTTGGTTACTTGAACAAACCAACGAAAGCTAACAACTTTCCTCGATCAGACATACGAGTGGCTCTCATCTCGACCTTGATAGCAATTCAACACCTTCCGCTATTTTAACAACAAAAAGAAAGTAAAAAAGTTCGAGTAAATACGAATATTCGGAATAGTATTACTATGGCGTTGGGGATACTATTATTTAAGACAAAAGATTGGATGACTTGAATGTCTCCAACGGTTTACCTATTTAAAATAAGCTCCTTTAATGAAGATCGCTAATTTCGTACAGCAGCCACCCGTTGAGGCGAGAATTAGGGCCACGTTTACTTAATTTGATCGAAATATACAAATTTAATTAATCAGTCACAAGAAAAATTATTTGACAACTTTTACTGCCACTTAAAACGATGAAATTTTCCTTGATCACTTCAATTCTAGATCTGACCTCGATAATTTCGACTAAACGAGATATGTACATGGGCATTTCGACATTTATTGAGTCTAATAAGATTGCTTAATTAATTATATCTTTCCAAAAACATCTGGGATGTGTATTTTTGAGGGTTTTAAAGATTTCTTACAATTAATAGGAGTGATACATTAATCAACTATCCCATAGCCCAACTAATAGGGACGCCAACTGGAGCCACAAATGGAGGTGGAATGATCCAAAATTACTTCAAAAATATTTATATACAAGATATGTTCCAATTGCTTAAACAGCTTTTAGTAAAATGTGACAATATCCTGGCAGGGAACCCAGAAATTATTTCCAAAACTCAAAATGTGTCCATATTTATTTTTCGCAACAGTAGAAAATCGTCCCACGAATTACTTTTCAATGATAAAAAGAGGTCCGTTTCGAAAGAAAAGAGGCCATTTAAAAAAAATAATTTCAACATAAGAATGAAGGTTGAATAGACGATTATCTAACCACTCTCCGAAAGACTTTCCACGGCATCATCCTTGGCACTCGAGCGTCGTTGGCAAGATATCAGCCCGGTTAATCAGTGGTGTTGAGAGTTTTGAAGAATAATCTCTTCCAAATCCGATAAAAGGTTTCCGATTGGAAGCTTTGAGAGATATTCGTACGGCTTGTTATATCATTTCCATCGCGATTTTTTTTTCGCGAATTCCGGTCTCTTCGTCACTGAAATCTCTTTGGGTCATGGCTGCGATGAGATTGATGAATGGAATATCACCCCTAAGCCAAAGAAATACGACACTTTCGCGTACATTATTTGAAAACAAAATATATACACTTATCAACAGCCTGAAAGAATTTCAAAAAGAGTCATAAGAGTCAATTAAACGAAATGGGATTGAAAAACATCATTCAGAAATATTAATGGGACGTCGTTAACACTTATGCATCGTACAAAAAGCCACGAAAAAGACAAATTTGAGTCATAATATATCATTTTTATGAGATGGGGGATGGCCATCTGAAATGCTACGCTCAACACAGAACTGTCAGTTATTAGTGCTAAAAAATTGAGTTATTTGAGAATAGAATGTGAGTGAATGAAGAAACTAAAAAAGTGGACTGAGATCATTAATAAATAAATAAATTACGTATTTGGAATGTCGATACATCGCGTTCGACGTGTTTCGTGAAAGACTGAAATTCGTCCCTAAAATTTCATACATATTCGCTTTAAATGGGCGTATATTCACAGTTTCTAATAAAACATTAATACATACACGTTCCTTAACCTCTTGGCAAGTTTATGCTGACATCGCAGTCACAACACCGAGAGGGTGTGAAGACATAATTTTATTGTAATTTAGTGATTAAATGGAGACACGGAACTCCACCGATGAGTCGGAAGAAGACCAGTATTGAATTTTTCTGACGGAAGTGAGGATACTCTTGAAATTTACTTATTTTTATTTTTACGTCTGCTCCAGTCCATTCGAGAGCGTGGGAGGTTTTAGGACGGGAGGAGTGGGGGGACAGGCGAGATAGAGAGAAAGATGGAACACGCATTGGCACAAAAACTGCCCACCTCGTGTACAACCACGGAACGAACGACCGCTTTGGAACACTCCGTTTAATATCATAAGGATAATGAAGGACTTGCGGACCAAGCGGCTTCAAGAAACAAAAAATGCATTCTGGGACGATGCGCGCGGCCGATTTGGAAAGCAAATCAATAAAACAGAAATATCGATTTTAACCGATGAAACTTGAAAGTCAATTCTGGGTTAAAACTTTCAATTTACCCAAGTGGTCGGACCTCTTGATTAAATTCCACCCTTTCGATAAGGCGATGTCGATCGGACTACAACGGCCAGATCCGCTGAATCTTCCTCGAGGAGCGATAGGCGATTCCAATTCCACGCAAGTACTCTCAGAGAGACATTAGAATCGAAATTTATTTTAACTAACTACGGAACCAGGAGGCGAGACCAGAAAATAAAGTCAGTAAACCGATTAAATCTACTAGAGGTAAACAGAATGTCGAATGAATTCGGGAAAAAACATGAAATTATCTACCTTTGGATCTTAATTAGCTTTCAGAATTCCAAACTTCTCGAGCTGAGGGATCGATCCGAAAAAAGAAAAAAAAATATTACTATAATAACTGAAGGTGCCGCTATATGAGAAATCGAATGCGTTCGCCAGAGCGTATGAACAGCCAAAATGGGTCTGTCCAGAGATGGAAAAATTTAAAGCTAGCTCTTAGAGCGACGTGAGAGGCAGGCAGAGTTATCCCTTCAATGCCAGCGATTCCCTTCACTGCCAACAACAGTCCCTCCATTCCTATCAAAGGCGGGAATTGAGCCCGCCATGAAAGCTAACGTTTTTGCCTTAGAGCATGACTCAAAAGTTAAATTGAAACAATGTTTGATGCCACATGCACTACGAGCAATGGCTAAGTTATTCACGGGAATTGATACACTGCGGAAATTAGAGCCAAATCGTGGAGTCGTTCGATGAACCACAAAGGGACCAAGCGAAACAGTGTGTAGAAACACAAAACTACACAAGAGTTAATTGGAGCCCACAGCATGACATAATGGCATAGAAAAAGAGTGCCGAGATGACACTAATTCCCCGAAATACTTATTGCAAAGGATTTTCAACTCACACTTTCACATCTATTATAATAATATAATAATTCAAAATCAAATAAACCATGTAATTGCAAAACTTTACCCCAGGCAAATAAAGTATTGCCAAATATTCCATCAGCGGAGGTCGAGACAAGTACATAGTCAAAATAAATCTTCATTATTTTTAACAATTTGACAAGAGAGTTTAAAAACAATTCATGTTGATGGGCAAAGTTGGCATTTTGCGTCTTTTCACGATACAGTAAAAAACAAATTTGCTTGAAAAAACTAATAGAAAAACATTCACGAGCCATAACGACTATCTAATATTTTGCTTATATTGTTACTCAAACATTATGCTATACTGAATAACGAGAGGTCTGAACATATTTTCTGACGAATTGGAAGCTGTGAAACAAAGATGACGAAGATTTTTTTGTTTTTTTTTTCAGGAGCGAAAAAGAGACACTAGGAAGTTATTGATGAGAGAAATGCGTGTGATTTGGGTTCGCGTCCAAGAGGGGAATAATAAATGGCAGACGAAGTAGGGAGGACAGAAACTCCAAGTGAAATGGCCTCGGGGTTGGGAGAAACAGCATTAAAGGTTGATGGGTTCGTTGAAAATGCTACGACAGGAGAGGGATAACTTACGGTGCTATTAATTAAAACTTTGGGAAAAGAGAGATATAACCAAGCAAGGGTACAAGGAAGAAATTCTCCCATTTTCACCGCAGACTTGTTTGCTTGGGTTTCATAAATTACTGAGTTTCATCAATACCAAGCAATTAACTTTAATTTTGCAAAAAAAGGAGAAAGTTCCCCTTACATAAGAGAACTTTCTTCCTTGCATCAATACTTCTTGGAAACCACTTGCAAAGAAATGTAGCGGGTCCAATCAAAACATTTCGCATTAACAGATTACATGCTAACATTTTTTAGCTACTTTTGAGGCGCGTAAATTGGAAAGTATATACATATATTATATTTATATAAAATATAAATATAATATACATATAATGATGGGCACATATTATATATATATATATATTTCTATATATATTATATATATACATATATATATTTCTATATTATATATATATATATATATATATATATATATATATGCGGGTCGCGGTGGTCTAGTGGGTAGAGCGTTGGATTACTGGTGCGCGTTGGGTCCCGGGTTCGATTCCCAGGCAAGGCACTTTGGGCACCTGCAGCTCCACCCAAGCTAGTTGATTTTTCGGGTACCAGATCTTCCTGGGAAACCATAACCGGCACAGGGAAAGGAACTGGCCCTCCTACCCTAATGCGTGAATATTCACATGCCGTCGGGCTTGGTACATGGGTGAGCTCTACCATCACCTACTAAACCGACCTTCGGGTTGATTACTGTGTTTATGGTTATATATATATATATATATATATATATATATATATATATATACACACACACACATACATATATATAATATGCACATCCTTCCTTTTACGTGGATGGAAAATCTCGATATGGGCTTTAAATTAAGTACCGAAAGAACTTGTCGGAGTAGAATTAGTGGATAGGGAAATTCCAGCCAAGTGTTGTTTGATGTTTACCGAAAAACTGTGGAGGGATTCATTTTCCGAGAAGCGAAAAATGTTTTCGTGTTTACCCCCGTTTCGTTTAAAACGTATAAATATACATAGAAAAATACAAGGCCAGAACGAACCGGGTCTGAATATCTTGTTAATTAACATTTTGTTTTATCAATTTTCGTGTTATGCTGTTCACACCGTTGTTAGAGCACAAGTGTGGACTTAGCATGCTTTCGAATTTTTTATAAAAGATAAAAGGAATGCGCAGGAACTCATTATATACGGTACTGATATATTTATCATTAACCGGAGTTGCGTCCTACTATTGCCATTACTACCAATAATTGCGGCTTTAAATGCAACTAAACGCTGCATTGACACAAAGAGTGACTGACGTCCGATTCAAATGAGCAAAGTCGACTGACGGCGACTTTAATGGTTTTACTCACTCTGTTTTTTAGTGACTCCAACGAGACAACGTGGCCGAGTAACAAGAGACTCCTGAAATGATGAAACAAACAAATAATTCGAAAAAAAATTTCCATTCTTTATGTCGAATTATGGCCTGTTTTAATCGACGATACTCCGATCCATAAACTGATATCGATAAATAAAATCGGGCAAACGAGATGGCCTCATCAAATATTTTCCTTCGAGGGTAATTTCCGCCATTTCTGGAAAATAAGCAACAACTCGCGGCCAAAGAAACTAACTGGAAACCTAAAAACGATCGGAGAGAAACATTTTATGGCATCTAAAAGATCCGGTCGACGCTTTTCTCGTTAAGTATTTTGAAACATCCGACGTACGAGATCTGACGTTTCCTGGCAACGAGTTTTAAAGAGGCCTCCTGGCTTTACGGAAGGGGATGGAAGGAAGGTTTGAGGCATGATTTCACCCTTCCCTGCCCGACACCCGCTCGATGAAATTCGTTTGAGAAAAACATGCCCGCCGATCAGCTCCCCCGCGAATATAACACAGCAGCACATATCGGAGAAGGGTGAAGAGGAACACGAGATCTGATTCTCTGCTACTCTACTGACTACCTAACACGGTTGGAGAATTTTACGTCCGAGCTCGGGTCTGGTATACTGCAGCATACATTATGAGACTCATTTTAAGACGTACTAGAAACAAGATAAAATTTTTTCCGGTTATTACTTGATTCCTCTTAACATTACGGAAGATGATGTTCAACTCTAACTTTAGATCGGTATGGTTTTCAATATCTAATACGTATAATTAACGGCGAGGAAGCAAAATACATTACTATTTCATTAATGAGCAATCTACAATTTTTACGACAGATACATTGCATGTTTTTTTTACGGTTGCGCATTGCCTGTTTCGTTAAACTGATCGAAGGGTATGTGGCCGCTTGAGACTTCATCTTTAGTCTCACAATTCACCAAAATCAAAAATATGTCAACCCAATTGAGACCGTATTCTCCTCTTTAAAGAATGTCGTGAAAAGTTACCGGTCCGCAGTACACCCTTCCATACTGATTGGTTAATACCCCGTGTCCGAAATACCCAAGGATTCTGCGACTCCTTGCTGTGTAAACAGGCAAAACGTTTTAGAGTTGGCTCGTGGCCCTCCTGACTAAGAGGCATAACTATGTGCGCCCTCCCGCTTTGAGTCAATGACTAACGCACGGCACGGCGGACTCGACCGGCTGCTCACGGAGATTGGCATCCCCTGATGGGAGATGCCCTCATCTCCCCATCCCCCACGCCAGGGGGGATGTGGACAGGGACGGTCTGGGTCCCTCAGCAAACAAGCCCTTGGTCCGCTCGTCGCGCCACATCAAAGGTAATACATTTGCAAATTATTAATAACCCCCACTGAGGTGTGGACGAGAAAAACAAAAACGAACGATACCAGGGTCGTCAGTCGGGGAAAGTGTCGGTTAACGAGGAGATGCCAACATTAGCGCATCTTCGCAATCACCTTCCACTTTTCCCATGTTGTGGGGGAGTATTTTCGAGCTCTTTTTTTCACACGTGGCGAGGGTGACTTTTTAATCGCTTTTCAGCCAACTTACAGGACATACGAACATTGCGTTCGAGAAGAGATCGCGATGCTTTTTGAATGACTGCTGAATGATAAATGAATTATAATCGGGAACCGCCGTAAGAAAAATTCCATTAACTTCGATGAAAAATACAAGGTTTGTATTAAAAGTAATGGTAACAATTTTCTCCTGATGTGTGCGTTAAGTGCTGAATTTAGACCGTCGGTTAATGTGCGCGTAATCGTATCATACTGGCATTGATGAGATGACAGTGCACACACTCATCCCGAAGATCTTGACGGATGACCATAAGCAGAGCCCGAGTGTCAGCTAGCGGAGAGCTTCTGCAACGACATCGCGACGATTCCCCAATCCTCTTATAGCGATTTGACATCAGTGGACTATTTACTATTCCCACAAGTAAAATTCTCCCTAAAAGACACCACTATGGTACCCTAAGTGCCGTCAAAGAAGCTTGCACGCATACCCTAGGACCTTCGGGAATCCACCTACCAGGGAACCTTCGAGACGTGAAAAAGCCGACGGTAACAGTGTGTCGTCGGATGCACATTGAAGAATTTGGAAGTATTGTAGCAATATCTGAAATAAATCTCCTTTCCCGAAACTTTCCCCGATATCTTTTATACAAGCCATATAATAATAATCAACAATCTGTGAATCCCAAGACTGGTCGGCTGCAGTGCACCATTCTTCCCGATTCAACGCAAATAGTCTCAGATCCTGCCACCCCTTCTCCGCATTTGGTCCACGTATATATTGCCTATTTGCCATTAAATTCAATATTCTTCTCCATACTGCCCCTTTCCCCGTTTCACTGGCCAGTTCATCTTCAGCATCCCCCTTCCTTAAAACGGAATCTTTAATGAAATAAAACGTGGCTCAACCGTACAAAAAAGTCCTCTTAGATCTTTAGGGCCTTGCCCAAATAAAATCATACGCAAAACTCGAGAATCGGTAAAATTTGATGGAACGGGAGAAGTCGAGTTAATAATTAAGAACATATGAAACGACTGATAAGAGGAAACCGTGAGCATATGACAGAGGATATTGCAAGTATTCTGAGAGAGAAGACGTCAACGATACTATAATAATAACATTGTCAATCCCAATATAATATACGACAAATTTAATTAATTGGTTAATACACAAAATGATTTTTACCACACATTTTTTATCATATCTACCGTTATAATCTATATTTTCGCTTCAAAATATTTATAAATTAATTATTTGTCCGCACATTTCCGAATTTTCAACTTTAAGGTCAACTACCGTTTAAAAAACATTAACTTTAAGAAGGAG
Organism: Hetaerina titia; assembly: GCA_037158775.1. NCBI lineage: Eukaryota > Metazoa > Arthropoda > Insecta > Odonata > Calopterygidae > Hetaerina > Hetaerina titia. Next base: position 40,488,146 of record CM073771.1, read on the forward strand.
TTAAAAGGTTAAAAGATACTAAACAATCATTCGTTTCACGACAAATAGCTGCAAATCTACTCATCAAGCCCAGCCTTTTCGACTTATTATTATTCTGTTCGATCACCACTGCTTCATTGAGCTAATACTGTACGCCACAAACTGCTACCGTTACTTAAGACATGCAAACGGTCAATGTTCACGGGGAATTTCGCGATGAGGATGTTTTGAACCGAGAAAATCTCAAGACTCAAGATAGGGGCGGGCGAGGGGTGATTGCACGCCAGTGTTCACGGTGGCTTTTGGGACCGCTTTCCCGAAATTAAGTTATAAACCCCAAACATTATTATTTCTGAGACCGCGGTGAGTGAGAGGTGGCTGGGCGGCAGAGGGGGACGTGGGAGGAAGGGAAGACGGAATGGGACGAGTTGGAAAGGGTGGAAGGGGGACGGGCGCTTTCTCGGCCCTCATCCCCTCACTGAAGGACCGTGTGCGGCGGGGAGGAAAGTTGAGTCTAATAATAGTTATAGAAAAAGAGAGAGATGGAGAGGCCGAGGGAAGGGGGACTTTACTCCCACGGGCAACTATCAACCGAGTCCACCACTCCTTCCTATCCACCGTCTCCCTCCCGCTGGGGGTTGCGCACACCTCTTACAATCCCCCTTAGGCAATCCTCCTCAAAGGCTCCCTTTAAGGGAAGGCCGCGCGAGCACTCCTGGGATGGATCCATTTGTCGGGGCAAGGCGTGGGGAATGGGATCGGTCTGCTTGCTAGCAATTTCCCACGGAGGAGGGCCCATGTTCAAATCAGGGCGGAGTCATTTTACTGTGACCAACATTCCGTAGAATGCTTTACCATTAATGTGCGGGAAGAAATTGAAATGTATGCAGTTCGCCAACGTCCTTTTGGTCTTGCGAAAGATTTTTTGGAAGTATTTTTGCACAGATTTTTCACACCCCTAATTCATTGGTCAAAATCTAATGAACGGTGTGGTGAGTCAAATTCAACTCTTCCCCGATCATTCTGACGGTCAACCGACGATCTGAACGCACAAGATCCCGGATTCTGTCGACATTTCCATCGGTTCTTGAAGATTAAGGCCTTCCGCTTCGTGGTTCATCTTCAATGGACTCTCTTTCTTCTGAAAATGCCTTGAACCACAGAAAAACCTGGGTTCTTGACAAAACACTATCTCCATAGGCCTGCTGAAGTTTAGCAAGAGTTTCCGTTGAATTGTGACCAAGTCTGAAGCAAAACCTGATAGCACACCGTTGCTCGAAATTGATGTCACTCATTTTTAGGACACAATAGAAAAAACTGTTTAACAAAAAAAATCGCTACGGACAACCAAATGACTCGAGCGAGTTAAAACTCGTACGAATCGAGCAGATCACAAGTGCAAAAATATTTCCCTAACCTGGACTTGAACCACGGACCTTTCGACTTGGTGGCCGATGCTCTTCCGTGACAAAGATCCGTGGTCTCCCGAATTGTGTCACTGTTACCTGACCAAACCTTTTATTGGGGTATTGTATACTTTCTTTGATGTCTTTTAGCTAGACGCGATACCCTCGAAATAAGATTAATCTGGCCATTAGTCTCTTGTCTAGTCGGAGACTCCCAAAATTTGAAATAACTGAGAGATGATTTGTGTTGTTACAATTCATTCTTTCTCGGACTGCAATCCCATACGAAATCGACCAAGTGCAAATAATTATCATGCATGTGTTGAATAAGTGAAAAAAGGCGAATTTAATGCAAAGCGAGTCGTATGAAAACCAAAATCGATGCTCTCCTATATGGAATTAGGGAATTAACGAAATAAATTGTTATTGCTACATTGTTTACGAGGAATGATTAAATGGAACGCATATACGCCAAATTATTCAATTTGGAAAGGAAGAGAGACAATCCGAGAGGGGAAAATTGTAGTGTTTGAAAGGAGACTGAAAAACGTCAGTATCCATTCGCACAGCAACAAGCTTTTAACCATTTAAATATATTGTCTTGAGGAACTTTAAGTGTTGTGCTATTCCTAGGTGTCCGTGAATTCCAAAAGGAAGCCAGTCGCAGACGTCAGCTTCCGTTTCCCAATCAATTCTCCTAAAAATTCAGTTTGTGATCGACTGAAGAATATAAAAATAATTAAAACTAACTATGCCCTTACGATCAACTGTCGAATAAGCGAATGATCGAAATTTACATATCAATTTGCTACGGACAGAATCATCATACAATGGAGTTCACTGTATGAACCGACACGAAGAGTGGCGAAGAGCGGGATCTCTTCTGTCGGAGAGGTCGCTAAATATTACTGAGAACCGGAAAAAGTTGATAAAAATAAATTCTTTGAAAATTCAAACGCTTAGCTGTCTCATCAGATCGAACTATAGAATTCTTGCCAAATTTTTGGGGCAATTTCCTTCTTAATGTAGGCATGCCAATGAACACCGGTCCCCATAACTGATTCTTGGCTACGCCCTTAACCGTAAAGTAAAGAAATTTGTCAGAAACTTCAGAGGATCAGTAAATTTCATTCGTCGTTGTTGATATTTCTGTCGCGAAGGTCACAGGCATCACTGATATGATGCCAAACTCCAATAAGCAAGCTTTCCTTAGAGACAAATCCTTGACATCCTTCACCGCATTATCTGAGGCTGTCTTTTCTTTCAAAAGTTACGCATTGAAAATAAACTTACTTTTCACCACGCTAAATCACAAAGGGCGATTAATTAATAGGTTGAGAGAAATCTTTGACAGTGTCTTCAGTTTATTTTTCACGCCGGAGACTATGGAATTTATTTGTTTTTCGTTACGAGTCACTTAATAGGCACCTTCCCCAGATACGTTGACGAGAGGGTGACTGACTCTGTAATATTTTTCTTTACGCGGAAACAATTGAAAATCGTATGAAAATAAAACTCATTTTGGTTGAACACTTCTAACTGTAGGAAGAGATAGTGAACATAAGCAATTATTATTACATCGAACTATTCCGTCTGCGTAAGGAAGGGAAATAAAAGAGGAAGACGAATGAATATAGACTTGTAAAATTAGCCGGATTCATACTGATCATGAGAAAAAAACAACATGATTAGATTAGACTACATGATTACAGGCTAAATTAAAATTGGAAATTTTCCACAAAATAATATTATTTGTTCTTTATGATTTATTTTGTGGAAATTTGCCAATTTTAATTAATCATGATATTCCACCATATCACGCCTGAAACGTCTCTTTTTATGATTACAGGCATTTAACTTAGGCTATCCCAATATGGATAAGGCAGACACAAGTTGAAATTCTTACGACTGTCATACAATTTATGACTGCGAACGCCTTTCTCCAAACAGGTGCATTTGAAAAGAGGTGACTTATTTAAAATTTTTTTGAAATACCTGCACACATTATTAATAAGGAATGAAAGGAGAGTGCCTTTTTAACAGAGCAAACATTCCAGAACGAAATCGAATAGAAAATCATTCTAACAAGTTTTAAGTTAGTAATATTTGAGTACATTCCTAATAATGGAAGATTTATTAAGCCTGTCTATTTAAAAAAAATGAAAAAAAATCACCCATAAGATATTTAGACCGGGGATAGATTTCCCTGACTCGAAATAGACACGATTGCGGCCTTCATTTCACTTTTATCGCTCGGCTATTCATTTTATTTTGAGAGCCAGTGTTCTGCATCGAAACGAACAAGCATAGTATATTGGAGAAACTTCAAAGGAAGCGCTGTCTGATACACTAATATTTAATATCCTGTTTTTACTCTACGCAAGACGAAACGGAATCTATTATTTTCTGAATAGGAAGAGGTGGAAAGTGTGGATGGGGACGGAAGGGGAAACCCTTATCCTCCTACATAAAAACTAAATACGTCTAATTGGGTGCCCGGAGAGTCGTAGTGATAGTATGTGGGCGTCGAGCACATCAAAAGCCGAGCAAATTTCTAACCGTATCCCTAAAAAAAAAAAAAATGCCATTTATATGTAATGCTAGCACCGCTCGCAGATCTACAAGGACTACATTCCGATCCCAGTAGGCCAGTACATGAAGAGAGTGAGTTGAGCTTCATTTGAGCAAGGGGCTAATCAAGAAAAAATGTTTAAGCATGAATCCCGTGGAACAATACCACTTACAACTTCAGAGTCCTAGTAAAAGAGCGGGACAAGTTTTTCCCCGAAAATATGACCTTTTCCATTGACACTGTCAAAAACTTCCCTCTGATCGGATGGTCTAAGTACTTTTTTAACTTTCACATACGTAATCTGTGGTTTACGAAACCTATAAATTATAAAATGTCGGGAAATTATGAATAAAAGAGGAAGCTAATTTAGAATAGCGCGAAAAGTAGCAGAAAACCAAGCTACGAGTTGATAACTACTGATCAAGCCATCGTACTAAGTCGCTTCAGCTTCATTACGTTACATCATTTGTTAAGTCGCTTCGTTGGTATTTTTCGAATATTTTTCTGAAAATGAACATAAATGTTCAACTCACTATCATAGCTCAAAGTGACCGCAGCTACAGGGTGTACCGAAACACCATACACCATCACGCATTTCCATTATGATAAATTTAACTACCTTGGCAAATTTTCACAATTTATTTAGACGATCGTGGTTTCGCGCCGAGTTCCATTATCAATATAACCTACTGCAGGACGTCATCGTCAAGGCTATCTTGATAGCGACACTCGGCGCCGAAACCATGGTCGGCCACACAAAAGAAGAGGGCAAATTTACCAAGTGACTGACGCCTGATACCGTTTCCTCAATCATCACGCACATGTAAACAAATGAAAATTCAAAATACATTCACGAAGAGAACGTGAGTTCGCGGCCCCGCGGGTTTTCACCCCACCCACCGATGAATCCGACCGCTAACTTCAAGGGAAGCTCGCACGAACACCAACTCTTGCCAACTTTATGAGAAATGGTCGCGGAATCACGGCGGGGCCACCACCCGAGAGACAACCAACGCGAGGAATTCTACAGAACGTCTCAAAAACATTCTTTCACGATACATTCCTGGCGTCCTCCGAAAACAAAAACCGAGACGGACGAAAAAGCTAGCCGAAAATAGCGTGACGGCGCTTCTTTTAACATCCGTAATATTAAAAAAAAAGGGGTGGGTTCCGTCAACGCTCAACCAAATGGAAAGGGGTGGAGGGCGGTGGACGCGCCTAAGTCGGGCGATTCTTCCATCAACGGGGGGAGGACGAGACGCGGGGAGGGAGGAGGCTGTGGTGGTGGTACACACGGATTTAGAACACGGTCCTCGAGGGGAAGTAGAAGGGGGGCGAGAGCGGCCGTCCCCACAGGGGACGCTCAACCACTGCCGCGGCCCCTCTCCATTACCTCCTACTACTCCAACCAAGCACCACAACCCCCAAGGTCAAGAACGCAGGGCGCGGGATTGAGAAGACGCGAAGGAACAACTGACCCCTTCCAGTTTCAGGAAGAGAGTCGCGAGAAACGCGAGTGGATGGATTTCGACGACACTACGTTTAGGGTTATTAAAATCCTCAGAATGGAAAAGGAGAAAAAGAAATAAAAACCAGATTTGAAAATACAAATACCCATTATTACGGAAATAAGAGTAAGATAGAGTAACATCGACATTGCACTTTTTGATGAACCTCAGGATACACATTGCGACCCTTCTAAGCTCATCCTTTCACACAATTTTAAACATTCTAATACAAGGCACGTTACTACATATAATTCTTCAATCGCATATGTAAAATTCCACCGACATTGATTCCGCCCAACATGTCTACCCTTTTCCTTCCTTTACACCTCGCTTCCCCAGAATTCCCCCCACAACCAGTCTTCAACGTTCCATCGCCACTCAATACGACTTGCATTTTCCTCCCTTCTTTGCATTTCTCCCAAAAACCTTCTCTCCTCTACTGCCAAGCCTAAAGCTTCTTCGTTTGTTTTCCATCCTCCTCCAATCCAAAACTCTTCCAATCTACGCTTACCACCTGGCTTCTGCGACAAAGTATTCGAGCCTTACAATACTACACTCGATATAAACTTGTCACGTATTTTCCTAAAATCTTACCCTCAGGTGCCTGTCAACCTTCTTTGTATAATCTTCTTTGCCTCCTGGAATTCGTTCTGTCTTAAATACTTCCCCCATTTTTTTCTAAAAGACGTTCAACGCGCGGTATTCTACCTGTTCTAATTAAAGCATTCCAACTTCGATTTTTCACATGGCTCCTCTATATTTGTTTGAACCTTATCACCTATTTCTTTCCGTAATCATCACAATTTTACAATGAGCATAAAATTATTCAAATGTATATTAGTTAATAATTAATCAATTATTTTTTTAAATGAAAATTCTCCAACCCTATAGCAAACGATTTTACTTATAAGTGGGGGTATGTCAAACATTTCCTTCGATGTCTTAACTATCTATTATATTATACATAAACACTAAAATTTTGAAAATTGGTGCTGGGAAAAGAGTTAAAAGCTGGAGAGAGAAGAAAAAAATAAGAAATGTGCTATTAGAAAAGTAAAAAAAATTGAAAAGTAAAAACGATGAAACGGATGAGTGAACTAAGTAGGTTAGTCATGCACTAACATAAAACTTGAAAATAGAGTATGTTTGGATACATAACGTAACGAAAAAGTAAACTTTTTCCAGCACAATAGATAATGACAAGGAAAATTAATCAAGACTTAATAAATACGCAAAATCACACCAAAAGGAAGTGGGCTGGAAAAGGAAGTACAGAGACTTTCAATATATATGATCATTCATCATTATCAATATATCATGATGTATATTCAATGATTATGGTCTTCCGACTCATGAGGCTATGTCACACAACAATAGGTTCGTGAAAGGTGGAATCAATAGGGCGAGGGGTCAGAAGGGCCGAAGGCCCTATTACGTAACCGTTCAAGGAATAACAATTCCTCGAATCCACGGGCTATTTTCCCATCGAATGTTATTGCATTGCAGCAATATCAAACAAATCCATTTAATGGTGAATTAAACGTTAGATTCTAACCGGTTTTCGGGGCCAATGAAAAAATATACATGAAAAATTCCGCGTGAATCCTTTCTCAAAGATTTGCATCGGATCGTTAGACACAGAACGTTCCGCGTAATCTTTCCGGGTTCACCGTCTCTTCCCCTATCCTACCTCCTTCCCACTTCCCGAGGAAAAAATGCGGAGAATTCAACTCTCCGTCGTGGATTCAATTCTCTCAATCGGACTCCATTACGGCGAATTGGCACATCATCACATGTCCATCGTCTCCCATGCAAACGACTCGCTTCCAGAGGGGGGGGGGGTGCTGGCGAGGGGTGGGAAACGTAGAGGAGGGGGAGCGAGAAGGTGGGCGGGCAGACTAATCGCGGCCGAAGGGAACTTCTCCCCTATCTCTTCCCTTCCTTCCCCGTCCATCCAACCACACACACTTAAAACGTTTGCCTGTTGAGTGGTCCCACGCATTTTTACACCCCATTACAGCTCTTTTTAACAACTGAGAAATAAAATTATTAATAAACCCTTTGGTAACAACTTCGCGGGTACACGCGCAGAAAATGTTTTCGTTTTCAGCATGAACCGGTAATGAGCTCACCTTCCATCTAATTTCTGTCCAGTTCCAACTACAGAGATAAACATTTCTGTTTACGGTGAATTCGCTTTAAAGCTTGGCAGCGGGGACTTTCAGCTGTGCAACCGTGTAACTGTCAGTATTTACGTCAGCGACTTAAATTGCGAAAACCCTTCTCACATCTTCCACACAAGAGTTTATTTTACTAGCATACTAGTAATACCTTTGGTTAATTAGGTTTTACATACATAAATACTGATTGTGTGCGCCTTCAACGCCAAATAATAAATAGACAACAATTTACTAGCATTACTATGAAAGAGTTAGATAAAATGCGAAAGAATAAGTTAAATTTGAGAATGATTACTAGATAGAATTCACCCCTAGAAGCAATCGTGAAATTGGACTCTCGTGGCTTCGGATTTCTGGAAATCTCATTCCGAATAAATGTAATTAACCGAGGACAATAACTCGGGATGGATCTTGTTTTCTTGCCCGTTTGCACATTCAATTCGACCGCAGAACTCTGGAAACTAGGAGAACAACGAAGGCCCTATCCGTAAAGCTGAAAAGAAAGAACCCTACTCTAGATTATGCAGACATTATTAACGTTCGCATGGGGTAAAGGGATATTACCTCAGTCGTGCGTTTAAAGTGCACGGTCTGCAACGGTCCTCTTCGCTGCACCGATGTTAATCCTATTATCTTGTGGAATTCTAAAGGAGACTGCAGCGCGAATCCAGTTAATGCATGCGACCATAAACATTAAAAGGAAATGGTCGGTGTACTTGGTTCATTTCCCTCTTCCCCATCTTTACTCGGAGAGTATTTATTTCAACATACACCAGCATTACGGGGGCGTTAACATCGACCGTAAAGCAATAATTCGGAAATTCATTTCCATCAAATGTTGCCAGTACCGAAAAAATAAAATTTTATACATTCTTCTATACTAAGGAAAACTTATAGTAGAAGTATTAGAACATAAGTATTTCCTTTTGTTGGGAGATTCTAAAATATTTGAACAAGACAATCCGAGCTTAATACACCACTGAAGTCAATCGGATCTTTAAAGGCATAATCCATACGACCTGTCGTCGTTAGTTTAGAGATAACACGATATGAGAAGTCAATCAGCTTGAAATAGAATGAAATACGATATTTTTGCCTCACCAAAATTCAAAACTACAATGATAAGAATTTAATTTTCTCTAGAGAGGACGGTAAAAATTTATCAACCGTGAAATGGGTGCAACAGTAAAGGTTCTCTTCGTTAATACTTCCGAAAACCCCGAAAACCTTTATCAAAATATCGATTGACTCTTCCATAATCTGCGTTGGGTTCCGCATTTTCTCGACTGGTTCGTGGAAACCGACAGAAAATATAGCATGTGGGTGGTACTGGAATTTATCAAAATGGTGCCAGCTTTGAAGCACGCCCACTCCAGCTGGTTACTTAATAAAAACCGCCAAAGATCGACAACCACGCTCACACCTCCACCGAACTTAAATATAGGCTACGGTTTAAAAGGTGAACCTGACATCACCGGGAGGGAGGAAACGCGGCGGCCCTTTAACAAAAAAACTTGACGCTCAAGAGCCATCGGATCAAAACTCGCCGAAGCGAGTCCCTACGCACATTTGGCCAACCACCCAAGACAAACAAAGCAGAAAAAAACCATGTTTACCGAAGGGATCGCAATATTATTTCCTCGGCTCTACGAAAATACACTCAGGAGATAATACGTGAGACGATGGGAAGCTAATAAAGCACGCCGAAAAAAATACGCCAACAGAAGCGCGACACATTCACCCAGTAATTGAAGAAAGGGAAGGATGGAAGGGATGGGTTTACCGTTCGAGTAGTAGTAATTTAGTTTTTAGGTGCCTCAACGACCGAGAACAGGTCATTTCCACCTTACCGTATCTATGTTAAGAAAAAAAATAAATAAGGTGCAGAATATGCTGATTCCTTTGATGATTACGACTTGCACGTTCATATTTTACAATTCAATCTAGGGTACACAGTATTACACGAGTCGGAATAGGTCGACTTCCTTTAGAGTTACTCTTGTTGTGGCTTCAAAATTAACACCAAAGATAGTGGCAATGTCTTCACTAATACATAAGTAGACATCTGTGTACTACCTCGTATCTTTTACATTTCGTCAGGAGGTGACGAACGGTCAGAAGGGAATCGCAGACATCACACCATGGAACCTTTCAATCCGCGAGGAATGGAAGGGGCTTTAAATGGTGGGGATTTATTATCTGCCCAGGACATCCTATTCCACCAACTGCGAGTGCTGACGGAAATAGATGCGGGGGATCTACCCAAGGGCCATGAAAAAAAGGAGTAACACGTCCGATCGACAGGGAACGGAGGAAAAAACATTCGAGCACTCACTCTTCCCCTTCCACCGAACTGCGTACCAATTTCCTATGGTCACGGCTTATTGGGGGAGAAAGGAATCCCTGACAAGATGACACAATTCATCCAGAGTGCAAATACGTAGTGGGACTAGAGAAAAACAATTTTTTTGCTTCGAATGTTTGAGGGTAGGTAATCCTGGCATACTTTTAGAATGAAATAATTAATAAAGATGAGAAGACATAAGTACGCAACTCCTTGAAGTAAAAAACACTCTCTCAATTAAATATAGGCATCACTAATGAAATTAATGGAACAGGTGATTAACATACATTCTTATGGCGTTTTTCAGTTTTTAACCCAATGATAGCTCTCAAAATGTTCGAATGCACCATTCTTAGAGGGCTACATGTTTCACTTTTTTAATTTCATTCAGGTCGTGGCTTAAAAAGAAAAATAATTAGATCCACTTTTGGACCCTTCTACGATGAATGATAACGGGAGTTCCAAAACGAGATCCAAAAACAGGAGTTGTTACATTTTTGTTCTGACGTCCACTGCAACGAGATGACGGAAATGTCAAAATTGAGCGAAATAATTAAATGGGGGACATAACAACACACTGAAGCGAGAAATTCGTCAAGCGAGGCGAAGAGGAACTTCTTTTGAGCAGCTAACCAAGTGGAAAAATAATTACGCTAACAATTATGCCGGCACGAATGACCAATACCAAAGAGTAATGACATTTATTAAGAATAAACACCATGGCCAGCAACCCCATGGTTGATTTGCCAGGCGAGTCAACTTGCCCTCGTACTAAAAGCTATGAGGCGTGAAATTACCAAGCTGGGGTAGAGAGGTCAGTCCCAATCACAGTGCCGCCCGTGTCTCCCCAGAAATAGCTGTTACCCCAAAAATATCACAGACTAAGAAGTTGAAGTCAGGTTTCCCAGGGGTGTCATCCGGCAAAGAAACCGGGAATTCCCGGTCGGTAGTGCCTTTCTCTTAGGCGATTCCGATAGTGATATCCCGAAACCAACTTGGAAATCGTGCTGAGAGCAAATCTTTCAGTAAACTGTCCTTCCTGTGGGCGTCCAACGGGAATTTGAACTGTGAACTCTTCATGGAGCCTTAAGTGGGCGTTGGGTTACTCTCCAATCCTCCACCCCTTTATAAAATTCTGCTTACACCATCGGCTCACTCAACTATTCGAAATGGGGCTGTCAGTCGGTCGCCAACTCAGATAACCAGCACTCGTCCACGGGCGTATTCATTTGGGAGCCATACACATTCGAGGCGTATGTATACACGTGCCATCCCCATATACAAATGGGAGAACTTCGTTCCTTTAGGAAAAAAAATGCTTGTTGTCACTCCATGCGCAGTCGTTACGCTTGTTTGTTTGACTTTTGTTTTCCCCATGCCGTGTGAAATCCTCACATTGATGATTCGCATAGGAGTACTACGTGGGCAAGCCAATTACTTCGGACGCATTTAAGTAATTTGCACGCACGCGCGCGCTTTGAAATGCTCTCCCCTCTCCGTCGCCATTTCCACAGCAACCGAGTGACGACAAGTGCATCCGAAGGGTGGCACGACGCCGGCACGTGGGAAACACCGGCTCACGCGGAAAAAAATAATAGCCCCCGGACTCCCGCTCTCTCATGAAAGGCCGGCGGGTTTAAGGGTCCCCCCCGACAGGAGCGCCTGCTAATTGAAAGGCGAACGGAAAAATTCTCACGCACGCTTAGCGAAACCGCAGAGTAAGAGAGGTGGAGGGGGGAAGAAATTAGCAACGACCGTGAAAGCATAAAGCATCGGTTATTGACGGCGCGGGGTCCGCTCGACTTCCTTTGAGCACGGAGAACGGGCGTTGAAAAGATTAAAAGCAGCGGGAAATCATGAAAAATATTTTTCCTTGCGGCGGTGAACCCTTGACTGACGGCGGGTCATTAAACTTCGGTCTGCAAATGGAATGCCGAATGGTGTAGAAAAAGGATAATTCCTTCGTCATATCATTCGCGTAATTCCTCCACAATTTCCCCACCTGAAAACTACAATATTTTCCGGAAGAATTCATAGCAACCTAACGTATTTTCCATGAAAGTTTACGTAAGAGAGGTCCTCTCTGGAGACGTGGTGGTCCAGTGGGTACAACGCTGGGGACCCCAAGTTTGATTCCCAGGGACGCCTCAGAGCACCCTCAGCATTACCAAAGCAGCGCAATTTTTCCGGTTGCAGTTATTCGTGGGAAATCAAATCTGAAACGAAAAAGAAATGGTCCACCTACCCTGAGGTGTGAAATTTGACACGCTGTTGGACTTAGTATTGCGAGAACCGACCATCAACTATCAAACTGACCTTTGAGCTGAAAATTGTTTTCTCTCTCCCCTTCTCTCAAACGCAGGATAAAATGATCAACGTCGCATTTACTATCACTTACGAAAGTAATTCACGTTACAATAAAATCACGCTTTTAAGCATGCGCCCATAAGCAATGACAACCAAGATACCGTATGAAATCCTATAGGAGCAGTCATAGTAACAATTAACAATAGTTAAACGCAGATAAATATCAGATATAAAAAACAGCTAAATGATACGCCATATAAGTCTATTTAATAATTCAGTCATGAGCATTGCGAAAATCCCAGCTTAGAGATCAAAGAATTTGATTTATTTCTGCATCTTATATAAATGTATTACATTTGGTTTTACATTTCTGAATTAAGAAAACGACTGACTTGAAAAAGTCACGACTCGAGGGGTCTTTTACCCATATGTTACCGCAAGTCTATTTAATAATTCAGTCATGAGCATTGCGAAAATCCCAGCTTAGAGATCAAAGAATTTGATTTATTTCTGCATCTTATATAAATGTATTACATTTGGTTTTACATTTCTGAATTAAGAAAACGACTGAGTTGAAAAAGTCACGACTCGAGGGGTCTTTTACCCATATGTTACCGATACACGTCAACATTTCGTCATCTAACGTGAAGATTATTCGGGAGGAATTGACAAGTTCATCAGAATTATGTCGAATTTAAAAAATACCGCCTATTTAGGATAGTGAGGAAGATATGATTTGGAGGTAACACAACGGAGGATTCATCCATTATGATTATTTAAGGGTTACCCGAAAATAACAACAAAGTTGGCCGCGAAAGCCACTCTCGCCCCGTGGGGGGAGAAGGTCGACGCGCAAGGATTTTGAACGCATTAGCCCCGAGAATTGGGAAACGGGGCACTCCGATGAGAGGGACCCGTGGATGGAGAACATCCAACATCCCCCCCGAAATTCACCAACCAAGCTTCCCGAGTTGCGGTTTGCAGTGGGGAGGGAGGGAAAGTTACGTTCGAAGTGCAGATTTCTCGCAGGGGTCCCACGAATTGGATTAAGAAAAAAAGTCCACCCATGCCGCGCTTTTAGGCTATTATCACGACAACGTCGATGACGAAGCATGTCTTAAAGAATTCCGTTTCGCTGCCGATGTAGCGAGAACACGTCAACGGAACGCTTTCATCGAATTCACGATTGAGTTTACCCATTCAGTCCCCACGACGACAAATTCTAAGTTTCAAAGGGTGAAGCTTAAATTGCAAACATTTTACTCGTAGACTCGACCCACCTGGCCGTAAGATAAGGCGTAAGATAGATACAATAAACTTTTACACTTCTCGAACAAAGTGGGTATCGGATTGTTGAGGAGAAATGGGTACTGAGGGACGGAGTTCCAAATCAGTACATGTCAATTTTTTCGACGATATTTAGATTACTAATTGGCTGTCTTGTGGACAGCACCTAGGTGGTACACTAAAAAAGCGGCAGGTCATCCTTCAAATGAGACACGAACCCCTTGTGACCTTTCATTGAGAATGGCGCAAATTACTACAGCTCTTGGTCGTATAATCGGGTACCGATTCACTACAGCGTTAATGCCCTCTTATAAAAGGTTCATTCACCCGGAATGGCTGCTTAGTAAGCTTCTCAAGCCTAATAGTTGGACGAGTTGATCGTCGGAGATTGGGGTCGTTTCGAAATACCCACGCCAAATTTGACAAAATCTCTTGAACCTTCGGGTTAGATGCAAGAAAATTCATCTTCTTCAGCCATATTATACAATACGCGGGCGATCTAAACATAAAAGTGAAATTATTTACGATAGAAAACTGGTCGAGTTTTTTTTACGGTTCTACAAGATGCAGCTATCGCCTATGGACAGTGAACATAGAAGTGCAATGTCTGCAAAAATCTAATTTTTTTTCTTGCAAAGTAGTTTTCTCACACGGAAAGGCCCTTATGGGATTACGAATTAACAACTAATATACAAGCAGAAAGGAGAAGAATTGCGCTAGGCAAGGAGGCTTTCTCAAGGAGGAGGGAGTTGATGACGGGGACGTTGAGTAGAGATGTTAAGACAAGACTCGTAAAAACTCTGATATGGAGCGTAGCTATGTATGGTGCGGAAACGTGGTCACTGAAGCAGGAGGATAGACGTAGATTGGAGGCTTTTGAAATGTGGGTGTGGAGAAGGATGGAGAAGGTGAAATGGACCGAAAGGAAAACAAATGAGGAAGTACTGGAGATGGTGGGTGAGGAGAGGGGTTTGTTGAGAGAAATCCTATGGAGGCAAGAAAAATGGATGAAAGGCGTATTGAGCGGTAGTGGAATGTTGAAGAAGGTAATAGAGGGGAGAATGTTGGGCAAGCGAGGAAAGGGTAGGAACAGGATAGGGATGTTGGATGGGATGAAGGGAGGAAAGAAGTACACAGAGATGAAGAGGGACCTGATGTAGTTTAGGTTGCTGGATTGGGTTTTGTTTGGAGTTACAAAATATTTATTTGATAGTTGTGTCCATCCAAAAACCTACCTTAACCGGTAGATTACCTAATAATAATAATACAAGCAGCATTTTTTACAAAGTCAGTTAGAAAATTAAATAATAAAAAAGATATTTACAATCCCAATAAAAATACCCCAATTACGTTTGGCGACGCTTAAAAATATCCATAGCGAAAAACTACGTCACTGGATTCGAACAACCTATTCACAGGATCTACACTAACATGGTGTAGATCCTGTAACTTACAGACAATTTATTAATTATTTAATCAAGAAGTTCCAAGGTAATATAGCTGTCTGCTAGATTACCTGGGAACTTCTTGATTCTTCCCTTCAAAAGTGATACTTTGAAAACAAACTATTGTGTAAAACTTTTAACCGAAAATTTTAATAAAACTTTCTTGTACACTGTAATTATTGCCAGCTTCGGCATCTAGTTAACTTTCCTTCTGTTGGGAATTGGCGGTGATGCGTAGAGAGAGACTGAAATTTTGGAAATGAATGAAAACAACTTTTGTAAGGTTACGTCACTCGATGCGAAAATTATTCGTACCTTTTTTTACTAAAACTGCGCACTATAGAACGTACCCTTCACTCGAAGTTCATCAAGATAAAAAAAAAATATCCTCGATTATTTGGACGAAAATGTTAGTAAAATTTAAGCACCCTAATGAAATATTTTTCCGGTGCCATTTTCAATGCCCTCTGAATGGTGTAATAACGCCATAGCTGCTAATCCTGCGGCGAGAGAACGGAAATACCCTGCTCGAGAGGTTGGCAATATCAAGACACCCCCTGAATTTTCTTCAGATATGCTCGAGATGTAAGTGGATTTCCGGCCTCAAGGGGCTAAATAAATTCTTACCGAACGATAATCAATTTCTTTTCGCCTCTGAATGGAGCGTTCCCCTCAGTTATGAGGTTGCGAGCATGGGCAGATGCCCCGCCATCAACCTACTTCGTCACGCACATGGCTTAATCTCTGTTCGCCCTTTCCCAGCGAGGGCATCCCCACATGCTGGGATTTCTTGTGGATAACGGCTTTGAAGTCAACCTGAAGTCCTGAGCCCACAACAAAGCAGCACAAAATAAAAAACCAACTGATGGCAGACTGAATGAGGGCATGGGAGGGGAGGAAGGAGAGGTGTGTTGGATTAGAGGAAATAGAGGGGGGCGTTTAAAATTTTCCACCTTTCGAGACACAAGGGTGGAGTGCAACCGTCTGCTTATCCAAACCGTGCCAAAAAGACCTATTACACATATATATATATTAGTGTGATCCCACACTCTCTCTCTCTCTGGCCGTCACCAAAACAACGCGACCGAATTAAAATTTTGCGTGGGACGGGCTTGGCGGGTTGAAAACAGAACGGAGGGCGAGGGGTATTGGAAGACAAGTCTGGCAAACAACACGCTGTGATTTCGCGAGCAGCATCCGGGAATACATCGATTCCCGTCCACTCCATATACCCACCCGCCGGAAATTCGAAAGCATAGAAGGTAGGTTTGGTCGTATGCGTTAAGAGCTGGTCGATCGTTTTTCCAAAAAGGCAAAATTTCCAGCAACGGAAATTAGAAAAACCACGTCGTAATGCGAGGAGTACAGCATCCATTTCACGAGTGATCACATAGATCGCTGTTAAAAGTATTGAAAGATGCTTAAACAAGTAATAACTTAGAGAAGAAGACGAATTACACACGGATGATCATGTGTAAAAAAATTATGTGAATGCTCAAACATCGGAAAATATTGATAAATGCTCCGAAAAGGTTTTTGAGGGTTGCGTTCTGCTAATGTTGCACACACTGGAATTCTTCAGCGAGCTCCAATAATTTGACATTGAAACAATTTCTAAAGATACAGGCATCAATGCATCCTGTACGTATGCATTAAACTACACGGAAGATGATTTTCTTAACAGCACCTAATGACTGTCTCAGTAAATTCCAAGAAACTGCGGGAAATGCCGTAACAGTAACTTTAACGGAGTCATCCGCTAATATGCGTTTCAATGTTACTATTTCAGGGTGTAAAAATCATTCGTCTTGACCGGGATCCCGATCAAGGCGAATGATTTTTCACTGAAATTGTTGCACTGTTACAGTAGTTATCAGATCTACTCATTTTGGAAAAACATTATCATTACATATTAAGAAATTACATTCAAAACAGCGTGTATACGAACAACTTTTAGGTGCCATTGAAACTATGATATCAGTACTGTATTTTAGAGGGAATGATTCTAAAATCTAAAAATTCCCCAGACTTATCAGTACATTTCCCGGACTATCCCAGATCTTTCCCAAATCGCAAGAATATACGTAAACCCTTTTATGCCTAAATATAAATTGAAAACTGATGCTTATAAAGGATTTTTTTAAATGAAATTTTCTTTCAATTGGACAATGAAATGCTCTCTCATAAATCAACTCAGTTTCATCCAAATATAGATAGCGATATCGACAAATTTACATCAACAGTGAATTTTTAAGGGGTAAAAGCTGAACCTCAAATAACCGCAGTCATTAAATTACACTTCTGTCTTTGAAGTGGCGGCAGCTTACAAAGCATTTCGAAAAGGGTCAAAGCGGTGACATCCAAAGTGGATCCATGGCGTATCCACCAAAAAACCCATCGATCGCTCTGGCAATGCGTCATGACTAAGGTGCAGGGATTGGCTGACGACGCTACAAGATGACTAACGCGAAACTCATGTACACAAAAACCAATGCCTTTGGCGCATTTTCCACTCTATAGTATGATAAAATAGTCACGGCAGTAAATCTGAATGATCACTCCGAGGACACAACTGACACTATTAGGTTCGAATTTATAATACCTTGTTAAATCCAATTGTTAGCTTATGTTAACTGAACGTTACCGACATTCGATTTCATAAAAAAATAAGATTGCTCATTAGTAAATGTGAACACTGTACTCGTAGTCTGTCAGTTATTGAGTTGTTTAACGGTGGATTTTGAACTTAAATAGCGGTCACAAAACTTGAGTTTTGACCTTAACCGGAGGTTCAAGTTAATCTTCAGTTTAACGACTCATTTAAAAAACTGGCCTCAGCTATGCTAAATAATTCACACGAAACCGAGAAAAAAGGCAAACGAAATTTTTATTGGCTTCCTTAAAACATGATGACATGATCTCCAACGACAGCGCGGTTGCAGCATTTTACACGGGCTCTCGACTTTTCTATCGTCGTTTTATAGCCAGCCTAGAGACAAAGCCTGCGCTGAATTTTAGGCGTCGCCATGTGCCCGCATTCCCCCGTCGACTCTCGTGAATGGTACTTCCACAACCACGTTACTTTCACCAGAAGATAACAATGACAATTTACGCTACAAACCGCTTACAGAGGATAAGATGGAAATTTTCAAGGTCTCGCGCCTTAATGGCATGGGGGGAAAGCGTTAGCGCAACAAAATCTACTCCCGCGAATGTCCCTCAGCGGCTGAACAGGATATTAAAATCCGACACAAAAAATAGATATTCAGAAATGTCAGCAATCCGTAATCACAAGTTTGAGACGAACGAACCCTACAAAGAAAAAAAGAGGTCAAAAAACACGGGGTGTTTTACCAAAAGAGTGCTACTCTACTCCACCTCCTCGAAATGAAGTCGGGAGAGCAAAACCCGTTATGATCAGTCTCGTTTGAGCAGAGAGACAAAAGTTTCCAGAATAGGCTATAGTTATTTTTTTTAACGTGCCGTGGCGCAAACAAAGCTTAAAAAGGCCACGAGATGACGAAACAAACCATTCCATCGCTTTATGACTCCAAAAACGGCATCGCTCGTCCAACATTTCATAAACCAACAGGCGCACACATACACACATTACGTCGACTTCAATTGAGCACGGAAATATCTCTCCCTCGAGGAAAACATGGGGAAGAAAGCGGAGGGAACAGAAGACGCATTTCATGTGGAGATCTCGAAAGCACAAGCAAGGTGGCGCACCACGAGCGAGAGGCCGATAACTGACGTGTGAGTAATCTTCTCCTCTCCCACTCTTGACCATTCATCTGCCATAAATGCCTCTTCAAAACAGATCATCCATTGCCAGCATAAGGAAGTGCGGGGAGATAGTGGTCAATATTAACTACCGACGAAAGACGTCGGAATAAATACGAATCGGAACGATGAGCAAAAGGAATCGTACCTGATTCGTTAAAAATGAAGTGGAACATATACTACTTGCTCATATATTTTTTTATGAAACTCAAAATATTCGTCCGCACGCAATCCGGATGAAAGCAATGTTCCAGACGGTTTTCAACGATAGTGAAGTTAATTGATCGATATAATATGTTCATTTTTAGGGTCATAAGTAATTTCCTCCCAAGCAACTTCGGGCAATCAAATGGACGCAAATCAAAAAGTCACGGGTTCAAACCGCTAGTGGATTTTATTATTAGGTAATCTACCGGTTAAGGTAGGTTTTTGGATGGACACAACTATCAAATAAATCTTTTGTAACTCCAAACAAAACCCAATCCAGCAACCTCATCTACATCAGGTCCATTTTCATCTCTGTGTACTTCTTTCCTCCCTTCATCCCATCCAACATCTCTATCCTGTTTCTACCCTTTCCTTGTATGCCTAACATTCTCCCCTCTATTACCATCTTCAACATCCCACCCACTGCCGATCAATACACCTTTCATCCATTTTTCCTGCCTCCATAGGATTTCTCTCAACAAACCCCTCTCCTCACCCACCATCTCCAGAACTTCCTCATTTGTTTTCCTTTCGGTCCATTTCACCTTTTCCATTCTTCTCCACACCCACATTTCAAAAGCCTCCAATCTACGTCTATCCTCCTGCTTCAGTGACCACGTTTCCGCGCCGTACATAGCTACGCTCCATATCAGAGTTTTTACGAGTCTTGTCTTAACATCCCAACTCAACGTCCCCGTCATCAACTCCCTCCTCCTTGAGAAAGCCTCCTTGCCTAGCGCAATTCTTTTCCTTACGTCCCTACCACTTTGACCGTATTGGTCCAAAACACTTCCGAGATATGTAAACTGTTCTACCTGCTCTATTTTTTCCCCGCCTATTTTAATATTTAGCTTAGCCTTTTTCTTTCTGGAAAATCGCATAACCTTTGTTTTATTAATATTGATTCTCATCCCATATTTATCGCACTGAACCTCCAATTCACTCAGCAATGCTTGCAACCCCTTGGCTGACTGAGCAACTAATGCTTGGTCATCAGCAAACCTAACAGATTTTACGAATTCCCCTCCGACTTTCATTCCTACCTACAGTTCTTCCCATGCCTCTTTAATCATTTCCTCTACATATACGTTGAACAGTACCGGTGACAATGGACAACCCTGCCTTACACCTCTTCCTAACACTGCCCATCCGGACTCACCGTTCCCCACTCGCACCTGAGCAGTCTGAGACATGTACAGGTTGCGGATCAGTCTCCTGTCCCTCCAATCCATTCCTATTTTCTGCAACACATGCATTAATTTTTCCCAATTCACTCTATCAAACGCTTTTTCGAAATCTACAAAACAGGCAAAAACGTCCTGATTGTATTCTATATTCCTCTCAATTAGTGATCTCATTACTGCAATGGCATCACGCGTACCTCTTCCTTTCCTAAACCCAAACTGATCATCCCCTAAGTAATCATTTTCCTTACTCTCTATCCTTTTGTTGATGATCCTGAGAATAACTTTAACTGCGTGGGATATCAAACTTATTGTTCTGTAATCCTCACATGACGTAGACTTTGCCTTTTTTGGAATAGGAACTAACACCGATCTCACAAAATCTTCCGGCCAGATTCCTTCCTCATAGATACTACGAATCAGTCCATATATGGCCTTCTTCCCACCTTTTCCTAAACATTTCAACATTTCTACAGGAATGTTGTCCACCCCCACGGCCTTATTTGCTTTCATCTCCTTTAATGCCCTTTCTATTTCATCGTCGAGTATGCCTGGACCTAAGCTATCTTCTTCTACGTCATGTTCCTTTTCTATGTCTAACCTTGTCATTCGGCTAGTGGATTAAGGACATGGATGAAAGTATGCGATAGACTTCAATGAATTAGACAAGAGACTCAACACTAATATACTGTTTTGACACGCCGGAAATCCGTAAGTAAACAGATTGAGCGAACACCATTTTATTCAAGGCGAAATTCAGGGCCAAAGAATTTGAAAATGTAATCATTTACGTCGAGCCTCCATTACGACCTTGCAGCGGCGTGAATTTTCTTATTTACGTGAAAACACCGCAGCTTCTTTAAAAGCATCCCTGAGGGCACGACTCGCCCCGGTTTGAGGAACATGGCTGCGAGGCAAGCGCCATGAGCCCCCGGTTAACATCCCTTATGAAAAGGAAGTGGCTCAACCTCCTCGCGACCTTACATTAAGTTTCTTCTTTTCAGGAGTGGGAAAGAGAAGAGGAGTGGGAAAGAGAAAAGGAGTGGGAAAGAGAAAAGGAGCGGGAAAGAGAAAAGGAGTGAGAAAGAGAAAAGGAGTGAGAAAGAGAAAAGGAGTGAGAAAGAGAAAAGGAGTAAGAAAGAAGGGGAGAAAGAAAGAGAGAAAGGGGGAGAAGAAGAAAAGGTGGTGGGAGTGGGATGCGGGCAGCTGGCCTGTGGAGGATGACGTCCGGCGGTGCTGGGTCCTCCCTCCCGCACCCCTCCGCACCCAAATACAACACACACCCATTCCCTTTCCCACGCACCTTCCGCCAGTCTCGTATTTTTAGTGCACAATCAAGCCTCCCCACTTGACTGCAAACACATCTCGCCCAGCCGTGGTGTTCCGACACACGCGCCGCCTTTCCTTCAACACGTCAGAGCAGGGAGAGGGGGTCGAGGTGAGGCGGCTGACAACTTGATTTTTCACCGCGGAGAGGAATTGGGTTCGTGGTCCAAAACGTTGAAACTGCCTCCTCGGTTGGGTTAGCCCGCTAAATGACATGAGCTCCGACCGACCCGAAATTGGCGAGTTCGATCGATGGCTTGGTTGCCTCGTTGAGTCGCTCCTCTCTTGGGTTAACACCGCGACGTGGCTTCGGCCGTTGGTACACTCGAAACCCAATCACAGCTGAACCTTAAAAAATTAATTAAGCCCCGACGTTCGAGGAGGGGGCGGTATCGTGCGCAAAATCTCCTTTGTGCACTTGCGTCAGCGCCCACGGGCCCGACTAGGATTCACACCACGCAAAATTATTTCCCCGATAATCAATTAAATGAAAGTAATCTTGGTGAAGTCTGATTTTGGGGGTTTATTCATGAAATGAAATTTGAAAAATATGTCCCTTGAAAACTACAACACGCGAAAGAGAAGAAATGCCATACAACAAGCCCGGGTTTATTTGATCAAGTCGACGCTTTTTTAAAATTTGATCTAACCAACGTTTCCTCAGTGCATAAAATATTTATCTGTTTTCATTATTTTTTTGCACAAAGTAGGCATATCTAGTAGATGATGATGCCCCACATTCGAAACCATGGTAGAGTTTTAATAAATATTTAAGCAGGATTGCCGTATTTTCTTGCCCTCCACCACGAATCAATTTCACCTAATGAACATAATGAAAAGAGAAACTTTGTAATTCCACATAGATTTATTAGATGGACGACCTAGGTTTCGACGTGGCACGTCCGTCATCATCAGGTACATTTTGCAAAGAAGACAGAGAATATATAGTCACGCCTTCCCCGCCCTCCAAATTTTGTGTGACTATATATTCTCTGTCTTCTTTGCAAAATGTACCTGATGATGACGGACGTGCCACGTCGAAACCTAGGTCGTCCGTATAATAAATCTATGTGGAATTACAAAGTTTCTCTTTTCATTATGTTAAGTCGATTCCATGAAGTCACGCCCGAGACAACGAATTTCACCTAATGAAGATTAAAACAGTATGCCTAATCTTACTATCATAATTAGTTTATGATTCCAATAGTTACATTTAAAGGCAATACCACAATTTCAACAAACACCAAATGCCATTACAGAATCACGATCAGAGTCAGATCAGAATAATTCACAGGTAACAATCTACCTGTTCAAGGTAGGTTCTGGATGGTCCCTAAAGGCTATTTCATATTGCGTAGAGCGAGGACTTTAATCTCGTTTTCCATACCATAGACATAGCTTATTCAGATCTCCATACGTTAACGTTCTTTGCCGTTTATCATACTTCCTACCAACGGTCCAAAGTGAATATTCTCTTCCTTCCTCTACTCTGTTTACCCAACCTTCTATTATCATCACGGCCTTCCAATATGCCACTGCCTGTCGATATTTCCTCTACGCACTTTCTTCGCCTTCTTCGAAATACGCCTAGGAACCTCCTCTCCTCGCCCACCCCCCAAAAACTTTATCGTTTGTCTTCCTCTCCCCCCAACTTATTTTCCCCATTCTTCCCCACATCCGAATCTAAAAAAAGACCCTTTAATCCAGGCGAATCTTCTTACCTGGAAGACTAGGACGCACAAAAACGCTACGCTCCATATTAGTCTTCACTAAAATTTTCTTCCCGTCTTGACTTGAGTGCCTGCAATCAATTTCTTACCCACTTCTACGCCCATTAAACGCCCAAATACTTCCTCATTATTATAGCCCCAGGAGCATGAGAAGGGACAAATACTACTTTAATACAAGAAATTCATTACAAACATAGCATTATCTGTTAGTGCATCATTTAAACTAATTGATCTCTAGGCTCGATTCTTGGAAAACTGAGAACACCTATAGTTCATGCAGAAAGTTGATGGCGAAAAGCATTAATGACGACTTTGGAGAAACATGATGCTCGTACGTTCCACACCTTTATAAACTATCCTAATTGTAAGATTTATCCTCTCCAGGTATTCACCAAAGAGGTTTTAATATTCTCCCATAAATTGGTCGACTCTGTAGACGTTTGCTTTTCATATGATAACTTGTTAAAACGAACCTTTAATACTTGATCGTCAAGGTACTTTTCACTAAAATGATAAATCATTCTTTTGCCTTGGTCTCACAAAATGTCATCCTGTCGAAAATGAGGGTGAACTGACACAGGAGCGGTCCCAAAATAAGATGTGCGAGTCCGCGTAATGCGAAGCTTTTCGCATAGCATTATGAAAGTAGAAGACACCACTAATTTGCTATGAACACCTACTTGAGCAATATGAAGTATCAGCGCACACGTGGCCCTCCTCTCCCCCTTAGGGCTGGCCCCAGAGTCGCGCCAAAGTTTAACCGCCACTTCAAAAAATGAGATGTTTACGATACGTTACCCAACAGATGGCTGCACTCAAGACCTCGGACAAAACGGTGGTGTTGTTGTCCATGGGTACGGACAACATGTGCAGGGTAAGGAGTGCCAACATTCCACGAGGGGTGGAAGGTGAAGGTGATATTTGAATGTTTACCATAGAGGCAAAGACAAACGTTGCATTTTTCTCGGCGTATTTCGAGAATATGAACAGGAACATGAGAAATACGAGTATAGCAGGAAAAATAAAATATTAATCCGGGACCGGTAGATTTTCGCTCATTCGCAAAGAAAATTCAAGTAAAGCAAATAGAAGCATACATAAGTCAGTTACCTATTTTCAGGCGAGATTATGTGGAATTCGAACATGATAGCTTGGTTAATAAAGACACGATTCCACTAATAATGATTTTTAATGGCGTTGGTGGCTACGACATGGTCGTCCTAATTCATAATTAGTGGAATATTTATAAATAGAGATATATATTTACCAAGCCATTATTAGGCAGTCTGTAATAACTGAAAATCACAATAGCGTCGAATGAAAGTATCGTTTCCTACGGACGAGATTATGGATAAACGAACAGCAAAAAAAATGATTGAAAAACATTACAACAATTTCGCGCTTTTCATTGCGACCTTCCAAGACAATATAAGCTGTAATTATTTACCCGCCGAAGGACAGCTCCAGGAAGAAATATATTCCTGGAAAATGTGCTTTAACACACAAATCGGACGGCTAAGTCGACATAAGATTCAGGAACAACGGTGGAAAATTGATAAGATTGAAAAAAAAACGAAATTAGCATCAGCATCGGGAGATACTGTAATGCCAGGACTCGCTGGCACGAGTCTTATCGCACTCCGCCGGAAGACGTCAATTTTTTAATCGTTAACATTACGCCAGCTTTGAATTCACAGCAATAAAGCATTGCCAACACAAAATGGGCAGAGCTAAGGGAAAATTGTGACATCATGTGATTTTGAGCGGCAAGAGTAATAATGGGGTGCTAGGTTTAGAAAACTGAGATTTGCTAACGACACCAAACGCACTGCCAAATCATTTCTTCTCCCCAACTCGAAAGCAAATCAAGAAACGAATTTCCTTTTTTCCCCACTGTTGGGCGACCGACCGTCATTTATTTCAAAATAATTTTTTAAAATTCGGATCTAAGAATCCGGGGGGGAGGGGAGATAGTAAGATATAACTCCTATAGGGGGGTTATATCTTTCTAGCCACCAGTACTTCGGAGTTACATTGAAATCAAGTCTGATGTCAGTTTATAGTTAGACGCGCAGGTGTCTCCCACTCGGTGCCAAGCACGCCAGCGATGGACCAGGCTCCTCGCGGGAGAAGCATGCTCCGTAATGAATGAACAGCGGTGGGAGGAGTGAACGTAACCCGAACGACGCAACGACCACACTTGCTGTTGTCGATGAGTAAAGTAAATTTGAACAGCCGTTTGTCAGAGGTGACTCTTCTAACTGGAGTGAAACGAAGGTGAGACAAGATCCTGAAGCAGCTGCAAGTGAACGAAGGTGAGACAGGATCCTGAAGCAACTGCAAGTGAACAATGAACAGATCGGACAATTATACACCTTGCCCATACGTCTCATTCTCACACTCGGGGCGCCGCGATGTAATATTTGGGAGGAATATACGCTAGCTGAGGAAGGTCCAGGGTTAATTTAGCAATTCCCAGTTCTCAGAATCTTAAATTAAAACCAATGGCGCCGAAGGAAGAATAAAATTTTCTCGGTCACGCGAATTGGAAGCTTTTCGTTCAAGTCCAATCGTTATACATAACGTGAATAACATTTCCCACGGTCTTTTGAGCCATCACCTTTGAGCTGTCGCGCTAGTGTCAGGAAAAGCGGTTTATCAAGTTTCAAAAAGTTTAAATTTTCCATAAAGTATCGACTATTTTCACATCATAACGCCGCCGATTACGTGATAACTATGGCAACACCGGTAAGGTAATCATCCCAGAGAACAAACACAAGAAACTATTAAGACACTGGTGTAGACAATGTGCTTAAAAAATGACTGATTATTACGCTCTTCGACGCATTTCATGGAGTGCTCGTGTTCGTTGCAGAGGTACCATTTACATGCACAGCCTGAGAGACAAACGCGCACGGAATTAACCGCTGGGAAACGAACTCAGGGGAGAAGACAATGAGTCAAGGGCTGCGGAATGTCGGTCGAGGAATCTTGTAATGTAACGAATGGCAGATAGCGGACCTGTTGTGCCCCCACGAAACCGCTCCAGTGCAGATGCGCTTCACGCAATACACATCACGGACCAAAATAAAGTTAGTCCAGAAATCCGACTTTGGGTGCTATAAATAATACGACGCGGCCCCCTCCATCTAGACCTTTTTTTCGCCCCTCCCCGCCTCTTTCGCCCGACCCTCTTCCTCTTCGTCTGCGAAACCACGGCCCTCACTCTACACACAAGAGAACGTCGCCGACTCTCCCGTTCTCTCCCCCTTTACCACCACACACCTTAGATCGAGATTGGAGAAGCTTCCTTAATTTACTGGTTATGTCAGCTCGAACAGCATTTTCTTCTTGAATCCGAAAAATGCGCAACTTAAAGTCGGGGTGGTTGGACCAGAAAACAAAAAAAAAACCTGTAACCACTACAGAAAGACGGTACAAAAAATTTCCACGATCTACACAGGTCGTATCTAAATGAGAATGATGCACTAAAAAATTGGTACGATATTATTTTGGCGCGATTGTTTCCTTTTTACACACTGTAGACAAGCTCCCTTATATTTAAAGATATCTAAATCATAAAATTCATAGGAAATAATAATGCGCCAGCAATATTAATATCAACTTCTAAGTATGGCATAAGCTTCTGTAGGAATAACGGCGACTGCTTAGATGGAAAAGCACCATTTGATCCTAATTTGAGTAAATTTGCTCTTCGTAAAGGTTGATGCGAAAGAAGTGTGAATCGTAGAAATATTTTACGATGGTGATTTTAATAACATACATCACTCAACAAGGGAGTGATGCATAAGTGGCGTCAAAACGTTTTAAAAAGGACCCGCAGCTGCGTTACGAGATTCAAAAGGGACGGTAGAAATGAAGAAAAAAATGGTTAGCAGCGAATAGTTCGTAATAGTAGTAGTTTTTGGCACTATGTTTACCATGATCATCTACAAGACATCGACTCATCTTACGAACTCTACAAGACATCGACTCATCTCACGAACTCTACAAGACATCGACTCATCTCACGAACTAAGTTTTATGCCTGCCCAGTAGAATGGCTTTAATTGGATTTTTGGATACTTCGAGTAAAAACTGATACAGATCGAGGATGGAGATGTAACTATACTCATAATGAAAACTTCGTTGCAATTTTCCACAGTTAAACTTAACTGTTAGAATTTAACTGTGGAAAATTGCAACGAAGTTTTCATTATGTCTCGATTCCACAATATCACGCCTGATTCTTCACTTTTCGTAACTATACTCATTTCTATTGCTCCCCTACACACTACTAACTTCATGAAAAACATGAAAACCTTTTCGTAAGCTTCCAACATCTGATTCAATTCTATCAGCCATTAATTGACACGCTTCCGCTGAATTAGGTTAGTTAACGATTATCTTTCAAGAATTTTTGGTAATAGATAACGAGGAAAGCGATACCGACTAGGTGGAAAATAAACAACTGAAGGATAAGCGAATCATTTTAGTTGAGTGCACAGATATTTCCGTTTCAACATACCTATTTTCTTGAATAGTTATCGTTTACGTTA
The DNA here is from genome assembly GCA_037158775.1 of Hetaerina titia. Lineage (NCBI taxonomy): Eukaryota > Metazoa > Arthropoda > Insecta > Odonata > Calopterygidae > Hetaerina > Hetaerina titia. Next base: position 40,515,966 of record CM073771.1, read on the forward strand.
ATGCATGAAATATATTATAAAAAAATTTTCTTTAAGAACGTAACTTATACCTTATTATCATTAATCATTTTCAAGCTTTGATACTTTGACCAGAGAAAGTATGGTAAGGGAATCGTATTACCAAAGACAGAAACGATGCTGAATTCGAGTCCAGAACTTCAAAAGCTTTTAAAATTGCAATGTAACAGAAATCAGAACCGTTGTAGTGTACCTTGAAAAATTACTTCCGACGAGGGCAATAAGTGGGCTACATCTTAGAAAACACACTTTCTTTTTTGGATCATTCTAGGAGGAATTTAAGGTTGGATCGATGAAGGGAATGGGAGTCGTAGAGATGATGGTGGGGAAACGAGTAACTACTTTGGACCGCAGGACTCCTTGCGTTCATCAGCAGTGGGGCAATTAAGATTTGTACACGCTTCGCTAGTCCCCGCCCTATTTTCCTCTAACTAACCAGTACTATTTTGAACCCTTTTCCTGAGGAATGGGAAAGACCGTCGCAAGTCTTGTGTAACGCACGAAAAACGTTTTATGAACGGCCAATTTCTAGATGATGTGTAGAAGAAACGGGAATACAGAGAAATACACGGCCTGGGAAATTTATGCTTCACGTTTTCGCATGCAATGGCGAAGACAACAAGCTGCGATAGTCGGACACGTTACGTTGAAAGTCAGTTGGGCAAATAAATAGTTCCAGGGTCCGAATTCCATCTCCTGCTTTAGTATTCCTTCTTTTCCAAGATTTGTATACTCAGACGGGGAGATACAATTTTAGCCTTTGGGGCATTCAAAACTTATATCTACAGATAACATTCGGTCATTCATATATAAGAATTTCGGTATAGGGGTCCCGATTAATTTTCTTTTTCCACCAGCGGTTGCTCCGAGAGAAGTGGAAACCCTGAAAGCCTTTCGGCGCGGGCTGAGTTTAATGTACCCCGAATTATTACTAGGGTTTGAACCCGGTTTCGCTCGGTCACATTTAAATTGTTATATTCTACAACTAGAACCTAGCCACGAGCGAGATGCAATCAATATTGCAGAAACAAGCTACCCCTCTTAACATTTATTTAATTACATAATGGTACCTCATTATGCTGACAATAAATCTTGAAGAAATATAAAATTGTGCTAATTCTAAGAAGCATTATCACTTCTAAATTGACAAGGATTGAGCTAAATAAATGCTGTGCAATATAATTTTTTATCGATATTTAGAAATTGAGTTTTAATCTTGAGTAAGAGACATCCCGGAAAAAAATTATTTAAACCCGAATGGAGTATTGTTATTTGGGGAAAAAACTATAATTTTACCTACGCGAGAGATGAAAGGAGCCTGACAGAAGGTAATAATAAAAGCAATTTGAGTCGATCGTGGAGAGTGGGTTAAAAACAAGATTGGAAGGAAAAATTTACGCAGCTGAGCATTATACAACCCATTGCTGCCAAAACCCTATCTCTGCGTTCGGGGTGGTTTCTCGTCCTTCTCCCCCCAAAGGGCCCCAATGAGTTTCAGACGTCGCCGCCGTGTCGTGGGGCGGCGCGACACGTTTTCCCGCCCTTTAACTCCTCATTTCCACTCTGAACGACTATGCAGCAGTGTAACAATGAGGACGAACACAACCGGCCAGCGTGAACGCTGGTATGGTTTCCCCTGCATGCCACTTACCCGTGCCCTCGTGAGACGCATACTTATCGGGAGATCACTAGATAGAAAATAGACGCACGCTAGGACAGGGCACTTCGAGCAAACGAATGAGAGGTAACCGCGGGGAAATTATTCGCGATCCGACAGGCTTCTTCGAATCAAACTATGTGGCAGTTCCCACTCATCATCACGAGTTATAAATCCAATGATTAATTTATAGCGTCTTTCCGAACAATCTTGTTCACTGTCATCTTTTCATTAACTCGTAGCTTTTTGAACTGACCTCTCCCTACTTCAAATGGACATTCATTACTAAACAAATGAAACACCTCCAACTTCTTAAGGCATCATTACAAAGCAATCGACACACACATACAATTTATATTAATTACGAGCTACCAACATTCCACTCTCGAAAAAGTTAAAGGCCTCAATTCTAACACGAAGCCATTTACGGCGGATGGAGAATGACCCGACTATAATAAGCGTAGGGCTTTCAGCATAGTCCTTTTCCTACAAGTACAAGCAGATTTATCTATTTTCTAAAAATTTGACTTTTTTCCAAATGTAAAATAAAAAAAATATTTTCCTGTTTTTTTTTCTAAATACAATCGAAATGTTAAGACGGAGAATATTCTTGACAGACGAGGAAACAAGTTTACCATCATTAAGAGGCAGTCCATGAACGCAGCAGAGCTTTTGAATTGAACTGCATCTTTAATAAACCCACCGAGGTATGACTCGGGGAAAATAATTTTGAGTCTCTTCGGTCCGAGAAAATAATTTCAACTGATCCCGAAAAAATTCGCTTTCTAACATAATAATCACGGTCTATATTCCACGCGAATAAAATTTCACGGACGACGTCCAAGCGAATTCGGAAAGAAAATCTTATCGCAACCGGTGGAGTATGTAGAACTCAATTTTTATTAAAGCGAAATGTGACGCCCGTATTTCGCATGAAATTGAGGTAAAAAAATTTTCCCTAGGAGAAGGATACTGGACGACTCCCAAAAGGTGGAGGAGCAGACGAGATGGCAGCTGGCGTTAAACGCTCTTGAGCGCCGGAGCTTCACTTCCAAGGGAGGGACATCTCAAACTCGCCTCGGGGATTCCACGACGAGGGGGCGCGGAGGGAGGAATAGAGGAGAGAAGCGGCGTGTGCGGGCGGAGGCATTGGTAATGGTGACGTCAATATGGCGGGTTACGCGCAAATATACTTTTTTCTTTTGCTTTGAGAAAAAACCGACTAAGTTCAGTGGCTGACTTCACATCTCTGCCGACTTCGTTGAAAATTTCGAAGAGTAAAACGTTGGCTAGCATAATACGTACAACCCCATTTACCAAATGGGGACAAAACTGCTTCTGAAATCTCCATGCACATTTTCACGGTGTGCAGTGTTTGGATTGCTTATCAAAGTCATAGTTAAATATTTTTTTAAAGTTTCCCCAGAATTACGACCGAAAGTTTATGTTTTCTACACATTAGATGAGAAAAGGATGTGATTATCATCCGACCAGTACTAACTTACGACCCAACTGTATTGCGATAGAACCTACTCTTTCGGATCAAACCAGCCGTTAACTTCCTCCTGTCCTATATTTCCAGCAATACGACATTTAGTTAAAATGGGAAATTTAAGTGGCAGAACCTAAAAAAAATCCTGAAAAATAAAACTTCACTTGAAATAGAATATTTTAAACGCTTTTTATGACCAGCATTCGCAAAACAACGGAAATGATAACAGTAAATACAGGTATGTACAACTTGTATTAAATACAGGAACGTCGACTAATTATACTAATTAATTAATAGGTAGTTAAGTATTAATTAATGTATAAGTATGATACCGTCTGAATGGGACATTATTCATGGCTGAATTACTGTGTGAAGGTTTGTGAATGCTAACGCTGGCGTTGATGTGCCGATTTTAAATGTCAGGCACCTTTTTCAATTAATTACCAATATCATAGGAATACGCTCCATTAAGAGACGTAAAGTCAGGATAAGTTCGTTCGCCACGAATTGGAAAATGAGCGAGGGGTTCGTACAGAAATGAGCTACGGATCGACCAAAACGGCTCAACTTTGTAAACATAGCAATTTCAGGTTTAACATTGTGGAATTCCTTCATGAAGAGGGTAAAAAAAGAAACTTTGCACTTCCACATAAAGATTTAATACTTCACGACCATGGTTTCGATGCTGTGCACCACCATCATCCCCTGATATGCCCCTATTATCCCCATGATCCTATATTATATGATTCAGTACTCACCGACCGAGGCCCGATTGCCAAGATCGATAATCGCATCATTCAACGAGAGTGGAAATCCGAAGAGATAGTGCTCTAATTACACGATTAAATCCAACTGAAAACAAATCCCAAACCCACCAGACGGAAAATTTCTCTTCGGCCGATATAGTATAGCCGAATTGACGATCGCCTACGCTTAAGAAACAGCTCCTATCAATTGAGGTCGGATATTACCAATTTTAATGAATGTAATAATATTCTACAATCGAACCAATCACATTTGATTCTATCCCATTATTTAAGGTGGGGAAATATTGTCCGACCTATGCCTAGTGATAAAAGAACTAGATTAACCTTATACTGCCTCGATTTTAGGTGGTGAATTTGGGCGTCCTTCACTCAACCTGGTCTGCTACACTTTGGAGATTCGAGATTTACTTATTTGAATAAACCACAAATGGAAAAGGGAAAAAAACTACACCAGATCACTGCGTCCTTTTAAAAGCCCTAGAACGAAGACTCGTAGCATCCTGCTGATGAGAACAGAGGTCCTCATGCAAGGAATGGGGGAACGCCGCTTGGGGAGTTTCTGGGCTGGGTCTCTACCTACCAGGGGCAAGGGACTCCTGCCAAAACAATTTACAAAGGGCACGTGGCGACATTGGGCGATAGGCCACCATAAAATGATACAGAACGGAGATATTTTATGAAACGGCGTCCAAGATATATATTATTTTTTCAAAGGCGACTTTGGTAGATGATTTCGTTCCCTGTGCCTCTAACACACCTTCGTCAATCAAACCAGCCCTCCTGTTTGAAGAAAATGATTCTGAAGTCAGCTCCGAAACGTAATTGTTAATAATATTGCGACTAATTCGAGGAATTTATTACATTGTATACATTACCAAACTACTGAATACCAAGGAAACTCAACATCTCAATTCATCGCCTTTCGATGAAAACGAATAGCATAGATAATAGAATACAGTCAATTAGTCACAAATTATGCTCAAAAATACATGAACACAGTAAAAAACCCGAAGGTCGGTTTAGTAGGTAATGGTGGAGCTCACCCATGTACTAAGCCTGACGGCGTGTGAATATTCACACACCAGGGTAGGGGGGCCAGTTCCTTTCCCTGTGCCGGTTATGGTTTCCCAGGAAGATCTGGTACCCGAAAAATCAACTAGCTTGGGTGGAGCTGCAGGTGCCCGGGAATCGAACTCGGGACCCTCCGGTCAGTAGTCCAACGCTCTACCCCCTGGACTACCGCGACCCACACTCGCAAATACAACACTTTTGTTTAATCATAGCGCTCCTTACGCTAATAATGTCATTCGTTTACAAAAAAGAGACTCCTGAACCTACATATATATATATATATATATATATATATATATATATATATATATATATATATATATATATATATATATGCATTCCCTCAGACGCGACACCGAAAACATCCCTTTTTTTGACTTCCATATAATAATCACTTTAATCCAACTTCGAATGAAGCGATGCTGCTACATGTTACTTTAACGTCCTTTTGCTTTGTGAGGCATTTGTTTTAAGCTTCCAACAATTAAGATAAGAGTACGATCTCCGTAGCAGCGTGAAAGATAATTCACCCTCCCGCGACCATTCTTCGAAGTCACTCCGACTTTAAGGGGTGTATTTCAAGAGCTTTATTCTCATCTAGTGCTCAGTAGGCGTAGGGGATCAAGAATGCCTCGTTTGAAACACATCTAAGAAGAAGAGCCTTCTTTCTCTGCGGGGATCTTTGGCATGCAAACAGCACTGCTATTATCTCCGCTCGAAGCATGCAGCCGTAGAAAAAGTAGGCACCATGCCTTTAAAAAACTTACGAACGAAAATAAAATCACTGTAACTAAATTAAATACCTCGATGAAAGCTAAAGGAGCGAGCATATCTATAGCTCGCTCCCGAAGTAGCTGGCAAACTGTACTTATTCTGCAATGATGCAATCTCATAAAGTAATCAATCCCGAGTAAACACAATGGCCACAATATCTATCAGATATCACCACACAAGTCACGCCACGTTACTCCACCCACAATGGTAAAATATTCGTATCGTCACAGTTCACACGAAAAAAATATAGATTAAAGTTTTACGTTTTAGAAGTAATTTTTTTGGTGATGACGGTGATGGCTAATTATAAACGCCGTCGCATCACGAGCGCGGATAATAAAAAAAAGATATGTAGCCTAATTGCTAAACTGACAGTTTTTATAATGGCACATTTTATGCGAGGGTTCATGGCCCGGGATGTCTGTCAAACGCAGACGCTCGGTAAATCTTTTAGGCTAATTAATTCTCTACAAAACTAGATATTAGTCATCATTCCATATGATTCTTATTTCATTATAACCATTGCACCACCTAGATTTAGGGTAGTTTTGGCTAAAACTAAATTAGTAAGGTGAATTTAAGGTTACTTGTAATCTGTTACTTCCATACCTATAATTATACTATTTTCAATTAGTTTCCAACATTTAAATAGATCATTCATGCCTGGTGTGGAATTACTCCCTGCAACAAACCCTTGAAGTGTACCATGAAGATCAGGAATTAGAAGGAAGACCTTTTATTTCTAGCATAGTATCCAATTTTCAATTATTTCTACCGAGTGCAATATTTCAATTATTCTATTGAGTGCAGAGCGAACGGCAGTTTAGCCCCCCTCCCACATGCAAGATGACGAGTTATATTTACAACCTACTAATGCTTTTCTCCATCAAAACGATCTAATTTAATCAGCACGCACGATTTCTGTAATTATTCAAAATAGTAACAACACCAATATTGGACGTAGGACCTCAATCAAAATCAAACCATGGGGTAAGCCAAGAAAATTCAGCTCTTTTAGAGAGTAACAGGCTTACAAAACTTAACTTCTGAATGTTTCCGCCAGTCGCAGTACAATCGCACGGTATTAACAACAAATGTGTGCAGATGGAAAAATAAGTAAAACGACGGCAAAAATATTACCGCGAAGTGTATTATTATTATTATCGGTGGTCTAGCGTTTGAGGTAGGTTTCGGATAGGCACAGAATGATCATCGCCAAATTTCACAGCCCCGTCCAACAACCCACACGTTGACACCCAAAACTACATTAAACTGTTCTCCGATTCCGCCAACTTCCTTCCTCACTTCATTCCATCCAACATGCCTACCCTTTTTCTCTCCTTACCTCGCATGTCTAACGCCCTACCCTCTTATAAAGTCCTCGACATTCTATCGCCAATTAAAATTCTCTGCATCCACTTCCCCTGTCTCCTTTGGATTTCTCCCAACAATCCTCTATCCTCCCTCACCATGCCTAGTACTTCTTTGTTTGCTTTCCTTTCTGTTCACTTCAACTTTTCCATCCGTCTCCACACCCACATTTCAAAAACCTCCTATCTATGGCTATCATCCTGCTTCAACGACCAGGTTTCCGGGCCGTAAAAAACCACGCTCCACATAAAAGTTTTGACTAGCCTACTCTTTGACTTCCTTACTCAACGTTCCTGTCATCAACTTCGCCCTCTTTGTGAAAGCTTTTTTTGCATAATGGAATTATTCTTTTTATATCCTTACTACTGTGAACTCCTTGGTTCAGGACACTTCAAAGATACGTAAACTTCCACCTGTTCTGGTTTTTTCCCTCATATTTTAACGTTTACATTAGCATTCTTCTATTTATCGAAAACCTCATGACCTTCGTTTTGATTATATTGACTTTCATTTCGAATTGTAAAAGACAATTTGACCAGAGGTACACCGAGGGATGCTGGGACTTCGGCTAGGGATTGGATCAAATCCGTGCTCATGTAGAAAATAGTCACATAAGGAAGGAGGAAATGAACTATCCCACATCCTCCTCACACTTCCACCACACCTAGTACAAAGATGGAGGAAAAAGGGACTCCCAAATATCTTCAAAAAATATTGGATAGAGTTGACGACCAGCTTTTACAACCAGATGGTCACCAAAGGTTACAGGGATGCGGGTGCGAGATGGGGATCGGAGGGGTGTTTGTCTCCTTAATCCTTCGCCTCCGCTTTCCTCTGAGAATCACGCGGCCGTTGAGTGGCGAATGAGCGGATGGAGGTGGGACCGGGGTAGATGAGGGCAACGAGATCAACAAAGACGCGGCGGGGTCACACTCATTCATTCGCCAGGCGGCGACGACCCCTCGGATAATTTATGGAACGGCTACTTTCACGACGAAGCTTATTAACGAGGCGCGCCCGCACTCGACCCTCGAATCGATAACGGGACCACACAAGTGCTCACGATCACGGCTCGGGAGTGCTCCTCTTTGGAGACCATCCACCGAAAAAAAATTATCCAGACCCCGGTGAATCCTTTGCCAATGGACACTTCTAAACGGGGACGCTGAGAAAAAAAATGACCAATTTCTGAGCCTATAATCATTTGAAGCGTATAAGGTCATTGCTCTACAACGGAAATAAAATTTCCGAAGGTTGACCCCTCCCCCCCACGTGAGTATCATCTATCCAGCATATTGAATGGACGCTTGCAGCACACGTTTTCTAAAAATAGGTTACGAAACTACAAGAGACCGCTCCAAAAAGAGACAAAAGCCCGACGATTGCTTTAATGCCTTCGCAATGAGTTGAAGTATTTACCTCAAACGCACTATTCTCCGAAACAACCGGATAAATACAGACACAATAATGGCATTACTTATTCCCGAGCTAGTAGACGGTGGAGACAGTTAGGAAGCTGTCAGACCCAGCAACGTAGGCCCATATGAAAACCACATGCGAAACAGAAAAGCTGTTTGCCAACATTCCCATCCATCCTTTCTAAGAACGTTAAACTAAGAAAATATCTAGACAGTGAATTATGACAAAGAATGGGATGACCAACTGAAAACAGAAACAAAAGCAGTTAAGATTGATGACAACAGCTCTCGGAGTTATACGACGAGCTACGACTAATTGATAATCTCCTACTACTCCCAAATATCTGGCATGATCATAGTGCTATAAATACATGTCATTTCAAATCACAGATGTTCAATTCTACTATTTGAACACACATCTATGATACAAAGAAAGTTGTTTTCCCAGTTCTTAGGACAACTGACATGAAAATGCCGCAATCACTATCGCCGGTGACAAAAAACGGGTGAATTTGTCGACGACGCAGATAGATGACGGTAAGCGGATATGTAATGAATTCGCCTGCCTTGCTGGGCGGGGATATTTGCTCAAAATTGACTTGTAATCACGAGATAAAGAAAAGCCAACATGCAGTGTCGTTAAAAATAGCAGCGATAAGATGTGGTTGGAACAGGAATGCGTTCCATTCCTAAGTAAGGCATATTTAAGTAAGATCTGGTGCTTTCCCGGCGTATTTGCTGGATGAAGTTTTCTCGGGTCTTCCACCGGGTCAGGGGTTCCATGTTGGCCGACGTTTCGATGCCCGACTCGTGCATCGTCCTCAGGGTTGAGACGAGTCGGCCAACATGGAACCCCTGACCCGGTGGAAGACCCGAGAAAACTTCATCAAGGCATATTTAGCCTCGAATCATACAGGTATTTTTTGAACTGCAAAACGAAATACTTGACCCGAAACCCAACGACTAACTGAGTTAAGAAAACACCTAGCCCAGCAATAGAAGGAGCGCGAATGTAGGAAAACAAATAAGAATTAACGGAATGAATACCCTATCTGGCATGAAAGTGAGGACTAAAAGAGGAGGCTTCGAGGGGGGAGGTAATCTTTGAGCAGACAAGTGAAAGTGAGAAGGCGAGTTTGACTATCGCCAACAGGTGGAACCAGAGGGGTGTGGAGGACTTCCGCCCGGAGGTGGGAGATGATCGAATGGGAATGGTGAAGGAGAGGATGATGACGCCATGAATCCCTTTTTCCCACGAGGCAGAAGAAAGCCCCCATCAAAGATTTGTGAACCTTCGATGATGAATGCCTAGAAGGGACTAAACGACACCAACACAGTAGTGAACAGTCAAGGAAAACAAGACTCATGGGACTTACACGGAGCTTCCGATTGCCTAAAGTCGAGATGATGGACCAACATTCGTTAGAACGCACGCCATGGGCGCTCTGCCAATTAAACGCGAACCTGTTCCTGCGATGGGGTCGATTTAAAATTCAATGAATTCTGAGTGCCAGCTTGAACACAAATTTAATTTTACCAATGACAATTCATGCGAATGACGGATAGTTATTATTAGAGTAATTAATACTATTATACGTAGTATACTAATTGGGGTAGGTTTTATACGACACTACGCTACTGCACTACACTACGACACTACACCACTGCGCTTCTTTGCCGAGACTGAAATGACACAAAATATCCTTAAACTCCAGACTTCACATTACATTAACTCATTCATTAGCTCTGCATACTTCTCAACTCCCTTAATTTCTTCCAACTGCCTCTTCTTTTTCTCCCTACGCCCCATATTCTCAGAATTCTCCCATCTAATACCGTCTTCAGCATCCCACTGTCTCTCGGAATCTCCTGCATCCATTTGTCTGTCCTGCCCTATTCCAATTTCTCGCAACAGCCGTCTCTCTTCCTCTATCATTCCCAGAACTTGATCGTTTGTTTTCTTTACGTCCATTATTTCCTTCATTCTTCTCCATACCCATATCTCAAAAATCTTCAAATCTGAGCCAATTCTCTTGCCTCAACGACCGAGTTTTCACGCCATGCAAACCGTATTTTTGGGAAGAAAACGTTGATTGCGGATTGAATATATTGGACATTTTAGCTATATTAAAAGCGAGTGTGCTTTGATTTAATTTCCAAGTTTTGTCCAACGTTGAAATTTGCAAAATATAAGAACCTGGAGGGCGGAAACGGATAAAATAAGGGCCTGGCTACATTAATCCAATTAACGCAGGTATTTCTAGAAGTTAAGACATGTTAATTCTGGGAAGATCCAAGTGAGCAGTCGGGCTACTTCCTCCATTTTCATATTCTCGGTATAACTTAAAAGATTCTTGAATTACTTTACTCCGTCGAATTTTGCTGCAATACAATTATATTACAGTAGAAAGTCCCACTGAAAAGGTTTCCGATTAACTGGTCTTTCGTTTATTTTTTCGGATGTACGGACGTGAAGTGTACGCATTACAGTGAATCTACTATATTCAAAAGCATAAGTGTACTATACTCACCAAAGTACACGGTTTCACCGCCAGCTGATATTTTCTCCCGACTTCAGTTGATTACGGATTGACAACTAGTAACAGATTATTGAACAATCAAGACGCAGGATTCGACAAAAGAAAGAATAGATTATACATTACTCGCAAACTCCATCAATAAATCTAGTGTAACATACCAACACCAAATAGGAGATGAGATTTTACAAAATATGGAGTCTGGCATATTTGCATCCACTTTGACGGGAAAACGATTAACGAAGTCCGGAGGTGGGTTGGTTTCGCAAGAAAGAAATAGCTGTAAGAACATTCACGTCTGAAGGCGCGGTTTTGATTTGGTAATTGACGCAATCGTATTTTTTTTCTTTTTGAGGCTTTCCACAGAACATTATTCTTATTAAATGTTCTTAACTGTAGCTGAAATTGTGTTATTCACCGTAAACTACCAATTGGAACTTGACCAGAATTCATCGACATTTATATTCAAACATCGTTGGAAAATTACAAGACAGACCGAAATCCCTAGCACGGAGCGCCTTTGAGTTAAATATAAGAGGATGGGAAAGGAGTTCATTCAGGCGGGGCATGTTGGAATTCCACCTGCTTGTACGAGGCCATTATATCCGAGTGGTAGCGGGACTTCGTCGCATTAATTGGTAAATGGTAGAAGAGAGAGAGAGGACTTAGCTCGGGTATGAATCACGACCGCATTTGTTGTCCCACAGTCGATGCATCACCAAACCGTGTGCTTAGAAGAATGGGGCTCCTGAAAAAAACACCCCCAACTTCCCCTCTCTCTCTTAACGTTGGCCGAGGGCCTGGGGGGCGGTAGGATATCGAGTCTTTATCTGCGGGGAATGGAAAAGGGCATTCGAAAATTTTCGCACACGTGGGGAGGGGAACAATTTACGGCCACGCAACCAGGCTACGCTTTGGATGAAAAGGCGGCTGGGGGAAAGGCGAACGGGGGAGGGGGGGAAGGAGGCTGACATGAGGGACGGAAGCGACAACCCCCGCGCGCATGGTGTGGAAGGAAGGACCGAGAGATGACGACGGTGGAGGGTCCAAGGAAGGATTGGGAACACGCCCCCCCCCTCCCGCTCCACCCTTCCCTTCCCCGAAAATAATTATATCTCTTTTCGGCCGCCACGGCGATTGAAGCCGAAAGGGAAAGGGGAGGCGAGGTGGCCGGTATTCCGAGGCGGGAGGGACGGCGCCCCGCGCGCGGGTGTTTGGGGCGCTCGCCAGAGACCGCGGTTTCACCCCGCCACTACTTTGCGCGACCCGATTCGGGAGATGGCGTGGGTCGGATATGGGGGGAGGGGGAGGAAAGGTGGACCGCGGGGGAAAACTGCGCTCGATACACTAATTGCTAGTTGGAAAGCTGAAAACCGTGCCGATTATTTCAGACGTGACGCCGGACTTCTGCTATTGGGTGGACCAAACAGAATTGGAAGTAACTGCATTGACAAACGTCCTGAAGCCGTTGATGGTGCTATAGCGAATGTCAAAAATATATGACCATTTCAAAACAACAAAGATTCTAACATCAAGGCTTCATAAGGTTCAATACTCATTTCTGTCATCAATTTATTTGGCACCCGGTAGATCAATGGGTAGAACACTCGGCTAATGACTGAAGGGTCCTGATTGGATTCCTGGTGATGCCCTTGGCACATCCTACTGGTGTGATTTTTAATGAAATAGAACTTACAGGGAAATTACAGGTCAGGACAGGAATAATACCTGATCCCCTTAACTCATATTAAAGGTGAGCTCAACAGCCATCTATTGAAATAGCCTCCTGGTTAATTACTATGGTTTTGGTTAATCATTAAACAAAGTCAACATCAAGCACAGGATTAGGGTTGAAATAATAAAATATTTTGCATTAAAAGCCTTTGAAATATAGTTTCAATGGACTATCCACTAAATATAATTTCATACGTTAAGTAATAACATAAATGTGATGCATAGAACTTAAACTGATGACCTAATATCTTTCTTTCTTTCCTTTCAATTACTTCAATTACTCCTACCCAACTTTCCAGGGTCAATTACACTATAGTATACTCTAATTTTCTTAATTTTTCAACGAGTTAATAAGTAGAGTCAGACCTGTCATGAAAATGTGGCAACGCCTTAATTTCAAATAGCAGCAAAATATATTTTAATATCAGAATCCTCCCTCACAAAACATTCCCAACAATGTCATTTGAGATATCCTGAGGTTTCCTGCAAAAATCGGTATGTATTTACTTGGAAAATCTGCTATATCAACTATTTCACTTTGCCCTTATTAATAATTTTTTTAATTGAGACGAGAATAAATCTTGATATGGAACTAAGCTAAAAACAAAAAGGTTTTCTCTTCTTGAAAATCCATGGTTTTTTCTTTCCAAAATAATTTTTCATTCCAAAATCCTTAACTGACATTGAATGACCTTCTTGCTATTGACTGAAGATATGAAATTCCAGTACTTACTTCTTCACTGTTGTATTTGCTGGCGTCTTCCCCATCACCTACCGACTCCTGCCTATCTGGATCAATCTCCTAAAATAAATTGCAACTATTAGAAGGCAATTTCAGAGCAAGTAAACAAAGCCAAGTAAATCCTATGCGACATATATATATATAAAAATAGACACATATATACATGTATATATAAACCATAAACAAAGTAATCGACCTGTAGGCTGGTTTGGTAGGTGATGGTAGAGTTCACCCAGTACTAAGCCCTACACACCATGCGAAATTCACACATCAGGATAGGGGGGCCAGTTCCTTTCCCAGTGCCGGTTATAGTTTCTCAGGAAGATTTGGTTCCAAAAAAATCACGAAGCTTGGGTGGAGCTGGAGGTGCCCAGAGAGGCTTGCCCAGGTATCGAACCCAGGCCCTCCAATCAGTCATCCAATGCTCTACCCCCTGGACTACCGCAACACTACACACACACACACACATATATATATGTAAATTAGGTTCCCTTAATGGCGTAATTGGTAGCGCATCCGTCCGGCAAGTGGAAGGTCCAGTGTTCAAGTCCCGGTTTAGGAAATATTTTTACATTTGTGATCTGCTCAAATCTGCCTTCCCCACCTGTCCTGTGTTCGTCTTTTATGTGTTTTCCTATCTCCTTTCCTTATATCTATTTCTATGTGTAAAATAATATTTGTTCGCCGTATGGTGGGATTTCGTGTTTGAATGTGTGTGTGTGTGTGTGTGTGTGTGTGTATGTATATATATATATATATATGTGTATGTATATGTATATGTATATATATATATGTGTATGTATATGTATATGTATATGTATATGTATATGTGTATATATATATATATATATGTGTATGTATATGTATATGTATATGTGTATATATATATATATATATATATATATATATATATATATATATATATATATACACACACACACACACAAACACTAACACAAAAAACACCACACACATAGAAACATAAAAGAAGGACACTTACATTGGATATTTATGTTTCGACGGCACGGCCGTCGTCATCAGAATCTGATGACGACGGCCGTGCCGTCGAAATGTAAATATCCAATGTAAGTGTCCTTCTTTTATGTTTCTATGTGTGTGGTGTTTTTTGTGTTAGTGTTTGTGTGTTTGTGCGTCGCCGGAGAGCGTCTTTTCCAAGTTTATATATATATATATATATATATATGGGTCGCGGTGGTCTAGTGGGTAGAGCGTTGGACTACTGACGGGAGGGCCCCAGGTTCGATTCCCGGGCAAGGCACTTTGGGCACCTGCAGCTCCACCCAAGCTAGTTGATTTTTCGGGTACCAGGTCTTCCTGGGAAACCATAACCGGCACAGGCCCGGTTAAAACCATAACTAGCCCCCCTACCCTGATGTGTGAATATTCACACGCCGTTGGGCTTGGTACATGGGTGAGCTCTACCATCACCTACTAAACCGACCTTTGGGTTGATTACTATGTTTATGGTTATATATATAGGTATATATTTCGATATGTATAACAAAAACTCATTTATAGACTTCTCTACAGGAAGGAGGACTTACGTCTTGGCTTCTCTAGGATATATTTATCCTGCAAAACTTCCTTTACACACATATGGCATAATACTTCATTTACCATGCTAATATCCCTCCTCTTCCACCCCACCCCCTCCCCACACTTTGTCAAACTCCATGTCTCTTTGTGTACGAAATACTATCATGAGAGATTTTAACTGGTTATTGAGAAAAGAAACTGCAGTTTTGTCAAGTTTGGATACCTGTAAAAAGTATTTGACATTGTATGATTTAACATTCCCTCCTTACAAAGGCAAATTAACTAGGACAAATCTTCCAGAATTCCAAAACATCCCTTCAAATAATTTCCAACTATTTTAATCAAGTACTTATAACTTTTAGGCCTAACTACCATGTCCCAGAGTAAAAGCTTTAAAATACTACCTTGATCAAAAAGTTCCCGGAATTTATTCAGAAAATTAAAAATACAAGTTTATTCATCTAAATCTATATTGTCCCCTTCAAAGTAATCCCCATCGACTGCAACACACTTATGCCAGCGCTTGATCCAATCCTCGAAACATTTTTTATATTCGGTTTTCGGTATGTCCATCAGTGCTTCCTGCGATTTTTCCATTACTTCCTCTCGGCTGCTAAAACGTATTCCCCGTAATGGTTTTTTAACTCGATTGAACAGAAAGAAGTCACAGGGAGCCAAATCAGGTGAATTCGGTGGCTGTTGGATGGTATTTGTTGCATTTTTTGTCAAAAAATTACGAATAATGATAGCACTGTGCGACGGTCTCGACGCACTGTGCTACGATTTCTGGTCTCTTTCGGCGAATTGCTTCACGCAAACGTCTCATAACGCCCAAATAATACTCTTTGTTTACTGTCTGGCCTTCTGGCAAAAATTCATGATGCACTACACCGTTGTAATCCATGAAAACCGTCAGCATTGCCTTCTTTTTTGACTGAAAACGACGTGGTTTTTTTGGTCTCGGCTCATTTGGTGAACGCCATTCACTTGCCTGATGTCTGGATTGCGTGTCGTACTCATAAACCCACGTCTCGTCTCCAGTAATGATCCTTTTGATGAATGTGGGATCGGATTCAGCCTCGCAAATCATGTCTTTTGCGACGTCAACACGGTCTCTTTTTTGCATGAAATTGAGGTCTTTTGGCACCAACTTTGCTGCTACACGACGGAAACCCAAATCATTAACCACAATGTCTTGGGCGGATCCATAGGCAATGTTCAAGTCCTCCGCTATTTCTCTGATGGTTAATTTGCGGTTATTGACCAACATTTCTTTTACTTTATCAATTTTTTCACCGACTTTCGATGTCGATGGTCTGCCACTGCGTTCATCATCTTCGATTGACTCACGACCACTTCTGAACCGCTCGTGCCACTGGTAAACGACCGTTTTTTTTAGAGAATCGTTGCCGAAACACTTTTCCAACATTTCCAACGTCCGTGCGCCACTAAATCCGTTTTTTACGGAAAATTTAATACAAGTTCGTTGTTGCAAATTTAATTCCATTTCTGCAATTGTAAAAAATCGCCAACACACACAGAGATAGATGTACTCTTGGCTACGTAACTTTTGCAAATGTCAAGTTATGACACTAAGATTTAAAGGGAATATCAACAACAGATGTACCAATTTAACAAAAAAAAAACAGAACTCAAATCGGAACGATGGGAGCGCCACACGGTGGTTATTCCGGGAACTTTTTGATTAAGGTAGTATTAAAGACCCTGATTGGAGCCCCTCCATCCTAAACTCAGATTGCCCAAATTCAAAGACTCCTCTCCGTGCCTCTAGGAAGGAGGTCAAATTTTTTAATGGACCTTATAAATATAGCTACAAACTAGCATAAAAGAGCCATTCACAATAGAATGAGGTTTGGAAGTGATGTCTGCAAAACCAATAAAGTTGTTCAAGAGAAGAGGTCAATAGGGTAAAGTAAGCTAATTCCATCCTGACAAAATTGGATAACACAATTGAATTTTTTATTGATGGCCTAAAAATGAATCCCCTTGCCTATGACACTCTATGCCTTCAAATCATGTGCTATCTTCCAAGCCTAATTTCCCCTAATTTGATCCCCAGTTCAGTAACATCCCTCAGGATTACAACTATAGGCTATGAAATGTTTATATTACAATTGGATGAGTTCCTTTTACTGAATCTATACCTCTCGTATTCTATTAAAGGATGTTCAGGACCATGGTGCATTAAATTGCCAAGATAGCTGTGAAGGAAGACAGTTGGACTTGAATTTGACCAACCAGATGATAAGGTGAAACAATTTTTTAATTCTACCTAATATTAATTTAACTAAACACTAATTCTAAAATAGAAGGTAAACACAGTAAAATATTAGATTTTCCATCCATTGGGGTAAGATTACAGCAAAAGAATTATTAATAAACAATGCAAAAAGAGCACTTACGTCCATGTCCACATGAACAACACCTGTGGACCTCCTCTTTGGCCTTCTCCTCCTCTGAATGACTGCTTGTGTAGCCTGTGCATTCCGACTGTCATTTTCTTTATCTTGATCTGAATGGGTAAGGAAAATCTTTCATTACATAATGCTACACCTGGTTTCTATTCCAATTTAAATTGTAACAACATTGCTTTAAAATATGTTACTTAATAATCAAGACAATTTCAAGGGTTTATTTTCTTATGTTTTCACTTAAACATAAAACTTAAATGACATAAGAAGAACATAATAGCAAAGATCAATCGTCCAAGTCAAAGGTTTAATGTAGACTACGAGACACCAATATCCCCTATAAAATATGATTCACACAATATATTGATATATTCATTTAGCAGCATAGCATTTGCCAGCTTCGGTGGCGGTGGGGCAATGTCTTTGTCTGTTAGCCCAAAGGTTGCAGGCATGATTCCTGCCTGGGTGGGTTTTCCACCATTTAGGCCTTGGGTTTTTGAGTCCATTGTTATACATATCAATGTTAATAGTCTGATGTAAAAGTCAAAAAGAGTTCTTTTTGAATGCCAAATAAATAAGTGCATCCATGACTTATATACAGTATGATCAAAATCGAAAATTCACAGAGTAATTTTCATGAATGGCATGTGATTCCACATTTATATGACACTGAACGGTACACTTTAATAGTGAGGACGTTAGCATGAAATTTTAATAAATATTACAAAAATTGAATTAGTAAACATGAAAAAGTTAAAAATAACAAACTTTCAACAAAAAAACTTCCAGATATCCTGAAAAATGCATTGTTATCAAACAGCATACACTTATGTAATTATCCTGACACTCAAAATGTTATGCTCTGATATATAACAGCCATGGAAATAAATGCAACTATGAAACACCCACCATACTAATAAATGGCCTTCAATATGGGAAATTTTTGTGACATTAGGTGCTAGTAAAATAACACGCAAACCTTTATCGTTGTCAGGAGGTTTTGATTGTCGGCGAAGGGCTATCGTAACGGTAGTGTCAGCCTCCACTGGGACTGATGCAGGACGGGTTGTAGATGATGGGGTAGTGGAACTTGGTGTGGAAGACGGAGTGGAAGCTGGCCTCCTGATGTATGACAAAGTTGAACTAGTAGTTGAAACTGCATCCCCACCACTTCGCGTCCGAGCATCTTCCAGGAGGAACTGTTCATGGTTACAGCAATATCATTAGCATGTTCCAAAAAAACACTTCAATTAACAACATACATCACCACGTTTTATGAATTGTGCTAAAAAATGGCTAACATACTGTGTCATAATTTGTATGCATCGAATCTATTACATGCATGAATTGACAGAACAACAATTGTGTATTTAAGGAACTTTATTAACTTTTGGTAAACATAATCACTACATCAATTCTAAAAAAACCACCTCGACCTTGAACATGGAATATGTACTTAAATAACAAAAGTTATAGTGTGGCATGGAGAGAAAAATACTCCAAAAATATAGTAAGCTTAATAGAATAAAAATCTAATTAATGGTACACGTGATAAAAATATGAGTCGCTACACTGAGGAACTAATATCAAAGCATGTATTTTAAAAAATGTTTCTTGACTTATACTTGTAATATTAGCAGATTGATTACACAACCTTGAAATACAATTATTAATATTAACATTATTGTTATAATAATTAAAATAGATGTTGAATAAAGAGTTGCAATCCATTTTTTTTGTACAGATAAAATATTTTCTAAAATAATGAGTCACTTACATTTATAAGGCAGCTTAATAGTATAGGCAGAGTAGTATAGTCTGGGCAGTAACACTTTACAGAAATATCTGCAGCAATTTGGTTTGACATTAAGAGATTTTTTGAAATCTAAAAGAAATATCAATGACAGGCAAAGATTAACTGAGATTTTCTTTTAATTTTGATGCAGATCACAGGAAAGGATGATTTCTGATAATGCTGTTTACAACCTTATAGGCAACTATATTATGCCTTATCATCAATTCCGGTGGCAATTGAGGAAAATATTAGCCATTTCAATTTTCAGATAAAAATCCTTTCATATCTGTAAGAGGCCTAAAATAGCTGCACGTCTCTTGGAGTTAGTCAAAAACTATGTGGCTGAGAAGGCATAGATTTAAAATGGTAGAAAACAGCAGTGAGTTCAACTTCTGAAAAGCAATTTATGTATTTACGATTGACTTCTTCGTATAAGATCTGATTGATCAATATAGTAATGAGATATAAATGCTTAAAATTCTGAAGATGGACGAAAATCAAGACAAAAATATCTTAAATCAATTGAATTCAACCACAATTACAAATTGGCTACTATATTTGTTGCGTGGGGCAGAAAATAACCTCACCAATAAACCAAAATTGCAGATACAGTCTTGCAATCAAAACATTTGCTTTTAGCCTTTCAAAACTCATCTTGTAAGCTAAATTGATTACAACAAATTTACTACAACTGCAAGCAATCAATAAAATTAGTGAAATTTGTCATTGATTACATTTTGAACTGCAAGAGTTTTTCAGCAAGCTCTAAGCAATGAAATGGAGATATAATGGAATTTACTTTTTAGCAGGGAATAAATTCAATATTTGAAGTACATTATTATTACAATTATTGAAAGTGCATCCCTAGGCAAATAATCACAGAGTGAGAGATAGATTTATGATGAAATCAGTAGTGTTTTCCTTGATAATTGCTACAAATTGATATTAATTTTGATAAAAACTGATTTGACAATTGGTAATGGTTTGGTAATTATTACAAAACAAATTCTGACTGAAATATATCTTCTCTTTGTGACCAAAGAAAACCATATTTTATCATTTGAAATAAGATTTTTAAACTGTGGTTTGTGAGAAGATATGATGGAAGAAAAGGCAGCTACAAGCAGATGAAACAAGTGCATTAACTGTGAATACAATATGTTTAAATTGTCTGATAAATGCAATCATTTATCATAGACCTAAAGCTGCTTTGCTAAAATGATAATATCTGAAGACTTACCACTGTGCATGGCCCAGATTATACTTATATGATGAATGCAATGTTTCTGTAATACGTGATTTAAAATTAAAGCTTAAAACTCTTGTCCTCTTGTCTACTGCCCTTGATTAGGTCTCCAGCATCAAGCAATGAGAGATTTATTGAAATAAGAACTTTTATTATAACTTCTCTGAGATACATACAAGGTAGGTATGCATCACTGGAGCAAGATCATATGAAAAATTCATTTACTCCTGAAGCAGTTACATTCAAAACAAAGAACAATGTAATTATTCAGTGACAAATACATCATGAGCTGATGCCACTGTTGACTCTAAGTGAAACTTTTATTTAAATTTAAAGATGAGAAATATGCTGTGTCCTTTCTATCAAAATCAGCTTTTTTGCATGCTGTTTCTTCCCATCCATATAGAAAAACAAAGTTACATGTTTTCATCATACGTTAACTGGTTTTGGAGATATTTCAATTTATAACTATTTAAGGTGTGAGAAAAAATCGACATATCTGCTAATGAACATGTCTAACATTTATGTAATCTTTTTGTGGTAGTAAATAGGCCCACCTGCCAAAATTAAGCCTATAGTAACTATGTCACCTTTTTGTGAAGTCAATATCTCATTTAAAAATCTACCTACCATGATACTTATCCCCTTTTTGTTACATCTAAAGCTCGTGCCAACTTTTCAGGAGCTTAGGGATAACTGGAAATGTATGACTTTTGCTTTGCTTAAATTTATCTTGCCAACTAGATTCACTGGACTCTTTCATGCAAATGCATATGTCATTCAACACATGTTTTCAACAACATCAAGGTTATATTTATTAATGTCAATACTCTAAAAAATTGCACTGAGAAACTTAAAAATCAATAGTGACAGTATAAAATCTGTTGCCACTTGAGATGAAGATAAGAAATTAAATGAGTGGTACATATTGACAACTAGAGTATATAAGATTAAATAATTTAATTAAGTACATCATTCATTCTTTTATCGTCCTGGCACTTTTACCACCCTTTTCTAGTAGTACTGGTATGATGAGTTTATATTGCTACACTGGTATTGTATCATTGCTACTGCTAAATAACATCTATGATTTATATTGCCCTGAACTCTGCTGTCGTGGCTTGAGATGGATTGAGGAGCCTCGTGTCTACAATCAGGATGCCACACTAGGAACTCCAATTTGATACCACTTGCAGGAAAGCAAAGTACTTGATGGCTAATTCAAGTAGCGACTAACAGATTGCAAGGCAGGCATTAGACATACATGAGATATAGAAATAACCACCATGTTCATCAATTGAATATAACTACACTGAAAAAATTCTTAATTTTATACGTATAATCTATAATTTTCTAAATTAACATATTATAAATAAAACTGTGTATAAAACTGGAGAATATAGAAATAATAAGCAGGGTTAAAATGCCACATTTCGTTACCAATTATCATCACCATTAATAGATTTAAGGTATTAATAAATAGAAAGCAAAAACCTTCTACTGTTCAACCCTTGTCATGCAAAAAAATGAAAAACTGGAAAGCATTCACAAAATACAATGAAAATCTTGTTCAGTTGTTACTTTAAAAAATTCACTAGGAACCTTTAATTGATGAACCAACAACCAAAGAGAGAGATGCGAGTTTTCATCTTTCCGATAAGTGCTGACAGAATTTCATGCAAACAATTTTACACATCTCAACCACTGGCATCAAAAATACATTAAAACAACAGTATCAGATTAGTTACTATGTACACTAAAATACTTCCTTAGATTAGTTGCAGTCATTGAACATATGTATCCTATTCAGCATGCCTTATTTACACAAATACAAGCATACAACAGTGCTAGGGTCCATTAAAATTCACAATAATAAAACAAATGACCATTAACATTGATCACATAAAATCAATATTGGATTGGTTGAAACACTTTAATATCCGAGACTACAAAAGTAAACAAAAAAAGAGAGGAAGCAAAAAGTTTTCTTGAACTGTCTAACAAGGGACACAGCCATGATAAGGAGATCCTGTTCAAACTCCGTCTGGTGACAGAAAAGCAAAATTAATAATATGGCAATGACTGGAAGAATATCCATCAAGTTCACATTCTTACAACCCTTGAAATCAAAAAGGTGTAATAAAAGAACAAATATGTACAGCAATCAATGTCGTCCTAACCAGACTCCACTTATAATTCTATTACAAATTTGCCTTCAAGGTCAGTCGCACAGTGGATAGGTGGAGATGTGTATCATATCTTTTCTGATGGCATGCACATGTGATCAAAAGGTAATGTATTTTGTTTCCTTTAATGCCAAAAAGTTTAGCAAGGATCCATCATTATCATCTCTGTTAAGGTCTGGGGAACTAAGGACAATAACATGAAATTATAAAAATGCATAAACAATTAGAAAACACAGAGAGCACAATCAAACAAAACAAAAGCTTGGAGAAAAAGATGGGATTTTCATATAATGACAACATTGTGATGCTCAAGCAAACATTTCATGATAATGTTACTACCTTCACAGTATGCAGGCATCACATTCGTAACAGTCTCTTGTGAATATCTCATTCGCAGTTCATAACAATATTTGAAATGTGAATCTCAATCATGCAATTAAATTAGATCATAAATGGGCCATGCCTAATTAGGTTTTCTATAGCATGAATTTTACAATACATACTAATCTTCAGAATGATTAACATAGTACTGTGAAGGTTCATATTACTTCCTTGATGCAGATGACTACACATACAAACATTGTCAAACAAAAAAACAAGGCATAAAAAAAAATGACAAAATGAGCTCCAGAGAGTGAAAGAGTGAAGGAAAGTTATATGCAAAAGGACAAGAACACAATGCAAGGGATGGTAAGAACAACAGAAACAACGAGAACAAAATGTGTCGATTCAAAGACACGAATGCTGGGCTTCCCAGCGTGGAGGATTTTGAGATGCAATGCGATGGAACTGCTGCCCTTTACCTTGTTCCTGTCTCCATTGTCAACACGCAGCCTCCACGATGGCCTCCTCTCTGCCTGAGGACCCCCAGCTATTCCTGTGTCTCCCTCCTGCATGGACGATGGGCAAGAGGAATTGGACGAAAAGGGAAGCTCAGTGGTGATGGTGGCACTGACGGCCACAGAGTTGGTGGGGGAGTGAGGAGGGGAAGGGATGACCGCCTGTACATGGTGCTGTTACAGGGTTGGTGCGCACGCATGACAATGATTGGTATAGGGAGTCGGAGGAGCAGAAACGAGCAAAGCGAGAGGATAGTGCAGGTGAAAACAATGCAAAAGATTTTTTAAAAGTTCAACAAGAATTGCAAACCAGAACACAGTGCAAGTTACCAGAGCAATTAAGGCCACGAGAAAATGGCCACACACACACATATATAAATATATATTTGGAGAAGATTTGGAAAAATTCAAAGAAGAAATGGTACAAAGAAAAATTATATTGTTGCATTTATAGATATGAAATCAGCAAAAAAAAATTTCCAACGTGGTGTAGAGGGTAAGGGATGGGAGAAGGTAAGAGGTCAAAAGAAAGAAGAATTATCTCACTGCCATGAATTCTTAAGATCGGATACTATATATTCTTACCATGCTTAATGTTAAACATAAATGAATTTAAAGCATGAGAAATATTTTTATCATGAAATTTTTACTTGGATTGTGCTTAGGTATATTAGAATGTACATTTATGTCTCAGCATAACTGATGGTTTGACTATGTGTCATCTAATTAAACATGTTCAATTTTCCAATTTTTCCAAAGTAAAATTAACATAAAAATTAACTATTACAGGATGGCCATATAATTCATAGCTTTAATTCAAGTCCGGCATCATTTTTTTAATACTCATAATAAAATTTTAAGCCTATTTTTTCATCAGGAATGTACTGATATAAAAATGTGATTGTGCTGTATAACATTTGGTTCAATGTGTTTTGAGAGAAATTCAATTAAGAATAAAGTGGATATTGCAAGTAATCATTTAAAGCCTGTTTCTAAATGGGCAAAATACTTTTCAGAATGCTAATGATAGAATTCTCTATTTAGCCTGTTTCTAAATGGGCAAAATACTTTTCAGAATGCTAATGATAGAATTCTCTATTTACAGCAGGTATGCCAATACTGGATCAATTTTGTCTAAAAATGCATCCAAAAGCACTTTCAAAATTAAATTAAATATAATTTTTGATTGCTGGCAGTAAATGAATTAAACATTTAACATGTTTTAATATATTTGAAAATACATTAGTTGGCTTCTCTAGGGAGTAACAATTTCTGGCAATCAAAAGTTCAAATATTTGATTATTTCTGGGTATTTATGTATGAAATACTTTTGAGAGTTTTGGCTACAGGGAAATTCCACAGTTAGGAATGCTCATTGAAAACAATGATGAATCTATTGCTCTTTTTCCCAACAAAACATGGGTGTCTCCAGAACAAATATATTGCCTACCAAGGGTGTATGCATGCTTTATTGATTGATCTAGAGAAACGATTATATTTGTTAAAGCAGGAATATCTCATTTGAATTTCTGCTTAATGCTTCAAAAGCTCTTCAACAGAATATTTTTCACACCACATATAAACTTCTACACTGATACATGTGCTACTCCAAGTAGCAGATAAGGGTAAATCAACATACATTTCTCAAACTACAAAAACAATTATGAGATGCAACCATAGTAATGAAACTGGACATAAATTTTGATTGGTTACAGCAGATCCCACTTAATACTAATCCCTAGTAACATGTGAAATTCACACATTCAAGTGGAAAGAGGTGGAGCTCCTTTCCCTGAGCAGCTTTCAGATTACCAAAAAGATCTGATCTTCAGATAATCACACAAATTGAGTGTAGCTATGGGAGTAGAGAGCCATCACCCAGTTTCTGCCCAAGAACCCTCGGGCCAGCCACTGAATGCTCTAGAGTGGGAGACTATGCAGCCCAAAAATAAATGAAAAATAAATTCTTTAGGTGTATGGCTACCCTGCTGTGATTAGATGACTTAGTTAAGCCATCAGTTTTATGCTTACTGTAACTTATGCAGTTTATGCACAAATAATTTTGGCTTGAATTAATTAAGGTCTGAGGCTAAAACATTGTCCATTGGTACTGACACATGTCTGTAAATTTAACAGAAATTTAACCCTTCACAGTTGCTTGGAAGCAATATATAGGTCTGTTGAACCACTAAATTTATGTGGTTATATAATTTTTTAGCCCTTGATAATCATGGTTTATATAACGAGAATTTACCACTGATAGTTAGATGTTAGCATAAACTTATTATATTTTTGCATATTTGAAAAATTTTGAACTTCAATATGTACTCAAAGTTATCCTTTGAAATACATTAAAAGTATTAATTAGCAAGACAACTCCTTAAATAGAATTTTTCCACTTATTTTCCTTAGTTTAAAAATACTTTAAATTGAGTCTATACATTTACTTGGATGAAAATCTTCCTTTGACTTTCACAAAGGATATTTATGTCGTGTGTTACAAAAAACACAAAAGTAGCTCAAATTAAACTATTACAAAAATGTGTTTTAACTCAAATATTTAACTTAAAATTATTCAAACTAAATGATTTATTTTTCTTTATACCACTTCTGGCAGTATTGAGAGGAAAGGATTTATCAAACCAACCACCAAAGCTAATGACTTTAAAAACATCATGGTAGTTAAGGACAATATGATTATCCAAACACCTTAATATTATTAGTTTAAATAAAAGCCAAAGACCACTTGCATGCAGATCAGTAATACCAATGAACTCTTTCAGTGTAAAGGCCGTAGGGAATGAACAGATTTATGCTGGCAAATTGATGTAATTTATATTTGGTAACTCATTTTGCTATGCATTCAAAATATAATTTTGCCAACAATATGCCTAATTAGTTTCATACAATGAAAGAGTTACAGTGAATGGTAACAAATTTAATACAAGCACTCTCCATCACATTATTAAGAGCTTCCACCAATACATTATCCCTTTAAGTTTATATGTATTCATTTCTGTATATATTTTTAAAAACAAAAATATAACATTAACGTCTAATATAAATGACTTAATTTATCCGAATCACACTAGATGCATGGTAAATCAATTAGTACATGGCACAAATATTTATTACGATAAGCACTCAAACATGCCATCTTCAAAAAAAAACATTGCTGCAAATGAAATTCAATTCTTAGAAAACAAAAAACATGTTTAGAATATTAAGCCTATAAAATAGTATGACATACTTCATATAATGGAAGGTATTTTCTCATTAGAATGATATGTTTAGGTCCATTTTGTCACCAGTACTTACAGGAAAAAAATTAAATATTCTTAAAACGATAAAAGTTTACTTATGTGATTTTTATTTAAACTAAGGAACCCTTGAGCAGCTTACACCGTTTCATCTTAAGTCAATTCCAGTGCTTTTGGTAGTCTAAATAAAAACTATCTATAAAGTACCTCAATTGATTTTCATGTAACTATCAAAATGTGTTGCACAACTCTTCACTCAAAATTGAAGTCATAAGGGAAAAATAAACTTATGATATCATTAGAAGGTACAGAAGGAAAAGGAATTGGTGCTAAATAAAAATAAATTATACACTTACCATATATATATATATAAAGAGCATTTGTAATTCAACCTTATGAGAAGTGTTATAGCTCTAAGAATATGGCCTAAATGTAAATACCTATTATGAAATGGAAGATATTTCAAATATACTTTGGCATGATGCATTGGGAATGGGCAATTTAGCAGGGATCCCTATTGATTCACATCATATGGCCAAAATAGATGTACTATAAAATCATATTCCCAAGATCATATGGTAATGAAATAATTCCTAGAGAGTTTTCTGATCTAAATTAAAATTAATACATGTGTAGAATGAATACTGGGGCTGAATCACATTAAATCACTTCAGGTAAGCCCATCTCAACTTAATTTTTACTTAGTTCTAATAATCTAGTCAAAAATAAACAACAGTGATGTAATTCAGTCACATTATAACCATAAAAGAACTAATTAATTCATGGCCCCTATGTACTGTTGTTTTCATTTGTGAACTATGAATGTGTACCCAAAAAGTATGTTTTGAAACAAATTTGCTTTGCAAGATACTCTGGAGCCAAAAAATACATGCAAATAGACTTTTGAAATTGCAAAATTTTACCTTTTTTAACACATTTTTTAGCAGGTCTTTAACCCACATGCACTCTCAATTTAACATTCAGCTTATGAAATTTAACACTATACACAATTTAGAGTTGATATATTATATGAAATCTATGGCTGATAAGTCTCTCCTTCACATTAATATGTTGAAACTTAAAAAAGACTTAAGGCATACTCATGGGAATCCTCTTTCTGCTCTCCAGGATTATATTAAAAAGCAAAATGATTTCTGAGGTTGGCAGATATTTACTGATCAAACTGTACTTTGTCTCAATACAACAATATCAGAGTGTAAAAATCATTCCCCTTGACCAGGATTGTAAGAACTACCTTGTATTTGATCTCGTTGGTTTTATATAAATTCTATCATACTTGTCTAGAAGTCAGAAATAAATCAAGTAATACTTCAGAACAACAGACTTATTTATTGTGCTGAACTTCTAGTAAGCCACATAAAACAGAATCACATAAATTTCCTATCTAGGGAAGATGTGATTATAAGTTCATAAGTTATTTGGTTCTATTTTACTGATTACAGTTAAAATTACAGAGCAAATTATCGTGAAACTATTCATTTAACTAATGCGCCTACATTGCTCCCACTTTCTCCTAAAAATTCCTCCTTGTAGAATCCTAAATGCCAACACTCATTTCATATCTGAATTAATGATTTCACAATATTTCAGTTATTTTTAATCACTTTATCCCTAAAACCAATTTCTGCAGAAAATTCATTACCATAAAATCACAAAAATTGCAACAACTATCAACCTGAAGTGTGGTTTGATCAGTGATGGTGGAGCTCACCCAATACTAAGCCCTATATGGCATATGAAATTCACATATCAGAACAGAGGGGCAAGTTCCTTTCTCAGTGCTTTCTCTGGTTTACTAGGAAGAACAGGTGATCACACAGCTTGGGTGCAAAGAGCCTAGGATGCCCAGAGTTATCACTGGGAATCTAACCTGGGCCCTCCAGTCAGTAATCCAACACTCTATCCACTGGTCTACCAAATCCCCACAACAGCTATATGATGTAATATATCATCACAACTCTACAGCCAGCTACTGCTAGCATTGTGTTAACCTTAACAGCATGCTTAATTTTATTTTAATTAATATAAAATATTTTGATGTCATCAAAAGAATAATAAAATAATTTAGGATAGCGCAAATGCGATTCAATGACAAAAGTGTTTTTACAAACACATGGCGCATTAAACAAAAAGATATGTACTACATGAAAAGATTTTTGCTGTTTCCCCAGAAATGCTTTATAAACTGCACATTACAATATTAAATGCTGAAATAACATTTTAACATTCCCTAAAAACATTGTTGACATTGAACAAATCGGAAAATCATATACATTCAAAAGAATTGACAGTGAAATTTATCCCATTTTTTTGCAGACAGAATTAAGTTGCTGTCATATAGACAAAGGAGTTTGATCATCCTCATGACTACTATTTATAAAGGATAAAAAAAGTTCAGGAGGATTTACCAAATAAAGAAAATATTCAATGTTTCATCGTGACGTCTTTCAGTTACCCTGGCTCCCTTTAAATTTGAACTGAATTATGACTAATGACTTGAAAATTGATGTAATTATGTATGGTTGTCAAAATGCCTTAAAACTACTCATAACTTAATTAATCTATAATTGTATTAAGTTGAACATTTTTTCCAATAATGATACTATATTTTACATGCTACATGTAGGCTGCACTGATTAAGTTTTCACCCCACTTTAGAGTTGATGCAGATGACCTATGCTTTTTAGGTTTTCCTTTACATTACCAGATATTTTAATGATAATTTTTTATTTATGTCTTATACCTTAAAAATAACTTAATTTTCTAATCCTGTTAGCTCTAGCGTGAACCTGCATACTTAATCCTAGAGTAAGTTATTTAAATATTAATTTTTGCCTTCCAATTATATTCTACAAAAGCACTTGAATCTCCGAAATTGCCCATTATTTGCATTATACTCTGTACCACAGATGTAGAAAAAAGTTGTCCCTATAGCAATTGTATTGAGTTCAAATCAAATAGTTAGTAAATGACCACTGTTTAATTCACCATCCACAGACACAGATTTATAACCATCCCAACTTCCTAAATCTTGCATATTCCCTCAATATATATGATTTTCAAGGGAAATCATCAATTTTTGACTAGTATATCCCATGGTATGTGAAAGAATAAGTGATAGATCACACAAACACACATCAATAATTACAAAACTTATTCACTACCCAAGACAAAAAGAATTGTATGAAAAGGATTTATCATATTTTTCCATCAGAAAATTGTTTGTGTAGTCACTAATTTCATCCCGACTTCAAAAGAAACTAAACCTTGAATGATAAACGATGTTTTCAGATAACTAACATGTAAAACTGAACTAAAATCAATAAAAGTTATTCTTTCAAACATACTTATTTACTCACCTGAGGAGGAGGAGTAACAGGAGTTTCTGATTGGCTAGATTGATTATTTAGAGGGGCTACTGTGGTGTCATTCAATTGTTGCGCCTGCTGCTGCTGCTGTTTCCGCACCAACTGCTCAGCAGACTTCAACTCCTCAAGGGTGACACCCTGCGTGGAACGCCTAGTCTCTCTGACACGCTTGGCATGTGCTTTGCGCTGTGTTTCAGACTCTTCATCCCGCACAGGTGGCACAAAAGATCTAAGATTCATGAGAAGAAAGAAGTGAAAAATGAAGAAATACCTAAATTTTATTCATTACATAGCAAAAAAGCAGTTAATAAAAATATTAGTTACCAAGGTTTCAAATGAATGTAGAACTGAGATATGAAATAAGCATCAAAATTTAAAAATTGATCATTGTGATAAAAATTGAGAATTTCGCTTTGTTATGTCAAAGGTATGGCAATCACTGTGACACACACACATCTAAATATCATATTGGTGTGCCATATTTAATCATCTAAAGACACTGTACAGAAATTAACATTTAAAATCAACTTTAGAAACCATGATGAGGATGCTGCAGACAAGAAGCTCAATAAAATTAAATGATGGCAAAAAATATTATTAGAAGTAATACACTAAGCAATTACAGGGATACCCATTCACAGGAACCTCCTTGATATTAATGACCAAATACCACTAATTATCATGCAGATTATATTTTTTCAATTAATACTAATAGTACTAATTTAATTAGTACTAATTAATTTCCAAACAAAATGTGATTCAGGGTTTCCCTATGAATGGGTTCTCATTATGGTTACAACCATGCAATAAAACTCATATTATGAAAGCACACACAAAATGAATAAGTAAGTGTGACATAAAATATTCGAACTTTCATTGCTGCTTTTTATTGGAGCATGGACTACATACGTATACTTCATCCTGCAAAAATTAATTATTAGCACTAGCCATTCTCAGAGCATAAGTTTCTCACGATCATAGTTAACAATATAAATAAAGACTTTGTACTTGATTGGTATTCTTGACTTTCACACTACAGCAATACAGATGCCAACTACAGAGGAGATCATAAAAATAAGTACATTGAATCAATATTGTGCTGCAGTCTGGCATTTACAAATTGAACTGCACTGGGCAGTGGTTTCTGCTATATATATGCAGGTACTTCATTACTGTGCTCTTCAAGAGCCATGGTTAAGAGCGACTCTCAGCGGAGGAAGTGATATTTAAATATAGATGGGCTCAAAATATTTTTTCTCTCACCTTCTTGTTTACCTGCCATATTACAAGACTTTGAATGCTACAACTTCTTGTTAATTCTGAGATGGTTCTAAAAAGGCATTTGGGCAGGTTTTTCTGCAGAAATAATACTGAGTTGAGGGATTATGAGTGTCAAAAAATTAAATTAAGTAGTTGTAAAATCCAAAAATCCTACACTTTGTCAACTGAAATGAGGTATTAGCCATCATTTGATTGGTAGCTTGACCGTGAACTTGTATTAAGAAGCCACTCAAGCAAATAAAAGTTCTTTTATGAGCAATTGATGTTTGATGTTTTAATTACCACATCAGTTACTTCTGTTAAGAATCCAAATATTAAAATAAAAATATAATTTGAATTGACTGGATTCAAACCCAGGTCTCTCAATAACTCATCTGCTCTGTCAGCCAGCTCTATGATTAAGTTATTCTATCTAAAGGAACTTCTAAGGGACTTATAGAAACTAAATGTTCCTTGATAGTCTAAATATTTAGCAAAAGTAAACAAATTATATTCGATAAGCCACAGTTGAGAAGAACATCTACCCATACTTTAACATTTGAAGAAAAATCACTCATTCAAAAATTATTGGCAAAATTGTCCAAATAGGGAAATGTCAACAGTCAAACAAATGTGTGTAATAAAAAAAATCATTTATGAGAATGGCAGAGCTATGCATTATGCATGTTGTAAAAAAATCTACATGTATTATTCCAAAGTAGATTTATAACAAGACTGGAAAAATTACAGATACAAGCTCCAAAACTCTAAGAAATAATTTCTTTGATATAGAGTAAATAGCCAAAGGCAAAATGCCTTGCACACTCCTGCAAAAAAAGACATGCAAAATAGCCAACTTCACAAAAACAGCATTAACACAATTAACAAGATTAAAATCAGAATTTGATCATAAGATTAAATACGTTGACAACATACTATTCAATCGAAAATAAAAAGTATCACAAATTATCATGTAGTAAAAATATGATAGCACCAACTTAAGCACTAGAAAATTCTCCTTGGCAAATTATATTTTTATAATTATTAACCATGATGAAGATATTTAATAATCTACTTTTGTGTAAAACTACTCTTAGGGAAGAACCCCTTTATGACTTCTACTCTAAAATAAACCATCGTGATTTAAGAACTGAACTTACAGTACACTACAGCATGCAAATTAATTTCAGAGGAAAATTCACATGTGTATATATATATATATATATATATATATATTTTTTGCTGCCTAAGAAGATGATGATCAGACCACATATTCAATGAAGAATCCATGTTGTTTCTGGGAATTACCGTCGCATAGTTTATTTGATGGACAACTGTTTCGCCTGTCCATCAACTAAACTACGCGATGATAATTCCCGGAAACAGCATGGATTCATCAGATCGACGCCGCGGAAGCCTAAGGATCAACACATATTCAACGTTTCAAAAGCAATCAGAGTAATATACTATTATGAAGATGTTTTCTTTTCTCCATATTTCAATTGTGATAATATACTCTCTTATCCATAATCGTAATTTTGAAATTATTAAAAAGGAAACAAGGCAAGCTAAACAATGGTTGGCATGAATGGACATGTAAAAAGGACAAAATCATGAACCCATTACCAACCAGATTTCTTTTCAAATTCCCATCATACAATTTCACAATTCCATACATGGGGAAACTAAAAATATAAAAAATAGGATAACATTTCATTTTGCTACCACTATTGCTTTCTGAGATACTTGCTCCTTTTTAAAAACATTATTAACAATCAAACTGAATCATTAAGGCTAAAGGCCCAAATTCATGATATGATAATCTGTCATGTTATAGCACTACTTTTAGTATTAATAATAAAAATCACAGAGCTATTGGTTGGCATAAAGGAACTAAATAATTAGAAAAACATACTTTCTGTTGAATGCTGTGTCTTTCCTTCCAGTCTTTACACTTATCCATTTAAAACTACTAGGCTCTGAATTATAAATAATAAAAAATATCTGAATTCAAGGCCTCTTACTTGTACAAATTTATATAGAAGACATATGTTGCATTTGTGTTGCCCTCTGGTTATTCTCCAAATAAACATCTCCAAAAAGACAGTTAAATAGGGTAGCATTAAAAAAGTAGATAGTCAATTAAAAAAAACAATTAGTTACTAAAAAATAATCTAAACTAATTACTAAAATTCTCACATAAAATCAACAAAAATTTCAATTATTTCCATGGTAATAAACATATTAATGGCAGGAGTCCAAATCATTACAGTGAATGCAATCTGCATTCAATGAAATCATCACACAACCATTGTTCTAATTCCTTCCATTTCCTGGTATTAATGCCACCTTACAACTATCCAACTAAAACATTTCACCATTATGCTGCTTCCCAGAATTGCAATAAAATAT
Organism: Hetaerina titia; assembly: GCA_037158775.1. Taxonomy (NCBI): domain Eukaryota; kingdom Metazoa; phylum Arthropoda; class Insecta; order Odonata; family Calopterygidae; genus Hetaerina; species Hetaerina titia. The sequence continues at coordinate 40,549,923 of CM073771.1, forward strand.
TTTAAAAAGCTTTCCCAATCTCAGTGCTTCCTTGTATTTCTCATTTAAAACTATGAAGGCCCATCCCATTCTTCAACCGGCCATAAAATATTTCAGCATCCCTTCAATGTTGTTTTTATGTCATGAATATCAGCAGGCATACATGGTGGCATTAGTTTTAACCATTTATTGCCAATACAATTAGAAAAAGAACATAACCTGCAGGGTGACATCTGTTGTAGCCTCACTATAATTTGGACAGACACAGTCAGTGATAATAACTAAAATAATATGCAAATGTCACAATTATTTGTCAACAAAAGTGCAATACCAAACACAACAAGAACAACTATTGTGAATAAATATGACATCTAAAAGGTGTGCAAACATTTGTCATGCAAAGACATATAATTTTTAGAGAAAAGGCCAGTCATGCTACAGGCAGAATTCACAGCCTGAAAAGCAAAACAGTGCAACAAAGACACCTCAAATCTACCCACTTGAAGAAGTTCTTGAGGAAGTTTCCTGGACTAAGCCTGCTTCCCCCAGGTGTGGTAGGAGTGGAGGGAGTGACAGGGGCACTACTGCTCAGGAAGCAGAGGTCATGGATTTAGTAGAAGAAGGAGAAGGAAGAGTTCAAGGGAGAGATGCAGGAGGAGGGGGGAGAGGAAGATGATGATCAAGAAAAGAGAAAAAAGAGAGGACAATGATAAAATGTGTTGCAATTAAGTAGATTCCACCTCTAACCCCAACTACCCTATTTTACAACATTAAAAGACACAATATAACATCTAACGACATATCACCAGGCAAGGTATTTCTTGAACTGGAGCCTTTGTGAAGAACCTTGCTTGTGTCCACCAACAAATTCGTACAAATTGCTAATTCATAATTATGCCCCCACTGATACAATATTAGCTCTCTTATTTCTAGTTTACTTCCAATTCATACAAACTATTATCTCTACCAACTGTTGTGTTCACAACATAACTAGCAGTAACAGTGTCAAGGCAACCTTAAAGCCTGCATCACACTATAACTTTTAGGGTTTTGTATGTATATAGTATGATCAAAATAAATTGAATGTGTCTTATTATTATCAGAAGTTACATGGCGGCTGTACAGTTTTCTCTCGTCTTCCGCACAGGCAATTATTGCAAGAGCCACTGGAAAGGTAAGAGGCAAGGACACCTTACTGTTGTATTGTATACATTATTTTAAATGAGAAACTCATTGGGTAAAGGGTCAAATTTCAGTTTTGGAAATGATTTTTAGACAGCCTTACTACAACAGTAACTTTTTGACAGTCACTTTCAAAATGACATTCTTCAATGTCCTTGTGCCTAAACATGATGTTTATATGACGGTTCTTACATGAAATGTTTAAGAAACCACCTTTTTAAGTATTATTTTATTATGATTATCTTCCATATGATTCCTACAGTTTGAAAGTTAAACATGTGGGAAATACTTCCAAAGAATATAATAAAATAACTTTTTTTTTAATGGCTAACACTTCTTTTTCCTCAAAATTACTTTCAAAAAATTTTCTAGATTCTTTCCAAAAACATCTTGGATTTTTGTCAGATCACAATGGCTAGGGTAGCTTCTCAAGTGGTTTTTCCATCAAAACATTTTGAATGTCTGATTTTTCTACAGTATCTTTTAATTTTTACAATCTTTACTTTTGACGTGTTTTAGACAAATGGCATCCAACGATTCATTTTACTGTAAACAACTCCATTGACAGTTGAAGGATTGCTCTTACACCAAAGCTATTGAAAAATAGGTTGGTCTTTCTTAGAAGAAAATATTTTAAAGTGAATGTCTAAAAAAATTGCGTTTATTTGCTTTGAGTTCTTCCAAATTCAAGGGAAAAAATTATGTAACAAACGTGAAATTTGTTTTATACTCAAGGTGCTCTTCAACTAAGCTTCACCCCTTGGCAAGTCTCATGCACAAAATACTACATTTGGTAACTAATTTAAATACCTAGAATCAAGTAATCATTTAAAAGCTAAAATGCTGAGCAATCAACACTGCCATCTGAAAAATGATCACGTGATAAGAGTTTCATCAAATGTTGTTATCTATTGAACCTCTTTGGAAATGCATATTTGACCCTCAAAGCACATATGAGTGCTCCCCTGTACACATATTTTAAAACTCTTTACCCCATGGCATTCCTGTGGTTCATACATAAGTTTGCCCAAGAATTATTTTAACAAGGAAATGCCACTCATTGCCTCTACCTCTGAAATCATTCCCCTCAGATGTGCTTTGTGCTGCATTCTGCTGAGAAGGCAAAAATATATCACTCCAGAAAAAGAAACACAAACTTCAACTCAAAAGTTATGAAGGTTAAAATTTATCATGAAATCAAAGTGCAAAAAATCATCTCAAATATGGAGGATAACTGGTGTATGTGCTAGTTCCCTAAATAATGTGAAATAGCTTTCAAATTGGGTACTAGAATAATACCATGTAGATATCAGAACAAAAAATCCAAAAACATTTAAAAAATTAGAAAAAAATGCCACAATTCTTCAATTTGAGGTCCTCAAGCTAATTTTTTTGGTGAAACTATGCTTTGAAGAAGTACAATGCGCAATAACATCAATCTAGCAACTAGATTTGTTGAAATTTTCATCTAAACATCATCAAAAATATCCATGCAATGATCTTGACCACTAAAACAATCGTGTACATAATACAAAAAATGCATACATATTTGGATTTCCTGAGAAACTAAAAAATGGTATATATGGTATAAATAAAAATAGATCTAAATATTCAAGTGTAAGTGACTATAAAATTGGACATAACAGAGAGTTAAGAAATAGTCTCCATAATTTCATTTCAAAGAAACTATTTTCATTGATTTTACCCTCTGATTAAGTGACAGTGCAATTACTACTTACTTAAAGAAATTTGTAACTTGGGATAACTCCCTGGGAAGCACCTTAGCTGTTCTATACTACAATATGTAAAATTAACTCTCAGTAATTCTATTATATTTAAAATTCAGAATGAATATTTACCTTCACCATCTTATTTATATTATTTATCTTAACCATAGACTTCCATCAATTTTAGCACTGAAGAAGTTTAAAATGGACAGGATCATTATAACACCATCCATTTTATCTTCTAGAAAATACTTGGGTTTTCCCACACACAAAATACTTTTTTAAGATGGAAATACAAAGAAATTCATCAATATATCTGAAGAATCAAAACCCATTTAGAATAGCTTGATATGAATTTTGATTTCACATTTACAATAATCAACCTAAATGCTGGTTTTTACAGATTTAGGTAGAGTTGATCCAGAAACAGGTACATGTGAAATTCAGACTATCAGGGTAGGGGGGAGGGGTTCCTTTTCCTGTATCACCACTCCATTTCCCACCACGTTCTAGTTACCATAAAATCACACCACTTGAATTTTTAGATAGGGTTGGCTAAAGTCATAACCGAGGATTTGAACTTGAAACCTACTTTTCATTACCCAAGTGAATGAATTTTACTTGATACAGTGTCATCTGGTAAAGCAGTTCATCCATTTTCAAGACTTCAATTTTAATACATAAATGTGGGTCAGGCATGTGAGAAGTTACTTTGAATAATTAAAAGAGTGCTTATTAAAACACAACAAAAATAAACAACACTGGTTTTGAGAGACCCACCAATTGGCTCATGCATTGATTCAAACATTTAAAACATCAAGAGTACATTGAGATTTGAATATATTTTACTTACTATAGATATTTATGGGCACAACACGAAGGCCATCATTTAAAGGGGGAAATAAACACAGTGGAACATGGTTATTACATTTTTGCATGATATAAAACTGGTTTTGACAGCCAGGAGTAGGAAAGTAAATGTAAAAATATTCAAGTTACTCAAAGAGACAATTCTCCAAGGAAAATTATTGCAATTTGTTAATTGATTGTTTCTTAAATTTTGTCAACTCTTTAAATTCATATTGTTTAAATAATAATAAAAATATGGTGAAACATTAGCCACAGAAAGGAAACTGAAAAGTTTAATTTTCATCCAAAAAATATTAGCCAAACAAGATGAGCCTACATCAGTACACACATTAAATGAAATGCTAAGTCATCCCTAATCAATTACCTTTAGTCATACAGTGACAATTATCCTTAAAAAAGAGCACAGAATGATAAAATATGTACCAAAAAATTAATATATACATTTGCAATTGACGGGCATATCCCAACATATATTTTGGTAATCTATTGACATCAGAAGACAACTTTTACATGACATCGCTGACATAGATTCTGATCAGAACGTAATGATTGGAATAAAAATTGATTTTTTACATTAATTTGAATGAATTATGAAAACTTAAGCAGTGAATGAATCTCAAATGCTATTTTTTCTTTTTTAATCCTAAGTTATACAAGATTAGGCCATGCAATAATGATCAGTCCAAATCTGCTTCAGCAATGATTTAATGAATATCTGAGAAACAATGTCTACCTAATTCACAGACCTGCATTACTTTACATATCATCATGAAAACTTTGATTATATCTGAATAAAAATTTTATGGTTTAAGTGAACTCCTTGTTTAATTATTTCATAAAATTCATTTTCAGTTCTCATTACAGCACTTATTGCAAGATCCTTTTGATCCTTTTCTCACTACTCACTGGATGTCATTGCAAGCAACCATTATTATTGAAAAAATGAAATATATATTCTTACTAACACATCAAATGAAAAGGAATCATGAACAATAGGAATAATACAAATGAGAATTCACCAAGGATCAATGTATTAACCAAGTTCCATCATATATGTATGAGGACTATGTTAACATGAGAATGAAGAATGGGCGCAAAGCAGGAAGCAATCATAACCAGGAACACTATAACAGGATCTCAATTCATGACACACAGACTATATATTGTAAATCATACACACTGTCCATATTTTAAATGACTCATTTACTATGCTTAAAATATTTGGATACACTGAAGCCACAGTGAAAGCACTAATTGATATGCAACTAAATATTCCATTCAAGGCTGCAGTCTAGGGGATAATAACCAACAAATTATCTCATTTTAGATGGCTTGAGATCGAGGTAAGATGATGAGAAACAGTAGAACTAAAAAAATGTGAAGATAAAATGATACCGATGATGATATGGATTAAAACTGATAGATCTTATTTTGCATCTTAAGCTGATTAAACATAGCTTAAAAAACCATCAACTGACACAGCTATTTCAAAACAATATAGTAAGAATATCCATTTCTCTACTTGTTTGATGCATGACAGGAAATTTACCATTATTTACCTATTGCAATATTCACAATGATCCACCCATTTTTTCACAAGAATGACGTAAAAAGGGTCATATAACCACTATGTATTAAACACACCTTATTTTCAACCTTTCTGCTGTCACAGCCTCACCTCCCCTAAATTCCTGAAGTGACTGTCCTAAAAGAGGGATCTTACACTTTCTCCCTGGCCACATTCATTTCCATGCATATTTTGTGTGCAGAAGATTTGATTCTCTACATTGTTACACATGGGAATTTTATGGCATGTATCCCTTATTCTATGCATCACACATATTTATTGAAAAAAAATATTATTTGAGAAAACTATTTGAACAAGTATTTCATGTTTACCCATAATGTCCTGGATAGGTGACCTGATTATTCTATTGCTTAAATTAACAGCCCCTATTTGCACAAAACATTATATATTCTTTTATTATTTTTTTGCAACACATTTCACTTGCAAAAATCGAGCAGTGGTCATTAAATATATTTGTTCCTCAACTCAATTGCACATAATTTGATTTGATTTTCTTTTTACTTATCCCCATAAAAGCTAAAATTTGAGGTTTATCAGGATTTTGAGTACTTTCATTGGAAAACTATCTCGTATCGCAGCAACAATAGTGACTAAAAAGTAACTTAAATCGTTAAATAGTTGAAGAGACTAAACCTAAGTTTAGCATAATGTTGTACATGAAACCATCTGTGGTGAATCTAACAGGATAGATCATGAAATCACTACATCCTGGAAAGATATTTCTTAGATTTATTGCAAATTATGTTTTCCTTGATTTAAATTTTACCCAAATATATGTCATTTTCCTCCCTTCTCCCTCCTCACAAAAGTACAACAGAGAGATTTCACTATAAATGTAATTCAAGGGAAGCCTTTTTATAAAAGAATCTTAAAATATGTATTTAAGTAAAAAACATATTACAAATTTTAAACCAGACAATCTTCTGACAAACAACAGGGATTTCGATCTAATTTTTAGATTGATCCTTGAAGTTGGGAGGAATTCATATGAGTAGAATTATTTAATGAATGCAATCCGTTGTTATGTGTATAATTATGTAATTAAAAAGAAAAATTAATAAAAATATACAAACGTGCTAATTAACTAGTTTGCCACGTATACCTACTAGAGGGAAACTTTTCTGGATAAAGAAATCGACAGATCTTATACACCGATAACCAGTGATATGGAGTGGATTTTAAGTTTCAATTAAAAAGGTCACCAAGAGTACTAAGTAGTAAAGTCAATATTATGTATGTGCAAACAAATAAGTGTATGTGAAAACTACTACCATAAGGAAAGATATAAAAGGATTCCATTGCAATATGAATGAATTTTTGTAACAATTGCCATATTCTCTTTTCAACTAAATTGCAAGTAGGCACTAATGTTTAAAGAGCATTTGATATCTCATAACACTTGAAAAGACAAAAATGGGCAAAATAAAGAATAGATATTCCCTTTATAAACAAATTGCCTTAAGATTTTATACAAAAGCATTCCTTAAAACCCCAGTTTTAATTTGGAAAAAACTGCATCAGTATATTCTAAGATGGCAAAAAAGTAACTTTAGCTTGCAAAAAAATAACTTCAGCTTTCAAAAAAGTAACTTTTTCCATATCTGGTTCTTTGGGGTGGAGGTCCACGAGTCACAGGAAACAATTTTATTGAGAATTAAGGCATTTGCATTCAACTTTCATGAGTATACTTTAAAAAGGACAACTTAATGTAACCATTGTGATTCTAGATCCTATTATAGCATTGAATAAAAATATTAATTAGCCTAACCTCTTAATGTTTAGTTTCAGTTTCATGATAATACCTTGTCACATTATGTCTTACTTTCCTGTAGAGTTTAATACTTGAAGGAAGATAAATTCATAATCTAGCACAAATACAGAGGATCTAAAGACAACTCTACAGCTATTCAGCAACAGCCTTTACATAGAGCTTAGAAAACAACCTTTTGAGTGATCACTGGGTGGTAATAAGCTGCTTACCTTACCTTCACTCCTGCTACATTACCTTACTCTATAGTAGATGGTGACTAGTAAACATTATAGTGTTAGCAATTACTCTGACAATGTGGAATAGACAGAAAATTGGACAAAAAAGAAAGCAGAAATGGGCATCTATGAACAAAAGAGAGGTACAGACTAACAGAGGGAAAGGAAAACTCTAATGGAAGTGATCATGTATACCTCTACATAGAGAAATAAATTCTCATGTTGTTTTCTGAATGCTTACACTATAGTAATTTTTTTTCCTTTCCAGAAAATATTTGTTTGCCTCTGTTTATGAATAATTACACAGAAAATTATATTTACTGTCAATGAAGGAACAAACACAGAAAAAAAACATTTACGTAAGGAATGAAACATAAATAGTAATGAAAGTAATAATTAAAAATGAGAAGTTCTGCAAGCTTACCTCCTGACTTGACTGCCGGGCAAGGGACTTGTTGAAGTGGGGGATGAAGACATGGCATTTGTGGTGTTAGTTGAATTGGTTGATGATGTCACAGCATCAGGCTTAGCAATTTTGACCCTAAGCTCCTCCTTGCCCTTCCTGCAAATCAAATTGAAAAACAAGTGTGAAAAACCCATAAAATTTGACCACTTACAAAGCCAGAGCATGCCACTGTGCTTCTGTCAGCAATAAATCTTGATAAAGGCAAAACCTGTGATGGTGGCTGAGAAGTAATTGAAATTCACTTACATGAGTGTATTCACCATATTTTCGATGCTCCATACACAAAAATTACAAGAAATTCTTAAATAAACTATAAATATACAAAAAGCAATAACCTACTCCTTTTATGACATTAGATACTAAATAAATGTGAACAATATTCCTTTACTGACAGTCAAATTAACCTATTTATAGAAAGCTTTGCAAATTAAAAATTTAAGAAAACATGCAATCTAAAACTGATAAAGTAAAAGACACTCTGAAAGATCTACCCTTCTTTAGTAATGCTTCCAAATAATAAAGCAAAAGTTCCACATTCAATTACAAAAGTACAAATTATACAACGTAAATAATTTTTTAAATTTATGACCTACAAAAATATCTAATATAAAAAAATTCAGAATTTTAGCTACTGTTTCAATAACTATTGAGTTTATAAAAGGATTAGGCACTGAAAGGTTGACTAACTTATAATGATACTATTCATAACAAACATTTTCTGTATCCTAAATAAATTAAACAATTTTGATTCAACCATTTCATAAAAAGTTTTAAGCTGAAAAAGCTGAATTGCCATACATGCCAATTACTGGTTCTACCTGAGCCACCCAAGCCTTACATAAATCTGCATTTAAATAAGTGAATATTCCATTGTGCTTCAGCAGTTTCAGGGCACCAATGCGACAAAAACTTTCATTCACTTATATTTGCCAGTGACAACAATTAAACACACTAAAAATATATCAACTTATCCTAAGAAGAAGTTAAAAAATAAACATGAAAACATGGCTTCTGGAATCAATTGTGTCTTGTGGTTTCACAGGATTATCAACAATTGATTTCAATGAAGTCCTATTATGTTGCCAAGCTTACCCATGCCCTTACACCTTGAAGAGGAAAAAAAATATGTACAGAAACTTTACTTTCATGAACCCATACACCACATCCACCTTTTCTACTTGGATATCACTGCCGAACAAGAGGGTGCATCTAACGCAAGATCAAGCTCATCTTCCTGCTCTTCTCCCAAGCCCCAGGGTCAAAATATGAGGGTGGTCCCAAAATCCCTGGCATGATCTAGAATAGATGGCGGTAGTTGTTCGAAAAATATCACTGGATTAGAAAGTATACAATCTATAAAGCATATGTTTCAAGTTTGAAGATGCCACGTTGTCTAGTATTTGTTTGGCAGCCATCAATAGTGAACGTTTTCAGTGAATTTGTGAAAATGGAGAAAACAGGTCATCGTCATGTGATACAATACTTTTATTTGAAAGGCCTCAGCCCAACTAATATAAAAGCTGAACTGGATTCTACTCTGGGTGAGTCTGCTCCTTCATTTACAGCAGTAAAATTTTGCATTGGAGAGTTTAAAAGAGGCCATACGAGCTGTCAAGATGAGCATCGCATTGGTTGACCAAATGACGTGACGACTCCAGAAATGGCGAAGAAAATCCTCAAAGTGATACTGGATGATCGACAACTGAAAGTGCGTGAGCTAGCAGACATAGTAGGCATTTCAAAAAGTGCGGTACATCGCATAATAACTGAAAATTTGGACATGATAAAGCTGTGGGCAAGATGGGTGCCAAGTTTGCTCACACTTGAGCAAAACCAGTGTCGTGAATATGTTTCAATTGAATGTTTAGCAAATTTTCACAGCAACAAAGCAGAATTTTTGTGCAGTTTCATAACCATGGATGAAACTTGGTTCCATTACTTCACACCCGAGACAAAAGAACAATCAAACAATGGATTCAAAAGGGAGAACTGGCTCTAGAGAAGGCAAAGACCGTTTCATCTGCAGGCAAGGTCATTGCGTCGGTTTTTTGGGATGTGCATGGGAAAATTTTCATTAAATATCTTGAAAAAGGAAAAACTATCAACGGCGAGCATTATGCAAACTTAATGCACCATTTGAGCGAAGAAATCAAGCAAAAGCAGCCGCATTTGGCTGGGAAGAAAGTGTTGTTTCATCAAGACAATGAGCCAGCTCACAAATCCATTATTGCAATGGCCAAAATTCATGAATTAAAAGTTTCAATTGCTACCTTATGCATCCTATTTGCCAGATTTAGCCCCCTCAGATTATTTTCTGTTAGCAAAGTTGACAAAATGGCTCGGTGGTCAAAGATTTCCCAACTGTGAAGAAGTGATGTCGGTAGTTAATGGCTATTTTGAGGAGCAAGACAGTTCTTATTATAAAAAGGGTACCCAAATTATTGAGCATGTAGAACATAGAGCTGAAAGGAGATTATGTTGAAAAATTAATAAATTTTTTCCAAAATTTTTGTATTTTCTTTGTTGGGTCGGGTACTTCTGGGATTGCCCTCGTAAACTATTTCCTTTGAGCATTCTGCCATGAACAGTCAAAATGAAACAGCTTAAATGAGCTAAACATACACAATTTTACAACATGTCTTATGCCAATTTTAATTCAATTTAAATAAGTTCTTTCAGCTACTGTAACCATAGTCTTCCCTTTCAATTTGCTTTCCTTTGCACTTCTCCAGACTTCTCTTCAAATACATGCGGCAGCCATACATTTTTCAGTTACAACCAGTGTCTACAAATGGGTAAGTACTTAACTAAAAGATATCATTTCTGTCTTTATTTATTGTCATTATCTTTATTTTATCTCCTTTATGATAAGAAAATTGTACTTTTAGGTTGTCTTGAAAACAAACCAATATTACCTTGTGCCCTACGAACAACTAGGCTTTGAAACTTGTGTATCCGTAATTTGCATACATTTATTTCATTAAAATATTTATTCATTGTTATGCTGGTATGTGACCTGCTTTACAGTATGACATCTGTCAGCCATGCACAACAAACTGTTACTTAAACATAGCATTGAGTTTAATAAGCAGTTTGCCGTTCAATTAATTGTTTTTAATGAGTTACTTAATCTTAAGATGATTCAATTATACTGGCAAGAGTTTTACCAATAATGTTAAAGAAATATATGATATAGATAAAAGTATAATTGTTAACACATTTCAAATCTTCACCAAACACACAAGCAGAAATTAAAAAAAAAATAATTCAATGCAGAAAGGAAAGCATAATATCAATAACCAAAAGTGAGTAGGTTTATCATATCAACATTGGTTGTAAAGCAGAGCAATGAGGAAGGTATGGAAGGGTACATGGAGAAAGGAAAACTTTGAGCCAAGTTAAATTAAGCACACCAATTTGATTGAATCACTTATCTGGAAGCCATTACAATAGAAGTCTCTTAATTAAAAGCACATCACATGATAATCCCATAAAAAATACTTTGAATAAAACAACTTTATCTTTGCCCTTCACAAAGTGCTATCTTTGTCACTCTAATAAGGGGTTGCAGTTAGGAGTCAATCTCTCCCAGATTTAATGCAAATTTTGAGATGCTTTTCAGTTTTAAATAACTCCATCAACAAACTTAAGCTATCAATACCATGCATTAAGTGGGAAGCAAACCACTGGATACACTGGCATGGTATGCACATCAATGACATATCTTTGAAATATTTGCTTTCAAAATATTTGAAATGAAACTGGTGAGGTACTTGACCCATATGAGGTGAGGAGGTAGAGGAGGAGTGAGGGGATAGGAATGACATGGGAATTGAGGCCTGGGTGGTCAGGTTAGATGCTACAGTACCTGCTGGTGAGCTGCCTTTCCCTCAAGGAAGAAGATCGGGTCGGGAGGTTGATGTTTGGAGACGTGTGAAGGAGGGTGGGGCATGAGGAAGTGGCTTTGATGCGCTCCTGCAATTCCCGATACCGTGCATAGAACCTGCATGCCAAGGGTGCAAGTGAGGACAACACAACAGAGGAAGAAACAGGCAGAGGTAGATCATGATCAAGCTAAACCATACAATGGGAACAGAAGCCAATAGGAAAGAGGGGAATAGGGGATGGGGAGAAGGATGCTTAAAGGTCAGTAAGGTTAAGCATTGGCCAAGAGAGGAAGCAGTTGGAGAGGTGATGGGATTGCGGTTACCAAAAAAATATTATAGGAACTAGTATTTGATATGCTCAGAGATTTTTACAATTTCATTTGTACAAAATGAGTCAGAAAAGAAAGATTTTAGTTATAAAAGATACCAAAACATTTTGAGAATATGTATAAAAGATCTGTATTAAGTAAAAAAAATGAAGTGTGAATACTAAGGGAAATTTATGATACATAAATGGGCTACATTTAATTAACTCTTGGGTTGACAGCTTTGTAAATTTGTGTAATTTCAACAATCATGAAAAAAATTTATAAAATAAATCAGAAATGAGCATGCAACAGAAATAAAAATGCAATAAATGATTAAAGAAGCTCACTCAGAGGAAAAATATATAGCAGAGATATATTAAGGCACATAATTATAAAATTCAAAATATGCACATTGTTAGTTCAGGTGCCTATAACCATGCCTCTCTAATGCATGTTTAGTATCCCACTTTACTCATTTTATCATACGTAAAATGGATTTTTATGCATCATTCTTCTGTAAAGTGTTAAAAGAAAACCAAAACCATTTTAAAACAGCCTTATTAAAAATATCAACCCCTGTGCCCTCATCTTTTCCACTTACTTTTCATCCGACTCAAAACTGTGAGTTCTCCTCAAAATCACATCCTGTTGCTGCGAGTCATTGGCACTATTACGGTTTGTAGCTGCTTTCTTTGTCCCCACATCATCACCTGAAGCAGGGAAAAGACATTTTCACTGGGAAGGAATATTTTCACAGGGAATACACAGCTTCTGTAATTACTGTTTACATTAAACATGTTTATCGCATGAAAGTAAGATGTCACATATTTTTAGATTTTAGAAATTAAATTACCAGTTTAAAACAAAGTAAATAGTTTGATGGCCTCCTTAGCTCTTTTACATGCCTTTGTTCCTATTCTATGTGCTACCAAAAGGATGGCTGAGTTTCTTCTTTTGGTGATTCCAAGCATTGAAAGCTGTGATTGAGAATGAACCTTTTAGATTTTCAGCATCCCTTACCTTTGAACATCATTATACTTGGACTGTCAAAAGGTACACTTGAAAATTTTTCATTCTGGTTTCAAAAAAGCCTTGAGTAAGTGTAATATACATTTAAGAATTTAAAAAATATTGTTTCAAATTTGAATTCACAAGTCACTTTAATTATTTAATTACTTAGGATTCAAATTAGCTTTTGGAGAAAAATGAAAAAAATATACTAATGGAATCAAAATATTATAAAAACAAAAATTAATTTGGATTCACATTAAACACTTAACAAATGAGAATGAGGATTCAAAATTTAAATTTGAAATTAAAAATAGTGAGGATCTGGATTTGATCAACCTTTGGGTTCAGCCAATCCTTAAGAAACGCCCTTCCTTCACAGAATGTAACAAACCTTGGTATGATGGAGAAATCAAAGCAGAGGGAGACATCTCTCAGGAAAGGAAATTTTTCAAAAGAATATCCAAATAACAGATTTTGGGATTGCATCAAGCACATTGCCACACAACATTTATGCCCAAAAAATACCTCCCTGGATGGTGTTTTTTTTTGCTCATACATCTGGGTTCCTATTTATTAGAATATGGCTTTTAGGAATCTATTTAATTTACTTTTGACTTGTTAAATTTTTATGGATTCTAAGAACAATGCATGGAAGACAGTTCACATGACTGCCATACCTCTTAAGTTATACGTGAACTATCAAACTTATTAAACTTGACATACGAGGTCTGTTCAAAAAGTTCATGAACTTTTTAAATAGTGCACCTCCAGTTGGTTATTTTTTAATCCACTTGGAGATGTTGTGTCCCCAGAAACTTCCTGAATAACCATCATCAACCACTTTGCTGATTAATCATGGTGGTTTATGTGAAGGGGAGTGTGTAGAGTGTGATGAAAAATAGGATCTATAGGAAATGATCTCTTTCACTTGCTTACCAAGGCTTATGGTATGGATGAAATGAAACGTAGTACTATTGTGAGTGGTTTGCCCAGCCAAAAAAGGGTGGTAATCAGTGGAAGAGACGTGTTCTGAACCACCAACGTCGACTGATGACCCCCACATCAAGAAAGTGAACAATCCCATTTGTGCAAATTGATGTTTAACTGTCAGGGAACTTGAAGAAGAGTGTGGCATCACAATTGGTTCATGCTATGAAATCCTGACAGAAAAATTGGGGATGCATTGAGTTGCCACCAATTTCGTACTTTGCCAGATAACAGCAGACCGGAAACAACATTGTTCAAGTCTCTTAGGAACTGTTTGATCCAGCTGAAGAGAATAATACCTCTTTTCCAGGTTCTTAACAGGAAATTAGTCATGGGTTTATGGATATGACATTGAAAAACGGGGAATCTTCAATGGATTGGTGAGTGGTCCCCATGCCTCAAAAAAGTTCGACAAGGTCACTCTAATTTCAAGGTGATGTTGACTTTTTTCGATACATGGGGGGTATACATACCCAAAGGCCTCGCCTAATGAATATCTACTGAAAGGCCAGAAAATGGAGTAATACCTTGGGATTATCAAATGCATAAGAGAGAGAATTATGCGAAAACTGCCTGAACTTTGGAGGAGTGGCGAGTGGTTTTTTCACCACGACAATGAGGCTCATTTGTCTTTCAGAACCCATGAGTTTTTAACCACAAACAAGTCTGCTGTGCTTCCCCACCCACCCTACTCACCAGACCTGGCCCCATGCAACTTTTTCCAGTTCTCCTAACTAAAAACCCTGCTCAAAGGAAGATTTACCACCATTCCAGAGATAGAGAAAAATTTGATGGAGGAGCTTATGGACATTACGGAAGAAATGTTCCACAACTGTTTAAAAACATGAAAGCACCGTTGGGATAAGTGTATAGATTGGGGAGGCGACTACTTTGAAGAGGATTCTGACCCATAATTTGTTAGTAAAGTATTTTTTTTAATAAAAAAGTTCGGGAACTTTTTGAATAGACCTCGTAATTCAAGAGGGACAGAGGGTGTAAAACAAAAATTCAATGATATTTACGAGATGGTGTAGAGTTGGTCCTTGTTGCAGTGTTGCCTGCATTTCGGAATGACCCAGGCCGCCTCCATGACGGTCCTGAACCACTTCCTGCCGATTCCTCATTCTCAGCAGGAACAACTTTGGGGGGTGAGGTGGGCGCCTGTATATTCAAACAAAATGTGGATTAAAAAAAGAAAAACTTTGGAAATAACATATAATTACAAATACAATGACATCATCGCAATGAATACAGTCAATTTCAAACCCACTAGTTTAGCAGTTTCTAGGAGGGTATGAAATATTTCTAAGAAAAACTTAAAACTACACTAGCACTAAGATTATAATTAGATAAGATAAAAATTTTCAATATTTTTAGTTTTCATTAGTTTCATAGTTTGTTCGCATATTAATACAAGTTTTCCATATATTTTCTGCAAACATCCCATTATTTAATGCAGCTAGGGGTTATTTTGCACCATAAATATGATTGTATACACAATATAGTAACATCTACCATGCTGTAAAATAACTGCGGATGTGGATTTTTGGAGAAAACTTCAAAATTATTTTTAAAAAGATATTCTCAACCCATTCCAAGATGTGATGTGAAACCTTGAGCCAACTCAACACCATGCTCCTGGTATCCTAATGTATCAGTCAATAAGATAGAATTCTATAAACTAATAAAACTATTACAATATTACAATGCAAGCTAGACAATCATCTATGTTGTAAAAATGTTAAACTAATCATCATTAGATTACCTTCTTAATAGCCTAATTGCATCAAGTTAAAATATTCACTCTCAAAGTCATATGGATTCTTTTAATGAATTAAGACGTAGAAGTCATCTAGTAATCATAATGCCAACTGAATGGATGCAGTTTCTGGTCTGAAGAATAGTGTGACTAAACACTAGGGTTAAAACACACCAGCAGGTAGAAAACATGCTGTGCATTGGTACTGTGTACCCAGATAAATAGATTAAATGACATTTTACTGTATATTTTTATGGATATTCTACCAGCTTAGCTAGGTTTTGGATTTAAACAAGCTACCAAATGGTACAGCAAAAATTCCCCTGTACATTCAGAACAAATTGTACACA
Organism: Hetaerina titia; assembly: GCA_037158775.1. Lineage (NCBI taxonomy): Eukaryota > Metazoa > Arthropoda > Insecta > Odonata > Calopterygidae > Hetaerina > Hetaerina titia. Next base: position 40,566,023 of record CM073771.1, read on the forward strand.
TTTTTTTTATACACACTATTTCATGGCATGTTACATACACTTCTTTACCAAAATAATGGTACCCTCAAGTTTTATACACAAAGGTGAAGTCTTCTTCAGGCCAAAATCATTCCTAATTCACAATACTAATACTCCAAAATATTATTACCAACATGAATGATGATATTTTTATGATTATTATTTCCTGACCCATGGAAAATAACTTTAACTTGGTTGAAGGGCTTGAAGAGAAATTGAGAGCAGTACCAGAGAAGATAGAAGAGGACCAAAGCAATTAGAATTAGGAGTTACGACTGTTGGGATGATGTTGAGAGGAGGGTAAATAACAAATATAATGCGAAAGATGGAGAGAGGCAATATAGGTACTCTAGGGTTATGTGAGATCAGATAAAAGAATAGCAGGGATTACTGGAGTGATAGGTACTGTGTAATACACAGGAGTGAAAGAGAGCCAGCAAGGAGTGGCAATAATTATGAACAAAGAGATAGGAAGAAGCATAATAGAGATAGAGCACATGACTAATTACATATGCAATGGATGAATAGCACTTTAGTAAGCCAGCCAGTGAAGTGGTTGCAAGTACTGCTTAGCACATTTGAAAGTTAGTAGTGTGATAGGCATGGGATGAGAATTAATGTAAACAAAACAAAGGCTATGTTTTTATTTAGCTATTTTTATTTAAGCTAATTTGAATATTAAAATAGAAGTTCATAAACTAGAGAAGATACAGTGGAAGACTTTACCTATCTCAGAAGTGTTATGGACCAACACAGTCAAAGTATTAGGGACTTAAGGAGAAGAATAGGGCTAAAAGCTTTCACACGGAGGAGAGAATCGATGACAGAGAGTAAAAATGTTTTAACAGGCTCTTTCATTTGGGGCATAATTTTCCAAGTTGTGGAAATTTTATTGTTGAAGAAAGATATTAACATAAATTGGAGGCTTTCAAAATGTGGTCATGGATAAGGTGAATGGACAAAAAATAAAACAAATGATGAAGTGCCAGGCATGGTGGGAGAGGAGAGATTGAAAGGAGGTACACAGAAATGAAGAAGGGTTTCTGTAGCGCCTCATGCCAGAATATTTTCTTACGAGAGACAAGGAAAGAAATTGTATTGTTGTATAGTGTGTCCACTCAAAACCTACCTTAATTGGTATAATCCAACAATTATAACAATATCATTATTTACTACCGGATAGACAACAGTAATAAATGAAGAGGTACTTTTATTTCAGCAGTGCCACCATCTTTTGCACAGACTGTAGGATTTCTTTTTTCCAAAATAAGCCCAACCTAAATGAGATGCACTTTATATGCATCTGCCTCAAAAATGTCAGCAATCATGGTGATTTTAATTGAAGTAACTTAAAAATTAATTCATTAACTGCAATATTTTATAGTAATTTGTGTAAATAGGTATTAATTTGACTAATTTGGAATAAATTTACTTTTTATTTTCAATGTTATATTAATAACTGTGCTTTTTATTGATTTCGTTACTTCATTTTTTTTGTTCATATAAGTACTTACCGGCTGATGGTGTGCATTGATTGTGAGCGGAGGATTCTTGCTTGGGGTAGAAGGCACATCCTCCCGGTTGACTCTGTTTTTCTTCTCTGTGGATTTTGAGGGTTTTATCATTACATATGGTCATTGAAAATACATTCAATTCAAGAGCAGTGTATTACCACGATGTCCCACCAAGTGAAAAATAGACTTAAACTAACATATCAAGTTACTGGGTAAACACAAGTGTGGAACAGCCATTAATGGGGAACATTAAATTACTTTCAACAAGCAAACTCGAGCAAAAGGAAAACTAAAATTTAAATTTGGAAGCCCAGGCACCCAAGCATTATAGCTTATGCACTTAAACAAACCATACATGCAATGAAATAATAGATGCCTTCACCAAGATAGAAGAGAAACAAAGTAATGAATAAAAAAAACCATAAGTTTACAAAGAACAGTCAAAAAATTACAAAATACTTAAAAAACTGAAGAAATATTACCAAATAAAATATAAAATCACTCTACTTGAGAAAAAACAATATATACTCCCAAATAAAACATAATAGGTCATATGTGAAAAGAAATACCAAGTAAGAAATATGTCAGATATGAACTCTGATAGATAAAGAAAAGAAAAATTCATCTAAAAAAAGATTAATTCCATCAGCAAAAACAGGATAAAACTACTAAAATGGAAAGCCTTCCAGATCTTCAAGTCAAGGGTCACAAAAAGTATTATAAACATACCATGGGAGCATATAGTGCCACCATAACCATATTAATTAACAATATCTACAATATTTCCTAAGACTTTATTTCAGAGGTCTCAATGAGGAATATTATTGTATGCACTTCATCGAAACAATGAACTTCCAATTCATAAGGAAAATATTTACGAAATGCATTTATTTGACAAAAATGAACATAATTCAGAAATCATTTGTAAGCAATAATTTTGTGGCAGCCAATATGGAGCATTGATTTCTAAACATTCTACAAATGGTCTCTGCTAAAAATAAAGCCACTTTAAATTATGAAAACCAAAATTCAGAAGAAAAACTATTAATTTTTATTTCTTAACAGTTTATAATGACTACTTGAAGCAAAACAAGATAGGGGTTTAATGACGCATAGCAATAATACTAAGTTAGCAGGGGACTAAATCAAAGTATTGGGCCATTATGAAAAATTTTATTAAGGACAGTTAATTTTGAATAATTTATGCAAACTTGAAAAATTGAACCTGGCTCAGAATTTTTCTCACTCAACAGGCCATATAACTTTAAAAAAAAATATATGTGAGAATAAATCCCCTTTATTGGATTTATTTTTCAAGATTTCACAGTAAACTACAGTCACCTGCAAATGCATTGACAAAAAGTTTTGGTGCCCCCATTATTAATTCATAAATAATCACCCATTAATAAATGTGAAAATTTTGAATACTCGGATACAAATTTTTTGCTGAACAGAGACCACTTGTACTGGAATTTTTTTTGGCATCAACGTGAAAGTTTTGAAAACAATAACAAAATAACTTTTCTGAACAATAGAGAAATACTAGAAGAATAATGTAATGGGGAATTTTCATTTTATTTCTAACCTTCTCATTGATTGGTCTCCTACTTACAAATGATCAAGTTGGGGCAAGGCATACAGTGGAATTCCCATTAAACACTTGTGTGGTCACAAGATTGCACAAAAAAAAGGTAATAAAAATATAATGACTGAATGTTTACTACTGGGTGCACCAGCAGCATCCTACTGCTTCAGGAATAGTCACTAGGATAAGTAGAAATTACCAGTGAAGACACTATGCTGTTATTCACACAATTACTTGAGCCTATATGCTCAGTGAAGTTTCGTTATTATGAAATTAAGATTGTATTTGTCAGCTGAGATGAAGCAATGGTCTAGTCCAAAATCCTTAAGAGAACTGAGGCAGATGAATTGTCTAGTCTAAGTATGTCTATGTTTAGTCATCATATTGCCAACTATTGCTACTTAATGTGGTTTTATACTACTGCTAAAAGAAAATAATTCACCTTGTCATTGAATACAGCTCTTTCAGCCAGAGATATGGCTCTGATTTGACATGGTTGGCAAGTCTCAAGGCCTTTAGAAACTATTTAAAGCTCAATATAACATCACAGCCATCCTAACTGAATGTACTTTGATCGACCAAAGGCCTTTTGTCAAGTGATCTATTCAAATTAATTACATAAATTATGTACTTAAAAAAATATGAACCTATATAAATAAATTTATCTAAACTAATTGAAGTGATTTTACATTAAAAACATTCATAATGCGTACTATGCACACTGTGAGAAACATTGTTCATCATGATAAATACTGCTTTTATTGATGTAATATCAATTCATCAATTGGAAAAAAAATAATTTTTCGCACAGCTAACTCATAAAAGAAAGAATTAAAAAGTTGGATGGAAGACTAAAAACATTAAATTTGTACTCTTGCATGAAAACTAACACATCCAAAACTGAGAATCCCAGTTATAATCAACCAAAGTTAGTAGCCATCTTGAATTCATTATCTGTCCCACTATATATTTATTTATGATTTTTCAGGTACCAGATGTTCCTGGGAAACCATAACCGGCACAGGGAAAGGAACTGGCCCCCCTACCCTGATGTGTGAATATTCACACGCCGTCGGGCTTGGTACACGGGTGAGCTCTACCATCACCTACTAAACCGACCTTCGGGTTGATTAGTGTGTTTATGGTTGTTTTATTATTTATGCAAACATGTTTCACACTGGTTTTACAGAGCTGTTGGCTAAGGTGAATTACATGGCTTAATTTTCCCTTCAGCTTCTGTGAGCATAGTAAGGAGATGATTTTCTGTTTCTGCTTATTTTGTCACCTTACAAGTCCAGTACATTTTTTCTGTAGCCAGATAAGTTATGAGCCACGTAAAGCTTCATGCACAATGACACTTAAAAGGCACCACGGCCTTATCAAACCACTGTGAAATATTTAAGATCTACAGTGCCTAGAATTATTTCACCACCAACACAAGAGTGAATAATGCTCCATCTCTCAACTCCCCTTCACATTACACATAAGTCATGCACTATTCACATAATATTGATATGATGATAGTATAGTGATCGGAATGCCATCCTTTTGAGTGCTGGAATCATATTTGGATGAGGCAAAGAAAAAACATTGCATGCTGTAAGCCTTAAATGGGGACTCCACTGTATTTGGACATTTTGGAAAAAAAATTCTCAGAATAGAACACACACTGATTGGTCCAAGGTGGCCAGGTAGGAGCTCTTACCTTCAATGGATAGATTTTTTTCAGCAATACCACTCTCCTCGCACTCATCAGAAGAGTCTGAGCTCTCAGAGGAGGAGGTAGTGGAGGGAGAGGAAGAGCTGGCCGCTGAGGACGAGGAGGAATTTTCTTCCTCCTCCTCAACGTCTCTGACAACCTCCTTCCCAACCACCCCAACCTTCCTCTCCTGACTCTCATCTATTAAGACATCCTCATCATCTAAGGCAGCGTGCAGGAAAAACCAAAATTATCAGGGCTTCTGTACCAGAGTAGATTCAAAAAGCTTATAGCTAAGGTGTTACATTTCATTGTTTGATTAAGAGGGAAAGAAAGATTTTTTTTTAAAACTACTGTTTACTAATTCCCACTACAGCTACAGCAAAGCAATGTAAACAATTAGTATAAGACTAAATAGCAGAAGATTTTCATCTACTCTAGAGTAGCACTATTATTATATCAAGGTTCAAAATAGATTAAAATGGATCATGCATGTTTTTAAAAAGACTAATGAATTATATCTTAGTATTATGAATTTTTTAGCATTACGAACTTTAGGGTGTTTAGTTCCAGAGCCTCATTCTCAGATACGAAGCCATTTAACTACTTTGGCCATTACCTTCTATTAAATTTACTGGAAAAATTTATCAATTATATTGTGTAAGTTCAATATAAACCCTCACGTAAAGAACTAAAAGCAATTACTGGCCATATTTCCAAACAACTCAAACTATTACAAACAAAGTTACAGAGAAGTACTACAAATTAAATAAAAAATATAACTAGAAAAAACTTCAATTTTCACCAAATGGTTTAATATACAACTGGCTGAAAACATTAGTACAACCATAACATGGGTGGAGATTTGCTGATGGGTTGGGTAAATATCAGTAATAAAATAACATATAACATACTCAATCTTTTAAATCTTTTGCGGTATTTCACTTCAGTAATTATTTCTAATTGCCATAAACAAATCACATTATAAAATTTTACATGACCTGAGCTCCAACGCTTTAGCATCATCAAGACAATATACAAGATATACTGAAATGAATTAAAATTGAAGTATTGCAACTCTGACCATGATAAATTTTATATTATGATTAAATACAGTTGTAAGAAATGAATTAAAAATTGATAACTAACTTTAATGCTTAATTAAAAATTAATAAAACAGTAGTTAATGAGAAGTTCATGAAATTTTATGCGGAAGGAACAAAAAATATACGTATATTTTCAGGATCTAAAAAATTGCTTGTTTAATCAAATTTGTTTCCTCCCATACTCTTATTTTATGATATAAAATGATTTAAATGGAAACAGTAAAATGGGAATAAACACGAAAATGGTAATTGGTCTTCATGAGGAATTTAAAGGCTGTGAATCCAATTTTTATGGAAATGAGAATTTTACCTAAAGCAAAACAGCATTTAATTAAGTAACTAAAACCAAAATGATACATTTTGAATTACTGAAGTAAAAGATTGAAACTTCAGGCATGATCATGGGCAACTCTTTACCTAAGCAATTATTTCCGATTATCATTTTGCCTAGGGAAATGAAGTGTATACTTATAGGTACCAATAATCACAATATGAGAAGTAATACCTACAGTTTATTGCTCTAAAATTTATATGCATGTATCATTTGATATTATGAGTATATTATTATTTCCTAGCACATTGGCTAAAGAGAATTTCATGCTGGTTGGTATAATTTTTCATTAAAACATCTTGAAAAAATTAACTTCCTAGCAAAATGACCACTATCAGAGTGATGTAACTACATGGAATCATTATGGATGATTGGTGGTTTCTAATACTATAACTTGAATAGCTTGAAGCAGTATTGGAAAAATGGTAATTTTCCATTTGCTATTGCGCTTCATAAATCACACACACATTACAATAACCTATGCATTAAACAAGTGCATGCCCAAGTACATATTAATTTGAAGCAAGACTACTTTTATTTATAAATTGGGAACATTAATTTAAACCACATACTAATAATATAATGAACTATCACATACAATTTAGTACTTTAAGAGAGAACTAAGAGTTCTTCATAATTTTTCATAAATGAAGTTTAAATTAGAGTTTATAAGGATATCTTAAATGGGACGAAGTTTGGGAGTTATTTGTATTGAGGTTTGAATGAACGATTTTAAGTTTGGCTGTATCTGGATAAATTGTCAATGAGATGCATATCATATTACAACATAAAGCGATTACTCAAGGGAAGTGGTAAACAGGGCAAATACAGCACCTTGGGAGGGTTCATGTTATTAGATAGGCTCTTTAACTTTTTAAATGTATGCAATTATTTTATAATTAATTCCATCAAAATAAAAATTCCATTCCCAAAAAGCATGTTAATAAATGGAGCCCTGATTAAGTATAGCAGCATCCCCTATGGCAAAACAATACCCTAGGAATCCAATAAAGCTTTAGCACACAAACATAGGTCAGATACCTGCACAACAAAGCTCTCTTATCCTAAAAACAAATGTTAACATAGACATATGATCTAATATGTTCATGCTCTTGACAAGCTGCTCAGGCCTAATTAGGTCTAAGACCAATTTACAATGGTACCATGAAAAAGTGTAAAATACTGTTGTTTATACGCATTTATCATAATAAATCTATTGTAAGTTGACCATTTTCATTCAGGAGGCCCTCTAAATTTTTTTTAGATACTGACTCTAAGATACTAAATTTGGAAGGCCAACGAAATGGAAAAATTTTTAAATAGAATTTTTTATTTGCCATAATAAATACAGAAATAAGTAATATTTTACAGCATTTACTGTCTGGCAATACTATCAATTCCACTGAAAAATAACTAGAGGTTAAACACAGTTTTTTGACTGAAAACTTAATCTGAGAAATTTTATTAACTTTACCCATCAAATTCTCTTCAATACACTGATGATGAAATGTTAGCAGTTAAAAATGCTCAAGATAAAACTGTGCACCAAACAATCCTTTGTAAAGATAAATTTCATGAAAAATAATTGCAATCACTGAATAGCATGAACTCATTATGGAGCTACATTGATAAGTGACTGAATACGAATCTTATCATGTTTTACATCCAAACTATATTCTGATTTACTTAAAATTTCCGCATTCAATTAAATCAAATGCTTTCAAAATATGTTAGAAAATATTAACTACTTAAGCCACAAAAAGCTGACCATATAGGATAAGAATGCTTTTATGTGCAATATTAAATTGGAAAATGATATTTAACATAAATGATATAAAATATTACTAAAATATATTTTTTAAAGATAAAAAGCATAGTTTTGGGTTATAACTGCCCCAATGCAGAAATAGGCTGACATTCGTAAAGCAGTCTTTATACACAAATGATGCCTTACCAACATGAGCTGCACCATCTTCATTTGGTTGGTTCCGCCGTAAGCGCTGCAAACCATCTCCACTGCCACCTTCCTCTGAGTCTAAGTGGGTTTCTTTAACCCCATCCCCTTCAATACTGAGTGAACCACGATTTGTTGAAATCCTACTGTAATGTAAGAAATTTAAACTTTTACAACATCCCACAACCTACGAACAATATCCCCACAACCCAAAATTTTAAAAAGGTGATGCACCAGCTAAAGCAGATACAGGTACCACAAAGCAATACATGTACAATCGTACATACAAATAACATTCCAAAAATGAACATGATCAATTGTTCAAATTATTAACTTATTAAATTAAAATTTCACATTGATAAGAGTCAACAAAAAATATTTTTTAACATAAAATGAATCCAACTGCTCAGTTATTTTACTTAATAATTCAAGAGTAATGCTTCCTTTTCCGGTGAAACAAGGTTTTTAGTTAATTATGGAGTTGCACCAGAACTTACTTGTTTTCTAGCTCCTGGCCTTTGGTTGAGCGGTGCTTATGAGACGTATCATTTGGTATACTCTCTTCCTCTGTCTCCCCAGCTGGGGATGTGGGCACCAATGACACTACCTTCGCCTCTGGCTGCTCTTTCCTCTTTCTTCTCTTTGAACCAAGAAGGCCTGCTTGGCGTTTCCTTAGTTCTTCCAGGGAAGGATTGAGTTCTCGGTCAGCCACATCAAAGGCAGTCTGTCCCTGTTGAGGAATTAATGAAAATGTAAAATTAATATACACAGTTCATCAACTGCAGAAAATTTGTTCACACGCATCAATCTGCTTAAATTGACTCTTCCGAGAAAATTTTAGCTTTATTCATAACTTTCTTTAACGATACTAACACCTATACATTAAAATATTTTACCATATTCTTCTCTAACTGTGCAGCATATCATAAATTGATATTAGTATACTTAAAAAAAATGACAAGCCCATTGAGAATTATGGTTTCTGATCAATCAACTTAATGTTAACCAGAGTCTAATGAAATACGGACTTCTTCTAGATGACACATGGCAGCCATTTGAACAAAAACTTATACACTAAAAGTATGTGACACTTAATTAAACAGTACAAAATTATTCCTCCATTAGTGTATAATTCATGCAAAATCTTTTCTTAATTGCAATATTCAATGGCTTTTTTGGGCAGTAATGCCACATGATTTCTTAATTGTTGATGTCATCAAACCTTAATGAAAATTAAGGCAAGGAAATGCCAAAATGGGTCAGTTTCTTGCACCTGTAAGAGCTAAACTTCAATTTCACTATTTATAATTCGACCATTCTACTGATGGCAAAACATGGTATATCAATCACGCTACCACTGATACCACAACAATACCCTTGTCCCTCTCAAGAAAACACAAGCTTACATTCAACATTTCAATGAGCCTCACTTAAGCTCCAAATACTTCTTTCCTCCCTTCGTTTAGTCCAAAATCCCTATTCTATTCCGGCCCCTGTCTCGATTGCCTGACATTCTCCCCTCTATATCAGTGTTTGACATCCCATTCATAATGAAAAGCTCTTCATCAATCTTTCCTCTCTTTTCGATTTCTTGAAATCCTCTCTCCTCCACCACCATGCCCAGCCCTTTCTTGTTTGTTTTCTTTCTGTCCACTTCACCTTTTCTATTCTTCTCAACACTGCATTTCAAAGTCCTTCAATCTATGCCCATCATCCTGCTTCAATGACCATGTTTTGATGTGGTACAAAACCACCCTCCATGCCGAAGTTTTGACAAGACTTTTCTTAACATCCCAATTCAATTTCCCTGTCATCAATTCTCTCCTCCTCATAAAAGCTTCTTTGCCTAACCAATTCTTCTCCTTATGTCCCAACTATTTTGCCCATTTTGGATATGAACACTTGCAACCACTTGGCAGCCTGCTAAACTAAAGCTTGATCATCAGCCAACCTGCTTTTATGAATCCACCATGGACTTTCATTCCCATCTTTGGGTGAGAAATTTTTATGCTTGGCTCTTCCCATGCCTCCTTAACCATTTTCTCCACATATACTATGGACAGTAAGGGTGATAATGGACATCCCAGTCTTACTCTTGTTCCTAACACAGCCCATCCCTACTCCCCATCTACATCTGAGCAGTCAAGAGACAGGTACAGGTTGCTGATAAGTCTCCTACATACACTCCATTTCTGCCATACACTCATCAATCTTACCTAATTCACTCCATCAAATACCTTTTCAAAATCTGTTAACCAGACAAATATACAATTTTTTCTGATACACCTTCTTACACTTACAACATAGTTTTTTATATCCATGTCACACAGACCGTCTTCCACCAGTAGTTCACATGCTTCATTGACACACCAGTGAGCAGCAGCATGCAGGGGAGTCCAGCCATCAAAGTCTTGAGCATCCACATCACAGCCGGCTTGAATAAGGAGCCTTCAAGATTAAAATTCAAAGAGAAATTAAGATTTTATTCAGATGAAATTTTCAACTGGCTGGTAGGGCAGCCAGATCCGTCACCTGTGCTGCCTATTTAGTTTTCCAGGAAGTTCTGGTGCCCAACAAATCACACAGCTCGGATGATATTGAGGGTTCCCAGAGATAATTGTTCAGGAATTGAACCTGGGCCCTCTGGTCAGCAGTCTACCGCTCTACTTCTGGACTACCACAACCCTCAACATTACATACATTTGGATGATTGCTATTGTTTTTACCACATGACTATTTAAAATACATAAAGCATATAAGCGGGTCGCGGTGGTCTAGCGGGTAGAGCATTGGACTGCTGACCAGAGGGTCCAGGGTTCGATTCCCCGGCAAGGCACTTTGGGCACCTGCAGCTCCACCCAAGCTAGTTGATTTTTCGGGTACCAGATCTTCCTGGGAAACCATAACCGGCACAGGGAAAGGAACCCCCTACCCTGATGTGTGAATATTCACACGCCGTATAGGGCTTGGTACATGGGTGAGCTCTATCATCACCTACTAAACCGACCTTCAGGTTGATTACTGTGTTTATGGTTTTTAAAGCATATAAATGAGTGACTGTAGTTTTAACTATGCTGTTTCTGAAGAGTGAAAACGATAATGATTACATCAACAATAGATGAGGGAAAAATTTAATAATTTGTTAAAATATAAATGAGAGAATACTATATAATGGCCCAGTGAAAATAAAGGCTAAGTATAGCCTAGACATTTAATATAACAGCATTTGCACAATGCAGCTTTTTAAATCATATTAGACTATCAGTAACTTTCAGTCATCTTCTGGCCATATACCATCTTGTCTGCTGAACAACACACTAATGCACCAGCGTTTTAAATCTGGAATAGCCTAAATATTACCATCATACCTCATTACTTTAATGTAGCCTTTGGCAGCAGCTACATGCAGTGCTGTTGCTCCAGTCTTAGGATGCGGGGCTTCTTGTCTGGCCTCTTCACCACCATTATTCAGCCACTCCATTGCATGAAGCATCATTAACCTCTCCTCCTCATTACGGGCCTCTTCGCAGTCGATGCCTAAAATTTGAGAACAGCAGTGATTCAAATTCTCATTATAGGATACATTTATCTACCAGGTAAAGCTAGAGACCAAAAATTACAAGTTGCTTTTATGCACAATTCCAGGTACAAGAGTTGTAATTAATTTTTCCTAGTGAATTCCTCCCTCTCTCCTTGTCAATCATTAAGTAAGTTGATTTTGGCCAAAATGTTTTTGCTTATTTAGCAAATTGCTCACTACACTAGGTGCTCACAGTGGTATAGGTTCCACAGTACAAGCAATGCAAGTTCATCCAATTAAAAAAAATTCAAAATACCTAACAATAAATGTAAAATCAAGGAAAATATTGCAGTAAGCACCTTGAAAATAAATTTATAAATTCAAGGGCAATGTAACTTTGAAAAAAGAGTACAACTTGTTAAAATGATGGTCTTCATACTCATGACCTTTGCCTAACATAACATAATGGAATGTGAATATGATTCTTGGAAACATTAACCAGGAAGTAACAGTACTTCAGCTTTTCAAGTCATTATAAAATATGATGTTGTTTCCAAATTTACTTAGTGGAAGATCATGTATCAGTTGTTTCCAAATGGCTTAAAAACAAACCTTTAGCAAAAACCTGCTCGTTGAGCATTTCTTCCATCTCGTCTGACTCTGCAATATCCAATGGAAGATGGCCATCATTGTTGACCGAAGCAACATTGGCTCCATTTTCTATTAGGAACCTATAAATCCAACCAAAACAAATTAGTGGCACAAAATTAACAGCCAAGATTAGGCACCTTATTTGTATTCAAAAAACCATAAAATTTGATCATCATTCATATACTTGCTGTACTCATTCTTGCTGTATCTTACTTCTGGGACATGCACCAAAAACCAACCTATATATCAGGTCTACAAGTATGAACTGCAGATTTCAGACAACATATGGTGCATCAAAGCAGTTGTGGCACATTTTTTGACATACCATTTTGGCACATGGCACAGATTTGACACATACCATTTTGTTGTGCCATCAACAACAGGCACACGTGAGTGATAAATTGAATAAGTGTTTGCACAGTGGCAAGAGACATGTGAACAATCGTTTTGGCATTTCAAAAGTGGTGACTATGATGTTGCAGACAAGGAAAACAGAAAACCACCAAAAAGATACGGAGATGTGGAGTTGCAAGCATTGTTGGACGAAGATGATTCACAACACAAAAAACACCCCTGCAGAGCAATTGAGCATTAGTCAAAAAGCTGTTTCCAATTGGCTACGAGAGATGGAAAAGATTCAGAAGACCGGCATATGTTTTTGAGAGACAGATGGAGAAGCAAACCTCTCCATCTGCCTCTCAAAAACAATTGGAAATTTTACTGGCATGATAGAAAAGAAGTTGTTTTATCATCGTATCATTACGGGGAATTAAAAATGGATTCATTTTGAGAATCCCAGCCAGAAAAAAATCATTGGTGTACTCAGGCAACCCATCCACATTGACCACAAGACCGAATTGCTTTGGCAGAAAGAAAATGCTCTTGTGTTTGGTGAGACCAGAAGGGTGTGGACCATTATGAGCTATTGAAACCTGGTGAAACGTTTAATACTGAATGCTACTAACAACAATTGTTCAATTTGAACTGTTTGTGCCTAGAAAAAAGACCAGAAGACCAAAAGAGGCACCACAAGGCCATTTTTCATCATGACAATGGTCCATCACATACAGCAAAAACAGTTTGCAACAAAAAAGAGACGTTTCAGGCGTGATATGGTGGAATATCATGATTAATTAAAATTGGCAATTTTAATTAATAAGTTCGCGACAAGTTGGAAGCACTCTGCTGGGGAGTTTTACCCCATACTGCTTACTCACCAGACTTGACTCATTCTGATTGCAACTTGTTTGTTTCAATGGAGGCCACTTTGCTGAGCACCACTTTGGTTCGTGCAAAGATGTGAAAAATGGCTCAATGAATGGTTTGCGGTAAAAGGGAAAGATTGTAACTGGCGTGGTATCTAAAAATTGCCCAAAAGATGTGAAAAATGTCTAATTAGCAATGGATCATGCTTTGAATAAAGCTCTTTTTATCATTCTTCTGATTTAAAAAAAATTCATATTAGTACATGTGGTACAATGGGGGACTTGAACCTAACAAAATTTGAGCTGATGGATCAAATATTACCCACTAGACTGAACTGACTGACACTGCCATAGCGAAAACCTGCGCTAAACATGACAGAAAAAGTAAGTTTAATTGAAAAGCCATAATTCAATGCACATATTCCCACTCATTTATAATGAATATTAAAATTAACAATCATGTGTACCAAAATGATCTATTTTAATCAATGATTTAACTTTGTTTATCGATTTTAACTGGACAGCTATTTTTTTGCATTTATCTTAAATGACTGGCATTTCGTTAAAATATAGTTTACTGAACCACATTTGCAACAAATTTTCCATTTCTGTGAACTTTGATCAAAGAAGTCTACAATATTTTCAGGAGGAACGTGAATTAAAATTCAATGTCTCTAATCTCTCACACTCAGTAAAAGGATGTCAGTGCCATCTAATGCTGGAGTAGGGCTAGGGAGGGAGGGTGAACAGCAATTCATAAAATAAAAATTCATCAACAATAGGTTCAGCAAAACGAAAACATTAGTTATCCAGGTCAAGAGACCAGGAATTGTCAGGAATTTTTCACAGACATGAAGTAGGGAAGTTTTGGAGGACTTGCCATGCCATCTTGAGATTATACCCAAAGTTTCATGAACAAACTTTGAGAATGATCTGTGAAGGTTCAAATGAAATGATCTCACAGCTTCTTCTCACAGGGACTTCATTCTCATCGGAAATTTCAGATTTCCATATCATATTCTCTGTTGGAAATTTAAATTACCAACTTTGTAAACAAAAACAGCCTTTTTCTGTATTTATTCCATAATTTTTTAAGAAATTCCCAATTTCCCTGGCTGAATGGTCCCCCCAATATATTATTTTCTTTACCATAAGGGCTTGCTTACCAAGTCCATTTTCAGAAAAGCTTTACTAGAAATGGACTGTGTCACAAGTATGAATTTTTCTTTTAAGTAGAACTCAAACCTGTGGGGAGCTTGGTGATGCCTAAGCAGTGGCATAGCAAGGACCTTCTCCTGAAAGTAATTCTGCCTCACAAAGTTTGAGGAATCATAGTAGTAGTAGTTGGGGTTTTTAGGGTGCATTGACATCTGTGGTCATTTTGTACCACCGTGAAAATGTTTAAAACATTAATCCAATTTTAATAAATACATTAATATTTAAAAATAAAGATACTGCAACTGAAGGTATCCCTTTAGGCCAGTTTCCCCTAAAAATTTTAAAATTCTATTTAAAGAGTTGGGGTCATTCCATAAAATATTGCTTAAATTACCCCTTATTTTAAAAAGTCTCTGGCTATTTGATATCTATTGCACTGTGTAATGATATGTTTCACCATCAGGGGCATGTCATAAACATTGCAGCAAAGTTGCACTTTTTCCTCCGTGAAGTGGTACGAGTACGTGAGGGCAGAGTGGCCTATCCTCAAATTTGTGATTGTGACCTCTTCCCTCCGGATGGGAGAGCTCCATACCGAAAAAACCGATTTTATAGTCCAAATTTTATTGTTATGTAAGGATCTCCAAGCTTCCTTCCACTGATTTAAAACCAAATTCTGCAAGGCGGCCTTTTATCCTCCATAGGTACCAATGTGGAATCAGTCTTCAGTGAACCCAGGACTTTCTTCGCAGGTTTGTTGGCTTCTTCAGTACCAGTATTCCTATGTGACCAGGAGTCCATATAAAGGATACCCTGTTCCCCTTCTCTGAAGGCATATGAGGGTATAGTAGATTTCCTTAACTATTGGGTGCATTGGTGGTGGACAGATACAGATTTTAAGGTGCTCAATGAGTGTGAACAGATGAGGAAAGAGCTGTTATTTTCTTTTAGGGCCATCCTGCTAGCTAACAGTTCGGCTTTGAATATACTGCAAAAGATGTTTCAGTTTTCCCCTTAAGACTCCATGGTAGTGGGAGACAACCACACAGGCACCTGTGGAATTAGACTTCGACCCATCGAAATAATGGGGACAAAATCGAGCCCGATCTGAGGAAGGCTCCAAAGAGACTTGTTTGCAAATGCTTTAGGGTGGGAGTGTGACATGGTCTTAATATCAGGCATTGGTATTAACCAAAGCACATATTTAGCATAAAAGACTGGGCATGTTTCAGGAAAGGTAAAATTAAATTCATGAATAAAATCATCAAAATGAACGACTAAGGACCTAGTTTGGCCCTTCTTCAACTGTTCAATATGTTCAAAAATGTGGGTTAAAAAGAATGTTAAAACAAGGCTGGTTCCTCACGGATGAAACTTTACAGACATTATTACCCATCAAAAAGATCCTGCTGGTTGCCAAAGGAGGCTCCCCTGCATCAGCAAGTAGGCTTGGAACTCGGCTGGTTCTAAATGCCCCAATGGCCAACCAAATCCTGGCATTGTGAACACATGTAAGGGGTCTCAAATAAGACTCTCATCCTGACGAGTATACTGTTGAACCATAGTCCAATTTTGAATGGACCAAGGCTAGATAATAAAAAAGCATGGTAGTGCGATCTGCTCCCAATGAGCTAAACCATAAAACATTGAGGGTTTGACGACACCTCTTACACAACATGCATATATGCTCCCACCAATTTAGTTTTTGATCAAGGATCATATCCAGAAAGTGGACAGACTCAACAAATGGGAGATTCTTGCCCAGCAGGCTTAAAGTCGGTGGTATAAGGTGTCTGTGATGACGGTGGAAATGAACACATTTCCTTTTCTCCGTGGAGAAATGAAATCCATTCCTTTACAACCAGTCTCCCAATTTATTTAGGGTCGCCTGGCCATGCCTGGAGGAGTTTACCAGTCGTGTCAACCGGCAAAAAATGGCTAGGTCGTCCACAAAGAGCGATGCCATCACTGGAGCATTGCTCCATTCTGTAACGTCGTTGATTGGGATGGCAAATAACATCATGCTCAGCACTGATCTCTGAGGTACCTCGTCCTCCTTTACGAAGATTGAGATAAATACTTAGCAGTCCTTACTTTAAAAATGTGGTTTGTAAAAATATTCCTAATAAATAGGGACTTATTGCCTCCAAATCCCCACTTATGCATCGTGTTTAAAAGTTTTCATTGCCACGCACTATTGTAGGCCTCCTCAAGGTTGAAGAAGATGGCTACGACGTGTTGGCACAGTAGAAAGGTTTCCTGGATGAAATGAAATTGTCAGTGCACACCAGATGGCCTGTTATGGACCTCTCACTCCAAAAACTGCACTGAGCATCAGAAAGAAGGCGTCGTCTCTCCAAGCACCAAACAAGACATCAGTTGACCATTCTTTGCATCACTTTGCACAGGCAACTAGTGAGAGAGATGAGATGATAGCTGTTCGGGTCATTTGTGTTCTTGCCTTGTTTAGGAATAGGTATCACTACGGACTACTACCAAGAGCTTGGGAAACTACCTTCGATCCACAATTGGTTGAGGGTATTGAGGACCTCTCCCAATGCTGATTACGGAATATTCTGGATAAAAGCATTGTGGACTCGATCCATACTTGGCGAGGTGTTATGAGAGTCCGTGATGGCGGTGTTCAGTTCCCAGGGCGAGAAGGGCTCATTGTATTCTGCCTGTATTTGAGCTTCACTGAAATTAAGAGTGACTCTCTCACATCACCTCTTTCGTTTACAAAGTTTTCGAGTTCACACTCTCAGCCGGAGAAAAGATGCCAGATTATTTGCCATAGGATATTTTTTTTAAATATTCAATGTTTATTTTCATCCAGATTGCCCTGTTGCCATTCCTCGTTCTACCAAGGGACAAGTGGTCGATTTAGGTTACAGGAGGAACGAGGTACACTTTCCGTAGCTGTCGCTACGAGCGATGAACTTAGTGTCTTGACATTGCGTAGCACATCAAAAGTAACATCATGTTGAAAAGTAAAAAGGTGCTCGAATAATAACCTGACTGCACGGCTGATGAGCCAGTTTTTCAGAGATTTAAAAATGTTAGGCAAAATGTCTTCTTTTGTGAGTAAAAGAGGAAAGTGGTCACTCCCACAGATATCATTAAGAGTGGACATCTTCAGCTTTGGAGCTGGACTTCTCAAGCATGTAGAGAGATCCACAGTGAAGAATTCACCATTAAAACAGTTAATACAAATTTTTTTGCCACTATTTCATAAAAACAGGTTAAAAACTTCAATAATATTAGATAAAATCCATCCTCACTTATTAATTGAGATCATTGGCCCTCACTATTAAGGATCATGGGTATCAAAATCACCCATCAATATATGTAGCCAAGGTAGCTGACGGACAAGGGCTTTTAGATTAAAATGTGTTACCGGCGTACCCTCCGGCAGATAAATGTTACATAACGTTATCCTCTCTAGAATGTACATGGTAACAGCCACTGTTTGGAATGGAGAGTTCAGTTATACTTTGGAGGTGTAAATGGCCTTACGAGTCACAATGGCTACTTCTCCTTGGGCTTGTTGACCACTCGTGTCATCCAGTCTAAAAACAGTGTACCCCTTTAAAATACCCCAGGACTAACCCGAGGGATATAGCGCTTCAAGAGTGGGTCTGTTTTGGGATGGATCTTTGATGCAAGGGGCCACCAAAACCCTTACATCTCCAACCTCCGTACGATTACAATCACAACTTTGGCACTCGCCACTGAAGTGAAAACCTGGTGGAAGCTTATTGACCAACAGTGGCTAACACCCAGTCTCCTGTCTACATGAAATCGGGGGCCCAAGAGGGATATCGCATCCTGGTCCATACAGGGCATCCGAAACCCTTCTGGGAGCCAGAGAGCTCACCCTCCAGGATCCCCTTCTCCCCCTTATGGGTCTCAGGCATAGCAAACACCTGGGCAGATCGCAGACCAGATGGTATGGTCACTCACAGAGAGTGGATCCACAGCACTGTCTGGACTCATCCCTTGCTGGCAGGGGGCTTGTTTTCGGGGTTTTCTCCCTGCCCATTTAGTCGCCTCTTATGACACGCAGAGATAGTGTGGGAGTATTCTTTATCCACCTTCCCGCAGGGGTATTGAGGGGTAATCCAGACACAAATTATGGCTTCACCATCACATAATTCGAATAAAATCTTAACTGCCATTATCCTTCTCAGCAAATATCAAAACACCCCAGGTGATGAGGTGGTTCAAAAAAGATTTCTCAACACGATAAATGTTCATCTTCAGAAGCATAAAAGCCTAAAACATGCCATGTTCCTATTGGTTCTCTAATAACCAAATTAATCCTACAGTTACCCTCTGGAATTGGTGGAACATTTTTAGTGTGCCATCCCAGAGTGTGTTTCAAATGTAGAAAAAATGGGAAGAGTTTAAAATGTAGACAAAATGGCAGTTAATCAACATAAATCATAATTGATGGACAATTGCTATCTTTAAAAGCACTTATTGCATGAATGGCACACTACCTGCCATATTAAATGGCTATATACAAAATGAGAATAGTAAAGTTTTGATGGGCTGAATTGCTAATTGTCATTTCTTATTTTATGAGTCCTCAGTTTTTCCTATAAAATTGATTAAGATTTTCAAATAAATTTGACTCTGCATACGTAGACGGATGCACAGATGGTGGACAAATATAAAGATAGCAGGGCAAAGGATGAATTAAGAAAAATGCTTTATAAAAATGATTTGCCTCACAATCAGACATTTAAAAACACCATCTCTGAACTGGAAACTGTTAACAACAAAATCAGAAGATTAACAAAGATTCATCACCATTACATAAGTAAGCCCATCAATTACCTTGCAACCATTAAGCAGTTGATGCTGAGGATTATACATCTATCATCATTTCATAAAACTTTGAGGAAATAGGAAGCCGGACGCATGCAAGTATCTTTTGTTTTAGACTTTTTACTCATCAATTAGCAATTTGGAATACACATTACTTTGATGTACATGAAATAGAGATGTTTGATGATAACCAATTTCTCTGAAGAAGATAAATTGCTCTAAATCTTCTCTGATTTTGAAAACCAGAAAACATAATACAGAAATGCCAGTTTTAGATAAACAGATCGATGACACTATTTTCAAACCAAAACAGAACTAGAAAAGATATTTTGCCCATGCTCCAGGAAATAATTTTTTGACATCGTCATATCATATTGAGCAGGTTCAGTGTTTGTAAAAATATATTTTGAAACTTAAATTTTGCTCATGAAAATAATAAAAAAAGAACTATAAGTTTATTATTATTAACATTTTCATTACTTACTTGGCTATACTGATAAATCCACATGAAGCAGTTGCATGCAGAGGTGTCCAGCCTTCATTGTCACCCCTGTTGACATCGGCACCATGCTCCACAAGGAACTCAACCATTTCCAGGTTGTCATCTATACATGCCTAAAAATAAGAGAAAAATATACAAATAAAATGACAATTCATGCAAAATACAAAATGGGGAACAAGCAATAGAAATCGCATAGAAAAGCAATAGAAAACCTGCACAGAATTTTAATTTGATTTTACACTGAAGTATTCACATCATTACCCCACTAGTCTTTAAATGTTTATATTTTTCAGAAATGTGATTCAAATGCAATGATAAAAAACATACCAGAGTTAAATTTTCTGTTTAAAATAATTGGTCAAAGAAAAGCACTGAATAAAGGACCAACCAATCCGGTTAAGTGACTTACAATTGGAATTCAGAGATTAAAAGAATTTGAAGTACTGTTTTCCATTTTTTGATTGTCTGATGGGGACATAAAGCAGTTTTAGAACCATTACTGAAAAATTTACTTGAGTATTTCGTAAGATGTATAATTTAATGCTACTCTACACAAAAGCACCAACCAGCATTTTCAGAATCATTCAATTACTTGAATACTTTTAGCTACCTAAAATCTAAGATTAAATGCAATTTCAATCGAATTCCATCCCTTTATTCTTAAATTCTTTATCTTATGGTCTCATAACCCCATTTACAATTATAGTATGTTCAAGTTCCCATCAACAGCAAGAGAGCCCTAAATTGCTCAAGGTAAAGCGGCCTGAATCAATATTGAATCACGGTAATCGGCCTGTGGATTGGTTTAATAAGCATGGGCAGAATTCACCTCAAAATAAGTTCATTGGTACGTGAAATTCACACATCAGGGAATGGTGCTAATCCCCCAAACATACTACTACATAATACAATTTCCTAGGAATATTCAAAACCCAGAAAAACCATATGACTCGGGTTAAGTTGTGTGTCCAGTAGTGCCTGAAAAACAAACTTGGGCCCTCTGGGCAGTAGACCTTGACTCACTAGGATACCTATAGTTAATGCTTGACTGTACACATCTATGATAAAACAATTTCATTTTTACGTTTAGAGATTAGAATTTATTCATTAGTGAGAACTTTAAAGAGAAAAAAGTTCTAGATGATACATGAACTAAGGAGTATTTTAATGGTAATCGCATATCCATAGTAGATTTTTATTGGTCACCATTCTGGTAGAAACTTTAGAAAGCTACCAGTGAACACAGAAGGCAAAATAAAATGAGCAAAAGTATAATCGAAATAATTGTCATTTGGATACAGCAAGCACAGCTGATCCCGTTCTCCGGGGCCTTGTTTTCGAGGAGCACGCACTGAAACGGTCAACACGGACGTCCGAGGAAAAATGAAAGAAATCTCCTCGGGGATTTCCCGTTGGACGAAAGCACGGACGGACGAATGAAGACCAGATTGAGGGGGGGGGGAAGACGGGTGCGGGTGGTAGCGAGACCTTCGAGAAAGGATGGAGAGAAGATTGGGCGGAGGGAAGACCGGGAGATCGCCTTCCGTGGAGAACGGCCAAGGGTTAGGGCACTCGACGCCCGCTCACACGAGCACAGACGCGCGCAGTCGAGAACAGCCCCACTCCACACACACACGATCGCGGCGCCAAATGAGACGGCAAAGCCTCGGGACACGTTCCAGAGGCCAGCTAACGTATAACGGCGTGATTTAAGACCAGAGGATGCGGACGAAAAGCAACAGAATCCGTCGGAGAATTTGCAACATGCGAACTAACCACCCTCGCGTTGGTGCCGCCAAGGTAAATCCATAAATACCCGTTGGCGTTCACTTTCTATCGGGGAATCGATTTAATTATGAAACCGATTCCTAAGTGCCGAAAATATCTTCATACCGTCATTGTTGATTGATCACCTGACTAGAAGAGTACAGTATTTGTGATACGTGAATATTATTAATATAACAGCAATTCAATTGTTAAGCTAATGAGGGGTTTCCAATCATTCATTACTCGTTCGGAAAAAGCATTCCCATGTACCTTTGGAATCAGAGTACAAGTATATCAAATTCAATGGGGTACAATCAATATGATTCTGATACTGTTGGAATTTGTCTTATTGAAATTTAATGACTAAATAGAGGGCAATTATCACCGCGCCTTTCGGGGGGCATCTGTGATTTATTCAACAGTACCACTGCAAAGCAGCTTAACGTTCAAGTTGCGGGGAAGATTCAACTCTCTGACTTCTGAGTACTCAACAGCTTGGGCCGCAAGAAGCGCAGCTACTAATATACTTCACCGGCCAGAAGTGGAAATTATCCAAGATAAACTGCCGGGTCATTTCAAGGATAAATTATAAATTGCACGGAAGGAGTCGTTAATTCCTTGATAAGACTTCTAACATAAAGTGTCTCATGCTTCCTTCTTCTGGAGCCAAAACCGGAGATCAAGAGCAAATCTTGCCAAACGCGTTTTATATTGAAAAAATATAACAGAAAGCCAACTAACACATTCGCTAAGCGATAAGGATTATTTTCATTGGATGGGGACAAAGATTTTTTATGATCTTAATGAGGATAGAAGACGTAAAGTGAGAATGAGACCTAATATTAGAGACGATTTGCTATTCTACAGATGAGTCGGCAAATAATCTAATCATGAAAAATATATCTGATGCCAAGTTAGATTTTGTCTAAAAGCTTGATTGTGCCAAAAATTGAACAAGGTGAAGGTCATTTCCGAATTAGAAGTGAAACGGAGGCTTCTCTGCGTAAATAATCTTAAAAAAAATCTGACGATCAGAGAATTCAGAAAACCGAAGCCGGTGTATTTGCTCAATGATCTTGCTTAATCAATGTCTTACACAATTTAGAATGATTTGGGGAGTTGAACATGGGAAAATGCATTGAGGAAGTTCGAAGAAAGAAAACGAAAAATAAAATGAATAAGGACTGCGAATGCACATTTTACAGACTACGATTACCATGACATAATGGGTTCCTTGAACTTCGGCAAATTTCCGTACTCGCGCGCACAACAGGTTACCTAGTTTCCAGGCGCCAGCATCACACAAGGGCAACACCCGTATACGAGGACGCCGCTCTTTATATCGTCTCAGCAGCGGCAAGCAGCTGTGGTGGCCACGGCGATATGTTGGCCAACACTTGACAAGGTACTATCACAACCACTCCACCTACTTCTCGGGATACATACTACCTGAAGGTCAAACTTTGGAATTGAGGTCATAGTGTTTGGGTAAAGAGTCGATCTAAACAAGAACAGTGGAAACAATGAATGACTGGAATATGGTGACTACTACCAGGTCAATTACATGGCTGATAGCGATGGGTTTACCGACAGTTTCACAATGATCGACATTACACATGATCAATACATCTTTTATCACGGACCACCGGAGTATTTTTCGAGCAGTCAATGCATAATTTTGAAAAAATAATCAAATTCAAAGAAAAACCACACTGTTCACACCTTGAGGAAATTATTTTGAAATGCGAAAGGGAAAATTGGAGGGAAGATACCAAGAGATAAACTAAGGGGCCAATGCGTGGGTCGAGTACAGAAGAATTCTGACTGAAGGTGTATGTTAGGTATGGATTAGGTAAGGGAGTTAGCATTAAATAGAGAAGAAAAGAGAGCTGCACCCAACCAGTCTGGATTGAAATAATGGTGATAATTATATTTTAAAAAGTAAAAGGAAAATCGACCTGGATCTTCTTGGCTCTTTTTTTCCTTCCAATTACCCAGGTGCCATCTTTCGAAAACAATTGGGCGCAGCTTATCAATAGAAAAAAACCACTACATTCTGACTCACACCGTATATACAGGCCTGTACATACTTTTATAAACACTCCCTTCCGCAAAAATTGGAAACTTATGAATTACTGGATTGTCTGGGTTATGAGTAATAATACTTTAAAACTGCATTTCACCCGGTACCTTTATCTACACAATATACTGACTATACCCACCGCGAAGGCCCGGGTTCAAATCCTGGAGACAACAAATATTTTTCAGTGGTATCCCGATCCCTACTTGAGGTGCTTTGTGGAGAGCACTTTTGAGTGAGTACGCCGTCCGTCGGATGGGACGTTAAACTGCGGACCCTTTGGCGACTTTCGAAAAGAGCAGGCTAATGCCGACGCCGGGTTTCTCTCCACCCTTCCTTTCCCACCCATCCCTAATGGCCCAAATGACCTTAGCTGTCGGTCGCCTCCCAAACAAAACCAACCTGACTACACTCGATGGTTTTAAGTTTGTGGGGGCAATGCAATCTTCACGTCTTCCCATATTCACCTCCAATATGGGCGATGCCGCCATCAACCCACCTAGTGGTACGGAACTAGTCATAAACGTATTAATTTGTCATTATAAAATATCGTGGGGAAGAAAAATGAGGAGATGAAATGCACAAAGGGAGCTACATTTCTGGATTGATTACTTTCCCCGGCTAATGACTGTTTTTTATGCCAATACTATTTCACCGATAACTATTTAGAGAGCGAATGGTAGAGGTATGAGAAAATGTTAATGCTGAAACGTGAATGAAACACGAGTAATGCTGGGAGACACATGAAGGAAGTCAGCTTCATCTGACTCAAATAGTGCAAGCTATCGAACCGCGGCAAGAGATGAACGGCTCAATCACTCAAAGAGATTATAAAAGCGAAAGCACAAGAATATTTGTAAGGGAGGAATAACTTCTTTTCTGGATCGTGGATTTTTAAGAGTGGGGTATAATCATGGATATATTGTGACAATATTTCACTTCGTAGTTTGATAACATTTCGTTGAAGTTCAGTTTGCCAATTAACCCTATAACATCTCCCGCTAACCGAGTCACAGATAAAATATTTAATATTGCGTGAAAATCTATTATTAATACAGAAGGAGATCAAGAACAACTACGCCATTTGATTTCATAGTGAGAGGTCAGAAAACTAAATTCTTAAATGAGAGTCAAGGATGGAGAATCTGAGGCCATGGCAGCGTGGATATAACGAAATAAGATAAAAAATACGCGTAACTTCTAACTTATAGATCACCATCCACCCTACATGTAGTATGTGAAGGAAGGAGAACACAAATTACAAGTTTAATTAACCCAAAAGAAACATCATTGGACTTAGCTGTAATGTTCAAGCAGCACACGAGGATTTCCCGAATAACGCTATATTAGGAAGCAATACTTTGGTATGTACTCGTTGCCGTATAAAATGGCATTCAAACTAAAATCTACAAAAAGCAGGCCATAATGCAGGCACAAATACATTCTTTTCTCCAATATCGAGAAACTAATTCATGTCTTCACTTTTAAGAGAGTTTTAAGTTAACTCTGAATTCTTATGCGAGTTACTTGCAGTATATTTGGATCCAAAAGAGAAAATAGAATCCACCAAATTAAAAATTAATGTGACATACTGAAGAAATAGAGCCTATCTGAGCTTACCAGAACATGTACAGCTTTTAACCGTCTTACAATGCATTCTTTCTATGCCAATTACTTATTCGGTGGCAAGCGCAGAAATATTAAGTTGCCAGTCTATCTCAGGGGTGGGAGATGTATTACTAAAATTCTACTATTTACAATTAGGTTATCAGTTCCACACACCCAAACGCTGATCGTTGAGCCGCTCTAAGAACATCCGATTGCCCGCTTAAGAACCCAATAAAGCGATAAGGGTCGTCGTCAACCGACCGTTCACGTTTTTGATGCCTGGGCACCGCATGACAAAAGGCCAATTCAGCAGAACAACACCAACGTGTATGGTATTGCCTATTAATAAACCGCAGCATAGAACTTTTCATTTCGCGAAGTTAACGTCATTTCTTCTGAAGCCAATCTTTGCACAGTTCCTCTTCCTACATACACAGGAAGAACTGCTATCGCTACTTTCTTTTAATGGCCCAATGTAAACATATATACGTGACAGGATGAATAGGTAATTAACGTCCCTTCAGCATTAAGTAGCCGCAAGGATCTTTCTTCTGTAGAGAAGTCCGACCAGTATGTCGCCACTTATTTGGCTAAGCCTATGGTGATCGTACGGTCGTTAGCCCTAACTGGCAACCGATCGCGTTTCACGACCTGCCGATACGTGTATGAGCTATTTCTTAGGGCCACATCATCATCCACGTGAGTAGTTTACTTTGCATCAAATAACTACATCGAAAAACCCAAAATACAGCTGAAACAAACCCTTTTCATTACATAAAATCTATAACAAATAATTAAATATAAGCCTTTATTTGTTTTTAAATCATTAGACCGCGAGTTTTAATTAACTATAAACGATTAGCTTCCAAAAAATATTCAAGTTTTTCCCTCCCTCTTTGCTGCTGAAGAAGATCCTCGCGTCACACAAAATCTAATGGTAACTGTTACAGGTTAAGATGTTAGGTAAATGACTTTGTAGGCCATTCTGTCACAAAAAACTTTCCATTCGTAGACGGATTTGAAATAATTTGCAATACTTTTGGCAATCATGCGCGCTCTACTATGGGTGCAAATATTTTCATTGTAGCAAGTAGCACAACCATTTGACACTAGTCGTCCATTGCTGATGTCGTAGAGGGAATTACCGAAAACTTTAGCATATGATCTCTACCTCTTCTCAGTTAATGAAGTGTGCTGTAAATCTAAATATGTGTAAGAATACTTTTTAAAGCAAGAATATAATAACAAACGCCAATACAAATAGGAAGCCTAATCGATACGAGGTCACACGCCTAACTTCAAATATATATTTATGAGGTTCAATGGAGTCTTAAAATCGTTAATAACGACAATGATTAGTATTTACTAGATGTCCAGATTTATCGTTAATGCCATTGTCTGGGTGGAACAGCGGGATAGATTTACGCCATGCGTTACAAGTTCTCGATAAGAACTGCAATTTCACTTCTTCGATGCCGTTTACAGAAATACGAACGCGATAACCATATGTGCAGTAGAAGGACGGTGGTCGACGATTTTTCAAATGCTCGGAGGAGAAACAAAGTAAATTAAGATATGCGGGGAGAGTCCCGAAACATTTTTTTCTTTGTTCTGAATTGTGCGTATTTAAATCTACCCTCATCATAGACAATTTACTAGGTTGACAAAACTCGTCAAACACCCGTGATCTTATTTTAATTACTTTGCAAATTAAACAGGGATTTTTCTGAATTGTTACACGCTTCACTGCTTATTGTTTGTGGACTGGCATTATAAAGAACGCAAGATCTTCTTCAGCCATATCCATGACCACCAAAGTATAATAAAAATCACTGACAATAATTGCATATATTATTTACCAAAAGATAAAATTTCAAAGCGTGATTTTTCAATCCATTCAAATATAACAGATCTTCTCCGATTACGCTCAACTATATCTTCTGGAGAGGTAAAGCATTATCTACGAAAAACTGATCTTCCTCATGAATCTATCAAAACTATCTACACATGACATGGTACATGGGGTTATAAATTTTAGCTCACGACTGCTCCTTAGTTAGGTTCCTTTTCAAAGGCTCGTTATAGATTGGAACAGGTGAATTAACGTATAATTACGGCGATTAAACTTTTGTTTTTCCGTACCCAGATACCAAGAATGAGATGAATTCAAATATTTTAATACACATCTACATAGTGTAATACACGCGTGTGCATGTAAATATAACCGTTTGCCGGGATATTCCATTAACCAAATTTACCGCCGAAAAAGAGGATATTTGGGACCTGAGTATATGTGCCACCATCTTAAGTGTTAATTTAGTAATTAAAAATACAGGCTATATTTTTTGGCAATTTTTCATCGGGTGCATTCTTTTTAGGAATGCCATAAACAGCAACAATATTTTTAATGAACAGCATGTTACGAAGTGTAATGCATAATTTATACCTTGGGTAGAGATGAATTCTTTAGTTTCCCTCAATTTACTATAAGATACAGGATAATTTTGGTAAACGAGTATTTTTCTCTACATATGGGCATGCTGTTATAAGTACCAAATGTATGGCTCGGTAAATCTGGATACTTTGGAAATACTAATCAATTAACGATTCTTCCTCCTAAGCAATACTTGGTAACTCTTCTCGGCATTAATACAGCGTTTTCCTTGTGGATGGAATACGTACACGTACATACTTGTCAATGAATACATTTTAGGCATCATCTTCATTCACAATACCTATTATATATGCATATGTATATATTTTCTTATAATTATATATGTACATACTTATGTTAAGTCTTATTTTTCGTAGATTGCAAAATTATTTCCTGGAGCATGAAGTGACTATACGTAATGCTTTTCCTCTTTACTTTTATCATCGTACTTGTCGATTACTTCAACGGGATTCTATTATTATGATTTGAAATGAATGGATGACGAAAATATAACAAAGAAGATATTAAAAATGAAGAATATACCATAATAGCCTTCTGGATAACAAAAAATCCCCAATAAAGAGAAATTTATGATCAAGTAATGTCCGATCGAACTCTTGATCACGTTAAAATTACACAAATCGTTAAAAAATGAAAATACTTAGCCTTTATTAG
Source organism: Hetaerina titia (assembly GCA_037158775.1). NCBI lineage: Eukaryota > Metazoa > Arthropoda > Insecta > Odonata > Calopterygidae > Hetaerina > Hetaerina titia. The sequence goes on from CM073771.1 coordinate 40,594,663, forward strand.
GTAAATCAAGCCATTTCCCATAATCGTTAAAATAATAATAACGCACATTAAGATCCAAAGCAGTGAAAGGAACCTGATTTTAAGTTATTTCAACTCCTATTTTCGTCCCTTTCGGGTTGAATTCTTCAAGCGGATGTTTAGGTCATAAGTGTAACCTTTATTCATGCAAGCTTTCAAGTTTTTGGGTTAAAGGGGGCTAGTGAGGCACTATAAGGACTTAGTGAGTGGCGTTTCACGTTCATATACGCATATAGATATTGCAAGTGTCCGTCCGTCACCCCAACAATCTCTGAAACCCAATGACCTCGAGATATGAGGTTCGTGGCGTTCATACACACTTGAAGGTCGCCGGAAAATCATTTTAATTTCGTTCAAGACCCGGAAATCCAGAAAACAATTATGAATTTCCATCTCTGCATTGGGTTTTCTTTTTTAAAGAATGACAGTCTTTCTTATCCCATTTATAAAATAGGTAATTAGGGACTTATTTTCCCCGTTATTTCTTTAATGGACAGTTTAACTCATGCTAATGCCATGTTTTTACGTTATAAAGACGATTATTTGATTTGATTATTTGAAATTCATTTCACAATATATCACATTCATTAACTTTGAAATATATCGTATTTTTCGCGCTCTTTCAGAACGTTGCTAGGCAATGCTGCCTTTGGTTCATTTACTGGCTTAAAAAAAGACGAACGAAAACTATTACACATTTAAACCAACTTTATGAAAATCAAATTAAATATCAATGTGATGTACACGCAAATAGGACATGAATAACTAAACAATTTTAAGGAGTCATTCATTAAGCCTTAATAAGGATTTTATCAAGTTATAAGACCTCATATTTTGAATTACATGCAATTCCCACAATACAGGAGAGAACTATTGAGATTTTGAGAAATAAAATACAATATACTTTTAGGATACGAGTAATTCGAATAATAGATATTATGAACTGATATTAAATGCAATTAGAACGTTGGATGTTTAAGGGATTTAAATTTTAAAACTAAATATTGAGTGCTGTTATAGAATATTACATAATAAAGCTGTACGCTTAAAATATATAAATGTAATTAACTTATGCATGTACTTCTACAATAACATGTTCAGATATGAAAAAAAAACATTTATAGATGGATTTGAAAAATTGGGATTGAAAATTATCATTTTTACTGTAATTAAACAATCCTCATATATTTTAAATTATTTAAAACATAATATCAGCTCAAAAATTTCGTCGGTATGAGTGCCAATCATTTTTCATAAATATATCATTCATAATTATATGCTCTAAAAATCGAAAATTTCTAAATTTCTATTTGCAAAAAAGAAAAATGGTTCTTTGAAAGCATGAGGTTCATTATAATTGCAAACATAACTCACGCGAAATTTTAAATCCTAAATGGGACTATAAAATATAGCACTCTACTTGTGGAAAAGCTTAGATTTCTTTTAACGTCATAATGGGGAAAACAGAATAAAGCTACGGAGCGTACACTAAAGCATAAAAAGCAAACGACTTCGGCAACAGCACATCGGTGAAATGAAGAAAACGGAACGTCATGAGCTGGAAGCTTGCCTACGGTACCATATTGCGCATGTCGATTCATAATTTTTTTCCGGCATTAACGAATAATTACTGGCCAAGTGCAGCCAAGCGTTTAAAAGTCTTGAATAACTCTCGCTTCCACCGATGGAACTCGGCACATCCCGAAACGTCAAGGTGACTCCATCGACACAGGAATTTTATCGCAATTCCTAACGCCAACTAAGTTAATTTTAGCAGAGAGCACAAGATCGCACGCCCTCTATCAGATGTCAAGAAGCCTCTCCGCGAGAGCGAGGCGTGCGAAGGACCGAAAGCAACCCATGAAACAGCCAAGTCACGTTCATCAGGAAGTACCGCAATTGCACTATCTTCCCAGGACCACAATTTCTATATATTTTGGGATGAGTTGTAGAAAAGGGGTTTAAGTAACTGCCAAATGTGAGCTTGAAAAGAGTGGGCTGGGACAAAATTAGGAGAGCCGCAGAGGAGGAACGACAGCATATTACCGAGCTTATACAATCTACGGCAATAAGTTTTAGCGGTATGCTTTACGTTACCCAGTACATCACCGTTTACTTGGAGAGAACCTTCGCAATGCTGGTGGCAACATCGGCTTCAGTACCCGTCGACCAAATTGCAAGATTAGAGGAATAAAGAGAATTAACCTGCAATTACATCATACAATCTATGAGATTTCGGTTCAACAAACTCCTTGCATTATGGCGCAGAAGAGTCACAGAAATTCTTCTCCCGGATTTCTAACAGAAATGATCCTTCCTAATGATCACGACTTTCTCACATCACTGCCAAAAAATTCTCCAAGTTGACTCGATGTGGAACCCTGTTCTTACGAGGCACTAGTCTCAGGATAAGTAGGCTGATGACCTAGTACGACGAAGCCATTAAGAAGCTACTCTGCTACAAAATGGAATGCCATATTTCAGGTAAGAGAAAGTATTCATCATAAAGACGACTCGTGAGTTAAGACTTGAGGGAAATGACACTGCAACAAAGAAAAGAAAAAAAATCACAAGAGTAGGCAATGGATCAGAATAGTAACAGGGTTGAGGGTCTCCGCCGCGAACTTTTAAACGCGAAACGACTTCCCGCTTTGGGAAATTAATGTCGTTGGCTGAACAAGAGCAGTAGAAAGGGCATGGGGGGCTAAGATGTTTGCGAGAATATGATAAAAATGCGCTCTTTGAATGTGGTATGTGGGGGAGGGAGGTGGGAGTTGGAGGTGGTGAAGTGCGAAACATAAAATGAGAGGGGGGGATCGCTTGGGGAGAGTGACGGCGAAGAGGAACAAGTGAGGCCGAGGCTGCGAGTGAAAATAAACCTGGCGGCACTATCAATGCGATGGAGGCAGGCACGCAACACGTGCGATGAAAAAGATAGCAATCGAAAACATTAGAAGATGTAACAGATACAAAATAAAGAGATCCCCGGATTGAAGAATGGGGAAAAAAGGAAAGTGTCGATTTCTTGAGGGAAGGAAAATAAATGTTTTTTCTTATTTTTGATAACCAAATGCCGGTGTTGAAAGGATATTCGACGGTGATATTCAGCCCCAGAAATCTATGCCACTTTCAACACTCCAGGATCGAATCCAGATATATATCTTGGCGGGCTCACATCCCACCTCGGAACAGACCAAGGCCAACATCATTGCACATCTTTAACTTGCTTATTCTTGGCCGATGATCACGCAAAGTGATAAGCATACATTAAGAGCCAAAACTTTCAAAGCGCAGCAGCCGGGTGGGAAAGAGCACCAACTTCAAGTATGCTCTCGACCTTGGATTTGATTCGCGGAAGTTACGGCAACGGCAATTACATGACGGCTCGCACGGTAGCCCCAAGATAAGAAGGCTGCAAGAAAAGAAACTATATTCGGTGCAAGATACGATTCAATGACCCGAACACAAGTGTGGCTGAATAACCGATCAATGAGAGCTCAAAATAACTTATGTGATAAAGACTATTTTCTATGTAGGTATACCTGTATAATATTTCAAATTACACAATTTCCAAACAACAACAATTTTTGGCCGATAACTATTATGAGATGTATGATATGCCACTTTTTACACTGATCGAGGAAGCTTTAGGTTAATATTACATCAATCAATTCGATGAAAAATAAACTTATCAAAATACACTATTCGCAGATGAAGTATTGCTATGCCATTTAAATGAAAAAAATGACGTATGCATAAAATAAGATAACTTAATGCAGAAGAGAACCCACTCTAGTTTTTCGAATTTTGTATGCTAAACATCATTGGAGTAAAGAACCCCAATCCATGTAATGTTGTGTCGGCAGGTTGAAGGCCAAACACCCAAAATCGGCATTATTCTGTCATGATTTCGCGTGCGTTTGCCAATCCATTTTCAGTTCGGTGAAACATCTATTTCCAGTTTCAGAACTAACTGCGGTAATGTATTTCACTACCAACATTTATACCAATGAACTCAACCCAAAAGTGTGTACAATAATTTATAAACCAAAATTATAGGAATAGGTGATGTTTCTCCAAATATATGTAGATTACAGTGACTTTTTTGATAATTTTTTTGCATTTTTATGTAGGCAGGGATTCCACGCGCACACAAAACAAAGTCGTTATAACATCATTTATTCATAACACCATTATTTAATGACACAATTCCCAACTATGAGTGGGGGGGGGAAGGGGGTTGGACCGCATCCTACACGCTAGTCGGCAACTGAATTACCCAGGAAACTTCTCGTGTCGGCTGCAATAACTCTTACTCAAACTAACTTTACCTACCGTAGAGGCTATTCTCGTCTTGCTTGGTTTTACGAACTACGCATCACATGCCCATCACAGCTTGATGGAATCACGAAAGACAATCAGCAAACTGACATTAAGGGAAACTTTCTGTGTTGCTAGACGGCCTTCATCAAAGAAGCCGCTCCAAAATTTCCAAGTGCGAAGGTGGCGCACTTCGGGTGACTCAGAGGGGAAAGGGGAGACGTACGACCTTACTTCAAACATGAATGACAAGTAGCCTTGCCCGTCAATTCCCGCATCGAAGAACTGAGAGAGCCGTGGTGGCTTCCCTGGTTGGCGGTGGGTGGAAGATTTTTTGGCTCAACATTTCCCTCGCGTTGTGGCGACGCTCTCCAGGAGCGAAGTACATTAAATTACTCCAGAAGAAGCTAGTTATAATACGAGAGAAGTGTGGAGCTAAAACATTCTCTACACTAATCGAACCTCGGAATCCATCATCATCTACGTATTCTTGAGAAAGCCTAAAACCTATGTTAACTATGAGCTCTGACGAATGACGAATGCTACAGAGAACAATTGAGTTTAAACAAAAGAATCTCCAGGGCAATATATTTATTGGTTTTCAGGTAAACTGGGCAACAAGTCGGCCATGAGAGACCTTATATTGCGTAGGAAGTAGAAATATCACCGCAACGTCCGTACACTAACAGCTAAGCATTGACCGCAGATAACACTCCAGTCAATTTTTATAACAGGATATACGCCATAGTAGATTTTGAGGTCAAGTGAATCTTCCTTTTATGATTAAAAACGCGACGGTGTCATAAGACCTCGTGTTTAAGTTGAATACGAGTAACTGAGAAAAATGGAATACTATTGGGATCTACAATGAAAAAAAAAATTTTTCAGATCGTGCAAAATATGAAGAAACGTTCAGAACTCGAGACATTAACAGGCCTCTGCAACAAATTTCAGTAACTATCTACTAAATATCCAACACTCTTAATGCAATCAAAAATAAACATTTTAAGGAAAAATAAAAAAATAAGAGAATGAGAACTAATGTACCCCAGGATGCATGCAGAAAATTTGAAAAAAAAAATCGCAACTACGTCAAGTGGGTGGAAGTAAACCTGAGCGAATATATGCAAGCAAGATTCAACCAAAAATAGCATAATAACGAACTGGGTGAAAAATAACGCCGGGAAAAACTTTTTTCCCTACAACATGGTCAATGTGCCGCTCTTTGAGGTACCCAGGATACACTCGACCAAAGATACGATCTTGACATTTGCAAGGAAGCTTCACGTAAGTCATTTGGCAGGCAAATCCAACAATGGCCTTTGGATAATTTTCCCATCGTTCAACTAGAAAATAAAGGAAATAACCGATAGATAAGCACTACTCCGTTCCTTACATGGTCATAACTACCGGAGTTGAATAATAGTCCCCTTAATATGAGAACTGTAGAATAAAAAACGGAAAAATTGACAAAAAAGCTTTATCTCACCCGTTCAATCTTTTATTTCATCCATTTTTCTTCGCCATTATATCGACTATGGTTTCCCTAAGTCCCGGTTAAAGAATTCGTTGATTACATGGATCATGCATAGAATGAGATTTTCTAGCGTCCGATATCACATACAAGATTGAGTCGACACGCCTACCACCAAAAAAGTCATAAAGAAGTGATACAACAATTTTACAATTTTCTTAGTGCAGCAGGAGAGTCAATACATCTTTTACGTGGGCGGTTCAAGTACCCGTGTTAGAAATGAAGAAGCCATTTTTTCAAAAACATTTTTTTTATTTTTCAACATAGTCCCCTTTTAGAAAGATACACTTCTCCCAACGTTCCGGCCATTTTTTCAACCCTTAAAAAAATTGAATTAGGAAGGGCACATAACATGGCCTCCAAAAAAAAAACGTTCCTGATGGTTCACCGGCAATATTTATCTCATGTTCTGTAGCTCAATAAGAAGTTTATTCAACTGAAAATTAATATAATTCCTGAACTAAGTCTACAGTTTGGTATAATTGTTTTTACTTGCGGGCATTTATGAAATCACAAATAAAATATTTAGTAAGTATCGGGGAAGAACAATTTTACATAGATGTACCCTCCAAATAATTATTAGTAGCATAAGCGATTGCGGAGACCAACGTTTCGAAATCAACGAAAACGACAGAGTAACAAAGAGATTAAAACAACAAAAACGTTCTAAGATATGGAGTACGAATGCCCAAATAATCCAGAAAGCACGTAACGAAACCTCAGAGAATCTTCGCAAGTGATACTTCTTTCAAATACACTCGGGTTTCGGGACTTCGAACGTCGACAGAAGACCTTTTGTTCAGGCTACGGTAGTTATTTAGGGGCGCTCCAGCATTAACGGCACCGGTCCACTTTAAGATTTCCCGTTTGGCTAGTGCTCTGATAGAAAACAGCGCAGCTGGCACATGAAGCGAGGGGGAAATTAGGGGGGCGGGGAAAATTAGCAGTGAGGGGTTATGGGAAGGGGGAATGAAGTCTCTCATTTCGATATCTGCAGAAACCAAAACAGTACATACGGACTGCTCCGACATTTCCAGGGGTTGATGGGTGCCACTGTCATATACGCCAAACAGGGCATCTATTATTTCGTTCTACAGCTTCGATAGATTCGCGCACCATCGAAAGACCCGTCACCACCATCCACTAGCCGATGACGAAGTGGAGATGGAAGTTTACTATAGCTATGTGATGTTCGTTGACTTCCATGTTTCTAAAAAACCGAAGACAGGAAGAACGAATATTCTGGAAGGGAAAAAAGACCCGACAAGGATAAACGACAAGAGTAGGGGCTTACTCAGGCACTCAGGGTGATTTCAAGCCGCTATCCAACTATTTAAGAAATTCCCCGAGTTTTCCAACGAATATATTGTTAACTACGACGCTTCAAATCCCAAAAACAAGTATTTTGGAAAAACACTAACCATATAAAAAGAATTATTATTTGCTGGGGGCAGATTAAAAATGGATGGTTTAGTGGTCTCATTAAGATAACATTTTCTGATAAAGAATCTTATTTCTGTAAAAAAAACGATGTAGTTTCACTAAAATGGTACGCTATAAGAACACCGAAGTTGGCAATATAATTTCAGTCGTATTGAACTATCGTTATAGTTTCCACCGATCAAGGGGAATCCTGAATAGCGTTCACAAGGGGAAGAAAATCACTTCTTGGCAACAAGACGAAAGATGAGATAAATGAAACTTTTCTTCTCATTCGCAAATATCACAAACATACAGGTGCCACTGTAAAAAATAACTAGAAAGAAGACTGTTATAATATATAATAAAAATATAAACGGAAAAAATGTTTAAGCAATTGTTTTCATTTTAAGCATGCATTTGTTTCGATATGGGGAATGTTATTCGCCCTCGCGGAAAACTAGGGAAACCCGGGCGGATGTTCTGGATAAATCGTTCTTTAAATATTTACTTTAGGAAATTTTCCTGTGCTCTTTGTCGTGATGCGTTCGAACGGGTAAGAATGGAGATACCTAGGTGCAACTGATTCGCGCCTAGGTATCTCTATCCTTCTGCGCAGCCAAAAGGGTTGCGCAGAAGGTTTGGAAAACCCAAAGCATGTTGCTAAGTGTCATTGTGGGTGACTCTTCCGAATATTCCTATGATACAGCTTTAAAGTACGATGGGTAGATCCACAAGTTGCTAAAGACAACCTTTAAGTTATAATGCAAAATGGAACCATTCCAGAATTGGCTATTTAAAACTGAAACTTTACAATTGTTTAGGAAAATATGAGAACAGTACGAGGAATGATTTGCAACAGGTCCCCCAACTATCATGTCACCCGCCAAATCTATGGTTCCTTAATTCAACACAAACAAAAAAAAGAGGAGCTGCTGCCACTCAGCTTGGGAATTCCGCGATCTCCTGTTGCCTTCAACTTTGCAATACCATAGTTACTGAAGTAATTTTTAGCACGCCAGCAGTGAAATTGGTGTTGCTCTACCGACCACTGTGGTCTCCACCCTTCACTCAAATGGAGGACAGCCGTTGCCCCCTCTCCTCCGAGATTAGGCTACCCATTGTTCAGGGGCAGCCACTCAACAAATGCCACTACCGGTACCTTTAGAGGATTTCGTATAATTTTTAGACCACCTTACCTACATATGGGCTCTAAGGTGCTCTTCATGTCGCCGCTGACTGTCCAAAACCTATTCGTTGAATAAATGACCTATTTTGCATCGAAATTCACATAAGGGGTGAAATAATGACTTGAACGAACTCGATGGCTTGAAGTTCAGGCACGAGAGAAGATTTGGAATCGTTGCTAAAATATGTCCCAATCACGCTGGCAAACCGTCCTTAATCCATCTCAATCCCACCGAATCGGGGAATCAACCCCGAACTTTACCCCTGGATTTAATAAATATAATTGCAACAAACTTTATGTGTATATTGTTAAAAAAAATTATAATTCCTACTTAGTTGGATTACCGCTAAGGACACATAAATAGCTGCCATTCAAACAAACAATAAAATCATGCTTCACGTAAATTTGAACAGAATCAAAATGGAAATTTACGAAAAAAGCAAGCATTTATGCTGAAAGAACTAATTACAGTTTTCTGAGTTGGAGTAACAGTCTCAAATTCCCATTAACAATTAGAGTCGACTGCCAAATTTGATGGATTAGAGCAGAAACAAAACAGAGTTAAATACACCATGATGATCGAAAGTACGATGAATTCAAGCCATGAACAATTGATTAGTGAGACAAGAACTATTCCAAGGGTCTCATTAAAGGCGTGTACTAACACGATCAGCTCATCGAGTTAAAATTAACGTGAGGAACTTGTAACGAAGCCCATTGCCAGGGGCAGGGGTGGTTGGCTTACCGTTCCAGATCAACATCCTGTTGTGCAACAACAAGAATAAAAACGACACGAAGTTGATATCCTGGGTGGTCCCAATTACATCCCATTGAAATACAAAAACTTTTTAAGAATTTTTTTCACCGGCTCTTAACATTAACTATAGGAAAAATTTAGAAAAGATAAGTAAGGCGGATTCGATTCAAATTTTTCTGGCTCAGTATATACTCCTCCAAGAAAACTCGTTACGGAGCCGGTATTTCTACATGGATGTAAACATATTCTCGAAAGCATCTTTCCCACGCAATTGCCAGCCATTAATGATGACGCATTCAAAAGAGATTTTCTAAAATCATTAATCAAGCCATCATAGCATCAAATGACCATATAGCGTGCCTTATTATTCATAAAATATACTCATCACAATAGATATTGAAATGAACCGTACACTTCGGTACCCAAGAATCATTCCAAGGGATCTTTAGGAGAGTAATGATTTCCTGTATTTCCCTTGTTATGTTCTAGTGGAGGGTGTAAACCAATCAAACGTATACCCTCTATTCTGATTAAAATCAGAGCCAATTTGGAAATATTTCCACGCATTGTAGATAAACATGTAAAAACAAAGTTTTCATGACGCAACAAAAATAATTTGTAAAATTATCTAACGGCAGGTGATTTCCTAAATGACAAAAATGAATTACATCAATTGATATGGAAGGGCTAAATATATTACGACCGACTTCAAAATAAGGTATAAATATGAAAAAAGAATAATTATCAAATGAATCACTAATTAAAAACGATGATCAGTGATGAACAAACGCACCAAAAAGAACAGGATCGGTATCTTGCAATAAAATCCTTAAGAAATCGTCTCTGCATCATGAAAATAAGAGATACACTATATTTGTTGCATTCCAACGGCTAGGATCATTTTGCACTGTGCACATACTATAAAAGAAAACTAAAATCAGCTAATACATGGGCGTACTGTGGGGTTCGACCCCGCAGCCTTTTGGTTATTTGAAGAGAACATCATCCACAAGACAAACCAGGCTGGGCCTTGTGAAAGCATTTTAAGAGTCATGCAGTGAAGGTTTTGAAAGCCTTCGAAAAGAAGCCGCGAGCAATCGTTTAACACGAAGCATTCTAAGCTCTCCTGCTTAGCGCAAAGACCCACACTCAACCCCTGCAACCGGGTCAATCGGCAAAACGACAGAGTTCAAAGGCCACTTTGGCGGTGAATCCCCACTCGTCGAACCACCATCCCACCTTCGCCACCTCGACTCCGCGCCCTCATCCATCCCTCACACCCGGAAAAACAATTCACTTCTGGAAAGACAAAGGTTTCCTACACTCGACGAGTTCTTTAGTCAGTACCGCAGCGCAAAAAATAAAAAATATGAAAAATTCCGCAAGAATGGTAGTGTGCACGACAACCATGAAACGATTCCCTGATAGGTACGAACGGGATCATGTTTTCAATAAGTTTTATGGTTTATCGAAAAACACTTATTTCTTGTTTTGCAAAATACGACAAAGGTTTCCTACACTCGACGAGTTCTTTAGTCAGTACCGCAGCGCAAAAAATAAAAAATATGAAAAATTCCGCAAGAATGGTAGTGTGCACGACAACCATGAAACGATTCCCTGATAGGTACGAACGGGATCATGTTTTCAATAAGTTTTATGGTTTATCGAAAAACACTTATTTCTTGTTTTGCAAAATACGACAAAGGTTTCCTACACTCGACGAGTTCTTTAGTCAGTACCGCAGCGCAAAAAATAAAAAATATGAAAAATTCCGCAAGAATGGTAGTGTGCACGACAACCATGAAACGATTCCCTGATAGGTACGAACGGGATCATGTTTTCAATAAGTTTTATGGTTTATCGAAAAACACTTATTTCTTGTTTTGCAAAATACTTAATTACTACAAACACAAAATTTATCTACAAAAAGGATAGTCTCCGTCTACGAAAACGAATTTTTAAGAAATAATGCAGGCCGGTTTAGCTTATGGCGCAAAGGGACTCACCAAGGTCGCGTGTTCGAATTTTACTATGGCATAGGAGTTGAGATTCCCACGTCGTCCAAATGAAATAAATGACTCTTAGCTCGCAAATTCTTCAATAATACCTCGTACATTTCGTTATAAAACCATCCCACGTTTGGCAGTGTACCACTATATATGATAGTAGTCTTAGCTAAAGAGAGGAGGCGATCAAGAGCGGCCATGTGTGCCAGTAAGGATAGTTGGTTAATATGGTAGAGGTGATATTTGCAGGGAATGGGGGAAGTGGGAGTGAAACCCAGTGTCAACTAGAGACTACTCTCAACAAAATACGCCAAGGGAACCACAGCTTAAAGTCACATCCTAAGGACGAGGTACTCCACATGAAGTGCTCTCCACACGGCACCCAGGTAGGAATCAGGATACCTCTAAAAAATTCTTCCACTTCAACAAACGAATTGCAGTTTTCATCATGTATTCTGGTAAATAAACTTAAATCTTTCATTTTACTTACAAGCATTCCAATTATCTCTCGATTTTTCGCTACGCTTAAGGAATGGAGGAAATTGAAGGGCGGAGGTTGAGCAGTGGTGATACAGTATCGCCACATATTGGCTGACTCCCGAATGTTACTTCGCGATGCGGCCCTCCTATTTACGATCGCCCTCTCACCGCGAGGTCGACTTCAGATCGGCTCACTCCCCTTCCAATTTCTTCCCACATCGCAATGCGGTGTTTCTAGAAGAAAAGGGGAGGGGCTGGGCGGAATAACTTTAACAAGCTCGTTCCCACACCTCTCTTCGCGTCATGAGCACCCTTTCCGCGGATTTTTCTCACAATTAAAATAACTCATGTCGGTAGATTGTATTTCCCGTCATAATGTTATCTCCTAAATCTATTACTCGTAACCGACACTCGTGATTAAATTATTACAGCGAGCGAATTTGACGATCTTTATGACGATTTTTTTTAAAAACGCAAGCAGATCAATTGTAAGATATTAACTGTGATTAGTTAACTTTGGATATTAACACAACTGGAATACGAACGAAGGATTTAAAATTTGTCGGAAGACACCTAGTGGATTGTAAAGAGCTTTACGATGGGTGAATAATTTCCCCTCAAGGAATCGATAGAGATGCGAGGAAAAGTACCTAATTCACTCGGTGATATAAATTCAGAGTAATTCACAGATTAGAGTAATTCACACATAGATTCACAGTAATGAAGGTAAAATCATTCTTATTAAGATCAGAGCAATTGTAAAATTTAACCAGAATTTGCAATGTTTTTACGCATAAATAATAAACTCAATAATTCAGGACAGCTAAACAAAATTATCGCATAACAGGGCAATAAATTGAAAGATTTAGCGTCGGAGTGGCCTACAAAAATTATACGCAAAATAATGCCCACCATTTAAGTTTATATATGTCATGTTTTTAAAAACTATCGGAAAATAAATTTAGGGAAACTAACTAAAGTACGACTTTTAGGTTTTTTGCATTCAATAAAAAGGAACACTCAATTAAGGCCTTAATAAAAGCAATCGTAATGAGGCAGACGATATTTCTCGTAGATTTTAATCTCAAAAGACAGGCATAGTGGAGCCCAATTAAATATCGAATCTCACATGCGGAGGATTCACGTATGGTTCGGGAAAATGGTAATCTGGAATTGGAAAAATAATCACCATCTTTTTTTACTCACAATGGGATAGTTCAAGCGATGAGCTGCTGAAAAACACAACGTGCCATTGCATAGAATACAGCGTCCAATAAAATTAGAATATGGCCATCGTTGAAAAAAAATTGAAAATTATCCGTATATTTTGTCACTTCAAATTTAGATGAATGAATTGGTCGGATCTATAAGTTGAAGATAAAAAAAAACAATTGCAATAACGTATTCATTATAAATCAACTACTTATCCAATAAGATTACAACAGAAAACTGAATAGAGTTCAGTCTCTTCAAATTAGTCGGAAACAAACATCGTCAATCATATTTAATATCTTCATCACAGTACAAAGGGGTCAGTAAACGCTTGAACTCAAACAAAGGTTTTTTTAACAATCTAATAAGAAGCTTTTTGAAAAGCATCAACGCTAGTCGTAAATTTTAACAAAAATAAATATTTTTAAAGTTGCACAATGCTTCATCCTCTTACTGATCCCACAGGTCTTACGGCTGCTCTAAATACAATCTGAGTGTGCACGTTACATTATAACACAATGCTACTAATGAGGGGCAGGAAGGAACGTTTCCCTACTTTAATAGGACATTTTCAGTGCGAAGTAAAACACTGAATTTTTCGGTCAACATAATCCCGCTTTTGGAAACGAAAGTGGCTGGGCTATCGTGATAACTTCGCCTGCATCCTCCATCTTTTGAGAAATATTAATAATTCAGGTTTATACCAAAAAGGTGTCTATAGAATTTTTGCTCTTAGAAAATCAATTTGCTAGAGGAATTGAGCGAAGTATGACTTACCATTATTATTATTCGTCCATTCAGAATCCTCCCACTTATCTTCTCCATTGAAAAATTCCACAAATGAAACCCTAATCCGAGAGATTTCTGTTTCACGAGAATGAAGTAAAGAGTAGCATATGGATAATTATAATAATAACAATTAAGCGCGAACAGTTTACCTCCTCGGGAGACCCTACACGAAATGATAAACAGCATCAGCATTTCCTAGAAAGATGCACTCAGCAATCTTAAGATAGCTACAGTCAATATTAGATAAGACGTCTGAAGAGCGTAGAGAATGACGGGGAGATTCAGGAGAGGGATGATGGCGGCCACTTTACAAGTCCCTTCCCCCCGCCGCAAAATTAAAACGGCTGGCGGTGAATGAAGCGGAGGACAACGTTGCGAAACGTGACAAGGGAGGGGAGGAACAAACTGGCACAGGAGGGACAGAGAGAGAGAGAGAGGAAAAGATAGGACGTCTTGGCCATACCTTCCGCAGTGGCGGGCAGAGTGGGGGGACCTCGTGACGGAGGGCTTGAGAAGAAAATGCCCCACCCCGCAAGACGCAAACATTTATGTTGTCGCTAGCGGGAGAATGAGAGAGAAAGGAGGAGTAGCGAGTGGAAGAGGGACAAGAAAACTTTTTTCAAGTTTCTCGCTCTTTGCACTCGAACACTTCGTTCGGAGGGCGCATCAAAGCTGGGCCCAGACGGGATCTGCCCTTCGGTAAATCCTTACAGCCCATCGAATGTGTCAAATCTGTCTCGAATGAAACCAGAAAGCACGATTGCTGTTTTCGCACACAATGCGCTAACTTCCCATCGTCCGTATCAGTCGAGGTCGTCATTATCCGCCTCCTCTTGAGAATAAATTTTCCTTGCAGATGCAGGACTGACTGGGATTCATCCTCTGAAATGAGAGCCTATTTCGATCGAACTTCGGTTTTCTTGTCGCCATAATGACAAATGGCTACATGGAGGAAAATTCTTTGTGGACATATCGGATGAGTCGGCGAAAACTCTTATCGGAATAGGCGGATGATGACTCACGCGCAATGGTAGGGATCATTTTAGAAATAATACCCGAGATATCGGCGACGCCGCTGTTCTCATCCGTGAAGTTCTGCGTCTGCGACGTCCAATTCGATCGCGGGCCTTTCAAATGAATTTAAAAGAACAGGAGCGGCCGTCAACAGCGAGCAGGCAGCGAAGGACCACAAAGCGCGCATTTTGCATTCGAGCGTCTCCGAGTGTGACACGGGGAGACAGGTGTGACAGACAAGGGCAGGTGTGACACGGAGAGACGGGGAGGACGGAAGAAGAGTGAGAAGCCAATGTGGGAAGAGACGAGAGCATGAGAGGGGAGGTAGCGAGAATGAAAAGATGCAGAAAGAGAACACTCATTTATAATTATGCGAGTGTATCCATAATTTAAATAATAAACTTTGTAGTTTCCAAACTCCAAAATTTTCACACACCCAGGTGTAGAAACTTCAAAGTTATTTTTTTAATTATCCATAAATTTCACGAAGTCAACCCTGCTGCTGTAAAGTTGATGCATGTTTAGATGGAACTAGCAAAATAAAAAGCATATCAAGGGTAAACATGAGCTTATTGTGCTAATGTAGGACGGAGCGGGGACGTCTGCACAAGAGTAAGAAAGATTAGGTCGAGTAAACGAGCTTTGGCAATACTTTTATAATTAATGTAACAGCGTAAACCTCCTGATTCCATCTCCCAACATGGATCATTGGATTTTCAAAAGGTAATAAAAGATACATATTTACAGACATTAGAATAAATACCATGGGATTAAATGGGAAGTTGAGAAATGAACGCACACCATTTTCAAATATAATCCCCATTTTAGTGGCTGCCTTTACATCTTGATTGATAGTATTATCTATCGAACCTCACATCGGTTTACTGTTTAAGAGCGTAATATGAAAAATAATTAAGAACTAGGAAATAAGTTCCGTACTTTATATGCGCTGTCCAGACCGATGAAGAGACGTGTCGCTCATTGATGCACAATGAAAAATTAAACTAATTTTTAAGTACTTTTTCATGGAAAATTTCAACAAACAAGGAGCTTCGTCTTTTGCTCGATGACGGATTTATGATGCTGTATCGTAAACTTTTAATTATTACTTAGAATTATCGAGATAGAAACTTAATTTTTAATTGTTACTCTTAAGTCACCATCCTGAAGTATACATTTATCCCAGCTAGCTCGTCTTTGTTCAAAGATTCAAAAAAGTACATAAGCTGACATTAATGTGAGAAATTTCCATGTCATCTCTTTTTATTGAAATCTGTACCTTTTACAAAACTAAAATATCTTTTTGCCCATGTAATTAAGGCTTCCGTCGCACCAGCTCAACATCAAAGAGTCACTTCTCACATTACACGGAAGGAGTTAGGGACTGAAGTACGGAGACTACTGCGAAGCGGCAAGGTTGGCGGAAATGCTCCATTCCGCCGTGGCAAAGAGACGGGAGGATCACGAAAAGAATTCCAAGGGCCAATTTCCAAAGTAAGCCCAACATTTCTAGAGGCGACTTTCAGAGAGCCTCTTACGGACGGACGGAATGTTATCGCAATCGACGATTTAGCTAACAACCAGAGTGGTCATAAACGCACGAAAACGCGGCTGTCAAGCAGCCGTATTATTACGAGACAACCTGGCGCGTAAAACGAAAGCCGTCCCTAGAGACGCTGCATTCGGTGAAAGAGGAAGGAATCTCCAGGTCGGCCCCCACCCCGACGGCTGGAGACCGGCCACCCCCGCACACCCGGCTCCCCGAATGAATGCGGCCGCCCCCGACGATGCCAACTCCGCGCCCCCTGGACCCTCTATCCCCCCTCCACGCCCCAACACCCCGACGCATTCCTCCATGGACCCCATGCCCCCCCCTCCCCTCTTTATCACGCACACACTCCTGCACCATTCGATCCGCCACCACCCCAACGCCATTCCCCCGCCCGCCACCCTCCTCACTCCCTTCCTCCCGCCCTCGAAAACCTCGGGCGCGCGCAGCTATATTTAAAACCTCGCTCAGAGCGACGGTCATACGGCGAAATTTATTTACGAACCAGCCGAACTCGCGTCAGAAGGATGGGATTGGGACGATAGGGTGGGGCGAGGGGGGACGGAAGGAGGGGGAGGAAACGGAGATTGAGCCGAAAGAGCGTGAGGAGAGGAGAACGGGGATGGGGAGGAAGGGGGTCCAGAAGTCAGCAAGACTTCCCGTGAGGAAAGTCGCCGGCAGCTCGAGCGACGGTGTTGCTCTAGTAATCCGCGGGGCACTTCGGAGGGGGAGGGCGAAGAGAAATATAACGATCGCATCAACGTCTCGACACTCGACGGACCCCAGGGATAGAACTAAGTTTTACGGGCGAAGCGAAGACAAGACTCGGGGAGATTTCATTGTGCGCGTGAAAGAAATTGACCATCGAACGGGCAAACCGTGCCGCATTCGAACGCAAACAAGACACTTTTGAGTCCTCCGCTCCGTAAGACGCGTCTCAAAACGCACTTTTCTCGTTCGCCGAATAGTTATGTCATCGCCAAATACATCTCAGCGTGTAAATATCAGCGGTACCAGAACTCTTGGGATTCGAGTACATTCCTCACAAAAACTATCATCCTTTGCGATCGACTCGAGTGAATTACCTTCACTGTTGTCTCTCGACCATCTTTTGTTTCACCGATGTCATTCACCCTCAACTTACTTTTGGTCACTCAACTCGCCGATTCGGAAGACTTGGGGTGATTAGTTTTCAAAATGAGCACAGCTCGAAATGTAAAAAGCGACTGAGCTGACCTCAATTCTCAAAACTAGTTCATTTCTCAGGGAATTTAAATAGTCGTATGTTCCATTCCTAAATTCTTCTTTGTTTCCATTTGTTCTAAATACAGGGTGCGGCAACATAACTTCCTTTTTTGAAAGTTTTTGCATTTGAAAAAGTTACGTTTTAATGCCACACCCTGTATAAAAACAATTTGAATTAACCACAAATCACTAGGGTTTACAAATAAACACAAATAATACTGACAATCAAAATGTTTTAATAAAATAATATCGCCAACTTTATCAAGTAATTGCTTTTCTATAAGTTTAGTCCGTCATCACGGCCCTCGACCAATATGTTACTAATCGTAATTATTTATTTTATTAAAAGTTCTAACAGCAAAATATTTCGAAAAATATCCTGAGGAAAAAATTTAAACCTAACGAAAAGAAGTTTTAAGTGATGTCCAAAATATATAATAAGGTCGAGGACAAAGTAACATTTGGGGCAAGGAGTTTATACTCTTAAGAAAGAGCGTGACTCTGGGGAATAGGGCCAAACTTATTGCCCAACTATTGTAGCAATGTTTACATTCCTCGTTCGAATTCAGAGTAAAGAAAGACTCAAATCATTCTCGAGGTCCATGGGAAGTAGTCCGGGGTGGCAGCACCGAATTTTGCTTGGAAGAATATAAAAAATCCTCCAGTACACCTTAATAAGATTTGTACGGCTATAATGTCTTTTGATGAATTTTTAAAATGATTTTCATGAATTGGATGCGAAAATTAAAGGAATGGTAAGAGTGTGCCCTCCCAGAAGTAACACTAGAATAATATCTTCAGATAGAAAAAAGAAGGAATTGGGGGCAAAATGAGGGACCCTAAAGAAGGGACAATTTAAGTCACAAAAATAAGGATTAATTAAAACAAGTCAATAAACAATAGTGATTGTCAACACATAATGAAATATTCTGAAACTCACGCTATATCAAATACAGACGTGGTAAGTGTTGGGGCAGATTTATCGGACGATTTAGGTTGGACACCTCGGTTGCTTAACTGGCTAAAGCACTCAGCCGTAAAAATCCGAGGGATCCGAGTCCGAAAACCGGACGCTGGCAATAATTTTGCGCTTTGAAATTGATAGCTTTTGACACCGAATGTTGGCTTTAGGAGCAGTTAGAACTCACCTTGTACGAAGCTTTATTACGTGTACCATTTAAATATCAGGGCAGTTTGGAAGGAACAGTCTCGTTCCCCGTGCTACCTTTGGCTTCTCAGGAGTTTTTCAACCGGAAAAACCACCTCCTTTGGATAGAGATACACCCCAGAGCCACCTTTGAGAGTCCTTACAGATGCCCGCGGTCAATATCCGAAAGCTACACCTCTATACTACAAGAAATAAATACGATTTGGGGGTTTTAGGGTTCGAAAACTGATCAGCGAAGAATAACAGATAGAAAAGTACAAACTCATTTCTCGCAGTTTCGCTTTTGGTTCGCACCTCAAACAGCGATTAGAGAACAAGGCGAAATTTACACTCGATGATTAACCAAGAACTTCCATCTTAAGTTATGAACAAAACATGGAGGGTCGAGCCAGCGGGTGAGACATTGGAGAATGGTTGTCAGATAAACAAAGGTCACAAGTGGGAATCCTGCTCAGCCATGAACCTTGTGTTGCCCTGCATTATACGACGATTTTGTTTTCCTGACTATAATTTCGCGGGCTTGCATATGACCCACTTCATCACGCCATTCCACGGCCTTTTGGTGACGCGTTCAATGTGTTACACACCAGACAAACAAATGGACCTATGTCACCATCACACATTTTAGCGTTAGAATAGATTGAATTTAAAAAGTGAAAGTGACTCGACCAGTGTCTATGCTTCCACGAATTATTCTTCGTATAAGAAGGCTGGGAGTTAAAAATCTTCCAACTCTCCGCTTTCGAAATAAATTCGAAGGAGCCGCCAAATAGGTATAAACAAATCACACAACCTCTTTGCTCCTTTACCTTGGGAAGCTATTCCACTGAAATTCTACTCAAAGTCAAATTAATTACACAGTAACTGTCCTATCCGAACAAATAATGTCACACATTGCCTTACGGAATCACCATCCGTGACACTACAAGCATAACGAGCAGTTAGTCCCAAAGGATACCCACGGGTGACCCCGAAATCCCATTTAATGGGCCAAGCCAGATGATAAGTCCCCATTGCGTAAACCTTTGTGAAGATCTTTCTCGAGCTCAAGAGCCTCCGCTAATCGCCGTTTCTTCATCAGCGAGAGGATACTCTTGTCTTAAAGGCATTTAGGACTTATATAAAAAAATAGTAGTGTCGGGCCATGCGCCGCTCGCGAAATTAACGCACGAAATCATAAATCTTCTAAAATAACTTAAGAGCTTTAAAAATTAACGATTTGACGAAAAATATACGAAATCTAAAAGATCAGACTTTGCTTTCGAAGTTTCGTAAAATAAACAGATTTTTTGTCACTAGGTTGATTCCTTCGCCTTCGGGGCACCCCCCAAATCAAAATTTTAAAATATATTAACATACTCATAACTATAAATCCAGGCAATTCCTAAATCGTATGATGTCTGTTTAAAATGCATATTTTGTACCCATTATTGTCCCTGGGTGAGAGGCACCAAATTTACTTAAAGAGCACTAAAAACAGCAAAAAAATCCATTGCCGTAGACATAACTCGTATATTTTAGAAGAAATTTAAATTTCTCTCGAAAATTCCAACTGGGTCGCCGATAAGCAGCAAACTAAGGTAGGTCAACCGTGGGATCGCATGGCCATCATCAATAGGGGCAGAAATTCCTTCAAGTCAATGCGGTGCTAGTCTCCACATACAATTCTTTCACTCCGTGCTGAGCTGCAGTATTCGATTCCTCCGGGGAAATGTCAAGGTTACGTAATTCTGAAAATCCCTCCATAAACAAGACCAACAAACCTTGCAACGCTCCACAGCGCTCTCGCCTTTACATGAACGAATATAAAAGAACGAATACGAGTGCTGCGGTACTACTTTCATTAAATTCGCTCACTCCGAAGTGCAGTAAGTACCACGCTGCCCTTTGATTCCGAAATGCTCCTTAAAATTATTTCTTGGGATTAAAAAAATCCTTCCCGACAAAAAAGCCTTCCGATAAATTCCGAGGTGGAAACCCACGTCCACTTTTAAATTGACTTTTGAAGAATAATAGGTAGAATAGTTTATGAAATATACAAACCAGTGCACTTCCTTCGGCACGAAGACGCATTTTATGTGGACATAAAAAACCATAAACACAGTTATCAATCCGAAGGTCGGTTTAGTAGGTGATGGTAGAGCTCACCCATGTACTAAGCCTGACGGCGTGCGAATATTCACACATCAGGATATGGGGGGGCCAGTTCCTTTCCCTGTGCCGGTTATAGTTTCCCAGGAAGATCTGGTACCCAAAAATCAACTGGCTTGGGTGGAGCTGCAGGTGCCAAGAGTGCCTTAGCCGGGAATTGAACCCCAGACCCTCCGGTCAGCAGTCCAACGTTCTACCCCCTGGACTACCGCGACCCACATATATGGACATATTCATTCGAAAATGTACCAAATATTTACAGAACAAAGGTTTTGAAAATAAATTATCATTTTCGAGACACTGTCGAAACACGCATTCCTGGAGATGGCACTTTTAACAGCTTAAAAATGATTAAAATTTCCTTCAGGCATTGTAGAATTAAGAGAAGCATTCAGTTAAGCATAGTTTTTTTGAACGATTCGGAGAATTAGGAAACTATTTCAACGAAAGGAAAGAAAATGAAAACATCTTTCGGCATAGCCCCATGGAGGAACAGATACAAAATCCAGGTTTGCATGGATTCGTTGATATTTTCGATTAAAGTTACTCAAGACATTGTTTAATACTTAATGTCCGCATTATTTTTTTATGTGCTTTTCGGTGATGATCTACATGATGCCATTTCCATGCCAGTTCCTCATTAAGTTCAAATTGAACCGAACCGTATTACGCATGTCTTTTGAAGTGATTGGACGACTAGTTTTACTTCGATTCTCTAACTAGTCGTCCCCCTCTTAACTCTCCACATTTGAAAACAATGACCAGCTGATACAAAAGTTAAAAGTACAGGAAAGTGGAATTGCGTACGCTCCCACGTTTATCATTAAAAAAAAAAATCGAGTGAGAGTCGAACACCGGATCTCCCAGCTGTAGGTCGGAATAAAAACTTACTAAACCGCCTGGTATTCTTCATTTAAGGCGAAATCCAGATTTTGATTTCGTGAACAACTCGCTACGAAACAAGAAATGGGAAATCAAGAGGCCTTACGCCCGGCGACGTCATTTTTCCAGGAGGAGGATTCAGACCAACGAGGCAGAGTTCCTCCCGCACGAAAGAGAGAACATGCGTGCCCTTTCCGCCTTCCTACGGACAGGCCTTTGTGCCGCTCGCTGCCTTCGGACGCGGTCGGCCCCGGTAAGGACTTGGGCGACGACATTTCGCAAAAGAGGGGCAGCGGCGACCCATTGTGGTCGCCGGAAGGGAGAGAGCACTTGATTTCGGGGATGTGCGTTGACATTTGAGCGGGCACGCGATGGAGGAAGGGTAGGATGAGATAGGAGGAGGAAGAGAGAGAGATGGGAAAGAGAAAAGAAACCGGGGACGAAAGGAGGGAGGGAGCGAGCGAGAGGGCGGACACCCGTGGCTGAACGCTGCCGGCGCAAGAACGCCTTCACGGTGCTTGCACCGATTTCCGCCTCCCTCCACCCCTTCTCGATGTGACAACAGCAACGTCTCGGGGGTACGCACACCAAGCGCGCGCAACGCCCGCGACACATGCGTCAATGCCTAGCATTTATTTACTGGGGAGGAGGATGCGAGGTGAAATATACCGATCTGTAACAGAGTTTCGTCGTACACCTAAAACTCTTTACGTACGGCACTCATGAATGTTACGGAAACTCCCATGAGGGCAGTGAAATCTGGATCGAGTAGAAGCAGTTTCCATCAAGTTCGAGGAGCAGGATGTTAAGAAGAAAATTACATGCCTTTGATATACACCCCAGTTCCAAGTCTACCGAATTGAAACTGTCTGTGTTTCCCAGAAGATGAACAACGGAACACACATCAACGAGACCAGACCACTAACGTGTTGTTATACGCGAAGGATAATGTCATCCACCAAACATTAGGGATGCTGTGACGATTTTCTGAATTCAATTAACTTTCAACGATTTTAATTTAAACAGCAGTTTCATTTATCTTGCAAACATTTATCACTGATACGGTAGTCAGCCCGCTAATGAGCTTGCCGTTGACTAAATGTCACGGGTTCAAATCTTGCTTCAGGTATGGAATTTATTCGAATAGCGATTCCATCGATTTGTGCCTACAATACGCTACATTCTGAGGTAATGGAGAAGGTTTCATTGAACAAGTAATAGCAACATTACAGGTATTTACAGAGTTTCTCCGACTTAACTTCGAAAACGATATTTAATTTTAAAGGGCAAATACTACTTGTTGTAGACAAAGCCCGGGGGAAAATATGGAAATTAGTGAATGGCGAAGGTAACTACGCATGGTTTATTGACGCCGCAGTTACAATGGTCCTTTGGCTCCTTGACAGCCTCATAGTTTTGATGGCGACTACGCATCCGGCTCCCCTTTTACTGCGTCGCTGACAGTGCAATTGAGATCAAACACGTTAGGAGGAATTTTACTAACGTACCTATCATCGCCTTCTCTTGAGCGGAGGATCTGGGCTGGAAATACAACAGTGGATTAAAAAATCTATTTTCTCATATTATGAGATCCATAAGCGATGAAAACGTAAAAGTCAATTTGTTGTACTACGTTCTCGAAAAAGTAAAAGATTGATTAAAAGGACTTCAC
Organism: Hetaerina titia; assembly: GCA_037158775.1. NCBI lineage: Eukaryota > Metazoa > Arthropoda > Insecta > Odonata > Calopterygidae > Hetaerina > Hetaerina titia. The sequence goes on from CM073771.1 coordinate 40,618,068, forward strand.
AGATGAAATATTGGGATGCAAATGATTTCGCCATGGGCGCGAGTTACTGGAGGGAAAAAAGTAGTGCGAACTTAAGAGCAATCAATTTCTCCGGAGGAACTCCTTTATACTTAAAAACTTCCAAAAATTAGGATTTGCCCAGAATAGTACGGAATAACTTTCACGTATTCTAGTTTAAATGGGTCTAATTAATAAGACATATCATATCCTGTTTCAATTTTCCTTACAATAATTCAAAACAAGTCTAATTGATAAAGAAAACTATTTTAACGACAGACCCCCTCAAATACTTCATTAAGGTGCTCCTCAAGAAAGGTTGCAATACGCGATACCAGTCCGAAATATTAAGAACATCGTATGAGGGTAACATGCCACCTGCTGGCTTCTTTCTTTTTCTGCATTTTTTACTTTTGCGTCGGTAATAAACCAAATGATTTCCTCCAAAGAATCTACAGTGAAAATTTTCGAGTAGAAAAATAAGCGCTATTTACGCATACACCAGCTGAATAGATAAATGAAAACACGATTCAATTTTGTTGTTTTAGGCGTCATGTTGTGAGTGTATCCTCCTTCTGCATCAGTAAAGAGAGACAGAGCACTTTCCTCAAATTTATCACGCGATTCCACAGCTTTATTGAAGCACATGGGCTCCTTGAAGTTCCAGCAGCCGCCAATTTGTCCTTCCCCTGACAAACGCTCTAGTTCCATTATGCGTACTACCCTTTACCCCTGTCACCTCTTTCAACGCGGCTCACTGAGTCTCCCGCCACACATTCTCCTTTCCAAAAATCTCCTAACTCCACAAATTGCCTATTTACGTACGTACAAGGATGTATGCCTCAAATAATATCTATTTTCCCAAATGATAACTTATCATGGTAATAGTCCACGAGACAGAACGTTAAGGAAAACCCGCAAAGTAGGATATACGAAATAGGCAGTACATCTATCATCTATTCAATTTCTTATGCTAAATCACCCCCAGTAATCATCAATTTATATCGTTGATGAAGGAGCACTTCACAACTGTATTATCTCAAATCCAAATTTGAACCACAACGAAGAATTGTTCCCCGGGAATGATAGTCATTAATTTTTCAATCCAAGTGCTTCCCCTGGAGAGCATCATGAGGGTGAAGTGGCAACCTGGCTTACGAGGGAGCACCAACATAGGCACACGCTGAGGAACATCTACACATCTTCCATCGCGGAAGCGATATCCCGTATTATCATTTGATTCATTCGGAGAGAGAAGGCGTCGCACGAATTGGCCCAATAAAGGTAAGGCGAATAAATGATGCGCACATCGAAGTGCGACACTAAAAGCAGCTCCAAAAAACAATGCAGGTAACCAAGCGGCAGGAAAAAAATCACGACTGTCAACACAACGAGACACATTCTGACGATAACCAATGAACTAATGAATCTCCGACGAAAAAGAGAATCCAACAGAAAAGGACAAAAATATATCCATTAAATAACTCTCTAGAAAATCATCAATTAGCCAATGAATGTCAGATACTTCAATCGGCCTCGGTCATCTGTGACCCCATTGGGTGAAAAACTGATATAGGTCTCGGGCCGTGCGCGCATCATTTTCGTCGACAAAAGCTATGGAGGGGATGAGTTGAAGGAAGAGTTTGAAAACATCCACTCTCCTATCGATGCCTCCCGCCCTCACCCGGCGGGGCGGGAGACGGTTAGCTGAGAGAAACGAGGGGAAGGAAGGGAGGGCGTCTAAGTGGCAATGTACATGCGAGACTGCGCACTTGCCCCAACCACCACTCACCGCGTGAAGGGAGGGGGGAGGGAGGGTTGGGAGCGCAAAGACCGCTAAATGTTGTGGAAGCGAGAGCGCGCATCAAAAGGGTTGGCTTTAAAAATGAAATATACCCTCGTGCTGGGAGGCGATGACACACGGAAAACGGACGGGAGACAAGCTATTTTGCCGTGGAAGGGATGGCGGCTAAGTAAAGCAAGCGCCGTCATTTAACGGCGGCGGTATTTATAACCGAGAGTTTTTGGATTATAAGGACGATAAAAGAGAGAATGACGGGAAGGGGGTATGGGAAACGAAGGGAGACGGGAGCAGAGAAGGGGGAGGGACGGATAGCTTTCGATTATGTGCCACGAAGGATGCGGGAAAGAATAGAGGGACCCTACGACGCGGAAGTGGGAGTTTAAGACAGCTCTCTGGCATGATATCAAATAGGAACATTGCAGCCTTAGGTTATCAGTGAACCGGGGGTGGCGAAAAATAGCTTTCACATACCATGAACGCACAGCTATAATTTACCAGATGGACATTTCCTATATGAAAATTTCAAACACGTGACTTTACTGGTACAAGGATAATTACATACATGAGCTGGGGAAAACTTAATACAAACGGCAGATTCATCCGCGATATACCAATTATTCCGTTACCATAATGCACGATGGGAATGCTTTAAAAATTACTATATGCATCGCTAATTATAAAACAAAACCACTACCGAAATATTCAGAAAGTAAAACTACTTCCCAGGAGTCGTAAAATGGAATGGGGGATGTCCATAACAAAGTTTATGGCAACTTTCCTAAGGAATAAGTATTCAACCACAGAGAAGGTATACACCAATTCATAATCACACGTATTTATCCCGTAGACGAGAGGCACATAATTTGACATGAACCGTTACCGTTCATTTACCCAAGTCTGTAGGCTAGAGCTAACCGTCTAGTTTCCTTATCGATTCTCTATCAAAACGAGCAGCTTTTCAATGCGTTTTTTATTTTAAGGGGACAACCTACACAAATAAGAATGAAAAGGCAATCAAACCATAACAATGAATTATGGGTTACATGTCCGATCGCCGTATTAGTCTTCTGCAATTCTATTGACATGGATAGGCGACCTATGGAAGTAATGACTTCCGGATTGATATCTTCCAGCCGAACGAACCGATCGCACTGGGTCGGCTCCGATTGGTCAGGCCCACCAGCCGATGAATGTAAATTGAGGGATAGCAAAACCTAACCGCACACGTTGGACACACAAAAGGAGAGGCATGGGGAGAGGAATTCAGATACGAAGGAGATAAACAAAGAGATAAGCGTTTAAAGGCCTCCTTCCGGTCAACGGCTTTCACACAAAAGGGTGACGACACACACACATTCACGAGGACACCAGCAGCGGCGAGCGAGGGGCACGCAAGCGGTCGACTAGTAGGGAGGACGCGGCGGGAGTGGAGAGGGCGCGCGCTCGGCTTCTCCACAACTCCCGGCTCCCTTTGTGGGCATTCGTCGTCGCCGACGCCGAGGGCGGAACCGGGAGGAGGACGACGGAGGCACGGAGGGCGAACCAAGGACGGAACGAGGGCTGGACGATAACGCTGCAACGACCTCATCCCGCTGCAGAGACGACGTGGAACCAGGACCGTTTACCAACGCGGGCGAAGAGCGAAGTTGGGACGTGCGGGATCTGGGGTTTGCATAACCCCTCGTAAAGAAACTAATTTGATCATCCCTTAAGATCATCATGCATACAAGATGATCTCCGAGCGATGATCTCTCTCGCGATTCAAGCGGATGCGGTCGGTCCGTGTCCAAACCAAAAACCACATACGAGATCCTCGTAGATCAACCCGAAGAATGGTTTGACAAGTCAGAATAGGGCTCATCCAATACGGAGTATGAAAAACAAACAACAGGATTTGGGGAGGGGCAATTTATTTCCAACAGCTTGGGTGAAGCAGTGGACTTCCCAGAGACGTAACCCGGGATCAAACCCGAACCTTTTACATCACCAGCCCAGCGCTGTACCGGCTGGATTAACACGTCCTTTTGTGTATCAAGTGAAATTTCCCACGAAAAACGACTGTTCGGGAAGGATTTGGATGATGAGATAATTATGCCTGCAACCCTCACGGAGAACTAACGTTAAGAAATGCGGGAAAGATTTCTTAGGAAATTCCTTGAATCCAAAGGGGAATGGAGATAAAAGAATGCCCACAGATAATCCAGGCATCCTTTATGTACTGCTGGGCCAGCATTCGATAGAAAGGCCTGTCAAATTCACGACCATTGGTTCTAAATTCAGAACATTACGCGATATTTTCGGCGAAGGTATTCTCTCATCGAAACCTTAGAAATCCCTAAAACTCTTCACAAAATCTCTCAGAGAAAATGTCCGTGAGACGAACGCACTCGTAATGAATTATAGATTGAAGCTCTTGCATAAATTGGAAGGTCTCTTTAGCAGTGATGTTGAAAATGCATTATTACCCCCATTGTACTACGGTAGGACAGATCACGCTAATACAATTAGAGAGATTAAGTGTAGAACTGATAGATTTAAGATGTCATTTTTTCCTCGAAAAATAGGGTATCATAATAACATTGTTCGACCCCGTTGGGTAATGTTCGGGTAAAATTATTCTTGTGTACCTTCACCTGCTAGCGGTGGATTGCAGGGTATATATAAATGAGGAGAATGAGAACGTTGAGCGTTTATTCCCGCCAGCATGTTTAAAAATGAAAAAAAAACAGCAATTTATGCTGAATAAAACACGTTTCCAAGTACGCAGAAATTACAATGGTTTCAGTTTCATCCTTGAATCAACTCAGCGACTTACTAAAATAGGTCTAATTTTCAATTAGAGGGCATCGCACAGGTTTGTATGGCAAGGAATGAAAGTCCATGCGAACTACGAAGCTGGTCGAGGTACACTGCAGAACTGGAATTATTGGCAAAGAAAAATATAGTGTTAACAACGGCTGTAGAATATATTCGAAAGCCAATATTTCACAAATAAAAATGCTCGAAGTATTTCCTCCTGAATGAAAGTATAACTACTGCAGTCCACTATTACTCCGCAATACGACAACGGAGCATACTTGAAGGGATAAGAAGCGATTGGCTAAATTCGGATTGGCAAAAAATACAATTACAGCAATAAGGGTGCCAAGTAGGTAAGGCTTATAACAGGCCATTACGAAAACGAAACCTCATCAGTAGACATTAGAAAATACGAAACAATAGGATCGGGCCTGAGAAACGAGCCATCCATTTAAAATATCTATGCCATCATATCTATCGTATCAAATACATCTTCATTATATTTTTTAATGTTTACCTATTCACAATAAATGGATTTGTGGACATATTAAGAGCATTGTACAAGCTGCAATTCTGTGATTCCGATATTACGACCGTAGAGCCAATGGACACAAAATCACTTTATTGTATGCGAGAAGAGTCCTGTGGATATTCAAAAACCCCTAAACGCCGACCTTCAAAGTCAATCCACAATGAAATACACATTTTAATACAAAGAACTAAACCCAATTTCATTTCGTAATTTGTAGGTTTTTAAGTACGCTACTAATAAAGATAGAGAAAATAGAGGTGCTCTTGTTTAACTCAAGAAAAAGTTGCGGTTGATCGTCATGTCTGCAGAGCAACATTATATCTACTAGAGAAGAAATAAGGCACGCCGTAAGTTATTCGCTGTTGGGAGGCGGAATTTCCACCAGAAATGACGAAAAATAAGAGAAAGAAAGAGGGGGAAGGGAGGTGATTGGGAAGATATTCGGGCTCTGCGATTATTCGGGGACCATTTTTCGCCCTTTGTGACGATGAGCAATTAATCAAGGCGCGCATCCTTCGCCAAGGAGGAGTGAGTCACACTCGGCGAGGGGGAGGAATGAGATGCCGCAGAGGGAGGAGAGGGGCGTGACTACGGCGCATTATTCCAGCACATGGAGGCGAAAGGTGGTGGTAAGAAAGGCTGCGGAGAGGAAAGGAAAGGCAGAGAGGGATGGTGGGAGTCGACGCAATTTAAAAAGGGCTCGACGACAGGGGTGGGGTACTCTTTATAGCCCAAATGCATCGAAGAAAGTGATGTGCCAATGTCGTCATCCCCCTCCTTGATCCGCAGTCCCCACCATTTCAAACGACAGTGCATTTATTTGTTTTAAAAATATTAAATCATTATCATTGCGGGCAAAGAAAAAATTGTAAACCAGGTCAATGTGGCTTCCAATGAAGGAAGACTCTTGCCTCGTGTACTAACACGGCGATACAATTGGATTGGGCATTGAATTCGGAAAGAGTTAGGATGGGACATGACCTCAGTACTCTTAGAAGACAAAAATAACATTGTTACTGTATCAGCAATGTACATTATGAATCATCCAACGCGAACAATAATCCACTCAAAAGAATTAATTAAATTACGACAAAAAATTAATAGCCATGAACTATCTATTAGTTTTCAGCATGTCGATATATCAGGGAACACGGCCTTTGGACTTAACATATACCACCTTCTGAAATAAATTACTATAGAATTCGCGCCTTGGAAAAGGGTATTTCAGATATCGCGGCAGAGTATGTAATGTTTGTGAATATCATAAATAGAGCGTTACAATAGAAAATCATCCACAAATAAAATCCAGACGAGTAAATTAATCGAAATTGTTTCCAACAACTTCTTTTTTAATTGCGCGAAAATATCCAAAATCCTTTCTTAATGGGAGGGATTGCCTATTCATTTATATTGTTAGCATTTTGTAAAATTATCATCGCGAAAGAAAGGGCCCAATCTCCATTTTCATACACGTGGGTGGTTAGAGAAGTTTACGACTCAGAAAAAATGTCTTGTATCTTTGTTGGTCGGAAACTTTTCAGACCATCCTTGTATTACCCTGCAAAACGCCTAAGGGCTTTCATTCGTAACGAGACACTTAAAAAAATGTATTCCTAATGTAAAGTTTGAGGTTAGTCTCAATGCTTAAATCCATTTGGTGGATGATACGGCGTACGTTGAGAACTAACGCCCAACCCTTTCTTCAATGAACTCGACGAAGGATTTTACTTTCCAGCATCGAGTGGAAAAAGCGGTGGGGGTGATTGGGCAACGCAGTGGGTGAGATAAGTCAGTTTAAACACTGCGCTCTGTGGAAGCCTGAGACGCAATCGATTGAAAGCTTAAAGAGGAGGGGTGTTGATTTTAGATGGGTATGGGGATGATCCTAGGAAAGGCAAAGAAAACTAAGGAAAGGCAGAGAGAGAATAATCGATTGAATTTATACGCGATAGACGATTTCTATTTATTAATCACATTCCGCAGTAAGTAATGTTAGTCGTTGAAACTTGCACGACCAGGAAATACGTGGTTATTGAAAATACAAATCCCATTTCAACTTGAACATTCAAATAATTTTCTTGAAAACTGTCATTTATGCGTTTCACAACGGCAAATCACATAAACCTTCAAAATTGTCATTTTGGTAGTTCTTCCACATATTTCTCATAACACCGCACATACCGGATTCTGTCTGCGTAGTCTGCATGAATGCCAAAATAATTATAAATATTTTTTTGCGTTTCCATAAATTGGCAACATTTTTCACGTCAACATAAAAATCTATTCTAATAACGATGAATTCCCAAAATCTTACCACATCTAAGCTCATATTCACGGTCTATAGTCGTTTTTTTGAGATAAATCAAGGAAGAAACTGTGTAACAACATCCCAAATCGATAAACATACTTTTACCTATGTGACATTCTGGTGATTTAAAATACATTAGGTCATTAACATGGCTTTTTGGGCCATGATCATTACTATGCAAGGGTTAATAACGTTCGTATAGTCACATATGAAATTCTCTCTCTGAGAAGGGAAGGAAAAGTTTAATAAAACTATTCATACGATGGGTATTGCGGAAGTTTAGAGAAGCTATTTTCTCGTGGATGAAAGAAAATAGCGAGTCTAATGAAAGCACAGCACAAGAATTCCCAGTCATGCTGGTCGACTACCAGGGACGCCACAGTGGCCACTCCGACGCGAACTTTATGGCATTCGATAATAATTGAATTCGAGGAGACTGAAAGCATCCCAGAGGCAACCACGTGGCAGTAGCGGGGAGGAGGATGGATTTTCGTTATGAGAGCACACATTGATCTCCGCCACTCCGATGGAAGTGATGCTAACGCGAGCAGAAGGGTGGGACGGACGACCTTGCGACGAACAGACGGAAGGAATACTTAGCAAGTCTAGTCGACCGATCGCTCCTCAGTTTCTTCTTACGTATGACAGGAGCTTACCGCGGAAGAGAAGGTCACATCGCAGGAAGGGGAGGAAGAGGAGGAGACGAAGCAGGCGTCTTGCGACACACATTAGGGGCGCTGAGACCTCGGGAGGGGGGAAAGAGGGGCGGGGGAACACGCTCGGATGTGAGGGGGAGTGGAAGCGAGATCCTTGATATCACGCCCTCATCACTCCCTGGTATGTGAGACGGTATGCGAGGAGAGCCGAAGTAACGAAACGTGACGCGAAACCCCGAAGTTCCCCGAAATAAAAACACCTCCCGAAAGGGAAAATGGCAACAAACATCCGATTTGAAGACCCCCACACGACTCGAAGAGAACCGAGGAACGCCTCTTCGAATCCAATTACTTCGGAAATGGAAAACCCGTATGAAAGCTAGGTGTTGTACTTGAACGCAGGGCGCGATACAAGGGAAGGAGTTCCAGATTGGAAAAGTTACGACTCTTCCAGACGCTGAAGGGTGAAAAATGAGTCACTCCGTTAGAGTTTAAATACGAATAATAATATTCAATAAGAACACAATTGAGGGAAGCGGTTGAGAAAATGATAACCCGCAATGCCAATAAGGGTTAAGGAATCGGGTTGTAGTTTATGGTGATATTTTAAATAACAGGATTAACCGATAATTAAGATTGAACCACAAGTATGACATCTATTGCACGCTTTGCGCAAAAACTACGAGACTATTGCACACTCCACGGAAATATTCTTTTCTTTTCCAGCGTCAAAAAACTGTATGATTAGCAACCATGATTTCTCTGGCAGCAGACACATAATTAGAATTGGGGTTCTCACCAACTGGATAGTGCCACGACGACAAAATTCCATTTTGTACATGATACGCACTTTTAAGTCTTACCCATTGCAACTGACATACACCGGGAGTGGCTCATGGCGAGATGAAATGTATTCGCAATTTCTCCTTGAGGTGTACCACGACATAGGCCCACGTATAAGAGGGAAAATCCTCGGGATAAACCTTCAGCGGCCGGGATAACGTGGCTGTTGCACACGTAAAACGCGGCGAAATAAGGTTAGCGAAATACTGGGATGAGAATGAGGGCACACACAAATCGGCGAAACACGGCTAATGCTAAAAACTCCATAGGCCCATAGAAGCCTCGGCTGTGACCGCTCTTCGAGCAAGACGCCTATGTATCCGCCAAGAGTGGGTTGGCTCGTTAATCATCGGTAGCCCAGTGTCAGCCAAGAATACCCTTTGGCATCAAGGGCGCGGGGGAGTCTAAAACGAACGATCAATCTCAGCGCAAAAACGGCGCTGTGCGGGGAAAGAAGCTACGACCACGCGAGATAAGACGACCGAGGACTATACAAAAAAATTGATGGCAGGAAAATTTGAACACAATCGAGTTGAATGGAGGAAAGGGTTTCTCTGGCAAAAAAAATGAATAATTTTTTTATCGATCTTCATATTACGGCATGCGATCGATATACCACAGATCAAGCACCATTATCATACTACCCAACATTTCGATTCCCATCTTTGTTGACTTTACTTCCTACAGAAAGACGTTCAAGGAAGGATTATCTACCTCACGACTCCACCAACGACTACTTATCATAAGTGTAGTCGTTTCACAGGTGCAATCTTCATCTGCGAGAAATAGGAGCGTAGAGCTGAGCCAGGCCATTCCCCTAAACCCTTTCCGCTCTTGCTGTAGTGCCAAATATCCTTAGTAGAATACGCCAGACACCCGTTAGCTCATTTACGACGTCCTCGTCGACAGGTACCTAATCAAATCGAATCCATTAAAACCAACAAACAGGTAAGTAATATTTCCGCAGTAAGAGAGGGTGAAAACCGTATTGGAAAAGTTAAATCTTTAAATCCAAGAAGACCACAGATTTGATCCTAGCGCTAAATCAGGGCAGAAAAGAAAAAGATAATTTATAGCTCTAGTTTAACTCGATATAAGCGACCTTCCACAAAAGCAGCTGGTTTCCTGTCGCTTCCTACATATGCTACGGTTTCGTTCAAGTAAATAAAGCTTAACCAGAGTTGATGTACACCATGTCATTCAACAAAATCGGATGGTACTCAACATAATTTAACAATGTATGCAATGCAGCTGGTGTTCGCCCAAAAGCTGTTTATTTTGACGAGCTGAATCTACTTCACGCCTAGGATGTCAAATAGAATTAGAGGCGTCATGTAACGAGTTTTATTTACAAAATCGTTCTGAAGACTCCTGGCAAAATTCTTAAGATCACCGAGACACCACTTCCTCATTTGCGAAGGGCATATTAAGAATAATTTAGATTTAACAGCAAAATCAATCTTACCGAAATCACAGTCCCTAGTTAGAGATCCTCGTCCGATTCGCTATCTACAAATTGAGGTTGGCATCAAGCTTTAAAATACATTAGAATTGCCCAGCACTCTGTATTTGGCAACAAGGTTTTTTAATTGTCGCCGAATATTCATCACTAGATCGAATAATTCCAATACTTCCGTTTCCACCACCCGACGAGCTCGGGTAAGAGAATAAAACCGTTTCATCGGGTACATTACGGGGGGTGCTTATCGTCCAATCCTCCCCAAATTGACCAGACACGCCGGACTCTACGACGAAGAATACTTTTAAAGATACCTTCCTTCATGGAGAGCACCTAAATCAACCACCCTCCGCAACAACGCATTCCGCATTAGGAACCGGGAATTCTCTTTGCTCAGATTTAGCGAATATTTGGGGAGTCGACGACGAATTGCCTTAGAGAGATATCTCAGTTACACAGACCGCCCAACTTCCAAGCAAATCGCCGCTAGCGACGGGAAATGCAAGGGCCTTATGCCCAAACCAAATCGACCGAAAACAGGAAGAGGGGCGGGAGGGGAAAAGAGATGGAGTGAAGGGAGATTCGCAGGGAACGCGACGCACGGAAGGAAGGAGGAAGCGAAGTGAAAGAGAGAAGTAGGCCACGCACACACGCACGCAGTGAATGAAAATAGGTCCTGGCGATCGGGAGAGGGGGGAGCGCATTACGAGAATCGGCGCGTTAAATGCACTGACGACAGAGGGGGCAAACGAGAGGAGGGGAAGGGATGAGAGGGGGTTGACTACCTCCACGCGAACCTCCCATAAGATCGAGACGGACGGGATGAAAAAAAGCCGGGTGGATGCCGGCGGCCGCTCGAGTGGGAGGAGGCTGCGAAGATGGACCGAGACACGCACGGTGTATAAATAGAAGAGAGGGGAGGAGGAAAGAGCAGTAGAAGCGTAGGAACCGAACGGGTTAGGGGAACGGTGGGAAGGGGACGAGTTGGTGGGTGGAGGCGAGGGAAGGAGAGAGAGAGAGGAGGGCGGCGGTGGTGGTCTCCGAGGAGGATTCCGAAGGGGGGTGGACGGGAGGCTCGCGCGGAGAGGGGAAGGAAAGGAGAGGGACCGCGGAGAGCCGACAGAATGCTGCCTCTGTTCGCGACTCGGCCAACGACTCATCCCCGTCGGAAAGGAGACGATCCTCCCGCGGACCTAAAGAATCGAGCGAAATCGATAACTTTCCCAATATTTCCGAATCTCTTTTTTCATCTCTATTCGCCGTGACAGGTTAGTGAGTTCGACACCGATGTTACAGGGGGGGAGGAAAATGACCCCAAATCACCTCAAGCCGTGACCTTAAGCCTCGGCTGCGGCTAGGCACGAGATTTTGACGAAATACACATTTGTGAGACCACTCGGAAGAATACAATTTAAGCAAATTATTCGATGCACATACACCTGTATTATTAACACCTGACGACGATTTTAAGTACGTAATACGAGTATAAAAGCACACTCTACACGACCAGAGAAAGTTGGAGAGCATGGCTGTTGAATTAAACATCGCGAAATTGAGATCACATAGCCTATGGACTACCAATTTTATAACTCACGGGGTGGAGTTAAAACTTGCGTACTTTGGTTCTCCAATCATACATTACTTTTATCAGTGGGCTTCCTGGCCAACACACTAACGTACCATTTCAGGTCACTCACCCAAATATGTGTATGTAAAGCCTGAAATTCACAGGCATAGTCATCTCATAGTAGACCCGAAAGCTTATTCCCTAACGTACTTACAATCGCCGTCCACGCCATCGCTATGCAGTACCATGCTGCTTCCTAGGTCTGCATGTACTTTCAGGCTGCAGAGAGGAAATGGTAGGCCACGAGCCAAACGTCAATGCACATTCTCCACAACGGAGGACAGGACTTAAGTCAATGAGATTGGGAATAAAGGGGTTGAGCCGTAAATTGAGGCGAAATGGGCGAATTATGGAGGGTGAAATAGGATTTGGTGATGTACGAATGAAATATCATGACGCAAAAAATACAATGTGTTGAAGACAACGTTCTCCCATTTAATAATGCTCTAATATTTCTAATACGTGGTGGATTACAGACCGGACCGTCCGGGTTCGACTCCCGGGCAAGCCACTCTGGGAACCTGCAGCTCCACCCAAGCTTCGTGATTTTTCCGTTACCAGACCTTCCTGGGTAACCATAGCCGGCACAGGGGAAGGAACTGGCCCCCCTTCGGGGGGCCAGTTCCTTAGTCGGGCTTAGTACTGGGTGAACTTTACCATCGCCTATAAAACCGACCTAAGGGTTGATTACTGTGTTTATGGTTTATTTCTAATACTTTCTCACACGTCGCCTCTGTCTGAGGCAGAGTACTGATACACTATTCTGGAACATCCTAGTTGAAAAAGATCTGTACCACCGTCACCTGAGATTTTGTTTTAAAATATCGCAGTTGGGCACTGGAAATGAAATGTCATGGAATCCTAATCATAATACCACCAGGGTAACAACGCTTAGCGATTTCACATCGTTTAGACATCAAGCTTCGAATTAGATGCATCGCAATATCGCACACAAGCGAAAAGAGAGTCCGGAAGAGGGCGTGATGTGGGTGGATGGGATAAGAAAGAGGCTGGGAGGGTACACTTATCGATTGATTGACTGATTTATCGTCTTCGCTTGTTGCCCGCCGCGTCTGGGAAGGGCCTGGTTCCTCACAGTCAAACCTGCACACTCAATACTATACACGGGCATAAGAAATGGTTTAAATAAATGGCACTTGATTAAATAATACGAGTTGAGCGATAGCGTGCAATAAGGAGACCATGCGCTGGCGGGCGAGGCTTTGCCCTTCCTCCACTTGAACATTCATATTGAAACGCCCTCACAGGCGACCAATGGCATTCGCACCCCTTGTATATAGCGTCAAAATGGGAGTGAATAATCCACCTGTATGTTTTTTTTACAATACTCTCGAGGTCCCTCCATTAACTTTTGAATCACTATGGCTGATTTTGCGGGGGCATAGTGAAATCGTTCAACTTTCATTCTCATTGAATGGCCCTACGATGCCCTACCAATGACTTGCGGGTTTGTGCAAGCCAACGAATGTGCGAAGTGAGATCGATAAAAAGCGAGTACTTAAAACACAATTTTTACAATTAACATTTTTATTCAATGCACAAATGCCTCAAAACGAATTCACTGCCACACTCGGATACACAGAATGTGTTTTACTCAATTAAAAATATTCACGTACAAGCTTTTTTATTTCCTTTAAACTGATGTTGCACCACAACCGCGACTGACCAAAGAGAAGACGGATTCTGCTCCATCGCATACAAATACTTTTATAGCCTTAACAAATGATGATTATGAGTTTATTACATGAGCTCGATGTCGGTTCGAATTATTCTATCAACACACATTCACAGTAAAGAGATAGGTATACCATATAGAGAAATCCTTTGATGCCTATGTTCCTCCAAGTTCATTAAATCTTGATTAGTCTTTACTTGATAACAAGGAAGTAAACAAGTATCAAAATACGTCGAAAAGAAACAAGGAACAAAATCATTCATGCATCAGAGAAAAATGGTAGAAATGCTATCCGAATCAGGATTAATGTCGAGTTAAATCACAATTACCCATCAGAGTAACTCTAATATTCTTATGGTAATCGTCAGTATCTACAAAAAAAAACAAATTATGTCCGTAAAAAACTCTAGCTAATTGGCAACTTTAACTTTAGAATTGGGAAGGCACGATACTTCCAAAAAGAAGTGTAGGACACGAGAAATACAATCCAGAAAGACAAACTTGAACATGGGTGTCGAAGAGAGCTCACTTTCTTTCTTTTCTCACACTCGGGAGCAACACAAAAAATTCGAACACAAGGCATTCTTTTTATTTCGGAGAAGAAACCATGCAAAGCGACTAGCGGGTAGGGGAACATCACGACAGCTCGAAACATTTAGCAGATCGTCTCTTCGAGGAATTACATATTCCGAGGAATCTCTCACGAATATCGGTCGCATGAGGGGCGTGGCCGCCTAGAAAGGTCTTCGGGACTGTGACCGCCGATCGAATAGACGGGAATGAACCTTGGGGGCGGGTTGCGGGAGAGGGTAGGAGAAAACCAATAAAGCCAATTGAATACGAAGTCATAAACAACTCGATGGCCTTCGAGCTTATCGACAGCCGGAGGGGACGTACGGTACCCTGCCATGAATAACGCGGGGAATTAATTACATGGAGAGTACGGAGGATATGATCGAAATTTCTCGTGAAATACGAAAAATGTATTAGACCTAGGAACAAAATGACTACGCAGACGGAGAGTTTTCACGCACCCGAAGCCACGGAGGGAACCCTTTCCAACTTCAAGACTGGGGGTTAATTAAAGCGCCACAATTTATTCTCAACAGACCAACTGTGAAGAATTTACCAAAATATTCCAACAGCACTTGATTAACTGCTGACAAACGCCACAACGCCAATACTCTGAAGAAAATGCACTAAAAACAAGCATATTCACCTTTAAAATACTGCAAGAACTATTCACTGCGACTTCTGTTCGAGGCCGATGACGAAAGTGAAAATCATTCGTAAAGCACACGTGACAGAGCCGGCTGAGGTTAATAAAAATAGATGAACTCATTCCTACCGTACACGATGAAATTTATTCAGCAATTACGACATACATACATTAACATTAGCGCACACAAGGGATAAATAAACAGTACAGAAGAACGTGCATTTTAACTAAAGAAATTGCAAGAATATTCACTCGATGTTTGACGAGACGCAACTCAACAGTCCAGAAGGTATTAATGGGAAGGGATTTGCGCGTCGCAGTACTATTCGTTTCTATACTTATCCATAATTGGCCGTCATATGGATTGAGTGCAATAAACATGAGTAAATGTTACATTTTTTTGTACTATTAACCCTGTGAGGGTCTTTCTATTTTTTAAGTTTGGCATTATCCGGTTTTTTCGATGAATATGGCATCATTAGTACTGCAACTATACTTGTATTCTTGTGATAGATTTTCATAGGTTTATAGTGTTTAATTGTTAGGCATAGTTCATAGAGTTAATGTTAATGGAAAATTATGGTTTTACTTTACCCCATTGAAATAATTGAAAAGGAAATAATTGTTGCGTTGATGGTTAGAGAAAGTTAGGAAAACCGGATGGTGTAGGCCAAGGAATTTCCTGCTCTGGCTAATTGAAAAACTTCCAAGTAAATTAAATGTTGGAACCTTAAAAGGGTACAAAGGCTTTTTAGTATGGATAACCTAAAGAGTCAATTATATTTAAGAAATGATACCACTGAAATTCCGCACGTTATCTCGTCTTCATCGAAATGCGTCACGGAATTTTGGAGCTAAATTGCGTTTTGAAATGTATTACATATATGGCTATACCTTTGGCCAAACTCGATTTTACTATCAAAATGTTTAAGTCATAAGTAAAGAACGTGTACACGTACTTTACTTATGATTTGTATTACGTGTACACGTACTTCTAATGACAATTTTTTCATTGTTAGCATTGAAATTTGGTATTGAGGAGAGGTCCGAAGGGTTAATAAACAGTTTTCCCGAGGCCCTATCACGTCAATAGTCCCATCGGATAATTTCTATTGAATGAAATTCCTGGCATTACTTTGCACGCCACGTTTATATCGAGGGTTATTTTAGTTTCGCCGCTATACACCAGTAGGAAGAATTATATTATACTTCATGGCTGCAGTCTGTTCTAATTTCCCTGATGTTATTTTCTAAGAACGAAATAATCTGAGACATTTAGACATTTTTTTCTTCACTGATAGAATGGTCAACCCTGTGCAACACCCGAAGGAAATTCAATTTCCCAGAGTGCCTTCCCTGGCCCACTACGGTAGCAGTCGTTCGGGCTGGTCATATCCATATTGATGGTTAGTTCCAAAGGCGTGGTATTGGGCTATTCGTATAGAAAGAGCCGTTTGCGCATTCCATTGTTTTAACTCATATCGAATATTTTCTCCGGCGTTGATATTTTCTCGTTGCCACATAATAGGGTACATGACTTCGTCCTGGGTTTAATCGTGGTAGTAGGTTTGATCTGAAATGATATTTTTTACTTTGGAAACTACCAGTCTGTTAGTTGTTATCAGTATTGTATTTAAATTATCACTATTTGAATGGAGCAACGATGCTGGAGACGTAATTGCGATTTGTGGCGTAATGGACTTGATCTTAACATATGAAAGTGATGTGGTCAACGTTGTAATGGCTCCCAGATGAACCGTCGGGGGTCGTTGTAGTAATGGTTGTTAGGAAACATTTGCAACAATAGTCATGTAATGCATATCAATTGCAACAGTACTTGCTCCTTAGTTGTTGACACAGAGTTTTACGTGCTTACTTTGGGTTGGTAGATTTTGGGGTGCGTGTGAAAGTAATTTAGCGGAAAAGCAGGACCGGCATGAAGTTAAACTGCAATGAAACATAGGCTTTCACTATTTTTAGCCCCGTTTAACATTTTGTTTCACTCAATGTCAACTCAATGTATGTAAGATATTTAATCTGTAATTAAAACCTTTGCTATCTGAGTGATTCGCGGCCTGATTCCTCTAATGTCTTGGATACGCTACTAAGTTTATCATAACAACGTTTTACAAGCTAGCTCCTTCATGCTGCACGCGATCCAATGCGGCAACCAATCCAAATTCGTGAGGAACCTATATACTGGCGGCATATTCTAAGTGAGGTCTTACGAACGAAATATAACATTACTATTTGACCTTTTCATCAAATTCACCAAACACTCTTCAAATAAATCCTAATGTTTGGGTATAATTGGTATTCCCGTATGTGTTTCACCCAAGAGAGGTCGTGAGTGAGGGTAACAGCTAAGTATTTAATCGAGTCTACACATTCCATTTTGGTGTTCTCGAGACAGTAGGCGTTAGGGAGGAAATTGCTCTTTGTCCAAAAACTCGTCACTACGCACTTTAAAAAGATTTTAGACAGTTCTGATTTCTGACTAAAACTTAATATTTACTGCCCTACGGCCACTAATTCCTTTTACATTTTCACGATTCAAGATTCAGAATGAACTCAATCGGAAAGATCCACCGTTATCCACTGTTAAATTAGAACTCTCCTGAACATATGAAAGAATTAAGTCTACAAAACACCACGGCAAATTTCATCCGCAAAAGCCATCTTTGTTTTTTCCTGCGTTAGTCACATCACCTTACGCGTCCAATGACGAAGAATCCATGCACGAATCCAGAAAGGCGTGGACCGCAGTCATAAACCCTGAAAAATGTCCAAGGTAAGGAGGCGTGATATTTAAAAAAAAACATTGAAGTTTGGCTTTAAGGGCACTTTAGAAAGACTTGATCCAATATTTTCCGTATTAGAAATTCGCACAAGATTGTGAAGTACGGCCACAATGGAAAGCAGGAGGGGGATGGATCGGAAAAAATAAGGTCGACTTCGCATCCATTAAATATTAAGCGCATCATACATAAATGCGCTAAGAAAATACAAATATAGATGTGTTAAGTGGCTAACGCGAAAAAAACGCGGGTTGAAATCTCAAATTTCATAAAGTGTAAAACGATAACCAACCAATCACAATATTCGCCCCGAAGGTTATAACATTAGTCATCAAAAAAAATAAAATGAAGATTACCTATTTAAAATCAAGTACAACCACAAGGAGAGTAAGATTTTGATGTCATACATTAAAATACGGGCCGGAAAACTTGTAACAAACTGATCAACTCACAAGATGATGGTACGACACTCAAAGTACCCTTTGAAAAACTGATATCATCAGCAGTCTCAATGTACCATTGAAGGCGCATATTTATTTCATTTTCGTTAAAATAAGTTAAGTCGCTTCAGTGATGATTCAAGTTAGACCTTGAGCAAAGGAGAAAAGATCATCCTGCTATCGTCTTGTCACTGCGAATTAGCCTGTGTCACGGATTCGAAAACTAACCACTGAACAAAAACAAATCTACAACGCAAAACAAGACCAAAGGATTTCCAACATGAAAATAACCGATTTCCTAGGGCTTCTCTCAGCAGACACGAAAAATTCACCAACATTAACATCAGATTCCCCAAAAATATTATAAGCTATCGGAATTGGGGTTTGCGAAAGGCATAACGAATAATGCAATTTTTTCCGTAGAAAATGAGAAAATTATTGGCCCTTACAAAGAAATGGCCACGCGAGAGCGATAGGATTTACGTCGACGAGGCTTACACGAGGACTGTAATTAGATTATGAAGCTCTCAGCGACAAGCGCAACGTGCTTATTCAGAGAAAACCGCATTAAAGGCATGCCTGTGTGACGAAGAGTAGACTATTTGCTTGTTTCACTTAAAATAAAAGAAATAAAACGTGGCAATTTGCGAAGGAATACAATTCAAATTATGACTTGCGGTAACAATGGAACACGAATCAGAAAATATATGTTAAGGAATAAAAAATGATCAAATCCTCACATTTTCAATGAAATAGGGATTGAAATAGGACCCGAAATTAGAACAAGAATGAGTCACGTGTACACAGTCACAACGCAACTGTTTTAAGGCGAAATAGCCAACAGAAAGTGAACAGGTGGTGCTTGATCACTGTTGTTCCAAAGTCCTTTTAACTCTCAGCACCGCCCTCAGCATGCCGATAACCTAACTACTGCAATTCCGCATCGCATTGTCGAAAGGAGACTAGGGAAACAACAGCGGACCACATTTCAACAGTTAAGACTCCGGTTTCACACGCATCGTATCCTTTCCTCAGCGTATACGAACCGCCTATTGGTTACCGAAATATTTTTGGAGATGCAACCCTACCCAATATCGACCGCATCCCAGAAAATGGCAGGGAAAAAACAACGATTAGTCACAATGTCCGAGATCGTTTCGATAAAAAACTGTCAAAAAATTTTCCGCAGCTGCTAAGGTTGTTTAAAGATTTCGCACATCCTTGAAAACACAATGGACTTGCAGACGCATCTTTGTAGAAGAAGTGATGAGAGACGTCAAATGTCTAAGAACGGGGAATCGCCACCGATCCTCGTGGACGAGCGACCGTATGGCAAAAGGAGGAGGGATGAGTTCGCAATGCTCGGATGTGAGGGGAGTACGGGAAGGCGTGGGGTGCCGGGTGAGCAAGAGGAGTGGAAACACGCGGAACCGACAGGAAAGTGTCAAAGTACATAAAAAGTGTCAAACGGCCGCGACAACGATCGTGACTCGGGTGAGGGAAAACGTGGGGAAAAAATGGTGCAATGTCGCTCAGCGAAATACGTCAGCGGTCGTCCCGACTATTGATAACAATGCGTCTGAAAAGCAGACATTGATAACACTACGACAGTTAAGCACTCGATCATTCACCACACGGGAAAATCACGCATACTTTCATACGTTCACATTCAATAATAATTCTTCAATAGTTCGACAATTATAGGAAGACAAGAGCCAACGATCGTCTTCAGTAAGAACGGAATAACAAGTATAAAGCACAAATAGCGTATAAAAAGGAACTTCTGCTTCTTATGAAAACCTGCACGGAGCGGAATTACGTTGAGGACGTATTACAATCGGGCATGCTGGATTTTCACCAAGTTCCATAAAAAAATTCTTTTGCCCCTTATAGCGAAGCAGAAGATCACAGCACAGAAGAAGAGCACAGGCATACCAACATGTGTACAATACCTGTATACCAACCGTGTGCGCCCTTGATCGTTTTCAATGTCCTTGTTTCCTGTTAATGCACACAGCATCAAAAGTTTCTAAGTGGCATTTATTTATTACTTCACCCAGTGACACGTTATAACGCCAGGCGGATAGTAGTGAGTCTCGGCCAAATGAACACCTTCCTATTCCGACGGACAATCTTCTCACTTCCGGTCACGAAAGACTGCAAGGTGGACTCGGGTATAAGGGAAGATGACCTGCTAATGAACACCCGCGAAAATCTCACGCAAAACGAAGTTGACCGAATTTCCCGCCATTAACCTAACACCTTAAGTTAAATTCATCGAATGGGCGAAGAGTTCTCGAAAACCTCGAAGATGAACTAAAATTGCGGAAACAACACTTCGCGTCTGGGCGTGGGGGAACGGAAGGCGTTCATCGGAAGTCTACAGGCGACAAAGCAGAAAGTTCTACGCGGCTAACAATCGATGGCGACAGTGAACTTCACCAGGGAGCGTGAACTTCACTTTATTTCCGGGAGGAAACCAGAGGGAGCGACCCAAATAAGCCGGTTGTTTGCGATCAGTTCGCCACGCTGAGCATATTTACTCCCTGCAGCGACAGAAAAAAGAACAACAGAACTGAAGTTCCCAGACGAAAACAAGCTTATGCGGCTATCGGTATACCGTATCGACACAGGAGCAGGATATTATAATACCATCTGGAGACGGATGAATACTGAAAGGTATGCAATCGCTTCATATCGAACTTACTTTCATCGAACACTTGACCGGGTGCTTAACCTCCGTCAACCCCAACCAAAAAGAAACTTAAGTATTTACAATTACTAAATGATGGGCTGGACATCAACCTTAACTCATACACTTTTTCGGAATACGATGGGATTCTGCAGAGAACCAAAAGTTGGTTAAAAAAATTCGCAATACCTTAGGGAGATGAGGAAATATTTGTATAGAAGAATACTTTAACACCTGCCTTTCTTCAAACCTTCTATCATATATGTTTATTTCCATTTAATTTTCGAAAATGAAAACGGACGGTTAGGAACGGCCTACTTTCCTAACACGCCTTATAATTAATATTCTTTTGATATTTGTTGTTGTTGTATGATACCGCAACATGCTTCATTGCACTTGATTTTATCAAACGAAAAGTCCCAAAAGTTGAAAAAGTATTACAAAAATTGCTGAAAACAACAGCGCAATTAATGGAAGTTAATAAAAGACGGTTTATACCTTAAGAACAAGCCGTTATGTACCAGATATCCTTCATAAACTAGACAGAAAAAAGGCAGAATAATACTTGGGAATCGTAAAAAATACCAGACAAAAATGGCGAAAATGTCGTTTCAATGGCAAACTGAACTTCGCCAATGACAGGAAAAGTAGACGGACATCACAGGTTAATTCAGGCGTCGGAGTGGATGGTAAACATAAAGGCACTCCCCCAAATGTATGGGTGAGATAACATATCTCATTTCTCTACACAAATTGAGAACACAAAGAAGAGTACCCAAGACGAGACAAACAAGACCACGGGAGATAATGGGGTTTTACTTATTGACAGATTAAAGGACATTCGTCGACGGCTGCCTTTACACATTATAATATTGAACATCGGTATGCACAAGTTTGAAAACGCTTGTATACGGAATAACCTCACTAAATTATTATTACTGTTCGATGAAACATTTTTTATGTAATTTTCATGGCGTGACACTTATCACGAGATTTCTGCAGAAGAAGATAGTACAGTTTACGAGAAAATTTTAAACTTCGAGATATAATAAGAAAAACGGAGCATTCTTTGCTAAATTTTCTCTCCAAAAGCGCGATACGCCTTAGTGGGGTACATTGGCGACGTTAAAAGACGCACAGATGAACATTACCGCTGGAAATTTTCTCCATTCACTGATTAATTTTCATGGAGTACTTAAATGCTATCTTCAGCAGTGATTTAAAAGTTCGCAAATCACTAGGGATCTGAAATCCTTGGTTGTGGGCTTGAAACAACACATGGATGTCGCCTACGTCTTCCTACCATTAGCGAAATCAAAATAAATTCTTTCGATAGAAGAATATAAGCACTTTCGAAAACCGTGGAAAAGGGGAACACGAAGATAAGGTAATGTTATCGTAAATTCGTCAAGTATAGCTCAGGGTATTACAGTCGATTACAGTGATACGCAAAACATGGATACCGGGTTTTTCAGTTCTCCATGACCTACTATTTCGTATAAAAATACGGGAACAAGACAATCATTCCAAATACTAATATTGTTAACATATTCCCGTTGTAAGCTAAGGAAAAAAGACGTTCATACGATAAGGTCGTTAATGAGTTTTCACTATGAAAAAGCGGAATATTAATTCCATTTTTTTCATTATATTACGATTGCATGGAATGCTATACCAATAGAAATGAAACCTAATTGTCTAATTTTATACATCTCCCAATAACATATTAAAGTACTGTTAAATTCACAGACTACACGACGTTTACTTGGGTAGGTGAACATTTGAAGGTTTTCTCTCAAGAGCAGAAATAGTTCGTTACGGATCGGTAGCGCAGACGATAAGCCAGCTCGCGCCTGGATGATTTTCTCCGCAGTGGGATTATCCGAGAAACCAGAGAAGGAAACGCACGAAACTTCACCCTGCTTGCTGCTTTGGTATAAATCCGGGCAGAGGAAGGGCAACTACGTCCCGAAGAGAACAACAACTCATCCTGCAAAGGCGCCACTACATGACCCAAGTAGCGACAAATAATTTTTAGGACGCCAATTACTAAAATTATGCTCAGATCCACAGGAATTCTATCCAGAATAGCAGAACTCTCCAATTACTCCCTGGTGTTATATTTCACAAATGAAATGTCGATGATTTATGATGTATTTATGAAAATCTCCGTGCAAATAATGTTATCCCAGTCCAAATTTCGGGAAACTGGGAAAACAAGCACTAGCCAGTCACCCAAGCATTTAACTTGAGATCAACTGGTTAAGTTTTTGATATATCACATACTCCTGTACAAGAGGGGGGCGTTTGTAAAGAGATAAATATTCCAATAGCTTAGTGGGTAGAGCATTTGGCTAATCGCAAAAGAGGGCCAGAGTTAAACGCGGAAAGGAAGAGGCTTGCTGAATATGACTTTCACACAAGCCATAGGGCATAGTAGGAGCTCTACCCACACCTATTAAGTCTTTCTTGAAGTTGAATTCTGTGGTAGATATATTATGGCTACCTGTGTGACTCTAGTCGGACGAAGCTGAGGGAAAACGAATCTCAAGAGATATTTTAAAGCAGCAGACTCGGTTTACGCGACTGGAACGTCCGATTTTTTTTCCTCAGCGACCACAAAATACTTCGCCGCCACCTCCACGGTCGTGATGTGAATTCCGAGAAAATCCTTTAGCAGAAATAAAATAGATCCCATGATGCCTCCGCACAGCTCCCCGCGAGAGTAAAAAAAAAATAGCCGCTCCACCTGTACCCACGAGATCCTCGAGTGACGCCACTGACTCAATATGCGCGAAAGATTCCAAGAGGGCTGAGCAGAAGGCAGACGGACTTTAAAGGATGTGAAAAAAGACAAAAATGTCCTCCTTTTGAAAATAAAACGAGAATAATTGACCATTAAGCACCTGAAAAATTCATGCGTTCAAATATGGCCAGAATAGAATATCAAAAAGAAAACCACGATCATCCTCATAAAATGACACTAAGAATGTGACCAACGATTATTCTGCATTCTTCTAGACCACACTTGGGAATGATTTTCGTCTGAATGAATATATATATATATATATATATATATATATATATATATATATATATATATATATATTGGGAATGATTTTCGTCAATTGGGCGAATATATATATATATATATATATATATATATATATATATATATATATATATATATATATATATATTAACAAGTACATATTCGGACAATCGGTCAATAATACTTAGGGTACATGATAGCCTTAATGACAGTGCTCTATTGACCAGGGTTGCATTACCGGTGTCTTTGAAAACCACAAACATGCTCAAGCTGTCTTTCTGGGTATTAGAACTACGTTGGAAACCACAGGACTGGCATCAATACCAAAACGTGATAATTCCGTACGAAGTTTAGGACTATACGGCCACTGCAGGTACGCAGTGTAATCTACTCTCACTTATCGAAACTATCTATGATTACTGTTGATCGATTCCTTGGTTGTTACTCTTGCTAACGCCATTGAATATGCAGTGTCATACTACTAAAAGTATGTGCGAGCTACCATTAACTTCTTGCGTTTCATTAAATCCAGCGTAGGATGTAAAGAGGTTTTTGAGTAACTGAATGACAATCTGATTCAGGATAAGTCATGTAACTCATAATGGCCTATCCAATTACATGCACTTAATTCTCATCTAATTGACACCAATAAGGGCAGGTTTGCAAGGGAAAGAGTGGTATTATTCTGCGAGTAGAAGTATATATGAGTAAGCACAATTGAACTGGTGACCCTTATCCTACTAACAAACGTCCGAATGATATTACTCACTTTGAAAACTTCTTTAACTATATGCATAATTTAAAATCTACTACCAAAGAAGTCTTCAAATGACAAATACCTTATGCCTAAAATGCCAGAAAGGGCACTTTGAAGGAAATGAACGAGTGAGGACTGAAAATAATGCACTACAAAATGTGTTCCTAAATTAAAGCACAATTGCCATTATTCTAATGAATCGACATCACAATACCTTTTTCAAAGAAACAACCTCATTCCATACTTTTTTCATGGCGATGTGGAAGATGATGTGCAGGCACCAATATGAACAGTAGTATTGGTTAATTATAACAACTTTGTCTCTGTGCAGTAATAACACCGAGAGAAAAATTGCGTCTAATAATAAATCGTTTGGGAGTCTCGTAAATACATAAAACATTTTAAACGTAACCTTATATTTCCCCGTATCCCCTACAGCTCCAACATAAATTTCAACTCTTGATCCCTTGGAATGAATTTTTACTACTATCAATTTTCCTCGCAGCATACTCGGGGGGAATTCAAATATAAGGAGAGCGAAAAGGCCGGAGAAACTGAAAAAGGCACTCTTAAAAGGCACCGAATGCAGAGTACGTAAACTGGCGTTGAATAACTCGGGGAAAAGCAACGATATCGCAATTAATTTCCAACGGACGAAGGATGGAGTGTCCTGCTTATACCGGTCATCAAATACCGTGGAAAATCGATGCGGGACTAGATGCAAAATCCTCGGTGGGACACTTGGAGCGGATCCAAATTTGCCGTTGGCCCGAAGTGAAAATTTGGACAAGTAAACAGCGCTATGACCTTCACGAGTGATTACACTCCGATGCACCAAGCAGCGAAAATTTTCGTTTAGACGTCGGCGAAAAAAAGTTTCCAAGCGTGTTTCACAGCTACAGAGAAGCACAAAGGAATACAACCACATAAGGCTAATGTCAACTCGGTTATCATTGGTAAAAGAAATATAGTGAAATGTGAAGTTGTTCCAAAGGGGAATTAAGACAGTTATTACTTGAATATTCGTAAACCCGTACCTGGTTACTATCGGCAGCAATTTGGAAAATTGGGAGGGTGGGGTAGTATCCTATAATATTAAAGACAACCATCCAAACCAAGGCTAAGGTATACATTAAACTCGTTAAAAGAAACTATTTCTAGGCGTAGGGTCGTAAACGTTTGGTGGTTCATCCTCTTTGACATTCAGCAGGCATCTGCGGCAAATATGAACGAAGTGTAAGATTTTCATTACTCAGGGAAGCGACGACAGAAGGAATCGGATGCCTGGTTGGGACCGCGAGCTCTCCAGCATACCCGAGGGTGCCCGGTTTGGATGCCACATTGATTATGATTGCTGTGTCGTCGTGATAAAAAAGACATATAACAAAAAAAAGTCCTAACTAATCTTCCGAGGAAGAGAGCTCAATTCCGTCGAAATTATCAAGAAATAACGTGTGAGTGTTCCTTTTATGTGTTCTCATATTGTGTTGCTGTCTAAATTTTTTATTTAACACGTCCGTGTTACTTAGAAGAAAACATATAAATATATATATATATATTTCTAAGATAACGGTTAAATTTAACCTTTGTAGCGGAAGCACCATAACACAGTTACTAACACGAACACCAATGTCGTGAAATACCATGAAGATCTATACAGTATAGAAAGTGAAAAGTTTAATTGCGATTATTTTATTATTGATATACAAAAATTAACATTTCATCACTTTAATGTGCTCCAAAAGCTAATAAATGAGAGGAATACATTGATCAGCATAAAGAACCACCTGCATTGCATGTCATCACGGGAAATCGTTCATCTAACGAGGAATAGAGACCTATCCTTTATCAATTGAAATTCGACTTTAGAAATGGTCAAGAGTTACTTTCTATACGCAAGAGAGGAGGTGCAAAAATTCCAAGAAACAACAGGAGATGCCGCAAAAGTAACTTTTACAAAGTCATTCGCCTTGACCGGGATCCGGTCAAGGCGAATGATTTTTAAACTCTGAAATTGTGGCATTGAGGGGAGGTGTAGTTTAGACTGTTGAATTCATAAAAAAATTAGTTAAGAGAAGAGGCATATTATAGGAATATAAAAATTCCTCTAAGTGGATCGGAAAAATTAATACCCCGTCTGAACGGCAAAAGAGACATTTCCGGATGATCACAATGAAGTCTAATGGATTACAAAATATAACGTGAATGAGTCTGCTCCGAAGGGGGAAATAGAATTTTTTACTCGCAAGTGCAATCGTCAGACGATTAAAATTACCTTAGCAAGGATGATATGTTTGGCATTAACCCTTCTGGTTTCCTAGCGGTTTCCACGCAAGTACATCGCCGGGAAAATCACGAAAAAGTCCTAGGGTAAATTTTACCATACCAAGAAGGATTGGCAGAAAGATAATGGTTATCTTACAAGTGCATTAACTTTGCCGCAAAATGGAGATATTTAAAATACACACAAACTCCATTCAACATAAACGTTACCTTCACTCGCACCATCACCTATTACGTAAAAAAGTAATTTCATGGTGGTATGAGCAAAACATGTTTCCCTAGGTTACCTTAAACAAATAGGCAACTAAAACAGTGTCTTGGATAAAGAGCGCTCAATACTTTCTAGTTACTGCACTCAAATTTCAAATTCAATCACATTTCCTCCTGCATTGCATATTGACACACACACAAATGCCAGCATAACTGATTCAAACTCCCATTCGCGTAGAAGCACTTGTCGTAATCCCATATCCGTTATGCGAGTGGATGAATCGACGAAGTAACCTAAATTGAAGTTATGATTATTTCAAAACCAAAAAGGAAGAAATATATAGCATTGGACAAAAATTTAGCGGAAAAACTCGCCAAGGATACAACCTCAGTAAATGATGCCGCTGTTATTGAGTAAGACATTTGAAAACAGAAAGTGAAATAGGTAAAAGCATGAAAATGAAGATTCTACTCTGGTAAAAGTTAAAACCTTCTTCCTAAAATTCTCAATTGTGTATTATCCATTTTGATGATTGCGAGTGTCATGACCAAAAACTGATATCAGCAATCAAATTTCCCTAACTTCCCATACACTACGATAAAATGTCTAATGGCCACCCGTAGAGCGTCGAGTCGAGGTAAGTAATAAACATAATTTGTTTAAATTTCATTTCATTTGACTGGCGGAAGAGCTTATCATGTAATAGAATATAAAACATAATTTTTGTCAAACCCGAAGAAAGAAATCTCCCGTAAAAGATAATACTACAGCACGGAAATAGTGGATATATTAGGTTAAAGAGCGTAGAAATCGTACGCGGTTAGTGTGAATATCGGATTGCACTGGTCACGCAGTCAAAAATAGAACTTGCAAAGAATGACGTATGCCATATCGAGCACGCCGCTGGGAAAGATGACTTCTTCGTTATTTTTGAGGTCCAGAGGAATTGGAATTCGCCGGAAACCAACACCGACCGATAGTTCAGGCAGCATACCAACAGTTACTAATCGGAGAAAATAACCATACCCTAATCTGATATTTATTTTTGGAACCTTTCCAGAAAATTCACAAAAGAGCCTCAAATCAAAATAAAACGATTGCAACGCGTACCTACAGCCATTAAAAAATAGCCCGACGGTTACATGTAAAACACCACTTTATAATAAACTACCATGGTAAAGGTTCAATCTTCAAATATGGAGAAACATCCTTCAATGAAGGATGAACCCTCGTCAGGGTTAAACACTACACCACTCGCTAAAACATTATCACATTTCCTTACTCCCCTGCACAAACAGTAGTCGGATGATTTCCACGCGCGTAAAAACAGGTAGGCCAAACTAATTGCAATAAACAGAAGAATTTTGGCCGTTTGATGGCTGACGCATTCCAGCCCGAGCGAGGCAAAATATTTTGGAACGGACCCAAATGAAAGCCCAGTTGCGAATTCTTCGTGGGCTACCGCGGGCTAATTGCACATAGCACTTTTAAGAGAACCCTGCCACGAGTAAATGGCAGAAGTCTCGTCTAAGCACCCTGATGTAAGAATCGGGATGAAGTCTAGGGGTGGATGCGGTGTCACGTCATGCAAAAGAATAAACTGAACTACATCACCTCTACCAATCAAACTCAATATACCATCTTCCTTCTAGAAAGAAATTATTCGTGTTGGAGCACTCCCGCGATAAGTGTTTCATGACATTTAATTGGACTAGGAAAATTGCTATTAGTGGTAATCTACCGATTAAGGTACGTATTGAATGGACACAAGCTACCAACGGCACAGCGACAATTCCCTTGCCTCACTAAATAAAACACAACCTGAAGTTCAACATTACATACCGAATACTTCTTCCCTTCATACCGTCCAGCATCGCATCCTATTCTTACCTGTTTTTCTTTCGCCCACATTCTCCCATCTATCACTTCCTTCAACATCTCATTTTTAATCAAAATGCTCTGCGTCCATCTTTCCTGCCTCCTTTTGATTTCTCGCAATAATCCTCTCTCCTCCTCCACCCTGTCTAGCACTAGCTTGGATGTTTCCCTTTCTGTATGTACGCTTCACTTTTTCCACAACCACATTTCAAAAGCCTCTTATACACACCTAAGATCCTGTTTCAAAGACCATGTTTCCGAGCCGTACAAAACGACGCTCCATATCAAAAGTTTTAACGAGCATTGTCTTAGGACCATTACTCAACGTTTGTCATCAATTCCCTTATCCAGGTGAAAGTTTCTTTGTTTAGCGCAATTATTCTCCTAATGACCCCCAGTACTTTGAACTTTTTGGTCCAGAACACTTACGAGATACGTAAAACTGTTCCACCTTCTTTACATAGTTTATGCCCTCCCATTTTAACGTTTAAATGAACTTTTCTTCTACTCATAAACCGCATAACCTTAGTTTTGTTTACGCTTATCCTCATCCCATTCCTATCGCACTGATTTTCCAATGCACTCAACATTGCTTGTAACCCCTTGACTAACTGACAAAATAAAGCTTGGTCATCAGCAAACCTAATTGATTTTATGAAGTCAACACAGGATTTCACTCTTTATATCCAACTGTTCCCATGCCTCCTTTACCATCCCCTCCATGAGAACAATATAGTAGAACTTGTGAGAAAATGAACTGGATGAGTCGAAAAGAATATTTTGGATTAATAGCTTTTCCCAGATTAGGAAACATTACAAACAGATTACCTGGGAGTCGACCCAAGCACATAGAAAAAACAAAATAAATCTAATTTGGGTAGCTCAAGTATATTATTCAATGAAAAAGTGGAAAAGAAATATAACAACGAAATGCATGGGTTTGGGATTCACCACGACATTCCTTCCTCCTTTTTCCTCAATGATAAGTACTTATCGCTCAAGACAAATAGAGACAATCTACGGCTGTAAAGTCAAACCGAAGTAGCCCCAGCCCTATTTCCGTTCATGTGATAGTATATTTTCTGACTTTTTCTCAGACTACAGTTGCGGAAAACTACTTTTCATATCATGATTCATCGCAACGAGAAGAGCTTACGACTGTCGTCAACGTTTTCCCACCCTCTTAATGCAGAAAAAAGCGAGCAGAAAGACAACCAAAAGTTAAAAGGTTTAAGATTATTTTTATTCGCATAATTTCTGATGAAAAAAAGAAAAACCACACTCCTTCATATGATCAGGGACCGAGAAAATAAAGACGCGCAATTATATCAATAGAATACTGAAATGGGCATATCGGGTAACAGAATTCAAGAATGAGTACCGAACAAATGCTAAGTTGAAATTAATTAAATGACTTCACGTATAAAACAGTGAAGGTTGAGATATTACATACACAGACTATGAGATTCCGGTTTTCTCTCCTCCATTTGAAAACACAACTAACATCACTGGAACGGACAGTGGCACATCTATATGGGCACGAACCATATAGGATATACAGCAGGAATGTACGTATAACTTATCTCAATCTGTTAACTGTATTTGAGAACAAAAACACGTAAAAGAAAAAGATTTGAGAGGGATTTACAAAAAAACCGCTTAGGAGGATAAAACCAGAGACGATGATCTCATAAGAATCAAAAATGCCAAAAGAAAACCACAACATTATAAGCGTCACGATTCGTTCTGACTCAAATGTGGCTTTACGTCTATCCCAGACGTCGTCATCGTTTGCGAAACTTCTATAACGTCACCTCGTTACGCTCCCTGATTAACCAGTTATTGGAACAGCGCTAAGCCATCACATTTTGCGCGAAACTGGGCGAAACCGGGAAAAAGACTCATTATATGCTCAATGCAGCTTATGGTGATAACGCCATGGGTAGATCGGATTTTTTCAGTGGCACAAGTTGTTTCTGCAGCATAGAGGGTATGTTGAAGACGTCGAACGTTCAGGACGCCCCTAGACCTTAAAAAGTGACGAAAATCTTGCAAAAGTGAAGACTTTGTCGGATAAGAATCGCAGATTAAGTGTTTATATGGTTTCTGATAAACTTAGCATTCTTAAAAGTGATGTGTATCAACTTGTGACCGAAAACATGAGAATAAGGAAGGTGTGTGCGAAGTTGGTACCGCGAGTGCTCTCAACCAAACAAAAGGAAACTCACACGTGGATCTACCAAGAGTTTGTCGACCATGAAAGTGAGGATAAGAATATTTTAGAGAATGCCCCTCCAGGCTTCCTCCTCTTCCTTCCCTCCAATTCGTGCAGAAATGACGCCACCACGGCTCGTTGGAAACGTTAAAACAGGCCGTTACGAGTGAGCTTAGCAGCATCCCGGGTACCGCCTTCCAGAAGGCGTACGAGGCGTGGTAAACCCGCTGGAGTGTGGATTCACAAGGGTGCTACTTCGAAGAATTTTGAGTGGATGTATTAATTATGGCAATACATTTTTTAATCGACTCAAGTCCTACTGCTTTTGGGGTAGACCTTGTATTAAGACAGACCAAGACTTTTCTAAAAAAAGGAACGGCTTAGCCACCGTCAATAAATTAATACGGTTATTTTTGACAGGTGAGAGAACATCTCATCCAGAGCTTATTCATTAGGCTTATAACGTTCACTATTTTAGAGTGGAGGGCCAACACCTTTTTTTTATGTCACGAAAAACTGTTTTCCAAAAGTTTCACAAACCAGAACCTAGGGATCTAATCACTGAGGTGCCAAACTAGCCACCAAGTTTGGCCGATTTACATTGCATGCACAAACCACATCCTCCTCATTCTTCACATTGAGGGCTGGCCGCTATGACCGCGTTACTATCTGCAACGTTCATCTCTACTCGATTGCGTCTAGTTACACGTTAAAACCCGAACGGAAGTTTCGTATGCCCTGGAGTTTGAATCTTCCTGCCTCCCTTTTTTCAATCTAATATTGCTCGCAACAACTTCCAAAGGAGTCCCACAAGTCTTAATAGAATAACTTACATTATCGAGAAATTGGTCAACCCCCGGGATAAGAACTTGCGGGCCCGACCGTGGAGGAGATGAGGCGAGACGGGAGGGAGGATTGATAAGAAGTTCATTGGAAATCTTCCTCGGAATTCCTTAGGTCTCATTTAAATTCTTATCACACGTAACCACGCCTCGGAATCATTTGTGAATAAACTTATTCGACCCATGTATCTAAAAAAGATTAGCATGAATTGAATGAAAAGAAAACTTCTTAAAAGTAACATAACCAGAAGGTAACCTCCCAATAAATGAGGTCGCTACGGCCTCTAGCGGGCGACACACCAACTTGGAGTTTATGCCCATTATTCCTTCGAAACGTGTTTTTACCGAGAGATTTGATGAAGGAACGGCATTAAAACAAAACCTTTCTTATTTAACATATTCTGCACATGCAATTATTATATTTATGGACCAGTAATAAGCAGAAGACAAGTTTCCAAAATTACAAAATCCTTTTAATTTTATATGGTTCTTCTTGATCCGAGGTAGACATCCCAATCGAATAGAATACACATTTATTTGATTTATTAGAGTAGGACTGTTCAAAAATTCCATTATTTTGATGGAGTACCGAATAGACAAAACGAAACATCATCAGAATTCCTTACTCATCTTCCACACCTGAAAATATTATGGAAGTCGATCAGAAGAATTACCCTCATGTACTAGACCAATTGTCAAAATGGAATGATTACAGTCAGATTGGATCGCACTTCAATTGCCACCCTCCATTCCTAATAGCGCAAAGGGAAATCCAATCAATTTTAGTGCATCTTTCGTTTCTTTGGGAATCTTTAAGGAATGTGTGCTACATAGGCATACTTCGCTCTAATCTGCAGTGAATGCAGCGGACGGACTATGTACACTCACGCGCAGGTGCACACTCCACAAGTTGAGCTAACAGATGAAATAACTCGTCTTGCTAGGTCAGTACTGGATCCACGGATCTCCAGATCGCTGCTCGGGCACGATAGCCAATTACACCCGCATCCAGCCGTTCTTTCGTCATACAGTCCAGAGCAGGTAAGAAAACCTCGCGAGCGTAATTGGTTAGCTCACCCTGTTATTGAGTAATTGCAGACATGGATCTAGTCGAAACAAATTTATTAAACATTATCGTCTACGTATTTTGTCTTTCGATTTATTTGCCCAGATGCTTCGATGTTTATTGTTACTTAAAAACCCCGCTCAAGCTCACTTTTTGACAAAAGGAAAACATTTTTTTTCTTCTTTTCTTATCACGAACTCCCAAAAATTTGTCCGGGAGAGGACGGCAAAAGACGGATCACGGACATCAGATAGGTCCCTGTCGTCTCAGTAATACCCGTTAACGAAACACCGGCTGAGAAGAAATTAATATGAACATTTACAAATTAACCTGTCATAATAAGGTGTACCAGTTTTATCCTCGTAATTTTCAATATCGCACGACCCCCAAAAATATTCAGAAGTTGTCCTCGTCCCATTAGGGTTACGATACTTCGTTATCGGTGGTCAACGCACGGTGGATAATTTGGACGCAGCCAGACAAATACCGGTTTGTAATGCGCGCAGATAGTTGGTGGCATTCAGGGCAGTGTAGTTTTGAAAATTCAGAAGCGACATGTGTCTGATTCAACATATCAATCCAATGGGGAACTGTAATGAGCAGTTTCCTATTGAACCTTTTCAATTGAAAAAACAAAAGGACTTTTCTGCGGTAGTAAATCCATGTGGGGTTATAAATGATGATAATGATATTTTTTTAATAATCACCGTATAAAACCATATTTTGACAAAAGTTTTATTAGTCTCACGTCTGCCGAAAACAAATACTCCGTAGGTTATGAAAAGTACTGGGTCATGCGACGACCCATCATGCGAAATGTGAAGAGGAACAAGCCGTCGGAATGGGGAGTGGAAGGAGGGAGAGCCCTGCAGACGAGACAGTTATAAAGAACTGGTGGTATATGTGGAAGGGGTGAACGCCATCGGACGCTGGATGGAGAAAAGGAGCAGGGTGGGGGGGAGAAGGTGGAAGAGTGGGGGAGAGGCATTGTTGTGGTTCGCGTTGCGGAACACCAGCCGGACCGGTTGCGCGTTCGAGTCCCGCTTAAGGCAACGACGCCGCCGCCGAACGACATCAATCACCTGGCATTAAATTCCATTCCTTCGCCGGACCGCCTGTACGGAGATCGGCGTGCCGCGCAACAATGACAGGTCTAACGTAAACATTATCCAACACAGCGAGAGCGGTTATTCCGCGTTATATAAGTAAACAAAAATAAAGATCCATTGAGCTGGATGTCTCA
This sequence comes from Hetaerina titia, assembly GCA_037158775.1. Taxonomy (NCBI): domain Eukaryota; kingdom Metazoa; phylum Arthropoda; class Insecta; order Odonata; family Calopterygidae; genus Hetaerina; species Hetaerina titia. The sequence goes on from CM073771.1 coordinate 40,652,485, forward strand.
CATCGAAATTAATCATTTTCGATAGCAATTTACTCTTTGCAGGCAAAAATTGCTTACATACATCCTTTTTGCACGGCATTAGTGAACCTAATCAGCCAGTAAAATCTCATGCGAACTGAAAAACAACGGCAAATGAAACAATATGAGAACTCATAGATAACTTCGTTCAGGGTCAAAAAGACAATCGAATGGAGCTCATGCATCTTGTGAGCGCAATGCGATCTCGTTTAATGCTTCCGAAAACTCGGTTTTAAATTAAAACACTTCCTCGGATGAAAAGAAAACTAAAATTCATCATGCTATTTCAAGTAAATTACAACTTTTAGAAAACGATATTCAACGATTATATTACAGGAAAAAACAAGAAACTATCAATAACTAATATTATCTCAATGAATTCTGTGTTGATCAAAGGGTTCAAAAAACGTTCAATCATTTACAAACATGCAGTCATTACGAATATACAACAGCAAAATTTTTAATGTACTATTTCCATATACGAGAATAATTAAATTTGTTCAAATTTCAATTTAAGTAAAATTCATCATCTGATATGCAGAATGAAAAATAGTATGCTCCTAGGAAGATTAAAGTGTTTTTCAAAGTCAAAACATAGTTAGTCACATGTGTCTTTCTATTCCAGAAGGATAAATCAAACCAGAAACCAAATGAGAAGGAAAACTAAATGAAATAACATTATCTTTCAACATGAGAGGTTAGAGGCAATGAAATGGAAGCAGGAATTGATAACTTTAGAAGAATTTGAGCATTTCCCACAAAACTTATTGATATTGTACTGGAAGATAACCCCATTCGCCTAAATGTGTGTCATATTTATTCAAACATGTTGTTGTCCGTGCTAAAATTCTTTAAATATCTTTTTACACTAGGCACATTAATATTCAAACAAAAAAGGGCTTTCTGAACGCAAACCATAACATTAGATATCAATGGAAAACAATGACCCAGAAACATCTCTATGAGCTAAAGTAATTGAAAACTTTATTAGACAGTAATTAATCTCAGACAAGAGCACTGAAAATAATTAAAGATATAATGAAAATATATCAACTAGTGAAATAAAAACCTAACAAACTCGTGGAGTTACCACAGATATGAGATATAAAATTGCATGCCATTGCAATTGCAATGGTAAGCAAAGCTGTGAATTTAAGTTATTAACATATTTTTCTTGCACTTTTAAGGGGACTCCAATATTTTATGTAATGCAACTGCAGATGATACACTTTATCAAGAATTACACCACCAGATTCAATCTTATTAATTCATCTGAAAAGAAATTTATTTAACACTATGAAGATTTGATAAAGGAATTTTTGGATAAACTTTAAATATAATTTAAGATAAAATATAGGAGCTCAATTGAAGTGTTAAAAAAATCAACAAAATACACCACATCTTACACTAACGTCGTTTTCTGTAAAATGTACAGGAGTAAGAGGAGAGCTTAGAGATTTAAAGTTAAGAATAATTTGCAACATGGCCAGCAACCTTTTGGCATTATAGAAATGAATAAAATTCTCAAAGCAAGTATTTTTGGTACACATGTGCCCTTTAACTGGACCACCTCTACACATTTTAATATTAACACATCATTGGCATTTTTTGCTTTAATTTACTCATTACTAAGATGACACAGAGTTGGTCATCCGCGCACATGATGATGTAATCTAATTTACTTTCACATATGTTCCATTACACTTTCTTCTGAAAACCTAAGAAACTTCAATTACCTCCCTTGCAACTACGAATTAATTTCCACGACATGTACGTCTCAATTTTAGATTTTAACAAACACCAAACAATACTCGCATGCAAAAATAATCTATATACTTTTTATGCATGTGAACTTTGCCAACAGTGTGCTTATGGTTGGGAATGATCTTTTCTTAAATATATCAAAAAGATAAAAGGAAAGAGCCAATAGAATTGATTAAGAAGAGATATTTATACCTGTTAGTCACACACACTAAATCGAGACTCAGTTGACCAAAAGCACAGAATAATTACATTACTAGAATTAGGCAAGAAATACAGCTGATACTGCATCATCTGATAAACTGAAGTTGGCATATTAGATTTGTAGCCAATAATAATATAAAAATTCCACGATCTTCATATGGGTCCATATTTTAATATGCAATATACAATGATCATTGACAAACAGTGCTTAAAATAAAAATCCCTGAGTGTAAAAATAAATTACAGGATTGATATACTTCTAGTTGACAGCACATCAAAGTTAAGATACGAAGAGAACATCATTTTCGAACGTGGTGTTAGCAAAAATATACACGTAAATTACAATTAATGTCAGAACACCCAAATGCAGGCAAGGAAGAAATGATCATTTAGGATAAATAATATTGGGCAGAATCTAATATATTAAATACTTGACGACCTAACACATTAGCAGTTATTTGCACCACACCTGTAATTAAGCCGATAAAGTTTATGGAAGTGTATAAAAGCGTATGACAGGGTTTAAAAAACTTAAATGATCGTCGACTATGACTAGAGCGCATCGGACTTTACGCTCTAGTGGAACACTAGACAGGAATTAATATCAAATTGGATTTCACTACTAATTAAAGATTAATGCCATAGAATAATACTATTTTGAAATGAATCTTATACATGGTCTTTTCCGGTGATTTAATTACCCATTTACATATTTCTTGACTAATATACGAAGAAAAACATTGAAGTTCCCAGTAGTAACACCTTAAGAGATCAAAATTTTATAGACAGGAACTTACACTAAAGTTCACTTACTCCAATAACTGCAGAAGATCTCAAAAATAAAACGATAACTGTGATCCTGAGCGCAACCGACATATTATAAACGAAAATCAAAACCTACCAAATTTCCCTTGGCCCAAGGTAACAAATACTCTCAATAATAATAAGTTCTAAGCTTATTGGAGATAAATGAGGCCTCACTTTTCTCCAAAATGGAAAGTATCAACAAATTTAAGCCTGGAACTATACGGTTCGACGCTTAAGTTTGGAACTAAGATGAAATTCTTGCTAAATAAATATCCGCGGTAGGAACAAAAACATTAGTAAAGTACGGGATCCACATCATTTCGCAATTGCTCAAAAAATAGATATCTTAACAATGCACAATATCATAAGTCACCATTGCACGATGGTGACTGGATACAAATGGTTCCAATTATTATTAATATATTGCCCTTGCAACTGATTTCAGTCACACATTCGAGAAAATTCACCCGACTTTGGTAAATGAAAAGGAACTGAATACCATGGGAGATGTATACTTATGACAACAATAAACATATACGGAGATGTTTTTGTCGGCTTCGGCAAAGTATCATACCTGTAATTTTGAATAACCAAAGGAAACATCGCCATTGTAACTCCATTGAGTTAAAGATCAATTGAGGAATTCAATGATAAAATAATGAAGGCCAATGACCACCTAATCCTTAAGCAACTCTGTTGTTTTTATCAAAAATAGGACAGCTGGATAATCAGTCGGCCATCTTGAATAGGCGGATTGTCCCAGTTCAAGAGCCGTCAACGATGCAACAGTCAGCATTAAACAAGGATGAACCACATAAACTACCCCTCAAACAACAATAAATGCTGAAAAGGACAATTTTCAAACCTGGTGAAGAGCTGTCAATCCATCAACGTTGGTTGTGTCAATGTCAGCCCCCTTTTGAAGCAAACGCTCCACCTCTTCCTTGTCGCCAGCCCCACATGCTGCAAGAAATACACAGCCAGAAGAAAATTTAACTCTCCTTTCTTTGTTCCTGGGCACTCCCGCCTCTTTGTTAGTTTCCGACTCTTCCCAACGCTTTAACTGCTCGGCTCTTTTGAAAAGAGCCGAAGTAGACCTTGTCTCCAAAGACATGATTCACTAATCTCTCCATACGTTACTGCACATAACATGGAGGGAGCGGTCCGGCATAGACTCGCTTTTAAATAAGTGAGAATCGTTTTATCCGTCATCACTCCAGCCATTGAGCCTATAATGAAATGAAAAATTGTTCATCCAAATATTAATGAAGATAGACGAAATATGTAAATAACATAAAAAAACCGTTTTTTTGAATGGGAAATAATAATATCCTGCCAAAAATGTCTAAAAAGTTGTACTTTCATTTGATTTAATGCTTAATGTTATGTTATGCAACTAAAATGCTATAAGTTCACAATAATGTCTAAAGATGGCAGCAAAGTCCACGAATGACGACAATCAACAAGGTGAATACTAAATATAGTGGAACGAAAATATTAAATTCACACAGTGATATAGTTTTCATTATAGTGCTAAAAATGAATTTGGAATTAAAAAACACGTATGTGTGCTAATTTATGTAATATTTTTCCTAACACATGTTACTATATTTTAAAATGCTCAATATTTTAAAAACATTTAATGGTGTTTAGGAGAGTTGAGGTAAGCTGTTATAAGTGATAATTCTTATTATTACATTTATTTGGATAACATTGAACTAATAATTTATTAAAACAATACTCAAAGTAAGTGTCATCAACACTGAGCATGGTGCCAGTTGACCATTAATATCATTGTCTCAGCATTTTCGAGAACCTTGGATATAATTTGATATGATATACTCCTGTGAATAATATTAATATTGTGCAATTAGAATTATATTTATGGTCTATTATCACAATCATGATTTATTTCTTCATTTTTCTTTTCCAAGTAAAAACATGAATTATTAATTCAAATTTGCCTCGGATTCTCAATTCATATAGTTTCAGTGTTGGCCACCAGAGTGACTACAACGAGAATTTGTGATTATCGTAGTTTGTAGCAATGGTGGTTGCTAGGTGGGTGTGTTGGAGACTTGGATAAGGATTAATTTCACAGCATCAAGTCTTCGTATTCACAAATAGGTAAGTACCCGCCATAAAATCCTTCTGAATTTTCTTCCTTCTCTATGTGTCAAGCTGATTGTGGGTATTGCTTCTGTTATTGGTAGGGTCGCATTTCAATTACAAACATACCGTATTGCTAAGGAGGAAGTTGATTTTTCTTTTCGTTCATTCTATGTTAGAAGAATCTTACTCGGGTTATTTCTGTGTAGTTCTTCTCTCTCAATGATTAAAATAGTACTACCTTATGCAAGGCTGAGTACGGAGTGTTTTATATTCGTCTGAAAACAGTCGCGTCGTTCCATGATGCTTCTATCAGTCAATCACAGCTGAAAATCATATTGTTTATGTTTTTCCCTTATGAACTTCCTCATAACCCCGTGTCTGAAAGTATTCGTAAATACTTATATTACATATATTTGGGCAATTAGCCATCATTTAAATAAAATATAATAAGTTAAGTGTTCGTAGCTAGTTATGCATGCACTTTAGGTTTTTAGGGACTTGGATGTTTTGCCCAACGGTGATAATACCAAGTTTGCAGTGAACAGAAGTAAGCACTTATCTCATATAAATATTATGAATTATTCCATTCATTTGGAACCTTACGTGATTAATTTGCTTCCATGCCTTCAGAACGTGTTATATACTTGTCAGAAGAATAAATAATATGTCTGCTTTCAGTAATGTGCCGAGTTAAAATCGTTGGCCGTTTCATTTTTTATCATTTAATCGCATATGTCGGAATTGCATATGTTACTTCTACGGGTTTATATATAACGCAAATTATCCATCAAGTACAACGATAATAACAGAGGAAGGGGAGTGAAATGTAGTTGTGCAGGTGCTAGATCAGCTGAGTTGAGTACGATCCTTTCAGTTTGAAACAGCGTGCCGAGAGTGCATGCACTTCAGCATAACGAAACCTGGTGGCATTCATTTCAAAATTAGTTCATGCAATGTGTCTCTAGGGATATTCAGGTTCCATATTTGCTAACTCTGGTACTACTAAAAAAAATTATTGTTTTTCGTGAGCGGTATCTCATCTTTAAGCGAAGTTACGAATTTGAGCCAAATAAATAATGTGAATCAAAATATTTTAATGATATTATTTCTTTTGCGCGTTCCAGCCTTATGAACTACTAGAGGAGTAACTACGTATCAAGTAGAAATAGAATCGTACCTAAGCGAAGGAATTATTCATTCCAGGAAGAGTCAAATTTTAACATTTGTGATGAAGTACATCCTTTTGTCAGTATAAAATCTCTAATGCCTTAGTCGCAGTTTCTATCTGTTTTACCTTAGCTTAGAAACGGTAGGCCTCGAAATTTGTGAAAAATACAAATTGCTAGCGATTTGGCATTTGTAAGTTTTAAATAAGGTATCTTGTGTATATTTAGGTATACTGGCCTTTTTTTATGTTGATTTCATCGCTTCACTAAGTTAAGAGCGATGTTCGTGAACATATTTTTTAACGTAACAGCATTTTGGGAACTACTTTTTGTCAAATTCGTAGGTTTTCACTTTATTTTTTCGTCGTGGAAGATTCATTCATAATGCTCATAATTCATATTTTGTTGATTTGTAATACGAATATTTTATGTTCACCGTAGATTGAAATTCAGTTAAATTCGATGTATTTTGGTTTTCCCTCCGTTTTTAAAACCCGGATAAAATATGAATTCCCATCTTGGTGTGTGTGTGAATATATATATATATTCACACACACATATATATATGTATATATATATATATATATATATATATATATATATATATATATATATATATATATATATATATATATATAGGTCGCGGTGGTCCAGCGGGTAGAGCGTTGGACTGCTGACCGGAGGGTCCAGGGTTCGATTCCCGGGCAAGACACTTTGGGCACCTGCAGCTCCACCCAAGCTAGTTGATTTTTCGGGTACCAGGTCTTCCTGGGAAACCATAACCGGCACAGGGAAAGGAACTGGCCCCCCTACCCTGATGTGTGAATATTCACACGCCGTCGGGCTTGGTACATGGGTGAGCTCTACCATCGCCTACTAAACCGACCTTCGGGTTGATTACTGTGTTTATGGTTATATATATATATATATATATATATATATATATATATATATATATATATGTTATATATATATATATATAGTTTATGTATGTATATATATATATGTTATATATATGTATATATATATATATGTTATTATATATATAATATATATATATAATATAATATATATATATATATTATATGTTATATATATATATTATATATATGTTATATATATATATATATACATATATATATATATATTATATATGTTATATATATATATATGTATATATATATAAATTCACTAATAGTCATAACAAACACAGAAACTAAAACATATAAAAGAGGGACTCACTGGTTCTTGAATTTTCGGTGGTGCAACCACCTTTCTCAGGAGGAATTAGGAACAGAACAGTTCTGTTCTTCGAGAACCAGTGAGTCCCTCTTTTATATGTTTTAGTTTCTGTGTTTGTTATGACTATTAGTGAATTTACATTATTGTGCACGTTCGTGGGTTTTCCAAGAAAGTGACTATGTATATATATATATATATATATATATATATATATATATATATATATATATATACACATACCATAAACACAGTAATCAACCCGAAGGTCGGTTTAGTAGGTGATGGTAGAGCTCACCCGTGTACCAAGCCCGACGGCGTGTGAATATTCACACATCAGGGTAGGGGGGCCAGTTCCTTTCCCTGTGCTGGTTATGGTTTCCCAGGAAGATCTGGTACCCGAAAAATCAACTTGCTTGGGTGGAGCTGCAGGTGCCCAAAGTGCCTTGCCCGGGAATCGAACCCGGGACCCTCCGGTCAGTAGTCCAGCGATCTACCCACTAGACCACGGCGACCCATATATATATATATATATATAGAGCATATATATATAAAATAGAAATATATATTTTTATAACATACCCGAATGTATAAAAAAATTATATACATATGTATAAAAATATACATATTTTTATTTTTATGCCTGTATGCATATAAAAAATATATTTAGAAATATATATATTTATGCACACACATAACCATAAATACGGTGATCAACCCAAAGGTCGGTTTGGTAGGAGATGGTAGAGTTCACCCAGTACTAAGCATGACGATGAATGATAGTCACATATCAGGGTAGGGCAGTCCTCTTTCCCACTGCCGGCTATGGTTTTCCAGGAAGATCTGGTACACGAAAAATCACATAGCTTGGGCGGACCTGAGGGTGTCCAGAGAGGCATGCATGGGAATCGATCCCCAGACTTTCGCGTCCCCTGTATACATATGTTTGTGTGTGTGTATATTTTCGAGTATATATACACACATATCGAATAAATAGAAAACCTCTGTTTGAAATGGAACGCTCTTCGGCGACGCACAAATATATAAACACAGAGATGTAGATTTTTGAAACATGGAAACACAATTACATTTGAAATTGCAATTGAAACGCCATTCTGATGACTACAGTCGTGCCGTCGAAACGTCATAAGTAAAAATAGGAGTGTCCTTAGAGAGTACCTAGAGTTCACCCAGTACGAAACCCGACGGCGTGTGAAATTCACACACACACAAATAAATGTATATTTTACTGAAGCAGGAGGATAGACGTAGATTGGAGGCTTTTGAAATGTGGGTGTGGAGAAAAATGGAGAATGTGAAATGGACCGAAAGGAAAACAAATGAGGAAGTACTGGAGATGGTGGATGAGGAGAGGGGTTTGTTGAGAGAAATCCTATGGAGGCAGGAAAAATGGATGAAAGGCGTATTGAGCGGTAGTGGAATGTTGAAGAGGGTAATAGAGGGGAGAATGTTGGGCAAGCGAGGAAAGGGCAGGTACAGGATAGGGATGTTGGACGGGATGAAGGGAGGAAAGAAGTACGCAGAGATGAAGAGGGGCCTGATGTAGATTAGGTTGCTGGATTGGGTTTTGTTTGGAATTACAAAATGTTTATTTGATAGTTTCATCCAAAAACCTACCTTAACCGGTAGATTACCTAATAAAATATATTTATTTTAAAAAATAACTTTCTTTAATACCTCCTCCTTTATGGTAAATAAATGACCATATTGACTACAGTGATTTGTATAAAGTATGTGTGTATAATCATCTTGGAGTCCCTATCCGTATTACGGACTAAATGAACGGAGTGGTAATCCGGGCACTCGGACGTAAAACCAAGCAAGGTGTGCTTGGAATAATGAAACGTGGATACGTGAGTGGATGATTGCCGTAGGGTTTTGAGAAGGGTGTAATGGTTGAGATGCCGAGGAAAACGAAACCCGAGAGGCCGGGCGAACGTTAAAATCTTATGGCACACTTCAAAAATACGAACAGATATAATGAGCCGATTAACCGAGGGAAAAATTGAAGAAAACCTTTCGGATTCAGGGGGAGCTGAAAAGATCGAGAGATACCATTATTTGTCTTAAAGATTGACATATATATATATATGTATATATATATATATATATGTATATATATATATGTATAGGGAAAATTGGCACCCACCAACTAACTAGCTGTTATGTTCGGCATTCGAGGAATTGAGGGAAACCCTTTGACAGTATTGATTGAAACAAGTTGTAAAAGTTTCTGTAAACAATTAAGATGGACTCTAACCTAAGACGAGCAATCTTGAAAAGCGCACTGGACAAGATTAGAGTTATTCGATAAAATTGCAATGGAGGTCAATTTTAAAGAGTCATTGGGCGTATAAAATTAAAAATGTAGGAGTACAGATAAGTATAGGCAGTGCAGACATGCCAACTCTCCCGATTTAAGCGGGAGACTCCCGATTTTTCCTTCTTACGTTCTTGATGAACTGTTCAAATTGTGTACTTAGCTTAACATGTTAATAAAGTGTGACATTCATTAAAAATTGGCAAAGTGTCATAAAGGGATTAAGGTGCCATGCAAATATTGTGGTAAATAAAAGTGATTACTTCGTGATACACTTCTAAAAATCTCCCGATTTTTCATTTTTGAAATTTGGCATGTCCTCCCGATTTTTCATTTTTGAAAGTTGGCATGTCTGGCAGTGGAAAAAACCATGTAGGTCATGAGGAGAGAAATGAGCAATTGAATATGGCACACCTTGACACTGGATGAGTCCATCTATCTACTTGTTACTTAACTAGCCATCGTTAGTGTTTGTGGCGGATGGGGGAGATTGGGAACATAAATGATGTTAAATACTGTCACCCTTAGAAATTTGGGGTGAAGGGTAGTAGTCAACCAATATTGTGTTTGAAATACCGATGATGGTGACAACTGAAATAAGATCAGTGCAGCGATTCGAAAATGAGTACTCTGTTAATAATTCCACAAAATTGATAATCTCAGTAGATTTTCACTGTGCCTTCTTGATGATTAGGTGGCCTTTAATTCCTGCGTGGTAAGTGTTATTTTTCTCAAATTCTCTCCAGCTTTACAGTGTCTTCAGTTATGAAGTGTACGTTTTTAAAGACGCTGACGCGAGGGAAAAGTTTTTCGGCAAAAGGAACTTTACACAGAAAACCTCGATAGTTCCGTCATCATTCCCAGAAACTCTTTTCATTGGGCGTTAAACTAAGACTATAAATTTAGCATTGGGAATTCTTTTGAAGCACCGCGTTCTCGTCAGTTAATGATTCAAACGCCTGAAACGCGAGCTCACCCAGCCGTGTGTGGCTTTGAAGGTGCTTTTCTAGCCCAAATCGTTCACGTTCCACTTCCCTTGCACAAAAGTTGGATGTTTTGCGGGGGCAATGTACATTTTTCCCTCGACTCCTCCGTCAGTCGTATTTATCCTTTGAGCGAGCGAAATTTTGCCCATGGGGTGGTCTATATTGACCCAGCGTGAGGGTTTTCGTCTCGAGTGGAGTGATGGGATTCCTTTATTTCGGTTGAGGGGTCCGCGCTCGGAAGAATGAAGATGAAATCGTTCTCTTCTCACCTCTCACCCTCACATCCGCATCCCCAGTTCTTGGTCCTCCTACCTCGGCATCCCCTCCTCTCCACCTCCCGGTCGTCTCGACCCGCCCTGCCGCATAGCCGAGGGGTGGGCGCGAGTGGGGGAGTGGGTGGCGTCGCCGCCGGCGGCGTCTAGGGGTTGCTGGGAAGGGGTGTGGGGAAATTGGTGCATCGCCGTGCACACGTGTGTTCGGGGATAGTTCGTTCACTTCCCGTCCCCCGTTCCAGTGACTCGCCATCCCCGGCGCCTGATTCTGCCGCGGAGAGACCAGTCGGCGATTGATTCGTGAGACGTCACGCCAAAGAGCACTGATGAATCCGTATAAGACGTATCTTGCGCCAGAGCAGATCTATTCCATTTATTTATTTAACAAAGCAGTCAAAAACGGCACAAAGACCTTCACATTGGCTGACATATAACATACACTAAGAAAAAGAACGAGTAAAAGCAACAAACAATAATGAAAAGTTAACAAATAAGGTCAATAACAGATATAAGAAGGCAGGAGAGCACATATGCAACCAGAAAGAGCTAAGTTACTATCTGGCGTTTAATGAAGGAGGTGAAAGCGTTGAGGGAGGAAGAGAGGTCCAGGGAAGGCTACTGGATGCTCAGGGAATTAAATGTAGCGGTAAGTCGATGGAATAGGGAACGTTGAGAGACCGAGAGACGGAAATTTGGACTCTGCTACAGACTCGAGTTATGCGTTGGCCGAGGGGGAACACGAATTGGGAATAGAGGAAGAAGGTCGTTGGTACGGAGAGTTCCGTTAAAGATGCTATGTAAGAATTTCATATAACATAGTAATCGTCGGCGGTGGAGAGGGGAAATACCAAGGGATGAGATTACCAAGAGATGATATGGCATTTTCAAGGGAATTGGCTACATGAGGCATTATATGTAAGAGTTCACAACATTTAAAACTGAAACAATGCAGGTGTGAAATTTTTTATGTTATATTCTGATGGTGATTTTCTAATCTACGAGTACCAAAGATATATTCGTATTCTTGCATCAAAAATGTGGTGTGATAATCTAATATAAAATCAATAGATGTGAATTGTTCAAATAAATTTGGCACGAGTACTCGGCTCAATATGAAATGACTTTCGATGTTATACAATTGGTAATCTCAGGCTTGACTTTGTGGAACTTATCCTTTACGGAAAGAATCAATTGCAGCTTGGTTAGTTCCACTTAATGTTGTAATGTTACGACCTGCGTTTCAATACTTTGTATCACCTTGAGGTGAAGATGACACTATGTATTGAAAAACTGAATTGTAAGATGAAAGTATGTGCAATTAACAAAGCTGATTTTTTTTCTTTCCGTTTCGATGTTATGTTTTTCCCTTAAATTGAGACTATTCTACCTGCACCAGTCACTTGCTTCTTAGGTTATCGGCAATGACATAAGCACCAGAATTGTCCTCTAGGATGCCTATATTCCACTACATTGAAGGCAATTTAAGGTGGCATAGATATTATTTCTCCTACCTTAAGGTTTCTCCCTTTCCCCAACTTCGACGTGGGCGTAACTCCTCAACATTATATCAGCATTCCAGAGGGCGTCATCGATTCATCTTCCTCACACTCGAAAGTTTCCCAAGTGTTGTCAAATTCTTGAGTGAACTGAGAGCTTTGATTAGGTTTCCTTGGTCGAATCAGAGTGCATGCAATACGGAGTCGGAAAAAACGATAAAATCGCCAGTGCTATGGCGAATTTCTCAGAAATGTACACGTATAAATATGAAGAACTATAGGGTTCCTTATGAGCATGTATCGTACATGTATATTGAGTTTGTTCTTAGTTTACATACTTTTTCTTCTTCACCTATTATTTAATATAAAATGAAATAACTTAATGTCTATTTTTAGTACTTATTTTTAAGACATTCTATTTCGTAACGGACGTAGGTTAGTACGTTTACATTAGTACAGGTTTGTGTTTCCTTACTTATAGACAATCTCATTACCTTCTGTGTAAATGTTGCCCTGCTTCTTCTCGTTTGCTTCTGGTGATTAACATGTATCATTTCGGAAAGGCAATTCAAAACGTATATTTATGAGTCACAATTTTTTTTCACTGTTAGTTCAAACTATTGAGAAACTAGGCAATTTTTCCTAGAAGTGACGGTAGAGATTAAGTGCTTTTGTGAAGAACTCGCCCAAAAAAATATTGATTCACCTCACCTTAGCGAACTCTGCATAGCCATTTATTATTCAGAATGATCACTGCAAATTTTTCAAGAGTAAAGTTGAGGAGTAAGCTGCTGGCTTCTAGGATTTGTTCTGGGAAAGGGTCACAAATCGTGTTGAATGTTCGGATCTTTTGGGAGGACGGTGGTTGGAAAATTATTCAATGAATAACATGCACGATGTTGCTTTCAAAGTTACTTAACAGTCGTCCTGTTACTATGGCATAAATGATGGCGATGAAATCAGTAAATAATTTGTAGTACCTATTTCATCTTCCTGCCCATTCGTGAGAGACAGCAGTTAAAAATATTATTCAGCCTCTCAACAATCTACGAATTAGGTCTTAATGTTCTAAGTCATTAAGTTAGCAGAGAACTTTATAAATGAAAAATTCTATTGAATCTCAAAAACACAATAGATTCATTCCTTTTTCCCGTTACTTTGGGATGCTCGGGGTGTGTGGACGTCATTATTATTTCGTTTCCATCCCGGTCTCCTCAATGAGAGGGTATTGGGAATGCCGAAGTTGCGGTTGGCAAAGATCGTGGCAACTGTCAAATAAGTAGTGGAGGGGGCGTTTGCACAGTTTTCGTCTGACCCAGAGAGGGCGGCTGTTTGCGGAGTTTTTCGCTCCGTTTCCGAAGCAGGGGAAGTGCGGTGGATTCGTCAATACTGGCGCTAGCATCGTCGTTGTTAAAGGGCGTTCCTGCCTCCCGATATACCGTCTTCGGAGAACGGCCCGGTATACCATCAGTCCGCCTTTAATATTTCCTGTATGTCGACTTCGGCTCTTCGTCATAAGATGAAGTGAAAGACTTATATAATGTTTTTTAGCTTGCGCCAGATTGATTGAGATTTTTTTATCACCTGCTATCCATCCAATTCTTTTTGCAGTAGATGATGAGAGGCGATAAGATGCTGAAGATTTTAATGGAGTGGGGAATGTCGGGAAAGTGATGTAGATGGAAGAAAAGAACTGGCACTTTGGATGTAATTTAACTGCTAATAATAACAGTAACTCATCACCGTTTTAAATCGATACACTTGAGTTCTGCGGTAGGACATAATTTTAAAAGTTTGAGAATCACATTTTTTTATTCATATTTTAAGCATTGTTAAATTTCATTGACCGTTAGACTAATGCAATCACTTTTATCCATTTGTGTTTCGTGTTGGATAAAGGCGCTGGAATACTCCCACTGTTGAAATTCCAGAGTCTGCGTAGTGTTTCGGTTTCTCTTAGAATGTTTCTCTATGTGTCCCTTGACCACAAGGATTGCACTTGACTAAGTTGATCAATCCCCGAGTGTTCCCTCTCTGCCGCCGATATCATAACACGCGCCGCCTTTTTAGCAAGATCCCACCCCCCCACACCATCTCTCCACTCAGCAGCTCTTCTACCGATTTCTCAAAATTACTCTCCCTAGTTGGGGCTCGGTTTTAATTTATTCCCTCCTTATCGGTCGGGCCTTTTACAAAAGCGCAAACTTCTCCTATTGCACACTTTCGCTTGCATATTTTTGGACTGCAGTTTAAATAAATTATCCGACGCAGAAGGTCATATTCTCGCTTAAGATGTTGGAGTTTTCGTTCATTATTTCGTGCATTATTTTCAGGCGGGCCGTGGTGAGAGTGTGCACGCTATCGCTACTTCATCCTCTAGTTCCATTTAATGTCCATAATTTAGTGGTAGCGTGCGTTCAAGAGATGGCCTAGCAGTTAGAGCGTTAGGATGGTATGTTGAGGGCCCCAATACCGTTTAATGTCCGTAAAACTCCTCAGCCCTACCCAAGATTTGTGATTTTCTGGATATTAAGACTATCTTGGGAGTCCGCAGTCGGAAGAGGGAAAGGAGCCGGCACTACCACCCTGATTACACGCGTGAATTTCACACACCTTAATGCTTAGTGTTACGTGAACTCTATACTGTACCGTCGAACCGGCCTTCCGGCTGGAGGTTCTTCCTCGAGCTTTGGTATTACGTTGATTGACTGATCGCCAACGGAGGTGGTTTTCACACCTGAATATTAGAAGCGCGTCTGGGAAATTGTTGGATCTTAATTTGATTAGAAGGCAATTAGAAAATTGGTGTCACACCACTTGGTTGGTACGTTCGAAATTGCATGTGTTTGTTAGCTCATGTTTTAGTAAGCGTGGTCGATACAATAGTCCCGCAGGAGAAAATAACTTTTCCATTTCGAAAGGATGTTATCAGTCAAGTGATAAACTGTAATCGATTAAGTACCGAGTTTGCCATTCTGTATGTGTTCAACCTATGGAGTAACACTATGCGTAGTTTACCATAAGGATTCGGAGGGACTCAGTTGTTATGGGAGAATTTAAGTGATTATATTTGGAAAGCGAACGTTATCATATTTATGGATGCTTGTTTTATGCATTACAAGAAATTTCTCGAGCTATCCGTTCAGCTCCAAAAGGAAGATTTGTTTTTTCTCGCAATAATATTGAAATTGATGAAGCTGGAGTGAGCCAGTTAGCGAAGACCTTCCAATCGTCGAAGGCGAATCGCGGGAAAGCTTTCACAAGGAGAAGGGAATGTATGACGAAGATATTAAGACAATAATAGCGAGCATATTGATATGGAGCGTCTTTCTGTGCGGTGTAGAAACATGATTGCTGAAGAAAGATAATATGCATGGTTTGTAGGCATATGAGATGTGGGTATAGAGAAGAATAGAATAAGCTAAATTGGACAGAAAGGAAATCAAACTAAGAAGTATTAGGGATGGTGAGGGGATGGGCTTGTTGAAGTATATCCAAAGGAAGCAGGAAAGATGGGTGCAAAGTATTTTGATTTTTAATGGGATTTTAAAGACTGTTTTGTGGAGGGGAGAACGCTAACCAATCGAGGAAGGGGCAGGAATATGACAGTATGTTGGACGGATGTTGGTAAAATGTCTGTGAAATTGAAGAAGGGTTTATTGTAGGGTGGGGTGTCAGGTTGTCGACTTGTCATATGTAGCTAAGAAATTTATTTATTTATTTAAGAATTTATCGTTGCAATTAGGCAATTGTCCTGGTGGCAACGGTCAAGTATGGTCAGCTGTCACTCATGACATGGACATGCATCACAAGAAGAACTGAGAGACAAAGCTCTTATGTACAATGACACTTAAAGGATTACCAACTACATTATTATATTTACTATCACCCGTGGGCTAGATTTACACCATTCGAGAACATGCTATGCACCGTCCATCGCCACACTCTGTCCATAATCACGTACTCTTCAATTTCATATACCGTTCAAAATCGCGTCCCGTTAACACATCATTCATTTTTAAAATACAACTTGTAATGCCATCCACATCACATACAAACAATATTTTAATGGGTACAATAGTATAATAATCACTGATCAATGGTTTATCACCCAGTGGCTGCTTTACACTTATTCTTAAAACTCCTAAAATTGGAAGGAAAGGGCTCAAACAAACCTCCAGGCAGCTGGTTCCATTCAACAATAGTTCTGTTTAAAAAATAGTATTTTTTCTTATTTGTTTTTGTCTTCTAATGTGGCGATTTGCAGTGGGTCTTCATTCAAAACCTACTTTAAACGGTAGACTACCAATAATAATAACCACAGTTATCAAACTAATGGTTGTTTGATAGGTGAGTGTAGGGCTCACCGATTACTATGCCAACGGCGTGTGAAATCCACGTATTAGGGTAGGGGGTGGCTCCTTTCCCTGTATCGCCTGTGGTTCACCAGGAAATTCTGACACACGAAAAATCACACCACTTGGGTTAGGAATTTGACCGGGCCCTCCGTTCAGTAGTTCAATGGTCCACCCACTGGACTACCACGCTCCCAAGAATTATAATATGTCAGTATTCTTACTTGCACCCAGAAAGTGTGATTTGTTGGCATCTTCCCCTTTCACTTATGTACTTGGATGCAATCTTTAACGTCGCGGTGACGTCCCTCCCACGCAATAATCATCGCATCTCAAGTGATCGAAGATCTCCTCCACACGATCCGCGTGGATTACACCCGTGGACCACCTGTGGTCACCAGCTGGTCACATATCTCATTCTCGCGTGCACTACTCATCCCGACCACTGTTGCGACGGTGCCGCCCCCAGGTGACCTTGCTTCACTTCTCCCCTCCACCCTCTCTCCCTTTCCGTATAATCCGCCGTGCGCCCGCGAGGAGGTGTGGTCACCTCAGGTGCACGTCGGCCGAAAGAGTAACCGGAGAGGAATGATGAATAATCCCCGCGGAATCCCGCCCCCCCCCCCGCCCCTTCTTCCGACCCCACCCAACCCACGGTCTCCCGTTTCCCGATCCTCGTAGAACGCCCCGCGGCGCTTATACGTAAGTGTAGATCGCCATTTCGTCGCTCGTGCTTCACTCCCGACACTTCTGTACGCTCTTACCTCGCTCCTTTTTTATGTTTGTAGCTCTCACGCCTTTTTTGTCCATTTCTCGGAGACTCGCAGCTGGTTATGAATTTCCGACTGCGTGAGAGACGTGGGTCGTCATCTACCTTCAGTTCCTTTTCGAAAGCTCGAGAGTGAGTGCATCATGTTCGCCCGAATTAAGGCAGTGAATAATGATGTCCTAGCGCCCTATCCCGTACGCACCTTTGGTAACTCGCTAGTTAATAACTTTGTCGTAGGAATCTAAGTATTATCTACTGTGAGAGTCACAGTGAATAAAACATTCATTTGTTTTGACCGGAATGGTACAAAAATATTCCAATTTACTGTTGCGTTTGCTGACCAGTTGCGTACACCAAAACGTTGCAATTAAAATTAAATTACCTCGTTGATTTTTATGGAATGAATGATCCCGATAATGTAGTCCTGTGTTAACTTGTTAACGCGTAGACCAGCAGTTGGGAAATGCGGTGTTTTTTTGTTTCATGGTCAATCTCCAAACTGACGTGTATTACGCAAACACGTGACGGAAAGCTGTAAGTTTGCTTATGTTAGCATTTAAGTGTAATTAGTAAGGGTTAATCCAACTCGGCATAAATAAGGCATTTTTTAACCTAAATGCGTTGAGAATGCTTTGACGTAATCCCTTTAAAGAAAATATGTACATGTATAAACTAAACCCCTCGTTTTTATTTTGCCATGTTATTACGATAAAGCTGGAGAGTAATTATACTTGATTCTGAAATGGAGATACTCTCAGGTGTCGTGTGTTTTAAATCTGAGAATTAGTTTTTAGATCCATGCTGTCAATCTCATTCGTACATAGTATTATTCTTCCTCCCGACTATTATCGCTCTGGTGTAATTTAACCTTGACATTCCTCAGTGATATTTTCCGTCAATCATTCTTTGGACTCCAATCTTTACTATTTAATGCTGCCTCAAGTAGTCAGAACTAAATCTAGAAAACCACCTACGGTTAGCCATTTTTATGCATGAACCAAACATATTTATGAACTTTTCCCTTTGAGGTAAGTGAAAAATCGTGCTGAATTTGAAACAGAAGCCACTGATATTGAGTCAGCGACGCACCCTACAGTAGGTAAATCTACGCTCTGGGGACAGCAGACACTCAAAAGTAGTGTAAGGTATATAAATAATATTCATTATGAATTTTATTGAGGCCATATACATTATATTACATACAAAATTACAATGATTGCGAATTATGCTGTCCGGTTGATAATGCTGTGACTGGAGAAATGGTTGAAGAACTTATTCTTTCTGGAACTGATATAGTTAAGGTATCACACAAAGAAGAACTTCATTCTTTAAATAGGCGAAAAGAACACAATGTATTTTTCTACTGTTCTTTATTTGGGTACTACCAGTTTCAACGCTTAGGCGTCATCATCAGGTACACATTAGTCAAGTTGCGGTCCATTTATATACCATTCATGTGTGGGAAGGGGTGGGTGAGAGAGGAGGGGAAGGAGATCCATCGAATTCATCCAAACCATCGAAACCATGGAATACTAGAACTTCATTCCTCTCCCACCATATTACAAGGTGTAGACATTTGAAAGCCTGGCGTCAAGATTTGTTCCAGTAGCTTCTCTTTTTGTGTGTTCAATGGGCTTCACCAGCTCTTCAAACTTTTTTATTTCATTCATTTTTCCATTTAGTTTTCGTAGTTCTTATGTTACGGCAAATATTCACCGCTTTCAGCTTTAGTATTCAATCGACAGAGGTTTTTTAAATTTAATGTCATCATGAAATGCGCTCCATTTCGCAGGGGCGCCGAGTGAACTCAACAGCTTTAATAATCCTTTCGCTACAAAGGCCCTTCTTTTAGGAATTGGCATCATCGCGTGGCGTGAGTGCCGTAGCCCATGAGTTGGCAGCCCTGGCGCCGCGCACGCCCGCCCTTCCCCCTCCCGCGAAAGGAATCGCGGGCCGGTGACCATGCGCCTTCAAACCGCGAGACGCCCCCTCTGGGTTGACATGCTTCGACGTTCTGGCTCGCTTTTTCCACTGGAGATTTGGAGGCGGACGTGGAAGGATTTGGACTAAGGCCGGCTACCAATGGGAAATTCGAACGTTGACTCGTTGTCACTTCAGAATAAAATTGAAATTCGCGCGGGAGCAAATAAACTGGATTCGCCTTCTCCGTGGGCGGTAGGGAACACGCCCAGAAAAGTCAAAGTCTGCTTTTAATTGTTCAGTGATATCATCCGGATGTAAACCCGGGAGGCTTCTCTTAGGTAGACATGTACTCATCTCAATTTTGCTTTTCAAATCATTTACCAAGACAACCTAAGTTAAATTATGGCCATGAAAATTTAATTTCAACGACCGAGAGCTTGGGGCAGATTTGAATGCTGAAAACTAAAGATTTTATTTTCCATCTGGCAGACGACAGGAATTATTTTCGTCGCTAGTGATTTCCCTATTTTGTTCCTTTCAAGTCGAAGGACGTCTTTGCGGTTCAGCACAAATCTAGTCTCGTGTGTCTTTCCTCGTGAGTTGGCGCTTCAAAAGACAATGAAACGCAAGACCTAATCTCGAGTCGATCGCCGAACTGAAACGGTGATGCTGAGTAGGTTATCACTTGTGATGGAAATGCGGAACGCTGGGACCGTTGCCTCTTGTTCTCTTAATTTATAGCCCCGCAAATGTCAGGTCTAATGGTTATTTACGCAAATGCGTTGCCGAGGCGACGCGTCACCTTGTCCGGCAGGCGTTGTTTCGCAATGCCTGCCGGAGCGTTAGCGACGAATGTGGATTTAATACGCGTGGTGAACGACAGCCGTTTGGAGCAACTATTATTCCTCTCCCGCTCAGCCTCTGGGTTTTGGCGCCGGCGCCGTAACTCAACGCGAGCGGGTGTGCGTGGGGTTTCCTTCTCCCTCGCCGGAGGGGCAGCGGATCCAGGTGACCGCCTTAAGCCTTCCACCGTTTCGGGCGTTCCTCGTTGTTGACCGCGAAGGGGAAAAGCACGCTCCTTCCCCCCGGAAGAAGGCTGAGGGAGCGGAGGGCGGAGCAGCGTGCCACGGTTCAGGTGAGAAGGAGCGATATGCTCTGTGTTCCCCCTGAGGAATGCGCGTTTCCTCGTCCGCCTCACGGCGAGTCTTCAGGCCGAGTAGACGTGGTCCGTTGCTTTAGGGCGGGCAATTAATGATTTCTTGCCATTCGGAGCGAAGGAAGCAAGACGATTTGCTCTCTCCAAGGGTAGCATTGAAATTCCTTATCAACGGGAATCTTACCTCTGCAATCTAGGGGATGTGCTCATTTAAAAAATTAATTTCTTCAATTTCATTCTGCTTTTCATCGCTTGGACTTTATATGTGAATGTCTGCATTTTTCAGCTTTCCATGCTTTCCGTCTTGTGGAGTCGATGAATGATTTTTTTCCCATTCGAATGTTTATTTGGTACTCTTTTGTGTTTAATTGTCGAATGTTTATTTGGTACTCTTTTGTGTTTAATTGTCGAATGTTTAGTAGTTCAGTGAGTGGTACGTGGTTTATAGGGCATTTGGTCCGATGTTGTAATTTTTAGTTAAATAGAATATGCATCTGTATGCAATTGTTACCCTTCAAGCGACCTTTGGGAATACAACCTGGGAATATAAGAAGTTGTTTATGGAGTTTCAGGGTTATTTTAGGAAATGGCGATCTTATGGTATGTTATCTGTCACGTAATTTAGTAAAAAAAATTAGGTAGGCTCTATTTTCAAGTGCATTGAATGTAAGTTCCTTTAGTTTTTATCCTCCAGGGACTAATTCTGTGTCCAAAAATTTTAAAGAAAAAGAGATGGCAGTTAGGAGAGAAACAAGATGTAGAAAACCCATGACGACAATGTTCTTTTACTCTCTATGTTAGGCACCATGTGATTCGCAATGTTAAATCCCCTTCCGACGATAGATCAAACATCAGCACAGTATCAGCGTGTGGTAATCTAACAGTAGTAATCTCTTAATATTTCTACTGAAGATTCTTAGAAGATCTAATCATTTAAACTGCGTGCTTAGTACTAATATGTGCTAATACTCCTGGCTTTACAGCTTAATAATGCGGTATCCTTGCATAAAAAACAACTCATGATATCCATACCCAAGGATTCCCACAGCCTTTTTTGGCTCATTGTTAGTTGGAAAGTGTATTGCGCAGCGCAGTCTTGGCTAGGTCGGTTTAATGACATATGATTATCGTTTGAAGGTTTACCATTGTGCTATATAGAAACCACGTTTTCATTCATGGCCTTATTTCACTTTTTCTTAAAGAGTAATTCAGTCATTGCTATAAAATTATATCAAACTACTCCTGACGGTCATAGTCAGACTATGATTTCACTCTTTCGTTCAAACTAATGAAGTACCAAAAAATCTAACGAACTTAATTTACCCTACGTGTCTTTCTTCTTACACATACTCCAAGGGAAATTGAAAGGCGTCCGATTCGTGAGTTTCTTTTGCTGTCCTGCTTATAGAGGGAATGAGGCGTGTGCGTGTCGTTAAGAGTTATAATCGCGGGTGAAAGCGGATCCCATTTCTCGCGGCAGTGGATGAACTTAGCCTTCATCGGTAAGGCTGGGAGGAGGCAAACCCTGTCCGGGGCGGAGCTCCCCAGAGGGCGTACTCGAGGGAGAGTCGATTCTCGAGCCGAAGATTGGGACCAACCCGAAATTTCCTCTTCGAGCGATCTGTGAGTCATTCTTTTCATTCAGTACGATCGTCGGTGAATGTTTTCCTCGATTTAAATTGAGAATTAACGCAGGTACTTCCATGTTGTCGCAATTAGGCTCTCATCTGCCCCACATTCAGGATTGTCAGATCGAGGTTTCGGATCTGAATCTTGAATGTTTGAAGAGTTTATTGGAAGATTTTTTCGAGTTAGAGAAATACATGCTGCCGGTGAAATTCGATACGGAATGCATTTGTCTGAAAGAGCATAAAATAGCTACGTGCATTCCAAATGAATTTAATAGAATTTATGATCAATTACTGAGGTATTTGTGAGATCACAGCCCTCCTGTATGCGTTAAAATTTCTCCTATAGCACAATAGCCTGAATATATAAATAGCGATCCTTCGATTAAATTTAAACGTTAAATTGCTCCTTTTTCCGATTCGTATGTGCTCGCTACGTATACATGAACACATGTCTACGTATGTCTATCTATACATGTATTTCTTCATGACCGCTCTTCGGGCGTGTTTATTAGCGTTCCTCATGACAAATGATTTTTCCAATTACTCAGATATCTCTAAAAATAAAATGACAAATTTTCGTAAATAGGTATGAGGTTATGATACTCCTCGACAAGTGTTTTTGTCTATCGTCGCCACAGCACTTCTTCAATGAAGGACAATTGTTGGATTGGTTAGTAAGTGTATTCTTTTGCTTCGTTTAGTTTTAATTGGATAGTTTAAACGGATAAAAAATAGTGACGATTGCCCGCACAACCTCTTTTAATTCTGCATGCTAATCATTTCAGAAGAGGGGAGGAAATATCGACCATTTTTTATTCTGTTTCTTGATCTAAATGGTAAGAAATAGTTTTCTTGGTGACAGTGAGTCAAGAATGTAAAATTTAGGCTAGCAAGTCGGTGCCGCGGCTTATGGAGGAAAATGTTGATACTCTTGCGATCACTTTTCATATTTATTGTTGTATTTGGTCCATCATCAACAAAAAGCCTTTTAGGGATCATTGGTTCCATGAGCCCAAGATCTATTCTGAAACCTTTCTTTGATTTCCAGAGTCCGTGGCAGATTATATCTTGGACTACGTATTTGGTGATTATTTCAAGCGCAATGAATCCGCTGTACGATGATACTATCTCTCTCTCTGATTTATGTGACGAATTACGATCTGAGTAGGTCAATACCAACGTCATTTTCGTTACTTTCCCTTGTTTCCCCAATTATTTCCTACCGCTGTTTATCCATTTGTCCTTATTAGTCGAGGGGTTCTCACCAATTATTGTCATTGACTAAAACTGATGCTTCATAAGGATTTAGCCTTCTTGGGATCTAAATTTAGGGGTTATATAGGCTTACTGCATGAGTGAAGGTTAATGCGTTCAAATGTTACTTCTGAAAAGTAAAGTGTGTGATTTTTATTTTTGTAATTTTTATCTTTCTCTTTTTGGTATAATTTTAAGTTTCTTTCCTTGAAAATGGAGATACGTTTGATTACACAAATGCATGTAAGTCGTGTTCAAAATTTTCCGGAAAATGTAGTGGAAACATCAGTCATTTTGAATCGAAGTTGCTTAATCTAAACCTCTTTCATGCCATCATTTCGTTAATGAAGTCTAAAAGCTTATCAGCTTTCAAAATAGAATTGGATAATCGGTTTACTTCATGTCCGTCATTATCGTTACAAAACACTGAAGATTGAATGTTCGAGGTGCCATAACATCTTATTAAAGTGGTATTCATACGACGCTATTTGAAGGTGAAGCGTTTGGTTCAACGATTTTTAATTCCCGCGAATGCGGTTTGATGAACGTGAATTTCGAATCAAAATTGAAAAACTCTCGTCATTTATTTGTGGTTTCTCGTTTTCATGGATATAAAAGTGGGATGATTTTCTTCATTTGTATCATATGTCATCATCTCACGTGTGACAAGGTTTGGTATTGGGGTAACTAATTCCTAAAAGAAACTTAACTGCGGCATGTCGAAGGGAAGGGCAAACGAGATCTCGTGTTATTTATGGGGATTGCTTGCTCGTACTCCTAGGATAACGTTTAATTATTGAAATTGTATTTAATGAGTATCTATTTACATAAACTCTCGGTGGAGAACTGCATCAGATCAGGAAATGCTAAGATAATGGCTCCCACCATTGCTCATGATGTAGTATCCTTTAAAATATGCCCCCTAATGCAACCTGCCAAGAAAAATAATTTGAGTTTGCGTAACCTCCGCAGGATATCGCATTAGCATAGAACATGTATTAATTGTGTTGTTATCATAATTATTGGCAATTTACCGGTTAGGGTAGGTTTTGTAAATACGGAGACTGAAAATCACTGCATTCCTTAGCTTCCTCTAACAATACGACAACTTGATACCCCACTCTACATTAAACTGATCATCAATTTCATGTACATCCGGTATGCCTTAAATTCATTAAACATGCCTATCCCTTTCCTGTCCCCTCCTCATTTGCATAACGCCCTCCCCTCTATCATAGTCTGCAACGTTTCATCGTCAATCTAAATGCTCTCCATCCACCTTTCCCGGCTCCTTTGGGTTTCTCTTAACAATCCCCTCTCATTCCCACCATACCTAGCATTCCCTCGTTTGTTTTCCTTTCTATCCACTCCACCTTTTCCATCTTTCTCCACACCCGTCTTCAAAGCCTCCACTCTACACCTATCATCTTGCTTCAAGGAACGTTCCGTCCCATACAAAACCATGCGCCATATCAGAGTTTCCACGTTTCTTAACGATCCTTACTCATACAAGTTACTTGTACCTTGTACTCCCTGTCATCAATTCCTTCCTTTTTGTGAATGCTGATTTGCCTAACGCTAGCTTTCTTATTATTACCTTACTACTTTGACCAACTTGGTCGAACTCAGCGTGCTTTAAATAAGTTATGATTCAATCTTCGCGACTTAAAATGAGCACCTCTCGATTTCCATTGAAAAATTGCCATTATTCGATGAAATTAATGCCATTAGTTACGGATGGTATAAGGTTTTTAGTATCGCGAATGGTTGTATAGAGAAGGGTTAGAGAGGTAAGCGTGAGGAGAATGTTTTTTAGGCTTACACAAAACTTGAGCAGTGATTTAATCGTGCATTCAGAGATATATATGTTCATTGTAGCAGTAAAAATTATATGTTCAGCTGAAGGTTTGTATCTCTCCGTTGTTAAAATTCTCTTCCACTGCTGTTATCTCTTGATTCTAATTGAGTAATCTCACTGATTCCAAGGACCAAATCCATACATTTTTGTGTGATAATAATAAGTAATTGATTTCATTTACGTTGCTCTGAATCATTTCCGGTTTTTATATGAGCCCTCCTGCCGTAGAGGTTAACATTATTATAGCTCCTCCTACGTGACAATTTCCGGGGCTATCTAATTTTCCCGATAGAAACGAATGCAGAAGTGTGCGATGAAGAGGGAAAGTGTGTGAAGGAAGAGTGCGGTAAGAGCATGACGCTGCGGAGGAAGGATGAAAATGAAATGAAAGATAAACCGCGTGACCTGTGAAGATGTCATTTGTCGATTGGGTGAAAAATAAGTGTTCGTAGGACACTGGTATGAAAAAGGGCAGCCCTACTGTTATTGGACACGCTCTGAGACACGATAGAACACCTTATTCACCGTGTGCCTTAAAGGAAAGCGCCATAAATGGGAGGATTTACGGATGGAGGGCAAGGATGCATTACTGGGAGAGTGTAAGTCTCCACGAGGAGTTAAGGGATCGGCATTGAGTAGAAGAGCTCTGGGGACCGACGTAAAGAAATAGTGGGATTGATTACCCGTTATGGTGACGGCGATACGACTTAAACATTGTATCGATGACAATTCGAAAGAGCGAGAGGAATTACGACCCATGGTTTATTTAACCTACAGTCCGTCCGCAATTGCACGATTCATCCCGCGGAGCGAGACGTTCCATCCGTGGGCCGTCGGAGGCGATGCTCCCGGCCGTCCGCTCGCCCTGCGCACGCTGCCCACTGTCCTCACTCGCCCATCACGAGTCATTCACTCCGCCGCCATGCGAGACACGCTGGTTCCCCACCTCTCACCCTCTCGCCATTCTTCCCCGCCCTCCTCTTTCTCCCCCTTCCCTCCATTCCTATCTCTTCTTTTCAGCCACCGTCTTTCTTTCTCGCGTCACCGCTTGCCCTTCCTTACGTCTCGAGGGCAGACGGAATACTTAGAGACACTTGAAACCGATTTCGATCTCCCTCCCTCCCAAATCTCTCTTTCTTATCTTAGAATCAATAGCTATTAGTCTTTTGCCCTTTATTTTCAATGAAGTCGGGCCGCTAACATTTTTTAACTGTGCTGGAGACCCGAAGTACTGCTGCTGCTCTTTTAGGCGTTGAGATGCCCCAGTTGTGCGAGTTTTTTGGAGCGAGTCGACTGTATTTCACTTGAAAGGTGTTTACTTCTATTGTTTTGTTTGGATGATTGTAGCCGCTACACTTTTTCGCTTCCCCATTGGTAGGAGAGGGCGAGCGAATGGCTTTAATCCACCAGGATTCTCACCATCTCTTTTCACCGCCACAGCGAGACGATGATATTTCTCAAACGTTCCCCAAGAGAAGAGGCAACTTTGAGGAGTTTTAATTGTACACGAAATTTTATTTTTTTCTAAGAAAGTTTCAGGCCCTAAAATCTGTGAACGTGTTGTTCACGGAGGGAGAAGAGGGGAAAAGAGAGAAAAACCGCGTCGGCATTAGCCTGCTCTTTTCGAAAGGCGCCATGGGATTCGCAGTTAAACGTCCCATCCGACGAACGTCGTTCTCACTCAAAGTGCTCTCCACATAGCACCTCTAAGTTGGGATCGGGATGCCACTGAAAAATATTTGTTGTCTCCAGCGTGTGAACCCGGTCTCTCTCGGTGAGAAACCTTAGCCAGAGCACTGCACACTTCGTTTTTAAGCAATTATACATGGGTCATTTTCATGTCATGAAAAAAAGCAAAAGGAGTACTATATAATACTTTCGATTTGTCTTCATCCAATATTTTTTAATTATACAGGTCAGGTATATGAAACGTAGTTGAGATGCAAAATACGGTATGTGAAATAGTCTGTCGTGAACTTGACTAGGCGCGAGAGGAGTCGGGTGAAGAGGGGATGTTTCTTTCCGGCAAAAAATCCATGGGAGTATGTTTCTTCGAAAGAGATAATATATCGTATATGAGAAGCCTGTTATCATCATCAGTATTTTAGTCCTAGGATTGGTTTACTGCAGCCCTCCATTTTTCTCTATTTAATGTCAATTTCCTCAATCCCTGATGCCTTCTCTGATTTTACGTCCTTCTTAATTTGTCCTATGTGCATGTGTCTTGGTCTTTCTCGTGGGATCTTCCCTTCTATTTTTCCTTGTCTTATATTCCTAATCAATCCATTGTGTCTCAATATGTGTCCAATCCATCTATTTCTTCTTTAGCCTAGAGTTCTCCATATGGTCCTATCCTCTTCTACTCTTCTATATATACGTACAGGTACCTGTAATTCTTCGTTCCTTTCTCTCTCCATTTATTCTTCAGCACTCTCCTCCAGCACCATATTTCAAAGGCTTCTATTCTTCGCTGGTCCCCTTTTGCAATGTTCCAAGTCTCGTAACCATAGAGCGCCGTGACCCACACGAAAGTCTTGACGAATTGTTTCCTTGTTTCCAGCCTTAGGTTCTTTGAACATATTAATTGCCTCATCTTCATGAATGCGTTCTTAGCTTGGGCTATTCTTCGCTTGGGCTATTCTTCGCTTGATGTCGGTCGAGCTTCTTCCATCCCATGTTATACTGCTGCCCAGGTAGATGAAGGATTTCACTTACTCTAGTTTCACCCCTCGAAATGTGATATCTGAATTCAGCTTCTCTCTTCCACACACAAGAGGTTTAGTTTTCTTCTTGTTGCATTCCCCCAGTACTTGGTCCGTAGCACTTAGTTGCTTGCAGGTCCTCTCGCGTTTCCGCCGCCACTAATGCAATGTCATCTGCAAACCAGAGTATGTTGATTTCTTCTACATTTACCTTGTATCGTTTGGTACCCAATTCTTGTGTTTCTCTTCTTGCCTCTTCCAGGTATACGATGAATATTGCTGGCGAGAGGTTGCATCCTTGTCCTACTCCTTCGTTTATTTTGGCTTCTATTTTCCCTCCATTTTTTGTTTGCATTTTTGTAACCTGATTCTTGTAGAGGTTAAGTATAATTATTCTGTCGTTGTAGTTCAATCCAAATGCTTCTAGTATCTTGAACATCTTGTTCCATTCGACGTTGTCGAAGGCCTTATCCAAGTCCACGAATGCCGCATATATATTAGGTAATCTACCGGTTAAGGTAGGTTTTTGGATGGACACAACTATTAAATAAACATTTTGTAACTCCCCACCTAGCAAACTAATCTATATCAGGTCCCTCTTCATCTCGGTGTACTTCTTTCCTCCCTTCATCCCGTCCAACATCCCTATCCTGTTCCTACCCTTACCACGCTTGCCCAACATTCTCCCCTCTATTACCCTCTTCAACATTCCACTACCGCTCAATACGCCTTTCATCCATTTTTCCTGCCTCCATAGGATTTCTCTCAACAAACCCCTCTCCTCCCCCACCATTTCTAGTACTTCCTCATTTGTTTTCCTTTCGGTCCATTTCACCTTCTCCATTCTTCTCCATACCCACATTTCAAAAGCCTCCAATCTACGTCTATCCTCCTGCTTCAGCGACCACGTTTCCGCGCCGTACAAAGCTACGCTCCATATCAGAGTTTTTACGAGTCTTGTCTTAACCTCCCTACTCAACGTCCCCGTCATCAACTCCCTCCTCTTTGAGAAAGCCTCCTTGCCTAGCGCAATTCTTCTCCTTACGTCCCTACCACTTTGACCGTGTTGGTCCAAAACACTTCCGAGATATGTAAACTGCTCTACCTGCTCTATTCTTTCCCCGCCTATTTTAATATTTAGCTTAGCCTTTTTCTTTCTAGAAAATCGCATAACCTTTGTTTTATTAATATTGATTCTCATCCCATATTTATCGCACTGAACCTCCAATTCACTCAACAATGCTTGCAACCCCTTGGCTGACTGAGCAACTAATGCTTGGTCATCAGCAAACCTAACCGATTTTACGAATTCCCCTCCGACTTTCATTCCTACCTCCAGTTCTTCCCATACCTCTTTAATCATTTCCTCTACATATACGTTGAACAGTACCGGTGACAATGGGCAACCCTGCCTTACACCTCTTCCTAACACTGCCCATCCGGACTCTCCGTTCCCCACTCGCACCTGAGCAGTCTGAGACATGTACAGGTTGCGGATCAGTCTCCTGTCCCTCCAATCCATTCCTATTTTCTGCAATACACGCATTAATTTTTCCCAATTCACTCTATCAAACGCTTTTTCGAAATCTACAAAACAGGCAAAAACGTCCTGATTGTATTCTATATTCCTCTCGACTAGTGATCTCATTACTGCAATGGCATCACGCGTACCTCTTCCTTTCCTGAACCCAAACTGATCATCCCCTAAGTAATCATTTGCCTTACTCTCTATCCTTTTGTTGATGATCCTGAGAATAACTTTAGCTGCGTGGGATATCAAACTTATTGTTCTGTAATCCTCACATGACGAAGCCTTTGCCTTTTTTGGAATAGGAACTAACACCGATCTCACAAAATCTTCCGGCCAGATTCCTTCCTCATAGATACTACGAATCAGTCCATATATGGCCTTCTTCCCACCTTTCCCTAACCATTTCAACATTTCTACAGGAATATTGTCCACCCCCACAGCCTTGTTTGCTTTCATCTCCTTTAATGCCCTTTCTATTTCATCGTCGAGTATGCCTGGACCTAAGCTATCTTCTTCTACCTCATGTTCCTTTTCTATGTCTAACCTTGTCGGCCTAAGTTCTTTACCATACAGTGTTTCTATATATTCCTTCCATCTCTCTTGGATTTTTCCTGGTTCAACTATTATCTTACCCCATTTATCTTTAACTGTTAGCACAGATCTTGCCTTCTTACTTCCCGATAATAACTTAACCTTGCTGTATAGAGCACCAATTTCACCCTTCTTCTGTAGACTTTCCATATCCTCGCATTGCGTTTTCCACCATTCTTCTTTTGCTTTATTTGTGGCCCTTCTCAATTTATTGTTTAACTCTTTGTACCTCATTTTGCCTAACTCTGTGTTTACATTTTTCCATCTTCTTCTCTCGTCCATCTTTGCAATCATCTCATCCGTTACCCATGGTTTCCTTATCCTTTTCCCGTTAACGGTTCCTATAGTGTCTTTAGCGGCTTCCAATATCCCTTTCTTGATACATTCCCATTTTTCTTCGATAGCACTCAGTTCTTTACCGTCATCCATCATTTTCTCTACAGCCTCCTGATACTCCTTCTTCGTTAATTCATTTACTGCTTCTAAATTCCATTTTTTAACCCGCCGCCCTTGCCTTATCTTCTTGAAACGAACATTACATTTCATAACAACTAAATTGTGGTCAGAGTCCGCGTCCGCTCCTGAATGCCGCATATAATGGCTTATTTACGTGTCTCATTTTTTCGGCCAGAACTCTCTAGTTGAGAATTGCCTCTTGCTCTTCTGTTTTTTTCTGAATCCTTATTGGTTTTCTGAGAGGTTTCCTTCTATTCATCCTTCTGTTCTTTGGCTAATTATCCGAGCAAGGATTTTTGATGTTTGAGTCACAAGGCTCAATGTTCTGTGTTATTCGCATTTATCTGTGTTCGGTTTCTATTGCAGCTCATCTGCAGCTTTGTTATTTATATTCTTCATTTCTTTCCATCGACCGTCAGTGCTGGTATTTTCATTATTTTCTTCTAATTTCCTTTCGATGGTCGTGGTGAGGTTTTCTCTTGCCTGCTTTTCCTCCAGCATTTTTGTGTTCCATCTGGGTTCCTGCGTAACCTTCTTAATTTTCTTGTATCCCAGTCTGCTGTCCCTGATCACCAGGTTGTGATCTCGCTATTTATATCTGCACTGGGGTAGCTCTTTCACGTCTTAACTTGGTTCTTGTATCTCTTCCTGAAAAGGATGTTGTCAATTTGGTATCGTGCTTTGTCTCCAGGCATCTTTTATGTGCATCTTCTCGGATGTTAATCGAAGATGGTATTTGCCACTACCATGTTGTTCTCGTTGCAGAATTCTATCGGTCTTTCCTGCTGCGACGTTGCCTTTTCCCAATCCGAAATATCCCACGCTATTTCCCTCTCGCTCCTCTCCGACCGCAGCGTTCCAATCTCCCATTACTATGAGGTTTTCCTTCTATTTCCCTTTTATTACTCGTAGAACCTCTTCTGGTTGTTCTTATACTTCCTCATCTGAATGGCTGGACGTCGGCATATTCACCTGTACCATCAATGTATCCGTAGGGTCTGCCTCTAACTTTGTCATCAATGTCCTATTGCCAGCACGATATTATTTTCCTTGCCCATTTCTTCGTGAGTATGATACCTACTCCTGCAATTTTCCGGTCGTCTCCCGAGTACATCAATTTGTAGCCGTCGCTCCAGTAGTCGTTCGCCCCCGCCCACTTAATTTCGCTCAATCCCAGGATGTCTATTCCCAGCCTATCCATATCCATCTTTGCATTTTATAATTTACCGCACACCCCTAATGACCTGAGATTCCATATCCCTATTCTGCATTTATCCACCTTAACTGATGTTCCCCTCCCAGTAGTCCCCACCCAGAGATCTGATTGGGGGACTAGTTTACCTCCGGAATATTTTACCGGGAGGAAAGCCATCATGTCACATTTGAATGCAAGGTTGCATCTTCTAGGGATACTGATGGGGTGGTTTCCCGTTGCCTTCCACATCGCATTCAGAAGCCTGTACAAGTATATTTTCGCAGCAGATCATCACTTGGTACTTAGTAGTCAACTTTGGACTGGACCTGGTTATCGCGACGCTGAGAATCAGACACATGACAATTGTTTGTATGTATTAGTAGCCTGAAGTCGTAGCCTGAAGTTGGTAGCCAATTGTTTTGCGTACTACGAATAATACTTGCTCCCCTGTCCATGGAAAACCCGAAAAAGCTCCTTACTCGTGTGAAACAACCTTCGGGTACTATTAGTGGACAGATGTTACAAATTTCATAAGCATTTGATTAGGTCACCACGTTTTCGTGGCATATGCGTCGAAATTTATTTATAACAATTGTGTGTTCAATCTACCAAGTTTTTCTCTTGCATATGATGAAGTTTTCCATGGCCGAGCTGGAAATCATAGTACTCCTTGGAGTGAATTCCTCTCGGGTCTTACACCATGCCAAGTTCATCACCGCCGACGTTTCAATGACAACCGCGAAGGCAATGATAGAGTAGGTCTTCGTAATGTCAGTGAAGATGGATAGCATGAACCGGTGGAAGACGCAAGGGGGATTCACTCGAAAGATAAGCCAGGAGGACACTAGACCTTTCACGATTATTATTAGCCAGAATCGGTGACGTTATATTATTTTATTGAATGTGTTGTATAAATTTGAAAGGGGAAGAGGTGCTCCCGTAAGGAGGAGTGGAGGAAAGGGTATTGGTGGAGCCAGAGGGATGAAATTACTTTCAGTGAGCGTGTTTGTCGGAATATTTGAAACTTCGTCGATGGGCCATCTGTTCGAAGCGAATGACAGACTCCTGCCCGCAAGGTCGGAGGTTGAGTTGTTATTCACCGCTTAGGTAATAGATACATGCCCTCGGAGAACTCAGCACCGAAGGACGAATGGGAGCTACGGCTTCCCGCCCGTCATTGAAGCCCTCGTACCTCATTCAGCGAGCCCTCTCATGCTCCATCTGAAGCGAGCAAAGCAATTTTACACTGCTTCTCCGTCAAAATATCGTTAAATATAACCGTTTCCTTCGGAACCTTGGCACATATTACACCATCGTCCGCATTTTGCTCTAGATATTTTTTTCTCTTTGCATAAGTCGCCAGGAACCACTGAATCTATTAGATGCAGTTTATCCCGCCATTCTGTGACATTGTTTACTCCATTATTCGCTAGACTTTAAAATAGGTTATCAAGGATCCGTTAAAGAAGTAAATTTTTTTATGTGAATTCTAGAAAAAAAGTATTTCAAGCAACACTTATGGTGTTCGGAAATTTTTCTGCCTTCTGCCTATGTGATTTGGCATCTACTTAGCGCTCTCCCCGTGAATTTTTTGTCCTCGTTTACATTTAGCACACCCGTCAAGTGTTTGGCCATTGTTCAACGAGACCCGCCTGTGATAATGAGTTCCGTGACCAGTGGCGTTATTAGTAATTGGCTAACTACAGTCTCTTCATTGCCTGTTCTAAAAATATACCTTCTGCCCTTGTGGACGTTTATGGTTTTCAGATTGAGCCTGGGATTCTTTTCGAAAAATCAGGAACCCTGAGTTGCCATGGTTATCTGATACCATGGTTCAATTACCATAATGTTTGTCAAGAACAGCCTTGCTCAACTATCAGAGTTTACGGAAAACTGATCCCAAAGGAAGAATTAGAAACTGCTGCTTTTGCGCTAAAGCATTAAGTTGCACTCCTCAGGCTAAACTGGCTGTCTAGTGTTCTTTGACTGGTATAAATCAATGAGCATTTGCTGCTGGTGGCATGCTTAGCTCGATTTAATAGTACTATAGCTCTTCCATAAATCGAAGGTTATTCATTTTAATAAAAAATTTGTAGACTGTTGTTATATCAATGCCTTCCACACAGATAATAAATGATTTTTAATTCGTGACGAGTATTGTACGTCTACGATGATGTGCTTTAAAACTTAATTACCCGAATTGAATGACATTCAGTACGTAAAATTTCATAACACTTCCCATAACTCTCTCTGAAGATCTTTTCAACTCCTCTCTTATTAGCAATTCATTCTTCACGGTCGGATGAAATTTGGCTCTAGCGAGAATCGGGCTTTTCCTTTGCAAAATTGCAAATGAGTCGTGAAAATACTCTCTAAACCCTCACATAATTGCCAAAATGTGTTAGGTGTCCTGTTTACGAGCCATAGGAAACAACCACGAGCGCGAACATGAAAATCACTCTCCTTCAACTTTGGAGGAATTCCTGCGTATATGCAGGGTTGAAATCATGCAAGCAGTCTACTTTAGTATGCAATTCTAAGTACTATTGTTCATTTTGCGCGAGTATGCATTTTTTGTCACTCGAACTAATCGCTTTTACTCTACGGGCTGGAATTTGAAATGCTGCCGACAATTCTCTCAAACGTTTCAATGGGCTAGGTGGTCGAATCACTCTAATGCGCCCCTTGGGCCAATAATGGCAAACCACAAGTGTATCAGATAGCTGCGCATGATTACGTAAGCCCTTGACTGTTCTCCCGAGGAAGTTGAATCGATTTCGTATGTGGAAGAGAGTGTGTTGTCCGTATTTGATTTCCAACAGGTGTAATCCATAACTAAGTATTTGCTGCGACTCTTTCGAGTATATTCGTAGAAACAAGAACTGTTTGTGTAGTTTTCCTTGATACAAAACCCACTTTAACCGGTAGAATATCAATAATTATTAATGCCTACAATTTAGTCTCATCGTTCTCTCATGGCACTGTACGTATACATGATGCATGTCAGAATGAAATGTGGAAATTGGTGTTCTGTTGTGACTGTATTCGCCGATCAGAATGAAACTTCTCTGGTGCAAAGTTCACCTGTTCCTCCGTTTTCTCTTTAACAAGCATGTTTTTCGGTGTCCGTTCGCCCTTGTTGCCGCTGCAGTGCACTTTTGATTGCTTGAGTGCCCGGGGGTGGTGAAGGAGGTGCCGTCGGCAGTTGATTAAAGTTCCCCTCGCTGGAAATTAACGGGTTTTTTTCGGAAGGGTTGGAGCGGAACGTTCGCGAAAACGGGGAAGGAATAGAGCGGACCTCTTCCAAACGAGCGGTGGTACGTGCTGTTTTGCAGAGAGCAAATGGCAGTTTTTAGGAGTAGTAATATTAATTGGTTTACCTATAAGGTACGCCAATTTCCGAAGTAATAACGCACCGTGACTGGAAAATCGCAGTTGACGGAGCAGCGTTCATATTTGATCTAGGTTCAAGACCAAGTCCTACATGTTAGCGTCGTGCGCCGGTATACCCGGGTCTGGTTTGAGGAAAGAATGGCTATTTAAGGGGATATTCCAAATAGACTGGGCAGTTTGATGCGAATCCGAATTTAACCAAATATTTATGATACATAACAGAGTTCCACCTGCCAAAAAAATCAATTATTCGCTTGTTCTTACGAAGGCGAATTTTGCTTTATGGAGTAAAGTATTTATTTATTATGCCCAGCACTCAAGGTTTGGAAAAAATGTACCGATTGTAGCTGATTCACGGTGCCTAAAAGTATTCATTTATATTTCTGGTAATAATTTTAATCTGATCTAAGGGTGGACATCAAAGTAGCCGGTTTCCCTGGATATACGATGGTTAAATATGATAGGAACTTAGGCAAACGACTTTTCAACTGAGTTATTCGCCGTTCACGTAGTAATATTACAGTAAATATCCCTTAAAATGTAAGTGTTAATTACTCTGAAGTCCTCTTCTACTTAATTATGAAATTAATGTAATTAAAACCGCACTAATTATTTGCTAAGTTCGAAATATGGGTAATTGGGAGATCATTTAAGAGTTCAATGTCAGCATCTCGATAAGTATACATGCAGTGGAGGGATGCACTTGCATATTATCTTTATCTAAGAGTATATCATAATAGTACTTTTGCTCTCCAAAATAAAATATCATGAAAAGGCATAAACAGTATTACGAGATGATTTTCGAACGTTTGATCTTTGTCATGACCTGCGAGTACTCTATCCATTAGACTAATCGTCACAGTCAGTAAGAAATTACGGCAATGGGATGATGAATGTTTCAAAGTAATCCTGTCGTCGGCATCCACCTTTTCTTTGTAGAAGATGCCTCGGGGTATTTGGATCAATGTTCCGTTCACGGGGCGTTGAACCGTAATCACCGTACTCAGGAAATTAGAAACTCTAAGAAGGAACCTCGAGGGACATCAAGTCGTAAAACTCCGATAATACCTATTACTACGTGTGTCAAGTGTACATGTTTACAACTCCCACCAATGAAAAACAACCAATCTTCCTCCTGCGTTAATAGATTTGACCTCACCGATAAACTGCGGCAAATAGGCCAGTGAATAAATAGATGCATGCGAATGCAGGTCCCACGTAATAAATGCCGTCATCCCTGACATTTTATATCCATACTTTTTATTCCGGCACCGTCTGAATATTTTATTTTCCGGCCTTCAGGTTTTTTAGTGGTTTTCTCACCAATCTGGATGTGCCCCGTGTCCTTCCATATTTCCCTGTTGCAGTTTCTAGTGGGACCCATCACAAAGATACATGCTTTAACATCTGAAGTGAACTTCAACCCGCATATGGTCATAGAAATACCTTCGAATGGTCCTATTAATATCGGGAAGTGCATTCAGTACTCTACGAATGAAAATCCAGATGATTTATGTTGTCAGTGGATCACTAAATTCTCTAATTGTACTCTTTTTTTAAATTTTCAATCAGAATTGATTCCCACGAGGTTGCGGTCCCAAGCATCTCCACCATATTTTGTTTGCGTTGGTATGGGATTGACGAACGGTCATGTCGTAACTTTTTTCGTGATGATGCGCTAGGGTTAAATGATTCTACGTCAGTATTCGGTGTATCCGCTAGTATTCATCTCCCAGCATGAGCGCGGCGCCTTCACGAAGGGCGCAGCTTCGGAGTACAAGGGCCTCTATTCAGCCAGCCCCAGTCTTCCTTTCCTCCTCTATCCCCGCCGCAACGAACGACTCCATCCGCCCTCACTCCGCTCCCTCACGATCTCATCAATCCCCATAATGGTCCCATCCTCTCTCCCTTCCGAGAAGGATCATCCTTGGTAGCCCGCGTTACACTCGCCTGTGATTCACGCCAGAGAAGGCGGTTGGAGCGTATCCACGGACTCGAGGAGCCGCCCGCTTGCATGCTTCTTTTAATTTCACTTGAAAAAACAGGAAAATAAGCCCATGCACTCGTTTTTTGCAACGTTCCTGTGACTTATAAGGCGCAATTCAAGTGGGGGCATCACGACGACAAAATGTTTTATGCGGTCATTCTAGAGATCCCAAACCGGTGAGCCACTAAGCACTTCACCTTGGTCCTTTAACCCCTTTCAAAGATGAAACCTTGAAGAATGGAGACCAGAATCTCGGCATCGAAGGCAGCGATTATGTTTAGAAGACATAACCCTGTGCTTTGAAAAGGAAAGCGAATTCTCTTTATTTCGGATCTGAAGTATCCTTTACTTTTTTTGTCTCATGTGTGCATTAGTCAACGGAGCTATTGAATCAACTATGCCGTCGAGCTTATTGTGACGTTGACCTTCTTAAACCGGTGGTTATGATTTAAAGTTCAAATTTCAGTTAAATTGCTAAGTTGCGTGGTATGCTTCTGTCAATTGTCATTTCCGTGACAATTTATGCTTATGATTTCATCGAAATGATTTGGGGTGGCGTGATGAAGTCCCAATGACAGTTCACAAGGAGGAGCGTGAGTCGAGGAAGAAAACCAATTCGGTTTCATCAACGTCGCTGTGAATTCATCATCGCGGTGGTTTTCCGCTGATCGCGCTCTTCTCTCGTTTCTCTCCATCGCACATGGCCACCCCTTGCAGGGGATGTCCATCCTGTTCATGAACGGCACCATTGATGATACTTATTGAAGGGCAGTTGTTCAAACGAAGACGTCTCCGCCTTCCACCAAGAAGTGGAAAGGCATCGCAATCCGTGAACCACTCTGTCGTGCCTCACACGCGCGTTTGTATAAATTAATATACTCCACTATGAGAACTGGAACAGTAGAAATTCGATGTTTTGGAACCGTGCATTCTCTTGCATTTGCGTTGCCTCACTTGATAGAAGGATGATATTGTTTTCTTTTTTTCGGGCCCAAAAATATCTTGGGCGTAATATAATTAGCATTTTGTGTGCTCTGCGTTTTGAGTCCCCTTCTTTTGAGCAATAGGTCATTTAAAGAATTGGTTCTGAAGTGCTTCTTCCACGTTTCACCAGTGAGCATGTCCTCTTTGTATGCTGCCCTCTCCATATGCTAACCTAATATCTACATGCAAATATTGTACTTTCACCAAAATTAACTTACTTTGGGAAAAACCCCTCCTAAAGTGGATTAAATTCCATGATTTGTGTTAGAATCATGTTTGAAAAAAAAGTCGAAGAACAAAACGTGTAGTGGAAAATTAGCTGTGCTGATATTTCATAAATGCGTCGTTAATTTAATTAGTTACTCAGAACTTCTGTTGGTTTGACCAACGATATACATTTATCACCCTACTTTGACAAAATATTTCTAAGATGTTACGTCAGAGTTGCAGTCAACAAATATTTTTAAAAGTGAGTTACCTCCTTGCAGCTGGTATTGTATTAATTGGCGAATGACTGTTAATTCAAAACTCGTCGTACATATGATAACGAAATAATTTAGGCATAGGTAAGGTTAGAGAGGATCTTGAGTGGGATTTATTTCATTCTTCAACGATATGTTTGGTTTCCAAAGCGGTTTTTATAATCAGAAGGCACTTAGAAGGGAAGTAGGTTCAAGTGAAGGTTTTGTCCAATTTTCAAAATATAAGAGATAGTATTGATATGCTGGCCACGTTAGCCAGTTTT
Source organism: Hetaerina titia (assembly GCA_037158775.1). Lineage (NCBI taxonomy): Eukaryota > Metazoa > Arthropoda > Insecta > Odonata > Calopterygidae > Hetaerina > Hetaerina titia. The sequence goes on from CM073771.1 coordinate 40,691,417, forward strand.
CCGGCCGACTTCGTCAAGACTTGATAGTCGATTACAGGATTGACTCCAGTTTCCATTGGTGCCATATATTTCATTCCATTGGTATCTAATGACAATGAATTATAATTTCGCGATTCATTGTGTTTCAAATCGTTCATTAACCTGTAGATTCCTTGAAGTTTTGTTTTTTTTGCGAACCTGATGACGTTGACACAATGTTTCACGCGCCTAATCCTCCTTTCCCGTATTTTTGACATCTCTTAATCATATCACTAAATAAGTTGGAAATATTGGTTCACCAATGCGTTATACTTGCAACGCACCCGTTGATATTTTCCTCAATCTGAGCATTTAGATGGTCGTCATCCTCTTCTTATTCCCACAATGCGTTTGGAAAATAAAGGAGTTGTGATAATGGAATTTTTTATTCTGTTTGAGAGGTCTTCATAATGCGCCATACATTTATTTATTTGCACTTAAATGTTTAAAGCATTTGAGAATGGAGTGTAAAACACCGTGGATGTTTTTTTTTACTTTCTTTTCTTGATGCCAATTTTTTTTTCAAATTTCGCATCCGGTATTTTCCGTCAGTCAAAGCGATCTCTCCCATTCACCGGAAATGAAACTACTGAACATTAAGCTCAGAAATCGAATTAATAACGCATTTGCTCAAGCAGGCCGTGCAAATTTTAATTAATGCTGCACGATCTTAATTCTAAGCGCACTTAATGGCATTCTTTTAGGTCAAGTATATTTTCATGATCTTTTACGTTTCATGTCTCTTTCCTTTATTGCCCTTTAAGGTAGCTCTAATTTATGGGTTGTAATTAAGTTGATCCAATTTTCTTCAACTTACTTTTATTTCGCTATATTAGTTTACCTTCTGCTTCTGAAATTAATTTCTCTCGATAGGACTTCCCAGGGGTCTGTATTCCTCCTAACAATTAAGTTTCTCGTTGTGAAATGTTAAGTTCATTATTTATTCGCTCTAGTTGAACTTAGGACGATCAGGACGATTGGCGTCGCCCGTTTTCGCCTGCCATTGCCGTGCACTCTTTGTTAGTATAGTTTATCATGGGCAATTAAAACTGTTTACGCCCTCATTGCTACAGCATAGACCGCGGACGCTTTCTTTCGGCTTGGTGTTCCGGATGTTGAACCCCAAGCTTTATAATGTACATTCTCGAAGGAGAAAATGAAAGGCGTCTTTTGAAGTGAGGAAAAGTGCTCAAAGTGATAAAAAGTATTTTTGTTCCAAAAATGGCAATGTAGAAATGCAAAATGCAAATGCAACCTTAGAAATGCAAAAATCAATACATTTTGACGCTTACAAATTTTCTCGAAATTGAATTGATACCTTTTTCTAACATTTTTGGGACTGCTTCGGATTCATTAAAATCAAGTCTCTAAATGGCTGACGCTGTCGTACGAACTGTAACGACGGATGTGAAATTCGGAAACCGAATTAGATCACGGTTTACTTTTTACACATTAGCTGAGAGAGAGCATCGTTTTACACATTTCGTATGATGTGCGATACATAAGTGATAATAATTAGCGGTTGAGTAAACTGGTACCTAGAGATTCGATCACCTCGTGCCCATTTTTGAAAACTAGGAGTTTCAAGCAGCAGATAACATTTCCAAAGGTAGATCCGCGAGGAGAACGTAGGAAGGCTTTGGAATGACCATCGAATCCCCGTCAAAGCGAATGTCTAATTATTATATAAAAATGTTGATCCAATAAAAAAATAATTATACAAATTCAAATTTGGATTCACTCTAAGAGACTGCGAATGTTTTTAAGTGGTCTAATTTTTCATAATTTTCGATTAGCATTTGCGTTCGAAGCAAACTTATATTCAAAAGTAAATGGAATGGGCATCGAATCATACTTGAATATTGACGAAATTCGAAGGATGACGATTAAAAAATGGAAGTTGGCTGAAACGCTCATCTTTCCATTGTGAATACATTTATTATTGTTAATGCTGATTTATTTTTTTACATTGTTGTTATTTTTTGTTAATTTTGATTTATTTTACTACTTTGTTACTTAACCATACTTTTAATGCTAAAGATGAAATGTGCTTCTTATTGTCGTTGTCGACGTATTTCCCAATGTATTCTCCAAATCGGGGCATTGAACTTCTTCAGAAAGTGTTTAGGAATTTGCTAAGAAAATTTTATTCAAGCCTCAAATATACCTTCAAACTTACTACTTCCTCTGAATGGGGCAGCAAACACGATGTTGACCTAACAAAGAAAACTTTCTTTTGAGAGAAGAGGAATCATCAATACGATTTTCTTTGGCACGCCTGGATTTAAGCAAACCTCTTTCTACAGAGATACCTCATGGAAAAATAATAATCCTTTTCATTTTGCATCTTTAGCACGTCAATTATTTTAATAGCCCGGCATAATATTGGAATGATTCCGGCTTTGAATACGAAAATATATTTACAGCTGTCTCAAAAGCATACTCCCATTTTAATTTTCATTCGGAATAGTTCCGCCGCCAATCTTTCATTGAACCATTTATGACTCATGTGCTTTTTTGTCTTTATTTCGTTGACATTATATACGCTCCACGGACTGCATCTACAAAAAATTGATTCTTTGCTGCTTTATGAAGAAACTTCCTTTGTTATCTCTAGGTCTTTGCACATACGGTGATTATCGCCTTGCGTAGGAATTAATCTTATTAGTGGTATTCATTTACTGCATTTCGTAATGTGCTCTGTACTTAAGGCTCGTTACATGCCCCGGTGTACTGAGCGTGATTTCTTTAACTATACACATCATAGTACGAGCAGCTGTACATTCTGGAGATAAGCTAAGTGAACTGGTTTAGGATTAAGGATTCAGATTTCTCTAGCTGGTTCTGCTAAGCTATCTTCAGAATTTTTGTAAAGGTAACTCGTCAGAAACGTAGCTTACTCAGTTTCTCCCTCCATTCCCAGACATGTTGTTGGCATCAATTTCTACATGGAACAAATGGGTGGACGCTATGCATCAACTAACTTCTCCGACAGTGAACATGGAAACATTGTCCCGGTCGACAATGATCCTCCGCGAAATAATTCCAAGCCATCTGTTGACTGGCAGGAGTCAGTGACGTTGCTGCAAATAAACCAGGAACTGCAAGCGGGATTACATAACTAAAGACAAACTATCCTCAGTGCTCAAGGAAGTATGAAAGACTCTGGACTGCGTGCAATTACGTAAAAAATCGCAAATACAGCAATACGTGAAAAGAAATCCATTTAACATTGTACGATATATTTAGGTGTAGGAGCCAGACTTCCTTAAGTGCAGGATGGCAGTTTGCTGCATGGACACACAGATGAAATTTCCACGGATCCGTTTCGAGAGTTGCCAATTCAAAATGCCGCGAACTTCCTTTCGCCGAGCAGTGCCTTCGCCGTTAAACTGCATTTCAAACACCTGTGGCGAATTTTCTTTGAAAATCATCCTCAATCGATTAATCTATGTTCTGGAACTGTGCCTTTGAGAGGCTTTAATATCTTACGTACCCAAACTGGTTAATATGTGAGAATAACATTTAAAACTATGCACACTATAATTTATTTCCTAAAATATCCAATCGAGATCTTTGTCTTCGCCATTTACAATGTAAAGAGACCAATTATTTGCCCGTTTTCAAATTTTTCTTCACATGAATCTGATTTGGAATAGAAATCCGTACTCCAAGTATCTTAAAAGTGGCAATACTAATGCTGTGTAATTACTCCACGAAGAAGCTGAATGTAACTGACCGAAACAGATACGGTGCGAATTGGAATAAAAAAAACTGTAGCTCACGAATCCATAGTATGCTTAGTTCACCCCAGCGTGACAAGGGCCTTAGGCGAGAATGACTTCGTAGTTTTTTTGGGATTATTAATGATTTAATCGGAATCGCGGATCGTTTGCTAAGTCATTACGTGTATTTGTTGTTTCTCTTCCTTCGTCCTACGTAACTATGATGGATGTATATACCTGATGAAACCATGTTATATTTCAAATTTTGTGGTTTTCGTCTAGTTGTTTGATGGACAAATTTTTTTTGAAAATAGAGAAAAATATGTTCGCGACCTAGATAAGTGCTTGATGCTACGAGCAATTTGCTTATTTCTTGTTAGTGATTGTTTTTTTCTCAGGCCCACACAAAAAGCGTTTTTTTTCGAGACCACTTATAAAAAGTGAATTTCCTCTTCTTGCTCTGGCACTGTGTCTACTTCGGTGGGTGTTGTCGTTTTTATTGATTTCTAATTATTGGTCAATCGTATTTTGACTCGATTACGTGTGCAGGATATTATGTCGAGATGACATCACCGTTGGGATCTCGTGTGTACGTTATTGTTGCGTCATGGGCGGTGGGGGAAGGGCGAACAGCGTCATGTTTTCCCACACGTCCAGGCCACGAGAGTCGTATCTGTAGCCTTTCGACTTTCTTTTGTCTCATAAAATATCAATGTTGTTGGAGCGGAAAGAAGGTGGGGGAGAAGATGGAAATTCGAGCATTTCTGTGTCAGACCTCGATTAGGATTAAGTGATTTGAGTCTCTTTGGAAAATGTTTTGCAAAATTGTGGCACAATTAAGTCGTGTGGCAGTAGTTCTCTAGATCCCTGGTGGGAGTAGTTTGTCGAGTGCGGTATCTGATGAGAACTACATCTACATAAATACCCTGCGAGCCACCAAAAAGGTGTGTGGCAGGGGGTGTGGCACCATGAGGGAAGGGTAAGGGTTGAGGGGGTTGGGGGTTAGGTGAGGAAAGGTGGGGGGAACCTGTAAGAAAAAAATACATCATATATATAAATATATGCATACGTATATGCATAGAAAAACATATATATATATATATATATATATATATATATATCTACATACACATACATACACACACATACACATATGTATACATATCCTCGCGCAGTCCCTAACCTGTACGTTAAGACTAACGACTATAACTAACGACTGACTGATACTTCAGTGACTAAACAAAATTCTTACCTCCTCTTGGAAAAGCGCAGTGAGTTTATGGCCTATAATTATTATTTCTTGGGAGATTTAGTCAATCATAAGAATAATAATTCATCTTCGGGACCTAAATTGACTCTAAGAGTACAAATGTGGTTGACGTTACTCGTTTTAATCTACCTGTCATTAAAGTTTGTTCGGAAATCGGTCTTCCTCAAGTAGATCACACACATATTGTATCAAGTCAGTAATGCAAACAAAATATTTCTAATATTTACTGTATGTGAGATTATGGGAGTACCTATAAAATTCATTATCTTATTTCAGTATTACTTCTCTCCCTTAGAAGTATCCGCAGTTAGAGCCACTCACAGGCTTGACACCCATCAATGTGACCTTGCTGTCTCACTCGTTGAAATCAGTTGAGATCGTACAAAATCTCTATGTTGTAAATATTAAGGAAGGAGGAATGGAGGAAAGACGCCAAGAGGTAGCGAATATTAAGTAAGCACAGTATGCAAAATAAGCAAGTTCTGCAGAATGTCTTTGATAAAGTATTGCGTGACACCATCGTTTATTAGTTAATTAAATGTTTCCAGAATAAAAAAAAAACTTGGTACACCTTAAACCGTTAAACTTAAACCAAAAGATTGCATGAGGAATTTCTCATTTCCTGGGAGCTAGGTGTTCATCGCTAATTCCACTTTTTTTCTATTGTTGAAAATAAAAGTTTTGTTAAAATTACCTCTAAGCGGATATCAATTGCCGCCGAGTGCATCCATAAGTTCCTGAACCCTTTATCTAATGCTCTACATAAGTGGAGACTCTATCTGGATGGGAAGACTTCACCCTTCTAAGAAATCACGCTTGATGACCAAGATATTGTGGGTTCTGGAAAGGTGAGCACTAGAAAGGAAATTTCAATCGTTGGAATAGCGAAACCAGGTCGGCATCAGCGAAGTGATTTTGTTTAATTAAGCAGCGTTGTTATGCACGCGTGAGTTGCAGTGAATGCAAGATCGTTTTTATGCGCGAGGTATGCGGGAAAATAGCCGTCTGTGCCATTCTTCCAAGAGCACTGAGTATCATTTCGTTTGATTCGAATTAATTTGTTTAAAGTGAAACTGAAGAATCCATTCATGGTATACAGCAATATTTTGTACGATTTGTTTTTGAAACAGCAATGGCAGTACAAAAGATCACTTTATTGTCAGACAGAAAATTGACAGGAATATCAACTGTTTAGTTTATTCGCGCTGTCCCTCTATGAGAGTGTAGTTTTGATCGTCAGATCAAACATACGAGTGTATAGTTTTGGAATAAATAGCGAAGTTACGTTGAGCTAATGACGTGATACTAATTTCAAATCCGTTGGAGCCGTGCGTGTTCGTCAACCGATAGAATGCTGCACCCTGATTGGTGTAGTGGCCTTCGCTTTTCCAGCATGCGCTAAAACGTACGTTTTTCTTTGGGTGTGATCCTCATTTCTCCGAAAAAGTCTAAGGAGAGCTTAGGATATTTGGCGGCCTTCTAGAATCAAGCATAAGGTGTCTCCCAAAGTATGATTGTCGAGCAAAATCCACGCCTAATAATCACGATAATGAGGTGTGCGATGAAAACGCTCGCCAGGTCTGTTGAATCACGGGTCATGGAATTTGCCGGCAACGCCGTTTTAGGCGCCGTAATGCGGCATGAGTCCCCGGAACGCCGTCCTCGACTCACGGAGAAGAAAGCGCGCGTTGCGCCAATCCAACCCACTCGTTCCTTCGCGCTTTCGCGCATTGAGGATGGACGCCGAGCATCCTTTGGAAGCCCCTTTCTTTATAAGTCGCCGGCTTTGAAAGAGAGAGAGAGAGGTGTTTCTCCCTCTTCATCCCCGCCCCTTCGCTTTGCGACGATGGTCGCAGTCGTTTGTCATCACGGGAGAGAAGGAAGTGGAATCCTCTCAATTCCCCCCCCCCCATCCCCCTACTCCTTGCCGTCGTCGCATCCTTGCCGGCGGGCGTGGGGTCTCTTCAGAGGTGGATGAGGAGGTTGGGGAGGGGGAGGGATGCGGTCCGACGCTACACCTCGAGGGGCGGAAACTGACGGCAGCAGAGGAGAGTCCTCCCGACGGGAGTAGGTCGGTTTTCTTTTCTGAGGGGGTCGGTGATGAGATTAATGTCGCTGGGTTGCATCTCGGTGAAAGTCGGGAGAGAGAGGGCAGATGGGAAGGCGGGCTGTGGGGAAACAAATTTCTTCTTCTCCCCTCCTTGATGGATTTTCTCCGCCAATTTTCTTTTTGCGTCCGTCGTAATACTTTCGAGTCTATCATTCCGCGGTGCGTGTCTGTCCGTCTGCCTCTGCAGGAATTTTCTGGTCGAGGCATGTTATGGTAGCCGTGGGGTGTTTTAAGCATTGGGGCCGTAGCCCTTCAGTTGAGGGACAAATGTACCGCTTAACACTTCACACTGGTCCTCTGATATACCGCGTAATGGTTCCAGTGGGTAGGAATGATTTTTAAGTACCCTATGTTAGACGTACGCATACTCGCACTAAATATATACATATTCGAAAATGTATGCTTAAGAGCAATCAGATAGTAATCAAACATAATGCTTTATTTTTCTATTGCAAACATATTACACTAATTTTGAAGTCTTCTTCGGTGTAATGCTTTCCTGATCGAGGGAAACTTAGAATGAGGGTTCATGTTCTCATCCAAAATTGTACAGAAAGCTTCACCTGTTGTTATTTCTGGCGTAGAGAACCCGCGGGTCACCAGTTACCCGGCACGCTATACCTTTTTCCAACAATTCTATTGATATGTGATCCACAGAAGAACTTGTGTAAATCATTACCAAAATGGCCTCTCTGAAACTATTTAGTGATTAGCCAGGTCTAATTTAGTTTTTCCTCTGCTAATATATTACTGTGTGATCACGTCAAGGTAATTGCCTCCCCTGAATATATGTCTAGTAATAAAAATTATATCTTCCGTTGCTGTTTCTTTACCTCATCACATGTCTAACCTTCTAGGTTTCCACTGTCAGGCAATAAGCCTTAAACCTCCATCCAAATTGACTCATAAAGCTGTGGAAGTCCAAGGTTTACTTTTTTCCATGGCAGAATTATGCATGCCTTCGGGGCAGTCATAAGTTGTGGCAGAATTTTGTGTTTGTATGAAACATTAATACTAACGGCCCTCACGCATTCTCCACCCCATACTCCATGAAACGAGTTCTTTCGCAAAACCCATTGAGTAGGGTACTGGGAGAGGGCAATCACTATTCATTCTTATAGTTTGAACCAGTGGAATATTTCAGAGACTCTTGCATATTAAAATGTTTTCTACTCTCGTCTCTTTGGTGGAGGGGTGGAGTACGTTGCAACACACATCAGGGACACCACAATGCCTGCCTGCATGGGCTGCACGCGCCAAGTTGAACGGGTTTGATTGAAACCAACTCCATCCCGGAAGTCGCTGCCGGCACGAAGTGCCTACTTCATCAAAAACTTCTCCGATTATCTAATTTCCTACTTCACTTCTTCGGAATGTCGCTGAATTATTTTCGTGGCTCCTACGATCTCCGTTTAGAGAAGCGTGTGCACAAGCCGAGTGCTGTCTCATGGAAGAGCAGTCCGCAGCGTTCCGTTTAAACGCATAATACGCTTTAATGTTTATTTTAAGCTTATTTCTCCAAGGTCATTTTCCTTGTTCTACTAGAGAAACGGTGTCACTTCGACCCTGTCACTATTAACGTCGCTTCTCTTCCCCTCTAATGAATTATCTTGTCATTGTGACACGGGGAATATGACGAAACAAAATTATTTTAATGAAACCAAGGATGCTTACGATTGATGATGGCATTTGTTAAGCAAGCAGAAAGGAGGAAGGTTGCTCGTTGCTGCTGCCTTCGGTGAAACACAGAAGTTATACGCAATATTTGTATTCGTAATAACAATTAAGAAGACTTCGTTTTCAATTAATTTTCAAGAAATTTTAATAACTCTCGGATTTAATCGAATAATGCACACCAAAGTCGAAAATTCTGTCGGCGGCTGAGTTACCAATCACTTGATAATGACAATAGTTCGGTTTTGTTTGGATTTTATCGACGCTTTTTATTTAACGCTCTATCGAGCTTTGATGTTCTTTTGTATTTCTTTCTTTTGTTTGAAAAGCGTAACCTCTCTGCTTTTTCAGGAGTAGTTTTAAAAACCATATGTAAAAATCTTTTGAGGCCTTATTTTCCCTGCCAATATGAAGCATAATTTACCGGAGGTGGATCTTGGCTCTGAACTTATTTCCATGCACTCCATCTCTGCGGAAGAGTTTTCCGTCATCCGTGTCGAAATTCTAATCTTGCCTTCTCCCTTCTCTTGCCGCGACCGCCACCGAAACGGGACGGGGACCATGGTGTTAGCGCTGAAAGCGACCGAGGGGGGGATAAGGGGAGTGCAATGGGGTGGTAGATAAACGGCTGGAGTGAATGAACGAGAACATTTGTATGCGACGGTCACCCCGCTCCTCCCCCATTCTCCTTCCATCCCCAACAAAGACCCTGACTTTTTACGTATATATGTTTTACATATATACCCTTCACACGGAAGGCTGTGGTCCCGAGGGAAAAAAATTATGGAGCCCCCTAGTTCCCACGTCCTTTCTCTTCAACCAAAAATCCTTCGCTATATGCATACATCCGCATTGGGTGGAAGGGTTATTTCCTCTCGCATACTTAGGAATATTATTTCCCCCCTGCCTGTCCACTTGGTTTCCTTCTTGCAGCCCTTTTCTTCCGAAATTTGGTTTCTCTCTCCGGTTCAGAGTGATAATCATCATTCCGCTCACGATCCAACCACTTGACTACGGACGCTTATCCCTTTTCCTTTGTTTGAAATGGTTGGCAACGTAATTGCTTTGAGATCTTCATTGTGATACTCCAATTTCATCCGAGCCGAACGTTATATATTTATATATGTATATGCTACACTCAACAATCCCTCTTCGTTTGCCTGATTGGTATTCACCGCTGATGTTTTTTACTTAAAAAATTTCTCTGGGCGCAAGGAGTAAGCAGTCGTTACTTACTATAATTCAGCTTTCAGCTCAGATTTCAGCCGGGAACGTGATTTACGGCTTAGGTTTCTCGTGTTTTTCTCTTCGTGTACGTACATACCAATGGCAATCACGCTGGATTGATTCTGTCGAGTTTCGCGCAAGAATGAACCGAACTGGCGGGGCGGGTATTCCAATGGTTCCCTCATGCGGGTCGAGAAATTCTTATGGTAATTGCTGTTTGGGCCATTCCTTGGAGCATGGTTATGATTTCGGATGTTTGCTCAAGTTGAAAAAAATCGCTACGAGGATGATAGTACCGCATTATGTTCTCAGGATTCTCCCGGGGGAGAGTGGAGGTGAGACCGAATGTGATCGCATCCCGACTCCCCTCTTTGAGCTTTGTCCATTCGTTTTTCTTCCCGCGGTATGGTTTTTGGTGGCTCGCGTGCGTCAACGGGGGGACCAAAAAAGCAATCCCTCACATCCATGATGTCACCTGTCATGTCTGGTGACGTCGTATGTATTCCCTCGTCTCATAGGGATTAAAAAAGTGAAGAGTGCTGGGATAATGACTTTTCCCTCCTCTTAAGAGCATGTTGGAGAACGGCACTTACAGCGAGCATTTACTTCAATCTCAGCACCACCCAACAACGTTCATGACCTTGTTCTCAACTTCCACACGATTAGAAACATGTTTGTAGGTTGGCTTTGGATGATATCTACTGTATATTCTTAAACTAATAGCATTAAAAGTACTTGATGCTTATCTATGTGATAGTTGTCATGACTTTTAAATTCCCCAGAAAGTTATTTTATCCTTACTGTAGTTCACTTTTTATGGTTATATTACATTATAACGTTATTTTGAGGGCCAGACCATTACCCCTACCATTAGAGAAACAATGAGAAATAGTACGTGTATTTCGTTTTAAAATACTTTCAGAGGTCCTCATTCGAAAGTGAAACTATCTTATCAAATTTCTTGTGCCACTTATGCCGACTTCCCTCCTTAAGTCCCTCCCGTTAGCTTCTATTACTTAGTAAACCTTTAGTAAAGAAGGTGAATATTTATTTCAACGTCGCCCCATGGAAGAATATCCCTTTCGCTGGAAGTTTCAGTGTCTAAGATAGATTCTATAGAAATTGCTAATAGGTGTAATTATTTAACCTGTTACAATCCCATCAGAGTCACGTTTAACTACTCATCGTCTTCATTAGGGGTTATCAATCTGATTACTGGTTTGAAGCTATTCTCTAGTCAATCCTTTTCCCTGCTAATCTCTTCATCCCCTCATGATTCCCTGCTCTGGCCTCTTCCATCGGCCTGCTTCTCGCAAGTCATCCTCGGCCTTCCATTGTAATTCTTTTTCTCTATGTTTTTTTTGAAGTTATGGTCTTCGTGCCTCAAAATGTGCCTTATTAATTTTTCTCTTTCTATTATCAGTCTCTTCTTTAGATTTCTGTCTTCACCCGCTCATCAAAGGACTTGTTTAATATTTACTTCCAACCTCGTACCAGTGAAACCTACCGCTACACGAATTCCATCAGTGCAAAGTACATAACCACTTCGGTGGACTTCTTAAATAGCAGCAGATTCTTGTTGGTGTTATTTACGTAAGGAGATTATTGTATTTCTCCTGTAGCCATTCTGAGTTTCTTTTAATCCAATACCGCTTAAAAGTTCCTCTTAAATAGTTTCAAATTTCTGCACGTGTCAGTGAATTGATTTTTTTTAGTTATCTCATGCTGCCAGACTATGGTCAACGCAGTCATGGGTAAAAGTATTAAGATGGTCTCGTTGCAGACTGAAATGCTTGTGCCATTTTTACGAGTTAATATCTGGTCTACATTTTGATCACGCCCATGTCTCTGAATTCGTGGCCGTATACTTTTATCAGAGCACTCCATTCTTGGAAATCACTGTAATATCTCAGTTCAACGCCGTACGAAGTTAAACGAATTTTCAAAATTCAAGGTATGTAACTGACCGTGTAATAGTAGGTTTTGGAAACAATTATGTATCTTCAGTCACGGACCTCTAAAGCACTGTTCAGTACCGTCTGCATCTTTTGCCGTGCACACTCCTTTAACATCTCGCACTCTCCATTCCTCTTTTACCGTCCAGGATGCTTAGTTCATTCCTTCCTCCTTCCTTCATCTTTAACATTATCCCGCACCTAAAAGCCATTTTCCGCAAGCAGCTTTCTCTCCTCACCAATCATATTTTTTGTCATCCTTAGCAGCCAACTCTTTCTTTTTCTCGTTCCCAACTGAGAAACCTCTGTATTTATTCTCTACCCTCAAAGACACAATTTTCTAAACCAAAGGACTCTTGAGATATGTCTTCTCAAATACAAACTCTGTCTTTCTTCCAGGTCCAATCGTCGATTAATTCCACCCTCTATTGTTAATCGAAATATTGCGATTCAAACAGATAGCTAGAATTCCGTACCTTGCTATGTCCGCCTCTTTGGATTTTCTAATCGTCATTTTCTGTTATCTCTGAGTTGCTGTTGGCTGGACATCAGCAGTGCGCCCATAGCGTGACGGTAATCTTGCCCTCATACTCTCGTGCCGATAGGTTCCTGTTAACTTCGCTCTGTCTTAGACTCGCGTCCAGCCAAGTGTGTTCACACAGTACGCAAGCCCATTCCGTCCCATTCACTTCTGCATAAGGATGTGGGCATTAATGTGTTAATTTTCCAGTGGGTAACAGGCATTGACGGATCGCTTGTCGTCTGAAGCAGTCATTAAGATATTTCTTCGGATTTCGGCACATTCTTTTCGACAAAATTGTGGTGGGCGGAAAGCACATATCAATCCCATCATGACGTTCGCGTTTTTTTCGCATCAAATGGTACGGACAACGGTTCTCTCCTACTTTAATTATTTCGCGAATTCGTCGCGTCCGAGTGCCTTTTGCCCTTGGCACGCCGGTGTGGTTGGTTACCCGAGGAAAGGCGTGCGATTGGAGGCGATCAGCTGGCTCCCTCGAGGCTGAAAGTGATCTTTCTGCCGCGCCAAAGATCGCGGGGATGATTGCTATTTGCTGTTGCTAAGTTGCTGTGACGTTGCACTGAACTTCATCCGAGTTCAACCTCCGTGATCTGCACCGTCATTCATTTGTCACGAAGTGCACGTTGAAATCGCTGCGTGAAGGTGCTGTGGATGGTGAATCATCAAGTTGCTCCTTTTTTTTCGTCACTCTCAATCTTAAAAAAGGAAAATCAAACGCATTGCAAGTAGTAATGCTTGTAGAAATCGCGGGAATGTTGGATGTTTTCCTCTCTGTCTTCCGTGGAAGTAGTAATTTATTTATTTAGATCAATAAATGTATTTCTAGGAGGTACATATGTTTAAAGATTCTGCGGATAAGAATTTTTGTTTTAATGTAAATCCCTTCAAAGTTGTAACCCGATAATCACCATTTACTTCATACTCACTATTCAATCAGTCACCAAACAGAGTTATAAGCCCCAAGGTTGGCTTGATAGGTGGGGGTAGAGCCCAATTCTAAGCCCAACCAAATGTGGAATTCACACATGTTTTGGGGGGGCTGATTCATTTCCTTGTGCCACCTGTGATTTCCCAGGACGATCTGGTAACCGAAAAATCACACAGCTTGGGTGAAACGAAGGGCGCCCAGAGGCGTCCCTAGGAATCGAATCAGGGTCCTCTGGTCAGCAGTCCAACGCTCTACGCATTGGACTACTCAACTCAACGCCCCATTATCGCTGTTATCCGAATGGCTTTATGCCTGAAAATATCCAGCGCACAAGTTTTCTATGTTCAATGTTAGTTTATTATCCGGAAAACCAACTAAAATAACTTCTATTTGTAAACTCGGCTTTATATGATTAGCCGTATAATAGGTACTTGAAGGATTGTGTCATCATTTCGTATATCGTCGCCTGTAGTGATGCTAATAAGTGACTTACACTCTAATTCGGGAAATGGTTTAGTTAGAAAATTAGGGTTCACAATGAAAATCAGATGGTGCTTTGAAATTGCGTATTTTCTTTCCCATAAGTTCTAATTCTTTACATTGGTCCTTTTCGGTTTTATGTATCCGTGTGCTTGAGGTCACACTTGATATTCTGTTTGACCTTATACCTGACTTAGCCTATTCAACCTGGAACTCACCCCTTAAGTGAATTAAAATTTCTCAAGACATTAATTATATTTGACAAACTTATGGTTTTTTCATTAAAAGCAAATATTTGAAACAAAATGGCTTCAGAAATTAATATTAAAATGCCATTAATAAAAAGCAGCATTTCACTTTTAGGAGAAAATCAAGTATCCATCTATTTGTAGACAAATGGTTAAGGCTGGGTTAGCGTCATGTACGATGTCATGTCTCGTATACTGTGGTATTTCCGTGACTAGGTCATGGAATTATTCTGTTATCTTTTCGTGTCAATTGTAATCTAATGCAGTATAGTTTAATTGTGTACTGTAAAATTGTTACATTATTATTTCCGGGCAGATATGTAACATTATTTTGAGAAAATGGAAGATGTTTGTATAATTATACTCATATAATTTTCACTTGTTCCGCATATTAAGAATTTTATTGTATTAGCGCACATATAGTTATAATATTGCGTAATAAGTAAGGTAAATATATTGTGCGTCTTAATTTGAGAGGCTCAAGGAAGTGAACGAAGTGAAGTGAATATATCACCAAGATTCAGTCAAAATTTTGAAGTTTGCTACGAGCAAGTTTCTTGTGAAATTTTGGCCACAGGATCGATCACGGAAACAAATATTTTAGTTTATCTTGGTAACTCTGTCTTTTTGTATGGAGTACACGAAAGGGATGTATTCGTTAGGCCATTGCCCTTTCCTGCTCCTCCTGAATCGTCATCCGAAGTTGTTCCCTAAGGCAACTTATATCTTGCGAGTTTCTCGTGAAATTCCCCTCCTTTACCATAAAGATCATTGCGAAACTCATCATCAGTGGGGACGGGATTCTCGCCGAGCTGCCGAAGAGGGCGTTCGCACTGGCTGTTAAATTTATGTCGATCTTTATGCGCCGTAGGATTTCCCTTTTTTCCCAATGCCGAATTTTGGGCATCACGAAGTGCCGTATCATTTTCACATCTCTGCGTGCTCGACGTTGAATTTGAAACGTCTCCTTTCTCAACGTGCGCTTTTGAAAAAAAAAGTCTTGAAATAGTTGTAACCATCAAGTATGTCTATTATCCAGGTTCCACATTATATCGGAATGTCAGCAAACGGAGGAAAAGTTCAAAGAATGGTAAATTTTTGAGCAAATGGATACTTCTCCTTCCCGAAATTTGCGACCACGACTTAAAATGAAAGGAAACAATTAAATGTTAATATATATCTCCCCGTCTATCCTTTTCCATTTTTTTATTGTGCATGCCCCATTACCCACTGCCTCACGCTCTATTGTGTACATGCACGGCTCTTTAAGGAGTATTCCTTTCTGTGGCATAATCAATCGACAAAGAGAACCATAATAGCATTTCGTAATGAACTCAAGCTGGTCTCTTATTTTTCCTCCATAAAAACTCTGCACCTCCTATGCTCGTTTAGAAAGTATGAATTAAATAATACCAAGGGCGTTAGTTATAATAAATTCTTATGAACTCTCGAATGGAAATTTAAAAGGCCCTCATGTATTTTAATTTGATCTCTTGGCGAATTGCGCCTCACATTCGCCTGGTGGATCTGCTCCACTCAGAAATTTTTACTCCATTCCAGAATGATAAATGACTCTCCGTAGGAACATTAACACTCGACTGTTCGAGTGAATTTAGCTGTGTTATTATTTTGGCAGTTTGCTAAAGCAAGACATGCCAGAGGAGGCCGCTAGCACTCCCGACTGGCGCACTTCACAAGTAGACAGGAAAAGTTACATCCGCAGCTGCGAAGAATAATAGGACCAATGGAAATTATTTTTCTTAGAAAAACATTCCCTTGCCGATTGATATCAGAAGTTGGGCTAGAAGTGGGTGTGCATGGCGGAATAGAACATGGCAGAATGGGTATTCATTATTTGTAATCCGATTCTTAATGCAACTCTTTTAGTTGAGGCCATATCGTATCGGAAAGTTTATTCATTAAAGTCGTTACTTGTCGCAGCACACATGTTAGTGGTGGGATTGGATCCAACAACATTTAGGTGTAGATGAGTTACACGCAGACTTAATGGGCTGCTTAGAAGTTTCAACCTGTATATTAAAGAGATACGCATGGTGACTTCAATAGCATGTGTACCAGAGGGGTTTGGTTTTTAGCTTCCAGGTGCTACAAAGCTACTCTAAAAACGCTAACATTTAAATTATCGACTTGACTGCAAAACTTGATTACGGTGTTTGATGCATCAGTGTCCTTTAGGTGGCAGGTCATATCCAATCTAAACACTTAACGGACACACACACTAACCTGAATGGTAGAGTGGATCAAACGGTAAGAATTTTGGAGTGTACTTAACAGTCACTGAGCACCTTTCACCCAGATTAATGGACCATGTTTTACCCGGTTTTTCTAGCTGTCATTAAATGACGAAGGTTTTAGCTTCCGCAATATCAAGTAGATGGTGAAAACTCATTCATTCTGGTAATTAGATCACACTGGTCTATTCCCGTTATTTCATTTCATATTTATGTTTCCTATTGTTCTCATTATGTATTTTATGTGTGGATTATATATTGTGAGGAATTCAGTCAGGTGTAAGCCCGTAGGCTCATGTCTATGGTCATTATTAGTAATTTATTTTACCGGTTTGACATGAAGTTAGTTAGCCACCGTGGATAATATGCCCTATTTTTATACTCAGACTCGACGAAGCGAAATCTCTGTGCTTTAAAGGCAAATTAAATTTATTCGTATGACCCATATTTGATGTGACTATGAGAAATGCCATTTTTAGGTTAACAGACCGCTCGAATCATAGCGTAATTCTTCCTTATCAGAAAACTGATCGAACAGAAAAATGTCATTGCTTTAGACTAGATCGGAGTTGGAGCCCATTAACGTCAGGTTAGTCCTCTGAACTGAAGGCTAAGTAGGAGCTAGATATTATGTGGATTTCAAATTTTAATATAAACTTTTCGGGATGCTTCTCAGTCAAGCGATGATGTTGTTTAATTCCCTCTCGATTGGCATTATAATCATCCGATGTTTCCCTACGAGAACTGTGATGCTGTATATTTATCTCTTGTCTCCCGAGAGGTTGGGGATAAGGAATTGAAGCCCCTTTCATTGCCTTTCCGTGTCGCCCGCCCTTCATTGGAAAAGCGTTTATGGCGAATTCATCGCTGTCGGAGTCTTTCGCCACACCACGTGCCACACACACACACACTCACAGTCGCTTTGCTTATTGCATACGTTACGCAACTCCCCTCTCGAGACAAGTGTGTATGAGAGGGCACACCGCTCATTGCTGCGTGAGTGATCCGCTTAACGTGTACGCACGGACGGGCGTACTTACGATGGCTCGTGCGTGTGTCTGTTCTGTGGATCGGTGGAAGAAGATTGACGCGACCCACGTGTTGGCAAATCAAAGTAATTCGAGAGAATATGCTGCGGCGGTGAGACTGGAGGTCAGGCTTGGGAAAGGTTGGTTGGCTGTCGTCATACCTCGCGGGCGTTTGAACGCGCCTTGCGATTGAGGCCCAGAAGAGTCACGCTGTCACGCGTAGCTGTGTAAAAGAGAGGCGGGGGGGGGGGGCATCGGCATACCGGCGTCGATGCATGATGCTTTGGAATATACGTGGGCAGAGATATCGACAGCGGGAAAGGGGATTCATTTTTTTTATTCCCGGGGTCGAAAATCCGTGGAAGGATTCAAAAGGCGTAACCCAGGTCGTAAATGCCAAATGTTTGGGAAAACAGTGGCATCGTTTAAAGTGTTTTATTGTACGTGTATGCTGCTTTTCAGCCTAATACTTATCGTTGTGTTGTTTGAAATTTAACAGACAGGATGCTTCGTTTACTTTTGAGAGCATTTGATTCTATGTTTAGAAGTTTTTCTAAGCCCAATTTTGTTTCTACACCAACACATACTCACCCGTCTACATTGCCTAATTTCGACTGAACGTGATATTATAAAGGATCTCGTATTGTACCATGCTGCCTGCCTTCAGGAGTCCTCAATCTTTTTTGTACAACGCCGAAAACATTTTCAGTGTGTTGCTATTGTTTGTCCCATTATGCTCAGATATCTTCCAAGCATTTTTTTCTTGACACTCAACATTGTGGAAGAAATACCTAATGGGAACGGAATTGAAAAATAACTGCGCAATGCAATCAAAGCTATTCATATTTTGATTCCATTACATTATTACATTACTAATACTGACTATTACATTCATCTGCAAATTCTAAATCGTCAATGTGATCCTATCCTTTCCATCCACGTGGCTTACTTTCTTGCGACATTAACTCATTTTGATGAGGGAAACTAATTGGAATCGTACACCCTCTAATTTCATTACCAACATCGGTACCACGTGCATTTCATCTTTATTAAAATCCGGATGTGTGTAGTTCTTCAGTCGGTCATTTGGTTTCCGATGAATTTTTTATCATTATATCGATCTTCATTTGCGTATTTGTTGGACGAACAATATTAATCAAAGATTGTTTCTGAAATGAGGCTGTGGAAATGATTTGTGTATCTTTAATTGCGTTCAACGCCAAGGTGACGGTGCATTTGTTTCCTTTAGTTATTCACCCGTAATGAGCAGGCACCTGCCTTACACAATTCAACGGTTATCTTTGAAAATGCCATGCAACTAATCATTATCGTTAGTGCTAAAAGAATGAAAATGCAAATACATATTTGTTTTTATTTTTTTACGGTTAACTTGTACTTACAATAAAAGTTTTATATTTTCGTGAATAAATTACTGGATACCGTAGGGAATTGGTTGTGGATCTTATTACCATATCTGCCAATTAAGTGGGTGGCAGTTATAATTTGCAAGGGTATTATTTTATTCGTGTTAAAAGCTAATATATCTTGCTTTCAATCAAATTGCCCAAAATAAAGACAAATCCCTGGTCTTCATTCATTTTCCGAGTCTTTTGGATGAGGAAGAACACGCCTTATTTTAAACGCACGACGTATGTTATTTGGGGCCGTATTAATAGTCATCTCTGAGCTCTGGGATTTTCTGAGAAGTGCCCTACGCCTAAAATTCATGCTCGATTTTTGACGAAGGAGGCTCTAATGTGATCGTTTGAGTTGGGAGACGATTATTAAATATGGGTCGTATACGTTTAGGGTAAGTGCCAGGGTTCTTTCCGTTGCACCATCTATCTCCTCTCGGAAAAAATCTAGCACTCTTTCGAACAGATTGGGTGAAGATGGGTGTATCAAGAGGGATTTTCTGGATGTGATTCCCTTATAATTACGTCCGGTAGCCTGATAGCCCTACCCAACAGGCAAATAGAACATTTAATCTGCGAGAGTGTAAAAGTGAGCGAGAGAGGATTGTATCAGTCGTATCAAGAGGGCTGGCTGCGTATCGAAGGGCGACCATTCTCATTTCCTTCCCTCCACTCCAAATGGTCGACCCCATTTAATCTTAATATCGCTAATCCCTTCTCCGAACGCCCACCTCCCGCACCCCACCGATCCTCATCTCTTCCCTCTCCTCCCACCCCACTAGTGGATATTTTTGGAACTGATTTGCTTGAAAATCGCTCTGAAGAGGGATCGTTGTGAGATTCCAGCACCCGTAGACGAATTTAAACGATCTCCTCCGAGTGTATTTGCGTGCTAGGGTAATGGGTTGGGTTTCTCGGAACCGCGGCGAAATGGACCATTTTTGCGAATATGGTGCAAAAACGTTTCAGGCCTGAGAATTTACTCGTATTTTTCCTCGTTCAATGAGTATCTTCTTCTGATCGACATTTTGTGTACGTTAGATTAATATGCTTTGGTGACATGGCATGTAAATTTTGTGTCAATGCGAATAATTTAAGGACCTGGGGTAGGTAGTAACAGGAAATGTATGCACGCTTCATATTGCTATGAATTTCATGTTTGCTACGGCTGAGTAACTGTAAGATCAGATAGCATTTAGGGATAGTACGCCGTCAGCATTCTGAAATTGTAAATAATGGATACCATTTCGACGGTAGCATTACCTACGCGAGTTCCTCAATTCCGCAGCTATAGACCGAACGAAGGATGGAGGTTATCAAAAGTAAGAGGGCGAATGCTTGCAAGATATTTGCCCAGAAGAATGCATGGCGACGAAATTTCGTGGGTATATTTGTATTCAAAACGCGAACTCTTTAATATTCCAAACTTTTTATCGTCTCAACCGCGGTTTCATCGTATGTGAGATATTTTCAACTGGTATATGCCTTTAAAAGTTTTTATTTCCCTGTGGAAGTATTTAATCAAAGAAAACCAGCAGGGTAATACACACTATTGCATTTCTGAATTCAAAAAGTAATTATTGTGTCACAAAGGGTTCCGCTCCCCTCCCAAGATTGCTATTTTTCCTTTTCGCTAACGTTCTCTGGCTAGAGGAATGGCTCACGAGCGCATTGGAATACCTCCTCATCTCCCTTGTCGAGAGATAAGACTCGACGTAGCATTTCGGTCAAGCACATACTTTCATTTCACCGGAATGTCTCAGAGTATGTTTAGTAGAACTGAAGTCACTGCGTCGAGAAATTCCCTACAACCATCTGGGATTCGAAGGGTCGGGGTGACCGTCGCATCTGCTGGCTTCGCTCCTGCAGAAACTCAAAAGTAGAAATATGATTACCTAAGGCGACTTCAAAACCTTATATATTTTGTACATTTTAGATTTCCATCGGGTGGTCGCTAAAAATTGTACTCAGAAGGAAGTACTCGTAGGGAGCCATGATGTGTGAAAGAGTGTTTTCAGCCTCTACATCCTATCGCGATAGTGAAAATCTTTTATAGTCATCACTTCTCTCAAAAAATATTCTGTCATGCCTCGAAACTCGTTTCGCTTGCTTTGGTGAAAACGCCATGTGCTTATTCATTTCGGTGACGTGAGTAAGGAGACGACAATACTACAGTTTTGGCGAGGGAATTGAGGGTGGGGAGAGTTGATTAATGAGGCCGTGGCGAAATGAGCAATATATTTCTGTCTTCTGATAATATGCTTCTGCGTTGACTGCGTAAAACGTCTGATGATTTTCGCTCTCTGATTTTTAGCCAAGATTAAGATAGTGTTTCCGTCAAATGACTGCGTAGTCAGTATTAAAATATTCGTAGGAACTCCTACTCGTAAGATAATTTACCTTTCATAAGATGCCAAGCGTTAATTTTCACATTTCATTGGTTCATGTGAAACAAATTAAGTTTACATGTGTTCGTGTGAAGCTTGAACGAATCACAGGAAGGGTCAAGTGAGATGAGTTAGCGTTGGTAGCCGGTTTTCTTTATCTATGAAAAATGCGTAGCCAAATTGTTTTAAATGATTTTCTAATCTGTCGACTATGTGGTACCTCCTTTTCTATCACTTGATGCAATCACTGATAATACTTTTTTAATTATACATATATCTTCTGAGAAGTATATATGTCGATCCCAGAGTGTGGGCGGGGAAAGCTCTCCCCGTGAAATAGTTTCTGCATGTACGTATACCTTCGTAAATTTTTTGTCAATATTCACCCATTATATGGCACAATTATTAATCAGAAGAAAGTTTCTTTCTAATTGAGTAAATTCTCGGCGATACTGAGAGATGCTAAAAACGGTTATAGATGAATGTTGGGTAATCGGAGGGAAGGAAGAGAATATGTATTTGGGATGGAGGTGGAAAGTTTATAAAGCTAATAAACGAGTTAAATGTAATATCGGGATTTTTGTACCATTTTAGTCAGGGCTTATGAGCAATGTATTGGCTGAGTCTATTGAAAAGGGACCCTAACCCCGAGGAGACCACCGATTATAGTGAATAAAATTTTTAAGTCACCCGTAAGTTGTTTGTTTTCCTTTTCTTGGTTTTCATTTATTTTTTTGATAGGGTGTTAGGAATGGTGGAGGTCCGTTGAGGTTTTGCCACTAGTTTGGCGCTGGCTCCGGACCTTACTCCCTTCCAGGTCCCCCTCGGCTCCCCTTACCTCGCAGCCCCTTTCCTTCTACTCGCTCCACTCCCACGCGCACGCATTCCCCACTGAACTCCCTACGCATTCGCTCGCCTCTTCCGCCCACCATCGATCGCCAGATCCCCTTCTCCCCTTCCCCATCTCCACGTCCGCTTTCCGTAGCGTGTTTCCTTCCCCATCCCAAACTCTCCTCCCTCTGCGTAATAATCGTCTCTCCGCATCGCCGAGGCGAACAATCTGGGGTTCGTAGTCGCGGTATGCGGCAGAGAAACTCTGCCCCTCCCTGGCCACGTGAGATCAGTGAAAGGGAGGATGCAATGGATAATGTATGCACTCGCTTCGGGGGCGAGCGCGCCCCCGTTACCCCTCGCCTCGAGTAGGCGGTTTCCGCGGGGTACGATTAAAAGGCGGCGACCGTGTCGCGGTCATTTGGCTCTTCGCTCGATATAGACACACCTCCCTCGGTCTTCCCGGCGATGTCCCGACGCGATGTTTGAAGTCGGGAGTTGGGTCGAGAGTCGCTCGACACTAAGAGGGCCACCTCGATCGAAACGATGGGAGGGCCGCGCGTGCGAAATTCGTCCCGGTGGGATTAAAATAGGTGGTGTTAACCTCCCCTCAACCGTTCGCTCGCGAAACGAAATGGAAATGACCCAATGTGGAGTAGGAAGTTGTGCCTGGTAGTTTTGTTCCATTTGCATGCAATTCCGTTCCGATCGATCGTTCGCAACTTGGCATGCATTTCTTTACTCCCCCCCGTATATTTATCGGATAAAACGCGTCATTAAATGTCGCCTTCGTCGTCCGTCACGATTGCCCCCTGCCGCACTTTTGAGTCATCGTTTAAAGAAAAAGGTGTGCCAGGCCTGCTGTGAGTTAATGGTGACTTGTTTCGCCTTCCTTGGTTTTATTCCTCGCTGTGGCATAGATGGGAAGCGCAATTAGTATTGGCATAAGGAGAAATTTACTTTCGAAATATGAGTAAAGAAACGGGGAATGTCATTGATCGATCGACGGTTGTCTTTTCCCTTAACGCCCAAGTGTTAGCCGACGTCAGTCATGCTGGCATCGTCACTGTGGCGACCGTGCGGGTTCAGGTGCTCTTTCGGCCGAGGTCATTTGCACCGCCATTTTTCGTTTCTTGAAATGAAACGTTCCCCCGGTGTAATGGCATTGTATGTTAAGTTATGAAATCGGTAGTAGTTTTCGCAGTGCAGTCAGGGAAACATTGTATTTTGTTGTTTATGCTGCCAGACAGTCTTGTAATGCGAAGGAAAAAAAGTTGTGATTATGTTCGCAAAAGTAATCAGTTGCGACGTATGGGTTAAATGTCTTATGAAGGCTGTCCCTATATGACACCACAACCGATAGGTTGAAGTGGAGGTGTCCTGCAAAGTTGGAGAGGGGGTATTGGAAGTGCATCAATTAGAAATCTGCATTTTGTGGGTTAACAAGAGAACTTGCATTATTATTTTGCACACTTGGCACCAATGATTAATTTTTCAGCAAACAATATTTAAAAAAAATTAGAAGTAAGCGGCAGTCGTGGTATTAATATTAGTTGGGTTGGTTGATTTTTTGTGATATATAGCAGATGGAGGCGAGGATCAGAAGTAACCAAATATGAATAGAATGTAAGAAACTCGTAGTAATCCGTACTTGATGGCCTGAGGCTCGAAGAAATTAATAACTTGTGGAAATTGTGAACATTACCGTCCACAGAAAAGTAGAAAGTAGAAACAATTTCGGGAACGAAAGACATTACGTAGGAATTTCCACCCACTTGTGTTTATAGCGATCTTGATATTTAAACACGATAGCATAGGCTTGCACCTCTAGTCCCCTCAGAAGTTCAATTTAGAATGGTGAGACGGCTCGTACCACCACCAAGTAATGGCATTCGCACAGGCGATACCTTACCAAACCTCTTTATCCGTCGACGAAAACAGCCTAAAATATATAGCTTGGCCGCTCAAAAGGGTATTATTAAGACTCATAACCTCGGTATAGGGAGGGAGCCCTGTAATTTGACGCATTCGATAAAGGCAAGTGGGGGCTTAGAAAGAAAGTGCGCCAAGAAGCTAAGGTGCATTATGTGACTGGTGCATGCCGAGATCCTCTCCAAAGTAAAATTAGCCCTACTCCTCCCGAGCAATTCCTTATGATCTATCGCTCCCCTCGACTACCGTTTGCAACCGACTGCGCCGGTTGTGTCGCTCTGGACGTTCATGACCATCGCGATCCTGTCTTCGCTCGAAAGTTTTATCGGCCTTCTCCAACCGTTAAGATGATCGATGGTTTCCTTTCGTACTAATCACGGTTTTTAGGACTTCAGGGGTTGGAGGAGAAACTCTTCCCCACCAAATGAGATTATTATCGGCGGTATGTTTTCCAGTACACCTTGAAACGATGAAATGGGGGCTCTTGGTTCACGCATACCTGAATCACGGATTGGACAGAAAACGTAACGCATTGCGACTACCGCATCTGTACCGGTAAAATTATTCCCCAAAGATATTTCGTTAAATAATCCGCTTCTGAAGCATAATTAAAGAAATGATTTCTGTGTTCTACTCCCAAGATTGGGTGGCTACGTAATTCAAATGACATGAAATGAGCATGAATTTTCGTTGTTTCTCATTACGCCAAAGTGGCCCGAGTACCTGCTATGCACTCAACAAAGAAACAATCACGGAAAAGAAAATTCAAGCATTATATGTCACCATTTTTGGGAAATGATATTCGATGGTCCTTATGGCTATTCATGAACATCAGTACGAATTCATCTTCTGAAATATCCCAATTACTCTGCGAATGTTATTCATAGATATGTGTCACTTTTTATTGATTGGGATTTCGTTTCGAAAGCGAGCAGTTTTTTTCCTTTAATGTGACGGGGGAGGACATTGTTGTACCGCACAGCTTGCGTGGGGTTTCCGAGGGAACACTCGCGTGCTTCGAGTCCTCTATTTATTTATTTTTTTTAGTCTTCCATCCTCAATCGATGGCTGGCTTGAATCATGTGCGTGTGTATGTATCTGAAAGTCCAAATCCCTCTCCTTGCTTCTCTCCACCGTCATTCCCGAAGGAATGTAGCGAGGGGGGAGGGACGCGATGGCTGTCTTTACTCGCCCATCAGCCGCCAGACCGTCCGTCTGCGCCTCTTGTTTGTGAGAGAGCATTCGTCACCCGTGTCATCAAGCAGGCGACCCCGTTGGGACGTTGCCATAGCAACGAATTTTGTTCATCTCCATTAGCGCTTAAAAGGGGAAAAAAAGTCGGCAGTGTTGGGACTCCCTCTGTCAATTGTGTTTCCCCCTCACTCTCGCATCCTCCTCGCTCTCTCCCCGTCTCGCTCCTCGGCTTCGTCATTCCGTCGCAGCTTATTTGTCGACTCTCGACCTTTACTCTTTGAAATTTTGGTTCAAGAGGCATGAGCGACGCCGATCCGCGTCGGAAGTCATTGGACTCCCACGCACCATTGTAACACTCAAGTTGCCCCTCAGTTTACTCCGATCCGGGGAGATGGGACCTTGTGCGAAGGTGGTCCCTGATTTCTTTTTCAATTCATGTTTAAGTTAGAAAAAGGAAGTTTAAAAATTACCCTTCTGTCGTCCGTGTTAGTATATTGGGTGACGCACTCCCCAGCTAGGCCAACGTTCGCGAGTCCCCCCTCGGGTATAGGTGTTGTGTGTACTCTGGTAATGAGGCCCTGGGGCAAATGTTGGCAAGCCAGGGGGGTCTGTCTGGTTCCAGGTCACACGAACCGCCAGATAATTTCCGGGGTTTAATAAATAACAGGTGCTTGTTGGTATTATCCACCAATTAACATGGATGTAAGGTGATAAAAAGTGTGTTTTGAAGAACAACTATTGCTATATCAAGCGTTTTCTTATAAAATCATCGCCGTCTTTCAAATCAAAAGACCATTTACGCGATAATACTAAGAGTAGATGACAACTATTGATGTAAAATGTAATCAATTTAATTGGTCGAAGATTTTTAATTCATCTTTCTCATCACGAGGGACAGTACTTTAAGAGGAACAATTAAGCGTTCAAAAAGATATAAGCATGTTTATCCATTATCCATTTAATTTCCCACTGAATTTTCTTGAGTCTCAAAATAGCCGAAGGGATTGGTTAAATTAATGGAGGATATTTTCATGAAGGTTTTTAATTGTAATTGGAATAGTAATTTTCATTTATTAGACGACCGCCGAACATCATAAATATTCTCAAATGTACGAGTGGTAACGAAGAAGTGTATAGAAAAGAACACTTCTAATTTACAGCAATACATATTACGTAATTCAAGATCGTGGGTTGTCATTCACATTGGTTTGTACTAGATCTCGTAGATCTAGCTCTCTCTTCTGATAATCTCTGTGATAGCTCATAATTCCTTGGTTTTTCTTGTATCTTTTCCTCACCTGCTTACCTAAAGTCATCTCCGACCTTCCTTTTTTCTACTCCTCACAATCTTTTTCCGTCCTATAGTTCCGTCAGTGTTGGTCTTTAGTAAACTATTGTGCCTCGAGTTGTGACCATTCAATTTTTATCCTCTTTTGAACTCTTTCATAGGGTCCTCTTTCCACCCAATCTTCGAAGTGCTTCTTCAGTCACTACCCCGTCTGTCCACTTTATTCTTACCATTCTAATGAATCACTACGCTTTCTAGCGAGTCTTCTTCTATGTTCTGCTAATGACGTTGAAATATTTGGCTAACAAATTATCAATTTATTTATCAGAATACGAAGTAATCATCCATCTTAAAAGTGAATGCAACTAATTTATGAGTTTTGCCAGTGTCTTCCTACTAAGTTTGCCTCGGAGTTCGTGTATCCATCATAGATTAGTTCGTCACCTCGGAAATTTTTATTTGACGTGTTGGAGATTTCCTCGAAGTGTGATGTTTCCCATCCTACTTCCTCACAAAAATAACTGCTAAATTAAGAGAGAGGGTAGAAGTGGAGGTTGTTCACACAAGTTTCTTGTAGCTCCGTTTCATTGTGGCTCCGCCCATTTCAAACCCGGGTGGTTGGAAGTCAGTGCTTCGTATCTGGCCATCATCTGCCAGCTGATTAAGGGGGCCGAAGTTGTTCTCGCATTGTCTCCACATGTAACGATTAAGGGGGTGTGATCACAAACAGTCGCAGATGTGGAGCCGTTCCACCTTGCGATATTGAAACGTTGATGTCAAGTCGATGCATGGAACCGAAACTGTCGATATATCGATGCTAAGCTATGCGAACTCGATAGCGCCATCCCCAAACTACACGCGCAGTGCCCGATCCATAGCACCCGCCCATCGCTCGTAATTAAGTGCCCTCGCCCACCTCCTTGCACCTCGCGTACCTTCCTTCTCCCACCATCAGCTCGCTGCCCCGAGATCTTTCTTCACCTTTCCTCTCCACCCACGCACTCCGAGTGCTCCATAATTAAATGCAAGCTGGCCGTGTTCTTTCTCACTCTAACGCGGGGGCATTCCCCGTCAGCTCGTTGATACTTTTTCCGGAATTTTCTACGGCACTTGGCGTTCGGCGTGTAAGGCGTGAATTGATAGCTTTTTTATCCATTGCAGAGTAAGCGACACAGATCAAACACTTAAGTTTTGTATATTTTAAATCATTATAAATGGCATAAATGCATCATATACAGTTTTTTGTGACTTTCGTGTGATGTAACTCATGTCATTTTGAATACTATTATCTGTGATCTTACGTGCTCTTAATTGGTTGACTTGCTTAGCGGTATTGTTTGTCGAGGATTGACATAAACCTCATTTATTGTTCTTAATTTCATTTTGGGTAATCCCATTCTATGTATTGCCGTACGTTTTATTGTGATTTAGTTATTGCTTTGCGGTTTAGGATCAGCATATGGCGAGGAAAGTAGTAGTCCCAATCATTTTGCTGTGAATCGATCCTTGAGTCTAAACAGGCCATGAAGTTAAAATTGAATTTATTTTTTATTGCAACTGGTAAACTCCCCGGTTTTTTGCGGCTGCATATTGTTAAATACCAACGGTACTAAATACAACAAAATATTTGATGGTAAAACAGTATTTTGAAATCTTATTGTTTCTCTTCGCTTTCGTTTGAGAAAATGGAAGAAAGATGATTTTATATAAAATTTCAAAAGAATGACATTGTTTCAGGTTTACGAATTTAAATGAAATGAACAACGCCATTATTGTTTTCGATATTGGAATACTTAGTTTAATGATGATGGATGCCATCTATTGTATTTCTCTTGTACGCTTATGAAATTCAACTATTATAAATATTTCACCACTGTTAAAAAGCATTATTCTCATCAACATGTAATTATTTCCTTCCCTGTCAGTCGTAAAATATCCCATATTCCCACAACAACAGTTAATGGTTACCTATATGAAGTGTGTGTTCCGAATTGAGATGGCAAAATACAGTCTCTTTCTTTTTTACTTAAAACTGTCAAGTAGTGTAGCGCAAAATGGCCCATTGTTACGCATTCTGTTTTAGATGTTTTTTTTTATTTTTTGGTATTTACTTATTTCATTAACGTTACCCTGATTAAAAATGATCGCTATTACCTTTCTTGGATAAAAATTTGAAATAAATACAGTTTTTAATGCATATAAGCGACTTACCCCTTTGAAGTAACTGTCGCGGCATCATTTGAAGTTTTTCGATTTAAAAAAATAAGCTTGTGTTGTACACCATCACGTGGTCCTAAGTACACACAGCTAATTTCACTTTTCCCGACCCCACGGTTTCGGAGTCATTGGATAAATATAAAACATTACTTTTACTTGACTCACTTTTGCCACTTATTGTTGTTCTCCCAACTGGAGAATGATTGAGTAAATCCCCATCAAACATTTTTAGATTCTCCATCGTCTCGCAGCTTAGATTCTATACAATCGTTCTTACAAATTTTAACGATCTCTTGTTGAGCTCATCGTTGTAATTCCTGCTCTGGTGGCTTTTCTGCATTAATTACTCTTGTTACTACGCCTAATCAGGGAAGGAGTGTCGAGGGCTATACCTTTGAGGCTACTACAACTTTACTGTTCTTGAAGCTTATTCCGCCTTCGAACTGGTTTACCCATAACTGGATCTGGTTTTTGCGTGGGCGCTGCGTCCCTGATGGGTTGTTCAACTTTAATTTCACTCGTGATCGCCGAATAATATTCATTGTGGCTTTTCGGAGTGTTCTGAGGCCAAATATTGATAAATAATGGTCGTTTGGATGAAAAATTAATGATTGATGCCGCTGCCAATTCACTTACGTTAAGGGACTTATCCTTTCACGTCCGACATGAAAAATTCTGATCTAATTGACCTCGTTAATATACAAGTCTTTGATTTATTTTATGTGAGGCGTTTCATATACATCCACAAAGCGTCTTTAATATAGTTCACATGAAGTAAAGGTATCCCTGCGAATACCAAGTAATGCCAATTTTGAAAGTGAGCGTCTTAAAACTTGAAATCTCATGAACTTTGTCACGCCTGGTCAATAGATTGCCTTCTTATGGAATTAGCCCGTATATGACTTCACGGAAGACCTCATCATTTGATCATTCGTCGGGCTTTCTGTTGCCATTTCCCTAATTACCGGGTACCTAAGGAATGAACCCTCGGGATTGGACGAGATCATTGTGTGTTTGAATGTTTTACCCTATAAATAAAGTCTCTACCCTTATGTGTCACTTCGTTGAATTTTGAATGATCTCATTGACTCCTCTGTTCTCGTGCCTTTTTAATTCCTTTCTTTCGAACACGCAGTTCATAGTAGAATGTGACTCATCCACCCTCCTCAATAGCGTTGCGTGTTGGTGCTGTAATTGCTCTTCATTGTTCACATTCATAGCTTGAACGAGGAGTCTGCCGATATTTCATGAATAATTTTGCACCTAAAGGTTGTATTCACATCGGCAAAGGAATTATCATTTCATGATGTTCCATCTCCGGGGACTGGCATATTTCATAGCAGTATCATCCATTTCTGAAGTCTTTTATCAGTGACTATTTTGGTTGAATGAGACCAGTTTTCGTATGGAGAAAATTTTTCTTTTCTCCGAAACTACTGTGAAGAAAATATCGGTATTTAAATTTTTATTTGATCCAAAATAGCATTTAAGTAATTTTAAGGCAGTTCATTGAACCGGAACGTGCATTTATTTGCATTATTCGTCCTACATCATTTACGAGATGCATTACGGACTCATTTCTTTTGTTCACGGATATGCTGCTTCTGGTCCCACCAAGACTTAATTCATTTTCTACAAGTACAATCTTCACCTTAAAATATGTGTTTATTAGTGAAATACACATGTTCTATGTTGTCGTCTCATTAATCCAGCTCTTGAAGAGACTCTTGAAGAGATCACGTCTCTTGAAGAGTGACGATTGCGGGGTATTTGTTTCTACATTCATTAATTTTTGGATCACAATTTTTTCCTTGTGTTTGTTTTGTTGGATATTATTTTTTTTTAACTTTGTCATGAAAGCTAAGTTTTTTACTTGCTCCGAACGTTTTCTTCTTCGTTTTTAAATTTCAAAAGTGATAGAAATGATAATCAAAACATCTGAAGTATTTGATTAATGAACTCTGTTAAACTAATGAATTTTTGCTTGAGAGTCCGAGTTTATTTAGTTAGGAATTCAACGCTTTTGTATTAAACCTGAGTTTTTTTAGATTTGGCATTGATTGATTATTTGTGATTTTTTTGAAAATTGATCGATGCTTAGATGGAAACAGTCTGTGGAAGGGGGAGAATCCTTCGTAGATGTACCAACTATAAATTATGCCTATGAATAACTCTCTTGGTATGAATTCGAAAGCAATATAAATCGGCTATATGTGTTGTGATATTACTTTTAGTATTTTTTTAATTAAATAGTTTCATCTACAAATGCTCAATACTCTACAATGCTGAATGTATCTCCTCCTCTGTCATACGTTTTGTCCCAACTGTTTTTCCCCTTTCCCCACTCGATGCGTGGTAAATAGTTTGACAACGTCGCCTATATTGGGTGACAACAAATAGCGTTTCAACATTACCTTTGTCTTTTATTACATGTACGGTTTTACATAACTCTAACAGCTTTCTTTATACCCTTATACAAATATAGGCCTTCCGTGAAACTATCCTTTTTTCTGTTCCTAGTATAACTGAAGCTAAATGTTTCAGCTCTAAATCAGTTAGCTTCTGCTTTCATTTAGCGATGATCAAAGTAATATAGTTGAATTGAAATATACTACGTTGAATTTTCTGTTTTCCTCCGCATTTCTTTAGTTTTGTTCGTTTTATTCATGAGAATGAACGGTATTGTAATCGAAAGGCTAATCAATTAAACGCGACATGCGAGTGGAACGATTTATATTTGACGTATTCCACCAAACAAGAGAACTTCTTATTTTTAGGCTGAAGGGAATCAAATGGTGGTATATGTCAAAGAACGAAATATCCATTGAGTGTGACTACTAGTAGTGATTAATTTGGACTGTTTATTTTATAAAAAATGAGAGCAATTTGGATGGAAATCAAGTGACCCTTGATTTATTTTATGTTGACTAAATTTTTTATTGGATGTTACCTCCCGGCGAGAGAGAAATAGGGGCGAATTTTATTTTCAGAGCTTTCAGTGAGCGATAATGAGATGTAAATTGCCTATGATGCGTTGATATATACCTAATGAATTTGATTTGCTACGCTCGCTTTGGGAAAATGAAATCATAGCGGATCAGTGGGTTAACAATTGGCCCGAATTTTTCTCTAAAGGACAAGTTATCGTTTCGTCTAGTGTGGAAAATATTGACTAAGGAAAAAAAATACGTCTCATAAAATTCGTTCGAGTGCCCAAAATTTGCATTACTGTATTTTGTTCATGCTAGGCAACGAGGATTTCACAAGAAGGAGGGAGTTGATGACAGGGACGTTGAATAAGGATGTTAAGAAAAGGCTCGTCAAAACTTTGACATGGAGCGTAGTTATGTAAGGCGCAGAAACATGGTCACTGAAGCAGGAGGATAGAGGTAGATTGGAGGCTTTTGAAATTTGGGTGTGGAGAAGGATGGAGAAGTTGAAATGGACCGAAAAGAAAACAAATGAGGAAGTGCTAGGAATGATGGGCGAGGAGAGGGGATTGTTGAGAGAAATCATTAGGAGGCAGGAAAAATGGATGAAAAGCATATTGATCTGCAGTGTGATATTGAAGACTGTAATAGAGGGGAGATTGTTAGGTAAACGAGGAAAGGGCAGGGATAGGATAGGGTTGTTGGACGGGATGAATGGAGAAAGCAAGTACACAAAGATGAAGAGGGGCTTGTTGTAGAGTAGGATGCTGTATTGTGTTTTGTTTGGAGATATTCATTTGGTAGTTATGTCCATCTAAAACCTACCTTCATCGGTAGATTACCTTATTCTCTTATAAAATATATTGTGCCCATGGGACTGAAATAATTATTTCGCTTCATTAAAATTTAATTTTTTGGAAGTGTGATATGTCTTCATATGTCTCTGAAATTTCTGCGATAATTTGAGTAGCAGTTACTGGTCAAAAATTTTTACGAGGTGGATATAAATTCAATGGTGTTAATCTTGATTTTGTCGGTTGGCGGCACTCCTTTGTGGAAGTCATCACTGTCAGAATCTTAGGAAATAAGATTTTAGCGTTCCAATTTAGAACATTTTTAATGGATCTCTATGTTCTTCTTTCTTCAGATTTTTTGTGTCTAATCTTTTTGGCTAAACACTGCCACCATTTGGGTTATAAATAAATTTTTAAAGACTTTGCGTAGTGTTTCCAGTGGATCAGTATCAAAGCTCCCCCCTCCCTAAGTTCATTAGTATTGTAAAAATAACAAAACTGTGGCCTCTTCCACCATATTGTTTAGTTCAATATCAAGGCACACATGTTAGCGCGAGGGTCTTGATCGTCCACGGTTACGGGCAAATCCAGGCGTTAACCACTGATTTGCAGATGTTTCAGAGAAACCGTAGGTGGGCTCTGAGAAAGGAACTGGTTCCCGTAGTTGGAATGCCTGAATTGCACAGGCAGTAGGGATCCGGATTACTCAGGTCGTAGGGTACGCATACCTAGCGCACAGACTTTAGTGTTGAGGCGGATGAATCGTGGTCTTTCTTTTTGGTCATCACATAATCATAGCCACGTCTGCTCTCACGTCTACCACTGTGGAAACAATACAGTGGTGGATCGGGAACCTTCCATCGTACCACTCTGTTTAGTGGGACGTCACCCGAGGGGCTCATATTGGGGCCTCGGGCATCCGTCGCTTTTTGGGATTAGAAGATTCGGACGCGGAAACGTCAGCCCGCACCCCCTCCCCTCCTCAGCCGTCTGCTCCCTATCCCGTCTCACCTCCTCTTCCCTCCCATTTCCAGCAGTCCCCTCCTCCCGATCCCCCCTCTACCCCCCCTTCCCTTTCCTCCCCTTTCGTCTCGCACCCACGCATGCCTCTCGGGTCTCTTCCTCCCTACTTCCCCTCCCTTCTCCCCGCCCACCCTTGGCGTTTCCTCTCCTCCCCTCCCCTCCGCAAGTCGGCGCCGCCGCCAAACTCCCTCCCGCTCTCTCCTCCTCGCTCGGCAGCCGCCCTGCTCATTTCCCGATCGCAGGCCGTGGAGAGCGGACGGCTGCCGCAAGAGTTCAAAGGGGGGGTATCTCTCCACCCTTGCGGGAACGCGGAAAGAAATACGTCCTCATCGCACTGCTCCCTTGCGTGTTCCGAATTCCCTCCGGTCCCGGTTTGTGACTCTTTGAAAGGGTTGCTTCGCGAGTGTCGAAGATTCGGAAGACAGTTTCGTCTAGTCCTCGCGTGTGTGTTTGAGTGTGTGTGTGTGTCAGTGGTGCATGGTTTTCCTCGTCTGTGTCGAAGGGTCGGCCCGGAGTGCCACCCTCCATCGGTACGGCGGTCTTGGTTCTCGGCCGGTCTCCCTTACCCCCCGACCCTCCGCCATCCCGGAGCCGACTGCTGCTACCCTCGAGGTTCCGTCCGCTGCCCGGTGCGTTGTTCTCCCCTAAACGTCTCCCCTTCTTTGGGACCTCCGCTCAGCCGTCTCCGTGTTGCTGAAAGGGTGAGTGTCCACGAGTGCGGCCGATGGCGTCAGCTCCACTTTCACGGCCAAGGTTGTGACGGGACGGTTTTTTTTATCTACCTGAAACGATGCCGTCGGTGGGATTACGAACAGTTCGTTTGGGGAGAATTTTCCTTGTCGTCTGATATACCCTCAGGTTTTTGTTACATTGTTGCCATTTTCGTTGTTTTGTCACTTGTCCAGTTATGTTCCCGCAATTGCACCTCATTTTCCGGAAAAGCTTTGTGAGTCAATGACTATGGTTATATATACAGCGTATGACACTCGGGTAACCAAACCCTAAGAAACTTTCGCTCTTCAATATTCACAAGCCTCACGTCTTAAGGTCTTAGCTCAATTGAAATGCGCGCATGCAACGTCAACGTCTTCAGTTCAATCGCAATAGCACCTATGTGCATACGTTTAATATCCCTCAGTTATCATACAAATATATTCCTTCGTTTTGCTTCAGTCGTTATTATGACTGCACTAACTGTCTAATATTGGGGTACATGTATAATTTGTGGCCAATTAGTCAGCTTGCACCCGTGATTGTGTTTGTTTTACCCTCTAAGAAAAGTGCACACATCAATAAGATTATTCTAAATAATGAATTGTATTGATGACACACCATATAATTCCTTCCGGTTTCATTTGATGATTCGTTTGAAGGATATGTGACACTCAATAAACGTCTTTTGTACATTTATACGAAAGTTGCCATGTTTCCAGTAAAAACCTTAGCGCCCCTTATTAAAGATGATTCGAGTTGCCTAAATAGCTGTACCGATAATGGTGTACTCGAATGTATTTGTGAAGAAGCACAACACAATAATTTCATCGAAAGCGTTTCGTTTCGGCACCTGCCTATTGTTTTATTGCCGGGTGCACTCCGTTGATTGTGATTTCTTTGTTTTTAGGAATTTGTCTTATTTATCCCTAAAAAATACAATAAAATGAGCCGTGTCCAACTTTGGCTGTCCAGAAATGTCTGGACGGAGATGGATGGTTCCATGGCCCTCGCCGAGGATCCTTCCCCCTTCGGCCTGAAGAACGAGCCACGGCAAGAAAATTGTTTCCCTCTCCCCCTGCCCCACGACTCCTTCGGCCCCTTTTCGGGAATGGGGCCATTAATTTCACTCGCTCCCTGCCGGAGACACTGAGGGAAAACGCGATTAACGTCCTCGCCAATCGATTTTCTATTAAATTTGGCCATTGCCGTCGCCCCTCGTCTAGCCAGCGGCGACAAAATAACCGCGCGTGAGGAGGAGGATGATGCAGATCCCATGGCCTGGGACAACCGTTCCAGCATGAAATCCGTTGCTCCGCGAAGCCGACGCATGTATCTTCTCTCCGTGGGAGACGTCGTATTTTAAATCGAGGTGATCAGCTGAGAGTCTTATCGACCGCTAAAGGAAAGTGAACGACCTCATTCTCGTGTCGTTACATGGAACGCAAATGCGGTTATGGATGCGTGAGTTGTTGTCTTCCTTGTTCGCGGTTCGAAAGGCGTTGTTTCAAAGCTCGGTATTTTTCCGAATTAATAAGATAGCTTCCAGAAACTTGCTCATTCTGGCATTTGCGAGCTCGACCTCGAGACTTTCAATTGGGCTAGCTCATGGATACTCAGAAACAAGTTTCACACTTGGGTGGATCTAATAATTAAGGTGGAAAGCTTTCACTCTTCGATTGCTGATGTTTTGCCACGCTCAATTTCATGTCTTGAAAACATTGTCATCGCGCTATGATAGATGACAGGAAAAGAATATTTATGTTTAAAACAGAAGATGTTTTCATGTTTAAATGAAGAACTTACCCGCTGAAACACAGTACGTCTAGCATGATGGCAGTCGTGGAAAATATCATTTCTTATTTTTTTCTAATTGCCGTATTCGAGGCTTTCAGTATACGACAGTGAATATCTAGTCAAAAATGATGAAAAAGTTGTCGCTAAAATCATTTACTTGACCACTGGTGTTGTAATTGAGGATATAATTGGACGATACTGCAATAAGACCTCTTGTCATAATGAAATTGGTCACTTGATTACAAATGAGAAGCCCAAGACCCTCAGAACTGTTCCTTAAAGCTGCAACTTTATTTACAGACCCTCGGAAATTACTCATTCATGTAATGCAAACCACGCTAAAACATCTGAACCACATCCTGCGGTATTTAATCAAGAGCATAAATGCGTAAAGAAAGGAATAAATGAAGACGAAAAATGTTAATATGTTGTAACATGTTCATTATTCATTCATATTAATTATGATGTCAGTAGAAGTTTACCTATGAGAACATTAGGCAGGGATTTTAGTTTGATTGTCAGCTTTTAGAAACGGGAGTATGTTTGACAGAAATTCATGGGAAGGTGGGATTGATACTTTGGTAGGTGTCCTTGCTTCGTAAATCCGAGACTCCAGTTCGGTGCCTGGAGGTGGGAGATTTATCGGGGCATCACAGCCCCCAGCTGAAGTGTATTTGAAATTCTGTACATATTTAATTGAATCAGAGTTCCAAATATGTGCATAATACATTTTGATGCAAATAGTCTAATTTTGGTTCTTGTTTTGCATTCAACCTACGTCTTCTCCTCAGTACATTCATAGCTCCCACGCCACCACTCATTCCATATTCCCACGCATTCTATTTGGTCCACATGACCTCAGCAGTGGTTCTTTCCACCATCTCAACCTCTATAACGTTTCGCTTTTCAAAATAGAACTTAATGGCGATCAAAGTTACTTCATTACTTGTCGGCGTCAACCGTTTTAGAATGTGAGTCGGCTATACGTACACCTATTTGATTTTAGTATCTTCTACCATCTAAGGATGCTTTAATGTCCGCTCTAGCTGACAACAGAGCAGAGACATGTCACTGTGAACGGCGGTGTTTTTTTATGGATTACATACATCACCTCTGCTGAGAGCAGAGCATACAATTCTAATTCTCGTGGGCTATGGCAATCGCAGACCTTGTAAGTAAGTTGTAAGGCTGTCAATGGAATAGTGGATGCGTGCGTATGCAGATAGACAGCAGTTAATCGGTAAAATTACTCCATATTGCGAAATTGCACGCCGTCGGTGGCACACTCTCTGGGTGGTTTACTTGATTGATACCATTGGAGTCTTTTTACCCCATGATAAGAAATTGCTAATTAATTTCCAGCGCTTCAGCAGTCGTGGTTGTTGAGAGGCGCGGTTTAGCTCCGGTTGCGTTTTACGAGAGGGTTTGATATAGGAGCGTTCATTTGTTATGTGCGAGCAGAGAAGCTTTGTCACTCATCAAACTGGCGGCGCTATATTTATGCCGCGACTGCTCGTTTGCATGTGTTTGCATTTCAAGTAGTTTTCTTCGGCTAAGCATTTGCTTTTTTGGGTGGGAAGCCGGGGAGGGGGGGGATGCTTATACTCATAGCGTTGTGGCTAGAGCATTGCATAACGGCTTTCTTCCATTTTGTATTCAGCCCAAATCAGCTCTTAGCGTAAAGCGGAAAAACTCCCAGTAGTATGTAATTAGATTGAATTTAAATAAATCGTAAAATGATCTCATTCGACGTTTTCCAATGTAATGCTACATTTTGTTCATAGTTAAATAAATTAAAGACTGTAATACATAGATGCCTGAGAACGTTTGGGGAATACTGTCAGTTGAAAGACTGAATTATAGTTAGCTATCCGCGAATATTATAGCATTAAAAATTATAATCATGCTTCCCAAATACATTTTATTCATTTGACTTGGATTAATGCCCTAATAAATTTGCATTTAGTGCAAATCTTCACGCCGCCTACTATTGTTATCGAAACAAACTTGAAGGCAGAATACAACCAGTGAGCAATTTCTTAAATAACGTTCAAAAGTCCCATTACAAAGAGTGAAAGTTATAATTAGGTTCGCCTTGTTAAAATAATACTTTTTCTCGGTATGCTCATCTATTGTATTCCCCAACAAATAATGTATTAATTATTTATTGGAGGTATATATCGTTAACTATTTGATATTATATGAACAGAGTTAGAGTGATTCTATTGTACCGATTTTATTTGCAGTATTTCCTTTCACTCCTTTTTAGCTACAGGAGTTATAGTTGATCAAAGTATGTTATCTTAGCAAGAGATATTCCTCATAGAGAGTATTTATTCTGCTTGTATCCGATTTAAAGATGTACGAGTATATTATAGTTCTTTCTCCAATACTAAATCACTACGTACGAGTATTCTTTGTAATGGCATGCTTATCTTGATTTGTTTCTGTGTTTGTAATATCTCCGTTAGACGTGAATGGTTGCCAAGTTTCCCTATGCTGTGACGCAATTTTTTGAAAGAAATTATTTCGAATGTTCCAAGATTGACAGCTAATAAACAAGTATGAGATTGACCTAATTCATAAACGCAAGTCTTAGCATCCAGTAATCTTCTCCCGGGTTATGCGATATTTTAAACACCATGAGGTCATGCTAATTTAGCGTGTGTTGCCTGTAAATGAGATTATTGCACAGTAGAAATATATTATTACCCTAGGTCGGAATTCGAACGCAGATCACTTGATTTCCGACTGATCGTTTTAGCTAGTTAAATTACCGAGGCCATTTGCGGAATTTTCTGTAGTTTCTTCCGATGCACGTACGTTATCTAATTAGGCCCTCTGTTTTAATTTACCCATCGCTTTATTTTGGTCCTTTACTCATATTCCAAGTCTTTTCTGAAAAGCAATCTTCGGGGAAGACAGCCCTTTAATCGTTTTCAGAATTCATTCCATCTTAACTACGGCGTGATTTTTAAATCTCGACTCGTTTAAATATCGCTCAGCTCTCCTCCTCTGTCGGTTCAATGGTAACCATAATAACTGTGGAACGCCCCACTGTCTGTTGAGAGGCAATGAGCTTCGAACCCGGCGCAGTGTCGCGAAAGCATTTCTGATATTCGATGGACATTTATTTTCGAGTCGATCTTGCCCCCCCTCCGCGATGACGCGGGCGACGGAAGTAACCATCTCTCATCCCCGCGACCTTTCCGTGGAGAGTGCTCCGAGAGTCGTACTTTCCTCCACTCCTGCGCGGGTTCCTCTCTTCTATCCCTTTCCCCCATTCCCTCTCCTTGGCCGACTTGCATCGCGATGGGGAGGGTCCGTATTGATTAATTTGCCCGTCGGGGTTTGAGCGTGTCAACGGATGGGGTGCATTGGAGGTTGCGGAGGGTGTGTTACACTCCTTGCTGTACCTTTCATGTCCTGGGTCAAGGGTTCGGATTCCTCATCCAGGGCTCGGAGCAGCCTTAAAATTGTCATGGTGTGCGTTTTCATCTGCATGCTGCTTTTCGAATGTAACCTCGGAAATTCCTTGACTAATTTTGTTCTGTATCATTGGTCGGCATGACGTGTAAGCAAGATCCGAGTTTGATCCATTTTACGCCAAATATGCTACTCGAGGGTAACGCGGGATATAACTGAATTCGTCGTTGGTTGGGCCCCGTTTCATAAAGACAAGAGATCATCATGGTTTGCTCTAACTAATCCTTTAAAAATTCCAAGACCTCTTGGTCTTTGACGCCTTTGCATTTCACCATTTATGATTGACAATGCTCTTTTAGCTGTCCAATAATTTTAGAGGGTTTGTAAAGAGGCTTATAACTTTAAGAAACAAGAGCCCTCGAGTCTTTAGTAGCATTTTACTCCCAGGGTATCTCCTGAAGACGCGGGTATGAATTTCAAAACGCTTTTGGATTCGCTTGGTAATACTTTTCATGAACTCGATGAGGCTAGACCAAAGAGTCCTCTTCGGAATTGAGATTACCATTTTTCGTATTCTTATTCTCAGAAGTGCAGGAATTGTTCCTGCAATAATCAGTTGAAAAAAAACCAATGAACTGTGAATGCGTACGAATTTGAGAAATATTGAGGAATATATGGTCGATGTTATCGATGCGAATAACTTCAGTTGGAGGTAAACGAACCTGAATTGTGTTGAGTGGGCAAATATTGATTGATGGTCGTCTTTTTGAGAATATTGATGGATGCCTGGAATAATGTCACTGGGATCATGTCATCTGTAACTCCTGTACTTGGAATTCCCCTGATAAAAATCCCGTTAGCCGCCTATTACCTATTTAGCCGACGGATTGAGTGAGTTGATTGGCATGACATTTGACTTTAAATATTCCTTTCATCGACATCGTGAGTGTCCAGAGCTTCACAAACGTTATTATGCTTGCTTGGGTTCCATGCAAGCCTAGATGCATCAGTAATTCTGCACTGTTCATCATATTGTTGCCACCACTACCACGTTTGAGTGGAATGAAATTTCGAGAGCGCTTTTGCCTAGGGTTTTGAAACCCGTTCCTCGATATTTTATTTGAAATTAGCAAAATAGTTTCAACATTCTTTGGCACGATTTTACGTTGGTATATTAGCAATGCTAAAAGAGGAGTGTCAGTCAAATTTTTAGAAATAGATATTGTTATTTGGCACAATCTAAAATAAAACTTGGTGGCAACATTTATGTTCTCAAAGCGTTGTTATTAGGTGCTTCCAAGTAATAAGATCATCCAAGTTTTTTCTTGAAACTGAGGGTTGATAGAAAGTTAATGTTGAGCTGAAAATACGCTGGCTCTCTGCGATTTCGAAACTACGTTTCGTATATGGCTTAACCGTACAGTGAACAGAGTTCTTAAGCCTACCGCTGAAGTGAGAAGAGTTTACAATATTTAAAATGGTGCCGTTCTGTGTTCCTAGCAGAACAGCGTGATCATCCTCTTTCGTGGTTTAACTCCCTTCAAAATTCATCGCCATTGAGTGAGACATGCTTGGATGGTGTTAGAGATTGTAAAAATGTGAGTTCGTGAGTGCGACAGTTCAAAGAAGGCAGAACGTCGTAACGTGACAGCGAACCCAAGAGGCCTCGGCCACGGACCATCAACAATTTTCCATTGGTCAGAAGAGTCCCCTATGAAAGCGTTCTCGGCGCCCGTGACATTGACGCTGTGAAAAATGTGCCACCCTTGGGTGATTATGCTAAGTAGGAAGTTTTAACTTTGTTTTTTAAGTATTTGGTCGCAAAAAAATTAAGATACTTATGAACGTGAATGCACCTAATATACGAGTATACTTGTATATCTACGAACCTCTGCAAGCCATTGTGAATTACGAACTCCGCTGTAGAAATTATTTCCGCTATAGCTGGAACGGTTGAGGCTCAATTGCTACTATCATTGTTGACGTTGCTCTTTAAGTTTGCGATGCGGTTAACTCAACATGCTCGAGGTAGGAGTCATGCCCATATACTTGTGCTAATCTAGTGAGTGCGCGTACCATTAAACTCATCGGATCAGCCATTGTTTCGTTGAATTTTAAACAATTGGAGATTATGTATTGTTTCTGTTCGAAATGAAGTGAGTTACCCGCGACTGTGTCGTGTTCAGTAACCGATTCACAATGAATTGCACCTCAGAAAATACTTCCTCGGGTGAATCCTAGGATAATAGGGTTGAATGACGGAATCAATTCAATAATTCAAGCATGCAGATAAAGGTTCATTTCATGGAAGCAGTTAAAGAGTAATTTGTATCACTTCCTCGAAACAAATCCTGCATATTCAAGTTCTCTTCTCGGAAAAATCAGAAAATATTTTCAAGAGTTCAACTTTCCTCTTTTAAGGATGGGGGCAACGACATTCGGAAATGGAAATGAGTTCCATGTGGATGTTTTGACGCGTGATCGTGACAGAATAATTGGATGGTCTGCAATTTTTCAAAAATATGTTCCCCAATTAAGTATTTGCAGAGGCCCTTGCTGTTAAGAACATTCGAAAAAAACACTTGCAACGAAACCGGACAAATTAGTCTTGCCATGCAAGAGAGAAGCGCAAGCGTGTTGGGTAGCAACAGTGTGACCGTTACCGATAAAATGAAGCCGTGACCGATCTCCTTACTAGCTAACCTGCGGATGTCGGCAATCAGCAATAAATTTTGGGGTATAATATAGTGATAACTGGTTTGGGAATTCACCCGGAAACATCGATTCATCCATCTCTGGCGCACCGCCCCCTTATGCCGCTGAGCGTAACACCCCAGTACGCTACGGTATTAATTACCTGTCTGTCGCTGCGTCGGACCTCGCTGGAAATGTCAC
This sequence comes from Hetaerina titia, assembly GCA_037158775.1. Lineage (NCBI taxonomy): Eukaryota > Metazoa > Arthropoda > Insecta > Odonata > Calopterygidae > Hetaerina > Hetaerina titia. The sequence goes on from CM073771.1 coordinate 40,733,713, forward strand.
ATTTAATTCCGTCTCCTTTCGGCGCCTTTTATTCTTGTTGTGGTCATTAATCAGGCCCTGGGCTAATTAAAAAGACATCCCCTCCTCCCGCCGCTGCCGGCCGTGTCCACACTCCAGCACGCGACCCTTTGCGTGCACGGGTGCGTGAATTCACGCCCGAAGTTCCCCGCCCTCCCTGCAAGTCTGGTCGTCGTCGATGCTCCGGAGTACGAGGATGCGGGCGGGCATCCCCCATTGTCCGTCGCGACACCGAACAGTTGAGACCGGGTCGCTGGTTTGCGTTTCTCATATCCCTTATTGTCCCATTCGGACACCCCACGCCCCCATCACTCCCGCCTCGCCATTTTTCTCTCCACCCCATCCCTCCCTTTCTCCTCCCCCCATGCATCCACGAGTCCAATATCTATCTCTTGCAGTCGCTATTACAGTGAAAACAAAAGGTCCATTTTGGTTCACCATTCACTCTGTTGGCCATTTGGTGAAGAGTCTCACTCCCCTCGCACTCCCAAGAGATGCTTGGGTTCAATGTCAGTGTCCCAATACACTGTCTAATGTTTTCCCCCAGCAGGGGCGTGTCTATGGGGTCGGGGTGGCGATCCTCCCATTCAGATTCCCAAGATTGAATTCTATAAGTTCAATTTTAATATAATAGATATATACATGTATATTATATAAACTATATATATATATATATATATATATATATATATATATATATATATCACACTATTTTTATAGATGATGCGGAAGTACTCACGAGAGCAATATAACTTTTGGACGGCACAATATAACACAGAATAAAACAGATAACACGTAAAAGGACGCTCACACTGTAGAGGATTTGAGCTTTCGGCCTACTCCGAGGAAGAAGGCTTCGGAGTAGGCCGAAAGCTCAAATCATCTACAGTGTGAGTGTCCTTTTAAGTGTTATCTGTTTTATTCTGTGATATATAACTTTTGTAGGTCATGCGATTTTCCAGAAAGAAAAAGGCTAAGCTAGATATTAAAATAGGCGGGGAAAAAATAGAGCAGGTAGAACAGTTTTCATATCTCGGAAGTGTTCTGGACCAATACGGTCAAAGTGGTAGGGACGTAAGGAGAAGAATTTCCCTAGGCAAGGAGGCTTTCTCAAGGAGGAGGGAGTTGATGACGGGGACGTTGAGTAGGGATGTTAAGACAAGACTCGTAAAAACTCTGATATGGAGCGTAGCTATGTACGGTGCGGAAACGTGGTCACTGAAGCAGGATGATAGACGTAGATTGGAGGCTTTTGAAATGTGGGTGTGGAGAAGAATGGAGAAGGTGAAATGGACCGAAAGGAAAACAAATGAGGAAGTACTGGAGATGGTGGGTGAGGAGAGGGGTTTGTTGAGAGAAATCTTATGGAGGCAGGAAAAATGGATGAAAGGCGTATTGAGCGGTAGTGGAATGTTGAAGAAGGTAATAGAGGGGAGAATGTTGGGCAAGCGAGGTAAGGGCAGGAACAGGATAGTAATGCTGGACGGGATGAAGGGAGGAAAGAAGTACACAGAGATGAAGAGGGACCTGATGTAGAGTAGATTTCCTTAGGAGTCACAAAATATCTATTTGATAGTTATGTCCATCCGAAAACCTACCTTAACCGGTAGATTACCTAATAATAATATATACATATGTATATATATAACAAATATATACACACACACACGTACACATATGGAGTATTTCATGAATATCCGCATTCTTCCCACTTCCTCCGGTTACTAACTCCTGATATTTTACCAACCTTGAGATATGTAGCCTCTCAATCAATTGGTTTTCATTATATTACTGTTCGTCTTTGGAGAAATAAATGAGAGGATCTAGGAAGGATTTGGGAAAAGAGATGCATAATCATAACAGAATCATTACGAATGGGGAACTATAACTCCATACATTTAAATTGAGTACTAACGGTATGACTGTCTAAAATTACGAGTCACTTGTCGGAGAAATTATTCTGGTGGATATTGTGCGCAGTGGGCAAGTTTTACTGTTTAAATTCGTGGGCATGACTGCTATACATTAATGCAATAACTCATGGGGATTTACAACTCTATCGGACGTCAATCGCATGGCTATAAAAACTGTATGAATGATCCGAAGTTGCGAATCGCGTGATCATAATCGTCTGGTTAGATAAGCAAAAGCGTAATATATCACGAATGTGAATAAGTGGTAATTAAAAAAAATAAATATAGCTGATTGCGTTAATTGTATCAATACCGCAAGGTCCTAGCGGCTTGTCGTTAAAGCGTGAAGGTTCCAACTTCGTAGGCACCCTGCCGACTTATGTAGCATACAAATAAGCCAATTATACAGCGTACTTTTTATCTGATTCAGAGTCAATGCCCGAAATATCCAGGTGGTGCCACTTGAGAGAGCAGTTCGAACGGCATGCTTGTGTATGTTTTAACATTACTTCCGCTTCTCGTTGATTTAATATTGTTGCTCGATGTTTAAAAAACCATAAAAATATCAATAATAAGTTGAATTCTGAAGTATGACTCATTCTGTCAATAACGAGTTGAAATCTTCGTGAATTTGGCGACACGTTCATAGGGATTATTCCATCGCAAATGGCGTCGACTGATCTGGTGGGGGGAATCTCACCCCACAATCCCTATCCTATCGCTGTTATTTGCCCTATCCAATCCCATAAAAATGAAAGAAGCAAGGGAAGCTTTAACTATATATTATTAGATGGAATATCGACAGATTATGCAAATTCTCCGATAACTAATTGCCGAACCCGCGCAAAACGGAACATGGGCAACAGAAAATGTTGACTTAGAGGCAAACAGCCATGTTTGCAGACATTCCTATGGCTCAAGAGTAGCCATGTGGAATGGCATTACTAGGTGGCCAATTAGTGAAGTCACAGAATTAATAACAGAACTACATGTAATAATGAAAATGAAGAGAGAAACACGGCGTTCGCTTGATAAATGAATAAATTGGTAATTTTCAAACAGTTGACTTTACAATCTAAACTGTCAGATTATCGTTAACCAATCTATCACTAAATTGCACTAACTTACTTAACATTTACGAAGTGGGCGGGATAAATAGATGTAATTTTATGTCTACGCTTTAAGCAAGCGTCCACATGGCGTATCCTCTGTTTTAGTTAAGGAGCTCAAATTATTGTGTCGATGAAACGCTGGCCATAAAGCCCATCCTCTTATATTCTCTATAATACCTCCGCAGATTTGTATTCATTTTCATATCTTGTCCTGTAAAACCACTCATTTTCAAAAGCTTGAGTGAATTTGTATTCAACTAAATGTGAAAATGAACCTTTGCTTTTACACGTAGTTAATCTTATTTATGACTACGTACGTCCATGAATTTCAGAAATTAATGTCTGAAAGAAAATCTCTCACATCGATATCTCTCTTTTCATCATACTTGCGATTAGTTATTCGGATGCCTGTGCAGCAAAATTAATCATTAAAAAAGTTATTTAGAAATTATTGTTAAAATTTCTACTTGAAATTGAACATGTCTAGGATAATTTTTGCGATGACTTATTTAGATTAAATAATTTAATTCAAAATATCATGTGAGTTCATTTCGCTGACAGCTTGGAAACTTATACTCTATATTAATCATTATTATGTACGAGTTTATATCGTATGTTTGCGATCGAGCAGAAGTTGTGGACGTAAAACCTTTCAGCCCCTAAATCAAGTCAATTATTAGTAATGAAAACCCGATGAACCTAAGTCCTTGAGTGTAATCGATTTCAAGAGTTGTCCGTAGATTAGGTGGAATTCAGTGAATAAAGAATAAATATTTGGGTTGTAATCACCAACGTTTTAGTATCCCTTGCTCGCGTCAGCATTCACACTCCGCACGCGAGCAGGTCCTGTGTTTTATGTTAAACCGCTGACGAATCAGCTTCTTTATCTCGAAGGTCCAAAGCGCAGTGCATTCCAAAAACTATAGTCGGTGATCCAGGCCACCTAACTGCTTCTGAAGTATAATTCTCCAGTCAGGAAAAGCTTAAGAATAACATAATTGGTGAATGTTGTTCGGCTTACCTATCTTTGCCTCTGAAAAACTAGGTGGTATCTGACACACTTGGTGTCAGTGTCATCATTTTGTGAAACAAAACTATAATCTTGCTTTAAATTACAGCTGAAGGACCAAAACCCTCTAAAGACTGAGAAAGTTTTTTTTACCGTAAATTACTCCTGTAAAATCTATTATCGTAATTTTTATGCAAATGTTCATTGATGTTTTACTTCAGTACTTCTTATGCTTCTGAAATCATCACCATATTAGCCGACAAGTGGGCGTTTTCTAGAGGCAGTTAAAACGCCAACCTTTGATAGCGGACGGCAGGCTTTAATAATGCTATTGAGGCGAATCGTTAAATGTAAATAAGTTACTAAATAGCATGTGGTTTCAATAATTTCTCGTCATACGTAAACTTGAATGCTCTGATCTGTTCTAAAAGTCTGCTTAGCTCCATCCTCCTCTTTTTCAGCGAATTAGTTCCTCGTCATTAGCCCTGTTGCATATACATTTTGCAATAGTACCTGGCAGATATAGTGGTTCTTCCGTAACGTCATGCACTTTCGTAATTGATAATGTATCACTTTCTAATGTATCTCAAAGTTTTAGCAGTACCTTCTACCGGTCTGGGGTTGGTTTTTTATGAACCCTGGCACTACTAAATTATTCCTTAGCTCTAAATACATGACGCAAATTTTCGTAAACGTAGAACTACATTTTGCAATAACTCTTTCTCTAGCTTTGCATACCTTGTGCCTCTCTTACTTTCATCCAAAATACCTACTTTTTCCCTCCCTCCAACTTGTTTTCCTAGTAGTCTCTCTTCTACTACTTCTTTCAGTGTCCCATTAACTCTCCGTATTTCATGCATCCACTTGACTTCCCTTTGAATTTCTCCCAGCAACCGTCTTTCTTCCCCTACCATATCTAGAACTGCATCGTTTGTTTTCCTTTCCATTGTTATTTTTTCCATTTTTTCTCCAGACCCCATCTCAAATCCAAGCCTATCCCTTTGATTCAATGACCAGGTTTCCGAACCGTACATAACTGAACTCCATATTAAAGTTATCGCTCTTTATACGATATATTTACTTAAGGTTCCTGTTATCAATTCCCGCCTCTATGTAAAATCTTATTATTTAATTCTTCTTTTAATGCCCTTATTACTTGAAGTACCGTCTTCTGAAACACTTCATGAATAAATGAACTGTGCTAAATGTTCTTGTTATGTCCCCTAACTTTAATGTAAATCTTAGCCTTCCTATATCCTCCGCATGTACTCATATTGAAAAGAACAGGGCATGATAGAAATCCTTGTCTCACATGCCAAACTTAAGTCCAAATCACATTCAGCATATTCTAAATGTTGCCTGATTGTTGTGAATCAAGGACTCTCCTCCACTTTTTCAGTTCATTTATCATTCAATCCGCCCGATGAATGGGTGAAAAAACGGCGTAAGCTTCCTCGAATCCTGTGCCGTACACCGCCCTTGATAATAAGGGCCCGATCCCCGGGCAGTTACGCTGCACCCTCCCCCCTCTCGATCCCCCTCCATCCTCAGCGTTTACCCAACCGTCTGGAAAAAGGTTAGTTCCTACGCTGCTGATCGCAAGGGAGGCGAGGCGAAGGCGTCCCCCCTCCCTACGCTCTTTCCCACACCTCCCCCGCGTGCACGGCGCCATGGAAAATTTCGCCCCGTTTTTAATCTTCTCCCGTCTCGTCTCGAGCCCCGCTGGAGCTTTCATCTCGCACCCTTTCGAGCGTAAGGTCCTTTGTCTCAGTCCGTCTGTCCCTTCCCTTCCTCCCCGCCAACTCTCCGGGCGCGGCCCTTCCCTCCCTCTCCGTCACCAACTCTCCCTCCCTCTCTTCCTCCCTTTGTCATACTTGTTGCTCCCTCTTCCTTCATCTTCTATTTTCGGGTCCGCCCGATCGCTTTTTGTCGCTACCCCGCGGATTCCCCTCACCCTCCCTCCCTCTACCTCCTCGCGCCCGCCTCTCCCCACATCCCTTTCTCGCCTCCTCCACCTCCGCGTGCTCTCTCACCCTCTTCCGCCCCCTCTCCCGCCATTAAACAAACCACTCGTTCACCGTGCGCACCCTTTAAGTCGCATTATTATCCCTCCCTCTCACTCTCTTTTCACCGGGGAGCAGTGGAATTCCGCTCGCGGCGTTAAAACTCGGCTGTCGCAAACATGTCCGCGGTGTGCTCCGAATTTCCGCGGAGACCTGCCTCTTTTGTATGATAACTTGTCGTGTTTGTAGTTTATCGTGGTGCCTTTCGTGCATGAAATCCGGTGCTGCTTCCGAATCTGTCGTTGAAACATGTATGACAAAGCTTTTTTTGGCTAACGTCACCTTTTCTGCGCGTCGGAAAGCTGGCAGTAAAACGCAGATGTGAAGCATGCGTGAGCAGAAGGGAATGCAAATTATCCTAATTGTGGAGTTCTTCCCCGTTCAGTATTTACGTAAGCTTGTTTTTCACTTTGAAATATAGACGTATGTCTTTGAAGAAAGGTAAAATACTGTATAATTGGGTATGTCCTTTTATTTTCCATTTATATAGTCGAGGGATATTAATCACAAAAGTTGGACATTTGGTGTGTTAGAATGTTATCTTTAATATACTCCTACAGTATGACTGCTTTTTCCTATTACCTTCTCTGTAAAAGAAGATATATTTGAATAGCATAAATGGTAGCTACTTGATATCTTTCTTAAACAAAATTGTAATGATTTTTTTATTTTTCAGTTGGTATGGACCAGTGGTTGGATATATGCCGTCATCTGTCGCGTGCTACTAGAAAATCGAATAAATCATAACTTGGTACTGACTTTCCTCGTCTGCCACCGGTCTTCCCTCTTTATCGTGAAGGTTAGTAATGTTATCAATATTATTGTTACAGTGAAAACACGCATTATCTCATAATTTAGAAATTTACGATACAAATTGACTCGGTAGTTGATTCAAAAAACCGTGCTGCCCAGCGAATGATCGGGTTCTAGTTTTACGTTTTCTCCATTCTTTCGCAACGCTTTTAGAAGTAGATCATCATTTGGATGAATGAATGAGTCTTAGAAAGAATTTTGGGAATCTGTGCCTAATGTTATTCTGGTTCAATGCTTATTTTTAAAACATTGGAGTTATTGTCAGCGTCGCAGACCGACTTACTTACTTTTTCGCGCCTGCACATTTCGTATTGATATTTTTGGATGATACCGTATGACAATTCCTTCAATCGCTCTTGACAGCTGTTTCCGTCTGAATATTTATCAGCCGTGAATTGGTGTTTGACGCAGTAGCAGTAAATTAAGGTTGTCCTCCTTAACTGGAGAGATTTATTACAGTGAAACATTATTGTTTTCGTGTGCTGAAGTTTCATAAAGTGGCTGGAACGTCTGATCATCTAGCATTGAAGATTATAGGCGACGTGTTGGTCACATCTGGTTCTTATCTTCTGCTTTTTTGCGGCAAAGTGCTGCGTACCCACCCTTGCCTAAAGTTGAAACGGAATTGCTTTGAATTGCGATATTCTCACTCTTCCTCTCTATTCCCTTCCTGAAAGTTTTAGGAACGAACACTTTTAAACTTTGATCGTTTTTATTTACCCGTTTTTTCTTCTTCGACGTTTTAGAACACCCTTGTGGGCTTTACAAAGAGCTACCACCATTTATGACTTCCTATGGACGTTAAATTACTATCAGAACTATAATTTTTCTTACAGCCATGAAATGTCTTTCCACACACTTCACCTCCATAGCAACCAAGAGCGAACAGCAAAAATTCTACCTTCATGATAACGGCGACTTTTTCTTCGCGAGAGGGTTCTATCATTTGCGAATTGAAGTTCATATGTTTCTCCGAAAATTTCGTCATATAAAGTCGAGGGCAGGTTCCTATTGTTACCATTGCCTCTCTCCGATGATAAACATGACAGCAACGCGTAATGGTCTCGTGGATAAAATACTACCTATCAAGTTCTCCGAAATAGCTACCTAGTTCCGACAATGAAATATCTCTTTTGGTACGCCCCGGAAAATTAAAAAAAAATGCATATGGGATTGTACTCCTGATAAATAATCCAATCTTAATATTAAAATATATGCATTATGAGAAAATTCTTTGATCGTACCTTAATAAAATACTGTAAGAGTCTTGAGGATCAAACCATATTTTCATTTCAATTTTGGTATTGAAATATTTTAGTCGGGTAAAGCGCCTCAAGGGTATTCCCGATCAAATACTCTCGACTCCTTTGAATCTCTTTCCCTAATATCTACTACCCAATTAATTCGTGTCCAGTACTTATCCCACTTGACTCTTTGACCTCATTTTCAAAATTTTAAACGCCAATCCGTTTATTATGTGCAGCATATTCTTGTCTCTTAACTTGATTATAAAGTGACGCAGAGAAGTGTGACATGATTGCAGATTAACAAACGACTTGAGTATTTGAAATCTAAATTTTGTGTCTGTTAGGTGTAGTTTTAAAGGTAATGCCAGTGTTTTTCGCCCTCGTATACTGAGGAATTATATCCCGTTGACGTAATTTAATGTTTTTTTTCTGGAGAAGAGTCTTTTGCACCGATGATTTTATAATGACATTAATACCAAGCACCATTATTTTTCCGCGATGTTCTGTGAACGCACTTATCCCTAATTGCCTACAATGCAGTTGAATACTTTCTTGGGTGCTATATTTTTCATCTATTCACTTTTTATAGCAGTAACAATTCAACTATTATGGGTGTTCTCTGTTTCATTTTGAACAATGATGTGCGATTTAAATATAATGTTTCGAAATAGTACTTTTAGGCATTTTGGAATATAGATGTACGACATCTTCTTCTCTAAAAGAGTCTTAATATCAATTTGACAATGTGCTCAAAATGCGTTTTCGAATTATCATCGTCGAGTCTATATTGTCCCTACTGAGAGATTGGTAGCGGAATGTAACATGACCTTAATTTATATCTTGGTGCACCCACGCACGCACACGCTAAAGGTACGCCTCGTGAATTTCGTTAATCTTAGTGATATACCGCGTCATCGCCCAGCCCCTCCTGCGACTTATTTTGCTTGAATTTTGCGAAATTCGGAGACATAAAAGAATGAGCAGGTTTCACACGTGTCTCCCATAGTGATGAAGACGCTGCATGCTCAATTTTTTCGTCATTTCAAGCTCCGACATGCTGCATTGGATTCCCTACCGACCCTCCCCGTAACGCCCCCCCCCCCCAGGACTTGTTTAGTTTGGCCCGGGGTTTTATCTCCATCGTTTGTGGTAGCGACTCACCATTCGCGCTCTTTTTTCTTTCCCCTCATGAATGTTTCTTTCGCCGACATGTTAAAAACCCCCACTCTCCTCCCTTTCTTTCCGTCGCCCGTCCGTCGTGGCCAATTTGTTGTGTAAACTGGACCCTCTCGGACGAGGAGAGCTAATCAACAAACTGCTCTTCCCTGAAGCCGCGGGTGTCCATTAGTGAGGTCCCATTGTGGGCGTGTCAGTTCTGGACGACGACCGCAAGTGTTTGTGTATCGTGTGTGTGTGTTGCGGAAAATATGGTAAACAAAAATTTTCGGCCTTGCAATCAGAAACAGATAAGCAAGTTTACTTTGCGTAATTACGGGCGTTGTATTTGGAATAGGGATTTTTTTGTTAATGCGATATCAAATCTGCAATGTAAGGGGTGTGATAATTGCAATTGGCTCTGTTATTCGACTTGCTGACCTCTTGGAATGGAGAGATGAGGGAGCGGGGTCGCCATGGCCCCCTTAGGTTTTCGATGGTTTGATAAATTTCCGTTGAGAAAGGCATTTTCCAATTAACCCATCCATTGGAACCTACCAAGAATATGTATGTTCTGGAAGAAATTAATACGAGTGCATGGATAGAATGAGAAGGTAAGATTTGGTGAGAAAGCGTTGTTTTTTGTAACACCCTAGTTGTCAACTTACAGAATTGGGGTTTTAGTTCGTCATTCATGTCGCGCTTAACAGATGTGGTCACTTTCTTATGACTTTTGAGGTAATATTTTAAGTACTCGTACTTAATCCTGTCAAAATGAGAGATATGCTTAACTCAGGAATTTTTCGTTGAAAATATCATTGCTAGGTATTGCAATGTGTCGAGTGGTGGGGAGCTTACTATGGTTATTGGAAATGCATGGAGAAGATCTTTTGGTATATGTTTCTATTCTATTAATAGAATTTTGATGCCATTAGTCATCCACATGGTGGAAGCCTCTTCTGTAAACGTTACATATCATCAGTAAAAAAGGTTTGAGAGCATGAATTAAGTATCGAAGTAAGGAGCGATCCGTATGAATCCATTCTGTCCATCAGTTGCCATTTCCCGGAGTATTACAACTCCATCTGCAGCCTGTTTCCCCCTCTGATCCCTTGGGTTTTATTTTATCGCTACGATCATCTTTCTAGGGTATAAGAAACATGCGCACGTGGCACATGCATTTACTTAGTCATCCCAAGTGGTTTCACCCCGTTTCTACGTTAATTTCAATTCATTACTTTCTTTTCGATTCAGTATTTTCTTAGTCCCGTGGGAAGAGTAATTAGTTTTCTGGCAAAATTATAAGTCCTATTTTTTAGTGCAGTATTGATACACATCCTCAGTCCTCGAAATAGTATAAACTCGTATATTTCGAATGTTCTTTCAGTTCCTCCGAAGAAACAATGCCGAAAGTCATCGCCAAAATTTCCCGGTTGCTTCCATAAAAACCTTAAGTATAAGTTTAGATCGTCAATTTCATTCTTGAAATAAACTTCGCAATAATATTTAGCAATGTTTTCATTAACCATTTGTGTTAAAGTGAACCATTTCTGGTCAACTAAAACAAAGGAAGGAGGTGGTGTTGGCCAACACAAATATGGATAGAAAAATAGACACGAATTCCGAAAATTTCGGTGTGATATACATGTATATAAAAAGATAATTTTAGATATGTTAAAATGATTAATTGAAATTTTTTGAAAAAAAAAAGGTTTCATCCATGAAAAATTCAGTGAATTGGAAGTCTAAACAATTTGCTCTGACATTTCAATTTGAGCTTTAAGGCTAATTACGTTTGTCACTCAGTCTTCGCGTTAAGTGAAATTTTGACCGACTTTGTATAGATGTGTCAAATGCACGTCTTAGAAAAAATAACAATGAACAAAATGTATTTTGGAGAGACAGGCGACACCTGGTGGTTTCCATAAATTACGTCATCATTTTATTTTTATCTATTTATACCTTTTTCAAACTCACCCCCCACTACCAATGTCGCGGAACCACGAAACTTCCCAAAATACTTTCACGGTGTTTTGCACTAAATCCTTGGCATGGCGTCGTAGTCGATATTCGCTTGATTATTCTAGCTGACGTCTTGTGGCCTGAAAGACAATTCTCCAGTCAACCCACTCGTAGAATATATCTGAATCAGACACGAAACATTCTCCAAGGACGATTTTTGCAGAATAGGAAAGGAAATAATCAATGTTTAGTTCTTTGATGTTAATGCTCATTCATTTTCTGTATGTGATGCTAAAGTTCGTTTTTAAGGTCATAACCGCTTTAAAACCGAAAAAGCATAGTTAATTTATTTTTATTCCCTAGGGCTGGTGGATATACTTGGCATGCTATGTTGAATGACCGAAGCCCTCTTTTGCCTCATTAGGGAACGCCACCGTGCACCAGAATCTGTGCTTATTTCATGGACTGTAAACGCTACGTGCGAGAATATCATCTCTTTCCTTAATCTCTTTCTTTTATGCACATGGGTGCTCGCCAGATCCATTTTTCGGTGTGCTTTCTATATTTTTTCCTTCTATTCCGTCAACGTGTTGTATTACTAGTGAATAAATTCATTTCATTATGAAGATTTGTCATTCACACCAATATTTATTTTGCATAGACTTCCTCATTGTACAAAGAAAATAAAATAGAATTTGACGGTAAACTACGGAATTTTGTTACTATTAATTCAACAGGGTTTTCTTATAAGATTCGATGTAGCAAATGATATTATATCATTGGTTAAGAGGGAGGATTTGTTTGATCGAAGGTCACAGGATCAAGGATAGGTGGTATAATCGAAACATATAGCCGCCATCTATCACTTCAGCTGTTAGATTCTGGATTGTAAAAATTTAATTGCAGAATTGAACTGTTTTTAATTGTAAATTTTAAATTGCCAATTCGTTTTGAGAGTAATGATTGATTGGGATCAGACTGAAAGGTGAGACATGTCTTACCATTCTGCAAATTTAAATCAGTTACCCGCAAATTCGTGGTCAAGTAATTTTAACTGCTAGGGATAATCCCCAAATTATGCCATTTGGTGAAACAAAATGCAGTTTTGCTGAAATGAAATAAGCAAAAAATTTTACGGAAGCAATTACTGTGCGTGTACTTACCGTAGCTCACTAAATGAGTTTGCAAGTTTTTGTCGTGGTGGAAGAAATTGTCTATCCGGATTACTTATCCTGTTACGCTCTTGACGGCTAACTTGATGGTCGCGGTTTCCAATCCGACTAGGGCATGGACATTCTGTTGTCCTGAAATAAATTTTCCGGCGAACTCTTCCTTTATCTATCAAAACCCAGCTTCGGGTTCATTACTGTGTCTCTGGTTGAAATGTATCACTGTGAATTTAACAAGCCGAAGTACTGCTACTCAGACTTAATGGATATTTAAAATAAATGTGTGAAGGTCTCGCGTAACGGGTCCATTCACTCTGTTTCTATTTTCAACTCCTCATCACTCAGGCCAACTGGAACCCACAAGCTCGTCAGTGTCCACATGTTCACTGCTTTCACTCATAAGATGTTTCAAACATGATTTATATGCTTTTTTCTCATAAACCCGAGCTAGTTACTGTGCCCGAGTTATACCCAGGTCTTTGTGAAGAACCTTTCGTTTAACAGGCGAGGAAAGTTGTTTTAAAATGAGATTTATGTTTGTATTCAGTCTTTCATCATAATTTTAGAATTTGAAACTGGGAAAACTCTGAAACCGTGCGAAGGCCCTCGTACTAATGACGGATTGAGAGAGTTTACATTTTTAATACCATTACAAATCCTTTTTAAGATTAAAATGTGCTTCCGCTCTACAATCAGTTGTTTTAGTTTCACTAAGGTAATCGAAATATCGAGTTTCATACTCGAGAGAAAAAGTTAATTTCTGATTAAAGCTAGAGGTTTTCGCAGATGAAAAAGTTGAGCTAAAGAAACATGCAGGGAAGTATGCAGTACTTTCTCTGTATAGTTGCTGAGCACGCTCTTGATAAGTACGCCTCACGGCCTCGGAGTGAGCTGTATATTCCGGTACAATTTTCTTCGAGTGAAACAAGATTTTTAAATTGAAAAGCTTTGTGGCGCACATGCTTAAAAGGAAATAATATATAATCCATTCAGCTCATATACCATACACAAGCTCATTCAGAGAAGAAATTTTATTACTGTTCTTACGTACCGTTTTCTTTCGGGTTGTTTGGACTTGATAATCACTTCATAATTTTTTCGAGTAATAACCTAATGCCTAACGAGTATTTTTTATCTTTTTAACTCACTGATCCAAATCGAAACCGGAACTTTAATCAAGTTTTGCATTTGACATACCCTAATTAGGCTCCCAAACATCACGATGCCCTTAACGCAGGTTTATCATGCTCAAAGCGATCTTTTAGGGAACATGTGCTCTATCTTAAAAACTTTCGGGGATTAAGATTTGTTAAGAGACCTTTTTCCATGTTTTATCCCGACTGTTTGTTTCGGAAAAATTTCTGCGAGAGACGGAGAGAAGAGAGACGAATACCACTTTGGGTGCGGTCTCTATCCCTTTGGGTAGTGTAGGTCATTCACTTCGAATTTCACCCGAATCTAGCGATCCGGGAAACCAATGCATTGCTCCACAGGCACGGTGTGCGTAATCCCTCTTAAACTTTCTTCATTCTCCCATCGACACGGAGCGCCCCCCTAGGAGAGGGACCGAACAGAAATACGTCCGAGGCCGCGAAAAATTTCGTGAGGCGACGCTCCTTTTTTTGTATCTATTTTTTTAGAAAAAACGTCTTGGGATTCGGGTTTTCGAATGCGTGTCCGTCACGCTCAAGAGTCTCGGGCGTGTTGGGAATTCCGCTCCGCGGTGGGTGCGGGGAGAGAAAGGGGAGAAGAGATATTTGCAAAAAGGGGGAAGGCAACTCGTTAGAAAGGGGGAAGAGAAGGAAAAGTGGATGGCGGAGAAGGGGAAGGAGCGAGAGTGTGTGGCCCTTTACGCGTCCGTCCTTGGAGGGCGCGCGTACTATTTTTGGGAGCGGAGTGGGGCCGGGAGGAGGCACTCCTCGCGAAGCCCCGCTCTAGCGCACTATGGGCTTTATTAAGGCAAAGCAACCGAAGAAGAGGCAGGTCCACCCCCCCCCTCTTCCGTCGTAACCCCTCCGCTCACCTTATCCGCCCTCGGGGTGGAAGCGTAAAAGCCTTTGAACCTTGGTCGCCAGGCAGTTCGCATGGCTACCCAAGAAGTCGTGTAGTACGTTTCTGTGCACCTTAACGGCTAAACATTAACACGAGTCCCCCAGCGAAGAATATTCCTTTTGCAATAATTGTGCTGTACTTAAGATGAGCATAGTATCGGCAAAATTCATATTTGTTGACTCTGGCTTGTACCGTGGTTACTTTCCTAGTTTCCCACCCGGATAGCCATGGTTCGAATCCCGGGGTTGACAGAATGCTTCAGAAGTATCCCGATCCCTACTTGAGTTCACTTTTGGAGAGCACGTCAGGCTGTCAGTCGGATGGAACCGTAAATCGTGTGTGGCTTGTTTGCGCCTTTTGTTAAGAGTAGGTTAATTTCGACGCCGAGTTTCTCTCAACCCTTAACCTCCTCCCCTGGATATACGCTACTAAATTACCCAACCAACACTGATGGCGCAAATGACCCCAGCTGGCGGTCGCCTTCCCTATTAAGTACCACTTCTACCCATCGACGAGTGCGATAATTTTTTTTCTTCTGCCTGGTTTCAATTGACCTTTAAGTTTACAGATGTTAAAATGATATTTTAAAAACTAGATTTGCCTCAAGAATGACTAGCGTGATGTTTCTATTTTTTAAATGTGTCACTTTTGCCCTGTGTTACGCTAATTGTAGTATAAAATTCTCCTTTTAAGCCTTGATATGTATTTTACTAATTAATTGTAAAATCAACCCAGAGAAACGTTTCAGAATCATGTTTATTTCACTGAAGCACAGAAAGCCAGTCTAGAAACTAAGTCACTACTTTACTGTCTAAAGACGTGAATGAACAGAAAAATATGAGCGCGGTAGAAACTCAATTTTATTATTAAAACGAATCCCTGAGTAAAGTATGCTCTTTTTGTTAATTTGGTTAGCGGGTAAGGTGAGAATATTATTAGTGTTAATGTTTCTATGATTATTGCTTTGATAAACCAAGTATGTTCATCTGGCTTGAGATTCGCTCAAACTAGAGAATGAGTTGTTAACCAGAGTCGGAAATTCATTCATTTTTAACATTTATGGTGTGGTGGGAATAACACTATTTTCAGTGTTTTGCTATATTGTTATACGCATACCCTTAAAAAGCTTAAGAGCATTTGGATAATGATTCAACGATACAGTGTAGCTGCAGTTACTCGCAAGTTCACTTATTCGATCTCCTAACCAAATGAACCACTCTTTTCGATTGTGTGCATGTGTATGAATAATATATGAATGTATGAATATATATATGTATACTGAAATGACCAAAAATATATTAATATATACGTATAATGTAATGAAAAACTAAGAAGAGTGAGCAGGTTTTCTCATTGGTTCCTCCGCACCAGTCTTCTTATTAACATTGGAAGCAAAATTTACTGCGTCTGATAAAAAATTGCCCTTAATGAAAGAATGATTCAAACCCAGCATCGGAGCCATCAGTTTGAATCATCAACATGTAACGGCATCTTTTTTTTCGATACGATTTCATCGAGTAAAATCTAGGAAGTGCAACGTCTAATTTCTGGCATTGGCCTACTTCTCAAGAGATTCAGACTTAGCCCAAGTTATTCGCCGTAACTCTGGTTCCGGTCTGAAGGGCTGACTGCTTAAATTTCAGCACGAGGGAGACTTTAGTGGATTTTGGCCAGATTGGCCAACTGACTCAATTCTCAGGGCGGCGACGACGGAGCAAATGACACGCGAATGAGAAAGAAGGACGACGCCCAAAGGCGAGACAAGAGGTTTGATTTACACCTAGCCGAAGAAAATTATTCTGTTAATTTTATAATTTCGCGACCAATTTCCATGGAATTGGTCGGCAGGTACTTTTAAATCACTCCTAAATAACCATTTAATGGCGTCGAGTAGAGCTTTTGACATGCTTTAGGCCATGCTACAAGGAAAAAATCATTGGCTTCGTTTCAGACTCATTCATTTTGCTATATTTTGGAAGTCCGTAGCTCATGCTGCTCGTTTTGCGCGGGACGCTCTTCATTAATGTGTATTTAGTAAACCGCGTTCCCCAAGTTTCCCTTGCCAATTCCCGAGTTTACGCAGCGAGAAAAGTTACGGTGTTTCTGGACATTTCAGTCTTATTAGTATGCCTCGGGAGTTCATGATTTAAAGTTGAGTTGGGTGTTTACATGCTCTGTGAGGAGAACGTCTGCTATTTAGAGAAGTGCTCGTTTGAGGTCAAGCATGAGATATGAAACCATTATTTGTCAACTCTACGTGTCTCGATTTATTAAGATTGTGATGTGTTGCAGTGAACCATGCAGACATAATGAGGGCACAGGGAAATAATCGGGACACAGTCTTTTATGCTGAATCATGTTTTAAAAATTGATGCAAAATTTCACATTTTCATTTATATCTCTTGAGAAATTCAATGGAGGGATTTATTAATCTTCGGAGATCCAAAGATAAAAGTCTGCATCAAGACCGAGGGAAGCAAAAGTGTTGGTTTTATTGATGCGTTGTATATAACATATTTTGGCACTTAAAAGTTAGCAAATTGTTTCATAGGGTGAATTCTATTATGGTTTTAAGACCGCATGTTATGCAGTGCTATTATTTTTAATATTTAGCATCGAATAGCACCCAGGTTAATTTGCCTGTTACCTTGGTGCTGAAAACTTAAATTTCTGCTTTATTGCGTCGTTGTTGGTGGGATGTCTTTTTTTCGTCTTGATCTCCAGGGATTAAAGCTTCTCGCGACTCAAGCTCCCGTGTGTCTCATATTACTCTCAGGCTGGTTTTACCACTCTGCTTTTTTATTCACTTCACAATCGCCACGTAGTCAGTTCGCGTTTGGGAATCGGCCTGCTCCTGGCATTTCGCGCGACATTTTTCCTTTCCTTTCGCAAACGACTCTCCAGACCTTTCCATCAAACTGAAGTCCGCTTTGCGTTCGTTGCTCTCTCTCCGCACCCCCCGCAAAACCGATTGGTACAGCCTCTTGTTGGGAGTAATGAAACAAAAGGCCGCCTTCACTTTATGTGAAAATGCGTCCAATTAATGTCAACTTTTGCTTTTAATTGAACATTGACCAATAACCGCGAATTATTATTATTAGGTAATCTACCGGTTAAGGTAGGTTTTTGGATGGACACAACTATCAAATAAACATTTTGTAACTCCAAAACAAAACTCAATCCAGCAACCTAATCTACATCAGGTCCCTCTTCATCTCTGTGTACTTCTTTCCTCCCTTCATCCCCTCCAACATCCCTATCCTGTACCTGCCCTTTCCTCGCTTGCCCAACATTCTCCCCTCTATTACCCTCTTCAACATTCCACTACCGCTCAATACGCCTTTCATCCATTTTTCCTGCCTCCATAGGATTTCTCTCAACAAACCCCTCTCCTCACCCACCCTCTCCAGTACTTCCTCACTTGTTTACCTTTCGGTCCATTTCACCTTCTCCATTCTTCTCCACACCCACATTTCAAAAGCCTCCAATCTACGTCTATCCCCCTGATTCAGTGACCACGTTTCCGATCACGAGTTTATTTTAAATCAGTTTTTTCAATTTTAGTTTGAAAGTATGCAGAAAAAATGCGCGATTGCAATATGTAGTATGGGGTTTAAGGATATTATGAGTCATTTTATGTCGCGCTTACGAGTACAGTAGTGGTAGTAGTGACAGAGTCCATCCAAAATCATCCCTGAGACGGTGATTAAAGTCAATAATAAAAATTGAATTAATTATAGATTACTCCTCCTCCAAGATTGGATTACTGCCTATGTGCGCCATATCCGCATCAGTTGTAGTTTGTGACCATGGTGATACGCAAACTTCATCCAGAAGGGTCAGTTTGATTGAAACAAAGTTTACATCTTCTTGTTAAACTCACATAAGTGAACTTATAGTTCCATAGGATACTATACGCTTACTATTGCGAAAGGAAATTACAAAGGAGGGCCTAGGATGAGCTACAAAAAGCATGTATTGGAAATTGTCGGTACAAGGACCTCTGAGGGAATGAAGAGATTGACAGGGAAGAGGATAGTTTGGATAGCGGCTAAAAACCAATGCTTGGGTTGATAACCTATGGTGATAATGTCTCCTTCTGGCACTTGAAGTTCTTCTGGTGCTCTCACATGCCTAACGGAACGAAAAGATAATGTTCGACGCAAGAACCCAACGCAAATATTATAAACTAGACGCGAGAGGCAATATGAATGGGACGATTTTTTTTAGCTTGTATAAAGCCGGGTGGAGGAATGGACTACCGCCCTCTCGAATGCGCCGGTGCCTTTGTCCTCAGCCCTCCGTTTTTTTCCTCCGAGTAATGTTCCCATCCAGACCTCCCCTCAGCCCTTCTCCGGGCGACTGAATTGTTGTGCATAGCGGCTTCGTGCTGACGACCCACTGTCTCACTCCATTTACTTCCCTAGCCGCGCCTTCGTGAAACTATGGTCGTCGCGGAGTAACTCCCATTTCCGAGCGTTTCCAAACGGGGCGAGGCAGTTGTGGGCGATGGAGGGAGGGAGAGAGGCAAAAAACTGAAGTGCTTCTTTTTTTTTGTGTTTGTATGTGCTCTCCACTGCTCCCCTGCGGGGGGGCGGAAGGGGGATACGGGGAAGGGAAGGGGGCGTCGCCCCACATTTTCCCCGAAGCAGACGGAATGCAACGAACGCGTCACGGCCACTTGGTCCCGCGCGACGGCGGCCGCGGTGATGGGCGGATCGTCGGTTTATTTCCCTCTGCACGTATCCACGGCGTGCGTTGCACCTTTTGTTCTGCTCTCCAGGAAGCCTTCCGCTACTCAGGGGCGCATAGCCTTTTTTCCCGCTCGGGGGGTGTTGGAGAAAGGGGCGGTAAAGACCGCTGCGCACGCTAACACTCATTCCCTCATCTTCCACCGAAGCAGTCATTGTTTTGAGGCCTCTGTAGGTTGCGACTTAGTAGGCGAACTAATTTTTGTGGTTTTTAAGATGGGTTCGGGTAGTGCTGCTTTGTGCAGACGTCATCATTGCTGACAAGTTAATTATTTTGACCTCGGAGAGGACATCTTGTAGTATCCGAGGGCGTTTTTTATATTACTGGTGTCCTCGTCACTAATGGTTTTTGGTAACCTAAAGATCACCGTCAAGTTTTGATGTATCCAGAAAAACATTCACGAACAATATCGTGGTTCGTTGTTGCTGGTAAAAAGTATCTTTTTTGGCATGTTTTGCACAGTCAGATAGCGCCATCATTTGCCGTTCATAGACATGAAACGATCTGTGAAAGTTTATTTCTCTGAATAGAAATATTACATTTGGTTTTTAAATTCCAAATTGTATGATATGAGCAACGGCATGCACATTTAAGCAATCCACTATGGGATCTTAATATATCTCATGGGAGATATATTTCTTTTTTGAGCTCCACGAAGGGATCGTGTGTGATGTCATGGAACTGGAAGGGGTTTATTTAGTTCATTTGTTCCATTAAAGTAAATATTCTGTAACGTCGTAAGAACATTTCAAAATAATTGCAAAGTTTCATTTAAAATTCGAAATGTCAATAAGGGAAACTGATGTGGTTAACAGGTTGAAATCGTGATCATTTCCAATAAATCCATAAAATCATGACCTTTAGAATAATTAATTTTCAAGATGATTTTATTAAGTTATATGAACGAAATATTGAAAGCGACAAACAATTTATTCAAATTAAATCGTTAAATCCGTTGTAATGAGATGAAAATCCAATGAACGTTGCGTATACGGCGAAATTCGAGCTGTTTTTGTTTGGTCTACGTACTCCAGGGGTCCCCTCCAATACGTATTTCATTTCAGAATTTCGCAATTTTGTAAAAACCAGTTTCATTCACAAATATTAGGATACGGATTATTGTAAGTTAGGTAGGATGCTCAAGTGCGGTCTAGAGTGGGACCTCCGGAATATCTAATAGCAGTTATGTAGAGAGACTAGAATCTCGTGTTTGGGATGGCCTTTCCACTTCATACCTTTCGCATTTTATCAATGATAAATATCAACGTTTGCACTTTTTATCAAAGTTTACACTTAATACCAATATTGCGTAATATTTCCGCGTCTAATCGCCCAGCTTGTTCTAAAATTTGTGACATTGCAATGTATACTATTGCACGTGGATAGCTTATTCGTTCGGAAATGATAACCACTCTTACTTAACCCAATAAAGGAAATACTTCCCTCTAGCGATTCTCGTTGACAGCCAAAACAATTTTTCGCCTGGCGCACCATATTTTCAATTTTAAATTGCGACAAGAATAAATGGGCAATTGCTTTTCCATTCTTCTTGAAGTCACATCCCGGTGCCACATGAACTCTCGCTGTCATCGTCCACAAATGTTATTAATGAGTTCGATGTGACCTTAGTGAATAACTTTTCCCTCTTCTCCCGGTGACCAAAAGAAGTACTTTCATTGGTCAAGATCCTTGGACCATCGTGCAATCGAAGAGGTCGGCGCGGAGTTCCGGGAGTAATTGGTCTGAATTAGGAAGAGGTTAAATACGGCCAGCGTGTCTTCAAAACGTATGCTGCGGAAAGGGAAGTCGGGGATATGAGTAATGATCAATGCCGGGGAGCAGAAGTGTGTGTAACCAGTCTTCATTCGCATTCATCCCGACCGCAGGGCATCAGCAGGAGGAGCAGCTATAAATAGCGCGTAAGCAGCGTGCTTGGAGAGCTCGCGTGCTAACGCTTTCGTCCCGGTAGCCGTGCCGCTGGGTCTCTTGCGTAGGAAGTGCACTTATTCCCCTTCTATTGCCGCTGTTTGGTACCTGCGACCGCCGTTCGCAATAAGGTCCGCGGGGTTCTCGCAACCCGACTCTCAGTCGCGCGTCGTCCGACAAGGTTAATGAGTGTGGTTTGGGCGAGGAGCGCTTCTTTCCACGGGTCTCTCCTTCCCGAAGTTCACACGGAAGGTGACAGTTCCGTGGGCGGCCACGGAAGCCCTCCCTGGCCGACTTTCCCAAGACAATCAGTCGATTGCGACACAAGTCTTGCGTCGCCCTACCGCTGCGTCTGTTCCGTGTTGCGGCGACTCGGAGAGGGAGATTTCAAACGAAATCGAGACACATTTGAGTTTTTATTTTGAGAGGACGGCAGTTTTTGGAGCTCCTGTTTCAGAATGATCCATGAAACGAATTTCTCTTTAAAAAAAATACATAATTTATTCTCTTGAACCAATAATATGACACCTCCGCAAAATATTTTTGTTTTAGTTCTTATCTATCGGCTCTGATATTGCTATTGTTTTTTCTCCATTTGGAGCTATGATATTTGTAAATCTTGAGAGCGCTTTAAGTTGAGAGGATTCATATGCTGGAAAACAAATGTTATGGTTAGTAACCGGATATATTCAAATTTCAATGCTAAGTGCCAATACTAAAAAAAAATAATGAAGTGTAGGTACAACCTCAGTAGTGCAACCTCTCGTCTCTTTCGTTGGGTCTTTCGACGAAAGCTGTAGATAAGTAGATTTACTGCAATCCAGAATTAAGTGTTCTTATTTTTCACTTAATAGTATAATGATTACTGGGATATAAGTTCTTACCATTTAACTCATTCCACCATTCCCAGGGACGAGATTATGGCTCTCGGATTATGCTGTTAACTTATCTTTCTGGAATTATTTGCCGGCTCTTCACGTTTTTGACAGCAGAGTTATGTTTAACTTTTTGGTACCGCGGCCATTATCAATAGTATTTCCCACAACGCGTATTTCGCAAGTTTTAGGATGATCCCGTGCACCTGAAGGCAATCACTCCCATCGGTGTCCTCGCTTCGCCGTTCTCCGTACCTTCACAACGGCCCTTGCGTTCTCACCCCCTCCCCACCCGCAGGATACGCCTCTCTTTTATCCTCCTAGACAACGGGGGGGGGGGAATTGGCGTGCGGAGTGGTAGGGAGGTTCCCGAGGGGTCACAGGGGACACCTGAGAGGGAGGAGATGGGCGGGGGGTAGAGTTTAAAGGGTGAGGGATTGAAGGGGATAGAGGACGGGCGAGCATTCGGGGTGGAACCGTAACGCCATCCATGCGAACCCTATCGTTCCTTTCCCCCATCCCCCCGTTCCCTTCCCCGATCTCCCGACGCCTCCACTCCACGTCACCTCCCCACTCCAGTCCTCCCCCCCCCCCCAGAGGAACTGTCGGGTGGGGGGAACATTCGATCTTTCCGACTCGATGCGGAACGGAGAAGTTGTCGGGAAACTGCATCCGAAGATAATGAAGCAACCATCACCTTTCCAGCTCAGAGCATCCCATGCTCCTCCCTCTACCCTCCCCTCCTCTTCCTTCTCTTCACTTTCATTTCTGATCCTCGATTCTTTCTTCTCACTCCGCCATGAGCGGTGGGACTCTCTGATTTCCAGCCTCCAGTGAAGGCATAAAATCGTCGAATCGTTGGCGTAGACCGCCTGTCGAGGGCGTCGGGTCTTAGCCGCGTCAGCCATAGGCTGTTTTCATCGGGGATGCTTACATTCCAGTCATATGTGTCGAACTCGAGTCAGGGCATGGTTCTCTTAAGTTTAGATTAAGAAGAAACCAATTTTTTGTGAACGACTTTCAGTTAACTAACTAAAGCTAACAGTTTCAGGCTTAACTCTGTGGAATTCCTTCATGATGAGGGTAAAAATAAGGAAAACTTTACACTTCCACGCCATTTCAATACAATACGACCATGGTTTCGATGCTGTGCATCATCATCAGGTGAAACCAACATTACCAGGAAGCACTGAATGGTTGAGGCCTTAACTTTGTAGAATTCCATTATTAACTTAGGAGAAAAATTATATCTTTGCTTTCTACAGAATAGACTTTATTCGTCGACTAGTTTCGTTTACACTGTAACATCACTAGGACTAGACTAGTCCTGATGATGTTACAGTGTAAACGAAACTAGTCGACGAATAAAGTCTATTCTGTAGAAAGCAAAGATATAATTTTTCTCCTAAGTTATTACAAGGAAGCCTTTTTCCCTCGTCAAGTTCCCAGTAACCTTAAAATAGTAAAAAACAAGCAAAAATATTCGTTCACTAAAGCGTTAATTTTCGCAGTTCCTATCTACGTAGTCGGGTAACCTTTTATGGCTACGGTGAACCGTTTATGCCTACGGCGACTAGCAAAGCAGTTCATAGATATTCCATGGACCTATCACTATTCTTAGCGTAAGTAAATGTCAGTTGTTATTAATGTTTTTATAAGGTTCTCAATTTAGTACTGGCGGATAAATGTTAATGCAAATATTTATTCTAAATTATATTCATGGACGGTATTTTGACTAATTGTTTAGCGTCTAGGTTACCTATTTATCGGGTAAGGTAATTGAATTAAAGTTGCTTTTATTATGGCCATTTTCTTGTTGAATACGTAACTATGGGATATAACATTTTTAGCCAAAGGTCATCTTTGTACAATTCTTTTGTTTACATCTCATATCACCAAACTTCATCTTTACTTTTGTCGATTTTATAAATATTTGAATCCTCTCAAAGATTGAGAAATTCGAAAATTAGCAAGGGTATTAAGATGTTCTCAATAAAATGCTATTATCATCTTGAAAGTGGCCATAAATCAATAACTGATCTTACAAATAGATAGATAGCATACCTCTTTTTGTTGAAACGTTTGGTATGGAAAATATGGATTAGAATTTAGAATTAGTTATTAGGTGGCAACTTCACTACTTTATATGCATCATAAATTCTTCTTCTTACTAATTCTACAATGGTACGTCATTAGTTGCTAGGTCTTGGAAGTGGATACCTTTTCAACTCAACCGTTCTGTCAACACATTTGATAACGCCTAGTTACCGCTATGAGGTTAGCATAGAATGAAAGTAACTAATTTATGTCATCGCTGTTACAGAAAAAACTGTGCACACTAGCAGAATAATGTTCTAGTGTTACAATAAACAAAGTCCCCTCTTAAATGTAAACGTCACATAACGATCGTGACAAAAAACTTTACACATCCGCTGGCGTTTTCTTATTGCTATACTGATGCAATTCATTGGCATAATGCTGATGGTATTTACTGATTTCAAAAAAGACACCATTATTATTTCACTTAGAAATACTGATTTTTTAAGGAGAAACCATGTGACAATTACATAAACGAGATTAAATTTCAAGTTAGCTGATGGTAAAATTCGCCCTGGAGTGACAAATGACTTTAGTGAAAAGCTACACAGAGATTCCGTATATTTCGAATCTTCCAAATGAGCAATTCAAAGCAATCGGGTAACATGAGAGAGGCTTAAATAATATTCATCTTACAGGAATACATGTACATGAATGTGAAACTTGCAAATGAACGTGAAAAGATCCGTGGTTGTTCAATTCATCTAATTAATTAAGGAGGATTAGCATTCATGTCGTCAACTACTTTTAAAATTTACGATTATAATGGCGAACATGAAATATTTCAATAATTAATGGCCAATTACATCAAGGACGTCGATTGATCGAATTTTATTATACCGTATCGAACTTTATGAAGCTAAACATAGCCATATTGCTTGACTAACTTTCACTTTAGCACTTAGCCTTCGTTCTAAAACTCAACAGAAAGAGTCATAATACTAGCCCCAACTACTTTAGTTCTTCCAGGAGTTTTCGGTATTATCTCGAGTGATTCTTCACTTATTTTCCTTAAGGTTTACCTCTCGCTCGTTCCACATTCATGTACGTTTCTCTAACAATAATCCTCTCCCACGTAAATCGGCCCTTTCATTGCCGCCTCTCCCCAGACCATCAAGTCCAGACTGATCAATTCTCCTATAAAACGATCCCCATTTAACTGCAGGGAACGGGTCGCCATGGCAACGAGGATGTGACAGTCTACGAGTCGCCCCACGGCTCCATCAGCATGGCGTAGAGAATTCACACTGGATCTCTTATTGAATCTTTCGGCAGTGTGTTGACTGACACTCTGGACGTCCTATTTACCCTCTGGCGTGGAGTCGGTGACGGTTTAGATAAGGACACATCAAGGACATTCCATTGCGTCTCACCCCAGAAATGAGTCTACGTGTCGGGATATTTGACAGCGTCACCGATAATCTTTTCAGGCACCGAAAAGGTAGTCCGCTCGTCTTACGTGCCCTTCCACCCGCCTTGTGCATCGTTTTCACGGTGTTAATGTTTTGGTGTTCATGTCTCACTGGTGCAAACTCGGGCGTTTGGTAAGCATACATTCTGGGGCATTTAATTGAGCGGCAAGTAGTGAAAATATTTTCCCTACCCTAGCGTCGGGCACGATCCCCTACACTGGGGTAGAACTAAACGGGATCATAGATGGAACGAAGCCGAAAACGGGGAGATTCTAGCCTTCACTTCTAGCTGGGTTTAGCCATTTCCAAGAGGATCAAAATACGTTTTAAGCATGTATTATTGTTTGTCTCTTTAAAACGTTAAGTGTTCAAGAAATATTTAATGGAACCCCGTTGATATTTATTTTCGAATGCGTTTGCATTTTTGGCATTTAGTGATCAGGGATGGATGAAATATTTTATGATGCTAAGTGAACTGAAACCGTCAAATCATTCAAAAGCTGAACAAGCTCCTGCCCCTATGTATGTACATTCTTACGCTGATTCCCATTCTTCGTGTTAACATGTCCAATTAACTCATTCATCGGAATTGTTGGGAATCAGTGAAAATTGATTTATTTGCTCAACTCGACGAAACACTTTCCTCCCGTACGTGCGAAAGGTCCCTCGGTGGATCCCTGTGTACACGTTCTTTTAGACGGGCTGGCCAAATATTTTTCGGGGTAGTGGGAAGCAAACGCTCTTCTCAGCGCTTACGCCCTTCCCCCTTTCCCCCGAAGACATCCATTCTCGGATGATGTAGATATTTTTTATTCGACCCCGATGGCTTTCGCTGATAGAATTTAGGGGATCAGTCATGGTGTGTGTGACGTAGATACCGGGCGTGGGCGCGTGGCGAAAAGTGACTGGGAGCGTGGAGATGCTGCAGAAAAAAAACGTGATTCTTTCCTCAGATGAGGAACGTCCTTTAGTTCCTTCTCTTTGGCACATCGATAGGTAACACGCGTAGATTCCGCAATCCTCGCTTTTAGATAATCACCTCAACTCAACTTTTTCCCAAAACAAACGCGGTATTTTTTAAGTCCCAAAATGATGTCATCGCGCGTATATTTTTATCCGAATCCCAATCGGTGATTTGATATCATTTTATGTCAAAGTTTCTGGCGTAGATTTTCCGTCGTAACTCTGCCTTCCACATCTTTTACTTTTACCAAATACTTGTTTCCACACCGCACCTTGTCTCAGAGCCCATCGCGCCCTAATTAACTATGGGACAATCAAGGCTCTACGTTATCTTACCGGACATAACATTGAAGTAAGCGCAATCAATCGAGTAACGAGTTATAAGATAACGTATTCTCCTCGGACGCACGACTGCATTTGGGTTCGTAAAATGGGTTCATTCCTACATCATTCGAATTTAATTCATGGGAATGTGCTTGTGCCGAAAGAACCGTTTCTTTTATTTTGCTGACGAATTACTTATCCTTGGCCCCGTCAGTATTTTTATTAATTTTGGTATCCGGAAACTTATAACCACACGCCCAGGTGACACCATGCACTATCATATGCAGAGGATTCTCATTTAATGCAATAATATGCATATAAAAATATCCCTACGTTTCTCTACCGGAGACACCTCATTCAATACTCCATTTCCTCTACGCTAATTAATATGTTAACAATTTTAATCATAGTTATTAACCAAACTTCCTACCGTTATGAAAATGTCTCAAGATTGATGTGAACTAACATTTCTGGTGTTTTACTGTGTTTCATAGTCGAAAGTTTAAATTGATATTTTAAGGAGAGGATGGTGTAGGATTCTTTACATTTAAAATTACTTTTCCTGTCAATCGTTTCAATTGAATGGAAAACTGGGCATCGGCTATGAAATTGTGGCACTCAAGAAAATGCAATTTCACTACGTAGCAATCTAATTAAAAATAACAGCAAAGAATTTCATAAAACATGCGCACACTATATATGTGTAGTACCAATTTCTCATATATATATATATATATATATAAAGTGCATAAAAACCTGCTATGGGTTTGCAGATTCATTTTTCATCTTCTAGATCCAGTGTCCTTCGCAGTGGCATTGGTTTGGATGACGTTATCGGTGCTGTAAACCATATACGGTGATGAGGCATTAATTCTATCTTCCATCTATTCACTGTGCTTCAGCCAATAGGCGGAAGGTGTATCGATTCAAGAGTATCATGTGTCAACGCATTATGTGCTAATGCCGGACGTTCATCACTTATTTTTAAGGCTGCTGAACGGCTTAACGTATTACGGATTGTGGTGATTAGATATTTATTTAACTTGAGCCCTAGTATGAAATAATCCCCATCCATGTGCTGTGATGCAGAGTTTCTGCGGGCTTGAATTTTTAATTGAAAGATCACTAGGTCAGATATCTAATGGAAAGTATCGTAGTCAGGAATTCAAACGATGGCGTCGGCGAATACCGGGACAGAAATAAGAAACAAGTTTTATCTTTGATACTTGGAATGATTAGGCATGTATATCAACGATTGCGAATTACCAAAGAAGCTGTCATAATTTTTTGTGCATAAAAGGGTAGCATGAGTTTGCCTTCTAAATAGCTTGCGTCTTAAGTTTGTGTTAACGTTTGCTTTACATCGGCAGTAAGCATTCTATGCATGTTCTCTTGCGTAGACCCAGTTGTCAAATGCATTACGCGTTTACATTGAGATGCAATTAATCAACGTTGTAGGCGTTTGGTGTGGAGGAAATCATTCGTTGTTGCCATGCACGCCGTCTCGATTTCTGCGAATGTCCTTGCTCATCTCTTCCTTCCCCACTCCACGCCTCCTAAGCATGCTCTTCTCGTTCGAGTAAGTCGTTACATCCGCTTCGCGAGGGAAGCGCGAGTATCATCTCCGACGTCATCATCTGATTAGAGCGGTGGCAGACTGCTCGCCGTGCTCCACGATGTCGATTCCCCGATTCTTTCGACTGCCAGACAACCCACTCCACTCTCTCTTTATCCCCTGGTCTAGGAGTTACCAAACAGCGTCGAATTCCCATGAGCGCAGAATTACTTTGGGGGGAGTCGGAGAGTCTCAAAAACTTTTAGAAAAACATTCTCTCAAAAAGAACATCCATCATCATCATCACGGGTTAGCAGTCGGTAAATCAATTTGCAGCAGCTCTCCAAATTACCCTGCTCCCTGCCAATTCCCTCATCGGTTCTCGCGGCAACATTTTTCATTACCTACATCTCATAGTTCATCCGTATCCTTTTCCGACAATTCTTCCTCTCCATGTTTCCTAATGATCTTAAGAAAAATATCGTGCCTCAGGATATGCTCTTGAATTTCCCTCTTCTGCTTGTGCCATCCGTGGGTTTTTTATTCACTCACTCTTCAACAAACTTCATTTGTTTATGCTGTCTGTCCATTTCATTTTCGGAAGTTTTCTGAGGCATCACATGTCCATCTCATCTTTCTGTGCTGCTCTCATCGTACAGGTCTAGCACTCTTAGGAAAAGAGACTCCCATGTGTGTTTGTACTAGTATATACCTTTCGCCGTTGGTACTTGTTTCTTCTGGTAGCAAGCCTTATTTCGTCATTACTTTTCTGTTTACCACATCCCTCTTGCATATTTCATCCGTCATCTGCTATCTAAATAGCACATCTACTAGAACAGTGTGAGGGAAAAAAATGAATATCACTTATTTTAAAATATTAACATGATATTTCCACGAAACATTTCGGCAATTATTGCTGCTATGCTATTTTCCATTGCAAATATCTTAAATCGTTAGATTGGCCGGATCAGATTTGCGTATTATCACCTCCACCGAACGAGTGAATTTTTATGTGAAAAAATAAATATCTGATGAATTTTGTAGATTTACGTTTCCTTGGTTTGTTATTTTCTCCGGTAGTTTACTTGTTACTGTGAGACGGAGTTGGTGGAAAACTGCCGTAGAATTTATCATGGTTAGGGAATGAGTCATTGAAAAAAGCTTGGGAACTCCTGCCCTGGCCCCATCGTTCACCCGCTGACGGAAACCCTCGGTTCCCCTGGCGCCATCCACGTCTACTACGCCTTGGCATTTCCCTCTGGGCCCTCTGTAATGTGGGGTTGAGGGACAAAAACGAAACTTCGAGCCGTCAGTGCTCTGCCAAACTTCCCGATGGTGTCCATCCCTGGTGCGTCTTCTCGTGGATTTTCATCTTTCGTTCGTTTCCTTGTGTGCTGTGCGGCGCGTAGATCTTTCTTTCCCCCAACCACGAAGAGCGGTTCTTTCGGCGTGACGGACAGCGCGATCAAAGAGACCGTAGTCGGAAAAAAGTTTTAAAACTTGCGCCGCTTGGGAAAAAAATTGGTCTCGAAGCGTAAACCAGTGCTGCAAATGTGGGGAAGGCTTGTTGTTCATGTCAGGCAGTAGGGCAGAAAGGGCAATACTCGTGTCGTAAAACCATTCATCGAGAACGTACTGATCGATGCTGAAATAGGATGACGTATTCATAGAGCCATGCTGAAAGCAAATTGGTAATGTTCACTAAAGAGGCAGGTATTTTTAGAATGGTATTTGTCTTTCACCTCGTTATTTTGCCAGAAAAGTGTTCAGAAACGGGCGTTCTATTTCCCCATGCACCTATTAGTGTACACAGAACAGTAAACAAATAACAGGAGTTCCTCTTTAGTCGACTATTTGACCACATCACGCGTATACCAAAGCGGTGGTGGCGTTTGCTGCGTCAGCCTATACGCCGCCTTTTTCCGTCAGTCAGTGCGTGTACTTACGCATGAAAGCGTAGAATTTCGAGGCAGACTTAATTAAAACGGTTTAGCTTACTCGTGTATTTATCGGCACGTCAATCTTCTTTCCCTCGGCTGCCTGCGCACTTATTTCTTTTAACGTGCACGAGATAACTCGAAGTGCGTGACGCAGAATCTTTTCGTGAAAACGTGACCGAGGGCACGTCACCGGTTTCTGAGTAATTGAAACTAATGCGAATGGTAGTCTTACAAATTTATCCATAAATGCATCCCTGCTGCTAAAGTTGAATCTAGTTTAATATAATTTGTCGCCCGGATTACAGGTAAATTGTTTTTACATCAAAAGAGCCGAGATAATGCATGCCGTAAGCACCTGATAGTTTTGTTTAAACGGAAACCAACATTTTGACGTATCCTGAAGTAACGAGAGTGAGTGAACTTCGTGAACACGGTGCAACTTAGACCTCATTATCCACTCGTACTTGCCTCTAGTTATAGAAATGGAGATGAGTGCGCAGAGAGATAATGTTAAGCGAGCGAATTCTTGGTTCGTTTTGGGTGATTTCTTGTTCGTGACACTACTTGAAGTCAGTTATGCATCGCAATAACATCCTCACTCTTTAAGTATAGCATGTTCCAAACAAGTTCGTGACATTATCACTCGGTTCTTCCAGTGCAGTCCCCCACACGCACCTTTCTGCCCACCGTACCCCTCCTCTCCCTTCCTCTCCCCTCCATTACCCTCCCTCACGAATTAACATTTATACTATATATAGTTCTGATGATGCTATGCGGCAGTGTAACCATGACCATGAAACATTTATTTTAGGCGTGGAATAGCAGTGCTTTTCGTCCTCCGAACATCTAACGATCGGAAAATTCCGTCTTGTTAAACCTTACATTGATTGTTGTATAGGATGTAGCAATATTTGTGTCATGATTTAATATTTATGAGCTGAATATCAGAAAGTTGTATCAGTGTGCGGGTCTCGCGATGCATATGATATGATGTATATGATAGCTTTTGATCCACTCTCAATTGTCGTAGTCTATGTTCTAACGTTTTCATCACCTATACTTTAACTTTCAAACGAACTTTATGTTTCCTGAATTCCTTTTCCGCATTTGATCCGAGAAATTATAAGATGAAACGCGTAATGATACCTTAAAAATGAATATCCTTCGTGTAACGGAAACCATTAGTGAATACTTGGAAATTTACAGCACGACTATAGTAAACCTCTTAGCCAAAAGTGCTCTTGGGCATATCTAAGCCCCATCTCAGAGGTGCAATTTGAAAGGATATTGGGAAAGAGAGGAAGAGAGAGCGAGCACAGGGACAGCTTCGTGTACGCATTAATTAGGGAAGACGGGAAGGCGAAAAAGGATTTGGCACCCTAAAAAACGGAATGAGGATATTTGAGGATGAACGTTTAAATCTGTGCCATTTAAATTTATGGAGTGTTTTAGGCAGACCTTTAATATCATCATTCAGCACATGCAAAAAAGTTCGAAATCATTTTTAGTCACTGTATGGCTTTGCACTTTAAAATTTTATTTAGTCTGTTCCTTTTAAGTGTTTTTATCTGCTAATATTTGAATTGGATGTGCCACTGGTGTGCATGTGTTTTGTTTTGTCCCTACCAAAGGTTATTTTGGTTGCGTATCGTTTTTCGCATTTTGAAATTCGTGAATTGATTCTAGGCAGGAGAAAATATCCATATACTTTCTGTTATATATCTAGGAAAGTACTTCAATTCGTAAAGCCCAGGAGATGATCGTTTTCCAGATTAAGTCGATAGTTTCACCCCATCTAACGAGCAAACGTGCTATTTTCTGAGTCTGTTGCTGTAAAATAAATAAACTGATTTTATTTTCTTCTGGTCTTCAGAAAACCGGATATTGTTTTTCTCTGCTGATTTTGATAGATTGGCAGCGTCGTAAGTTTGGATTATCTACGGATATTACAGTTTGGTAGCTCAAATGATTTTAGGCGAAGGAGTCACCCCGTTGTTTCCCGTAGAAGTTGGAAAAACGTTTGCCTCCTCGAGGCTTAACCTGTCGAGAAAACTTTGTTTGCAGCGTGTTAAAGCTTTCTATGCGAAGTAAAAGTGCGATATTTTTTTAATTATCTGATCGTTTATGTGCTTACTGAATGTGTGAAACCTTTTTCATGTCTTAGTTTTGAATACGGCGAGTGATGTGCACTATTTGTCACGGCCAAAGTTCACACGATATCTCACTGCGTCATATTCTGAAGAAAGGCCAAGGTGTGGTGGCATGTTTGCAGGTGCCTATCGTCACTTATCCTCTTCCAGATGTCAGTTCAAGACTTTGAACCGCACACCTTTATGTATGCTATGCCCAAACAAGTGTTTGTATACGAAGGTTTATATATTAGGAATTAAAACGAGGAAGACTTTAAATGCAAGTCTACCGTCTCGAATTTCGACAGATTCGCTTCGGCATCCAACTCAGCAAAGGCGGTAAAACCACGGTTTTTCGACGGCGACACGTCGTTTCCTAATAGCAGTGCTTAGACAGCCATCGCAACGATTCGGGATTCAATTGTCACGTGAAAAATTAAATCCGAATTTCGTATCCATAATTCAACCAGAATCGATAGATTCCTCGATTTCTGATCCTATCCCTAACATGTACGTATTCATTGAGATGAATGCAAGTTTTGTACGTTATTTTATCAAATGAATCGATGTTACCCCAGTTTTAAGTGCGTTCGCCGTCTCTAGAATTACGTAGTTGTGTAGAATTGTACGTCGTTTCTTTTCCAGTATTTTTGAAAGATATTTGTCAAAATAGAATAGAGAAGGTGAAATGGACCGAAAGGAAAACAAATGAGGAAGTACTAGGGGTGGTGGGTGAGGAGAGGAGTTTTTTGGGAGAAATCTTGTGGAGGCTGAAAAAATGGATGAAAGGCGTATTGAGCGGCAGCGGGATGTTGAAGAAGGTAATAGAGGGAAGAATGTTGGCAAGCGAGGAAAGGACAGGTACATGGATAGGGATGTTGGACGGGATGAAGGGAGGAAGGAAGTACACAGAGATGAAGAGGGACCTGATGTAGAGTAGGTTGCTGGATTGTATTTTTGTAGGAGTCACAACATATTTATTTGGTAGTTGTGTCCATCTATAAACCTGTCTTAATCGGTAGATTACCTTATTATAATTTGTCAATATCTTGCATCCAATCGAATCGGGCAAAATCTGGCGTGAGCGTCACCTCGACCTACATTAAAATGATAGATCATCCCGATTTGGACCGATTTATCGTGCGCCTGGTGGTATTTGCTGTGAATGATATTGCTGGATTTCTACTGCACATTGCCTTTTAAGGCTTAGACGTTTTCGCAATCTTTTTTTTTACATCTTCCTTTATTACGCTCCAAGGATGCAATCTTGAGTGGCAGAGATTCCGTGCGATTTGTTTCGTTACCTGTATAGGATATAAATTTCTCCACCTAATCTTTTCTGAATCTTGAGCATTTTCCCGTCAAATCATAGCCCTCCTCGATGTCCTAGAGGCGTGTAAGAGGCCGAACTTTGATTATCTCTTCAATCAGTTATCTCATTTCTAATATACTGGTATCTCCCATTTCAGTTTCTTTCACATCTTTGCCGTGTGTTCCCCCCCGTGAAGTCCTCATCCCATTCATTCCATATGATTTTGACATTTATGCACCCGTAGATGTGTTATGCCTCGAGTTTGATTTTCGCATCTTAAAAAGTAGGAGTCGGAGACGAATTTAGTTCAAAATTTATCCCTTCCCACGAAGCTGGCATTTAGTCATTTAGAAGGTGTCAGGTCAAGAGGCAACCTAGCAAATTATGAGTGCGACATTAGCGCAAAAACGTTTACGCTGGTTTAGAAATGGAGCTACATATTATG
This sequence comes from Hetaerina titia, assembly GCA_037158775.1. Lineage (NCBI taxonomy): Eukaryota > Metazoa > Arthropoda > Insecta > Odonata > Calopterygidae > Hetaerina > Hetaerina titia. Next base: position 40,767,956 of record CM073771.1, read on the forward strand.
TTGCAGTTTCAACTACGTGTTTTGTTTGCGTATTTCAGTGTTTAACTCATTGATTTTAATATACAAAATCGATTGTTCCGAGATACCATAAGGTTTTCCATAGCTCTCCAAATATCTCGTACTTGTGCAAAATACTTGGTATGTATTAGTAAATACCGCAAATCACAATTTTAACTGGAGTATAGCTCACGTAATTTTTATTCGGGATCCTATGGGATTCAATTTTTCATGAGGACGGATATATTTAAAATTATTTCATTCGTTTATATGTATTTACCCGAAAAATAACATAGAGAGGCTTGCTCGCCAATCGACCCCGGGGCCTCCGGTCAGTAGTCAAACGCTCTATACCCTGACTACCGCGACCAGCTGTAATATAATATGCATGGCAAATTGTCATAGAGTGAAAATATTCCATTGCTTTTCTTTGCTAATGGAGCATAATGGTCGTAAGTGGATCTTCAGACTAATGTCCGGTGTCGATTATTAAATCAACTAAATGCACCAATCTTGCTATTGACCATTCTGCAAGTTCCTCAGGGCCTCTCAAAAGGAATTCGATCCGAGTTTATATCTTTTCTCCCCCCTGAGACCTTAGATCGCTCTTTTCACTTCCCATCTTTCCACACTTGACCATGGGTCTTCCTCGTCACCCCTCAGTTCAGCTTCCAACATAAATCCTCCTCTGAAGCTGTGGGAAAAATAAAAAATAACATCAAAAATGTAAATTTGTGCCTTCCCGAGAATACGGGCCACGGATCAAATGATCCTCTCCCCTTCCCTCTCTCCCTTCCTTAGGTTCTGGGATTGATATCGGTTGGAATTGTGATTTATTTCACCCTGATACCCACAATTTACTGCTTTGTGAATCTTATCTCAGATTTCGACCATAAACTTAGCCGCCATCAGTGGAAACCAGAACATCCGTGGCCCAAGCCCCCAATCTTTTGGAAAACATCTAGGATCCCTGTGAGATATTTTGCCTTAGTACTCTCGATAAGAACTCCTATCGCGGGCATCATTCTACTTATCGGGATATATCCTCTTTTACGCCATCGACACGTAAAGCCGTTTCGTTTCGAAATGTGTATTTACTTAAATGACCATCTGTCCCAATTTTGATGGTCATAATTGCGAGAGTGAAGGTTGCTTCCCTAATGAAACATATGTTCCCCAGTTGTTATCTCCGTGTACATCTCTGATTTATTTTTGTTATTTCAAAATATTTTCAGCAAAATATTCCGATTTTTGTGAACGTCAAGAAGTGCCATCTCATTTTTTTTCCATCGGTATGCAGTGAATGTGATGCTGTGATGTGATGAATGATTTTCCCTGTTTATAACGTTTGAATGTTTTTATTGATTGTTTTAATCGCAGTGTACATTCTGTCCTTGTTAGTACCTAGTGGTTGCGCACCTATTTATTAGCATTTTTGCACCTTTATAATTAATCACATCCAGCGGCCTCGCGCTGCATGATAGGCGAGGAGCCGTCGTCGAAAATGACGTTGAGATGCCTTTTTATAAACTGCACCTCCTACCATCGCTACGCTACATTACGCTGGTGTGAAACCCCATGGTGAAGTTACGTCACCCCGTCATCTTAATAATTCTGCTGGAAATGGTTGTCTTGGCGTAAGGATTTAAAGTCACGACGCACGCGACCGTCACGGCTCATGTTAGACATTGTGAGTCATTTGCTCTCAGAGAGTGAATTAAAAGTGAACAGAAAACTCTTTAGAAACGCTATTTGCTATGAGGAATCTGGAAGGCAATTTGTTTTGCTCTTTTCCGAGCTGCTTATTCATGCCCGCTAATTATGCTTCTACATTATTAGCATGTTCAGTTAACGAATTATAAATCCCATTAGATATTCGTAGTAGATCATTTTTTGTGGTTCTGTTAGTTATGAGGTGGGTGTGGTATTTTATTTTTTTCCGGATTTTTCATTTTCTGTGGACACCTCTTCCGTTTTCCTTCTCACACCGTTGGGACCTCGAAATCTCGAGACAATTTGGAATGGAATCTTTTTTCATTGGAGGAAAAGCGTGGCGTGGTCATAAATATCCATGAAATGCCTCTCATCTTAGAGAGAATTGTGTGTAGTCCTTAAGTCCTTGACGTCAACGATATACAAACTAGACCGCAACTCCTCATCGTATGGCATCATTTATGGATGGACCCTGATATGGTAGGATTATGATAATCCGAGAAGAACCTTCGAAAATGTCTTTTTTAACCTTTAGACTAACCTTTGGCTATGTGACAATTGTCATGATTTCTTAGGGTTGATTATTGTGTGTGTTCTTTTATATCTAAATCATTATTTTCATAGCCGTTCTTATTCTTTCTTGAAGTAGTCATGGTCCACCCCAACCCCCCGAAACCTTTCTCCTTCCATGGAAATATTCCATGGCGTGGCATGGAATAAGCTAGTGTCTACGCCAAAAAAGGACACCAATTGAATATCCAGGATCAATTAGTACTTTTCGTATCATATTCTGACATGCTGACGTGTATGGATGTGCTCGTGATTAATATGTTAATTAAATTTTCTTAAAAGTTGAATATGAATCGACGAATGAGCGATTAAATTTTGAATTTATTTTTTTCAATGCATTTCGGGTATTTTTTGTTACTCTTTTAAATCAAATGGTACCCATTTTCTTTTGCGGCAGCTTAAGTGACTAAAAAACTCGGCCGGATATCGAGGGATCCGGGTTCGAATCCCGGTCAAGGGGAATAATTTTTACGCTCTGATATTGTTAATTGTAATGCACACGTGGCGGAAGACTCCGTTAAAAGTTACTGTTGCGGCATCTCCCGCAGTTTCTTGAAATCTCTTTTTCATGGTGGCCTAACTGTGACGTCGATATGTGTATTTTAATTAGGTTTACTAGAGGTAGAATACCCAGTATTAACGCATTACCCATTACCACATTACCCGCATCCCCATCGCGGGATTTTAACCAGCTGTCATAGGGCTCAAAAGAACTTTGGAAGATGTCGCGACATTACTCTAACGAAGTCATTCGCTACCGTACGCATTAAAACGCAGGAATTTCATGGGGTAAAAACCATTCATCTCAACTCGAATCCGAATTCCTGGAAATCCGGGCAAGTGCTTAAACCGAGCGACGAAAATATCCTCTGTGCATTGGCTCTGCTTTAACCCTGTTTGCCGTTAAAATCTTTGGCTTTTACCCCGTGGAATAATGGGCAGTGCGCACGGCTACGATTTTATGTGACATTCTATGCATATAAATTCGTCATGACATTTTCCTCCTTTATAGCCCCTAGAAATTTAAAGTGCAGTAGGGCGAGTTACGTTCTAGGCGAATGATTTGTGCGCTGTGAAATTTCTATATTTTAATACCATAGGGTTTACTGGTTACTCACACGAATAACACGATCTGCTAAGAGCTGGGGTTTTGTCATCCATAACCTTAGGGATAAATCCAATACTTTATCTTGTAGTAGGCATTTCAGGTCTGCATTGTGGCCAAACTAGGATTCATTTGAGGCTAGGTAAACTTTGGTGAAATTCCAACATAAAAGGGAGAAGGTCCGTCTCATCTCCGAACTTGACCGGGCTTGTGTAGCTTTAGTGGTAAAGCAAAATTTATTTTCAAACATTTGACTTCTATTTCATATGACCATTTTAATAGACTTAAATACTTAGCTAATCGTGGGCAATTATCGCGTGGATGGGGCCATTGCGTAGGACACGCGTCCGGTTTGCATTAATCGCCCTTGAGGCGCAATTAGCATTAGATTAGTCGGTAGTCTAACGTTTAAGGTAGGTTTTTAATAGCCACTGACTGTACTCTGGTACATTTCCTATTTTCGTCCAACAAGAAAAAACCTGACACCCCTCTCTACATTCAAGTGTCCAGCATTTTGGCATACATTCCACCTCCTTCCTTCGTTCCATCCAACATCCCAATCCTTTTCCTTCTCCTACCCCGCTTGCCTAACGTCCTCCCCTCTATCAGTCTTCAGCATTCCATCGCCAATCAAAATGCTCTGCATCCATCTTTCCTGCCCCCTTTGGATCTCTCCCAACAACGTTCTCTCCTCTGCCATCATGCCTAGTACTTCTTAGTTTGATTTTATTTCCGCCCATTTTACCTTTCCCATCCTTCCCCACACCCGCATCTCTAAAGCATATATCTATGCCTATCGTTTTGCCCCAACGACCATGTTTCTGCGGCTTTCAAATATACTCCATAACAAAGTTTTCCCTAAAATTTTCTTATCCTCTTTACTCAACGTCCGTGGCATCAATTCCTTCCTAGTGAAAGAGTCATCGTCTTTTCGTCTTACCTACTACTGTGGCCATCTTGTTACAGGACCAAGGCATGTCAACTGTTCCAGCTGCTCTGGTTTTTAGCCCTCCTATTTTAACGTTTAACATAGAATTTTTTTCTTTTTATCGAAAACCTCATAACCTTTATTTTGTTTGCATTAATTATCATTCTTGCGTATCACACTGACTTTCAAATGTGCTCAGCAGTGGCTGTAACCTCTGGCTGATTGGGTAACTAAAGCTTAATCCACGAAACTCATCGGCTTAATGGATTCCTCACCGTCGTTATTCCCATCTCAAATTCTCTCTATGATAATTTTACCGTATTAAAAACTGCGTGTTAAAAACTATGTGTGACAATGGACATGTATGTCTTACTCTTCTTTCTAACTGCCCATCCTCACCATCCATCCTCCACACGCACGTGTACAGATTACGGATCAGTCGCGTATCCATCCGATATACTCCTATCTTCTGTAATAAATTCATTACTTTTAGGAATTTACTCGCATCAAACAACTCCTCGAAATCTATGAAACAAACAAATGCATATTGAGTGTACTCTTTTATGTTCCTTTTTATTATGTTCTCGTTACTGCTATGACATCACGCGTACATCTCCCCTTCCTGATCCCCGACGGATCATCCCCCGACTAATAATTAGCCATCCTCTTTAAACGTTTTTATTGGTGATCCTAGCATCACTTTTACTGCATGTGTAATCATGAGGCTGGATAAAGTGCAAATTTAATTGGGCCACTCGCAGTTCTTTGGATCTGCCCTTCAAAGAATAAAATGCTAAAAGGGCAGTCGTTACTACGTAAAGCGTCGCCCGTTTGGAGAGTTTTGGGGTAGTCTCACTTAGGGCGTGGATCCCACAAAGACACGTCCTTGTGGCGCACGCACGGCCACCTTCCATTTCGGTCAACTATCTCGACGTGGGTGGGGTCAGCAGGCGAGGGTTAGGAGGGGGGGTCCACTTGTAAATGCCCCTTAACCCTATATCCACCTACGCCACCACCATCGCAGAGGGACAAGATCGAGATAGGGGGTGGTGGAGGTGGTCGCGGGTGGTGAGGCAGGGGAGTGAGGACGTTCAGCGGCGCGGGACCTGAATTTCGCTTGAAAATCGGCCGTCCGAATCGATATCGCCTGCCCCCTCCCAGCCCCTTCGCCTCTCCACCCCTATCACACACCAGGCCACGTCCCTGCTTCCCTCCGCACTCAAGCTCGCACACACAACACAGACACCCCCGAGTACACACGCCGCGCGCGCTTTGCTCATTTCTGTGGACGAGCTCATCAGGATCGATGCCTCGATGATGGTCCCTCTCTTCTCCTCGTCCACCCCTCCTCCTATTCCAATCCACGAACGAGTCGCCGCGCCGTGCGGACAGGACGGGAGGAGGGGTGGGTGGGAGCTGCGACCCAAGAGCCATTAACGCGTCAGTGACTACGCTGTTGCTTTTATGTGCTCGATAATGAAACCCATTCGCTGTCCGTGTCCCCTGGCGTTTTTTAAACTCGCTTGCCTTTCCTCGCAGTTTACATGATAGCGGTAGAGCGAAGCAATTTTCGCATTTTCTATGCGTAGGAATGAAATCCTGAGAGCGATAAACTTGAGTCGTTTGGAGGCTTTTACGATCAGGTTAATCATTTTTGAAAGAAATTTCATGGCTGATCCATTTGAAGTTCTCCATCGATCATTGCCTTCATTTAGTCATAGACTTTTCTTGTACCCGGTTTAGAATTTTTAGGGAATAATTGTGGAGGAATGCACGCCATCCTATGAAAATCATCTCGCCGTGCGCATACATTCTTCTCAGAGGAAAAAAAAAACTCTTGGTTTTACTGTTGGGTCTAAGGGGAAGGCAGTGTGTCTTATTTATCGATTGACCGCTGAGGAATGGGCAATTCGTTGACTTTACCTAGATATTTGAGAGCTCGTAAAGGTTTGAAATAATTCCACCTAGGTATAAAACAATTATTTCTAGTACTTTTTTTCAAATTTGTCCAGTGGGCACATGAAACGTAATCGATGTATCTAAATAACTCAGGTTGGCGGAAGCCCTGTATGTTTTTATTTGGGATATAAATAAGAGAGTGAACGTTTTTTTCAGCCTCAGAATGTGCCACTTGAAAGAATAGTCTCCCCTATGTAAAGGTGTGTCAGGCGAAATGATGAATTCTCAGCCCCGCTTCGTGGATGATGAACTTCCAGAAGGTGGGTTGGGTCACCATTCTTGTCTGGGCATCTCCCAGTCTTCAGACACGTGAGCTCCTTATTCCCCGAGAAGCGTTAATAAGTTTTACACGCCTGGGTCATTTGCATGAACGATTCGTGGTAATGATTCTAAACGCACGGATGGAGGTAACGAAAATTAAGTTTGAAATTGCACCTCCAGCTCCGGGGTCCCCGTTTTATTTTCCGTTTTCAGCGGCTCCACCTTTCACCATCCGGCTCCACCAGCCTCTCCATCCTTTAATTCCACTCCTGTTTCTTGCGCGGTCGGAGTCTTTCCTTCTGTCTCTCTCCGCACACCCCACACGCTTTCCAATTTCCCGTTTCTTCCCCATTGCTTCCCATCCTCAGCTTCTTACTGATCTCCCCATCTTCATCCCATCTCCCCCTTCTCTTCATCTCGTCCCTGCCGGAACGCATACTTGTAAGGACCATGTTTATTTCCCGCTTTGCGGAGGGAAAGGGAACCGCAGCTGTTCGGCTCGCCAGCATTCTTCTTTCCTTTAATTGATCAGTGGGCATTGCGGCCTGGCCCAGTTCTGCGCGAAAGTTTGGGCTCACAAGCTACAGATACATATTTAATTCCATCGGACTTCCTTTAGTATTCATTAATGGAATGGATAAGTGGTGGGGATGTTGCCTTCGATCGCTGGCCTCTTTGTGTGTTTATCTTCGGCGGCAAACGATCATGCTTACTTTCCACAAAAATCTCCTCGCTTCTCGTTTTTACTTTCCACCTGAAGCCGCCGATACGGTGTGTTCTCCTGACTGATCGAGTTTCGAGTGATCGAATACCAAATTGATTCAACTTGGTAAATCATTCCGGTCTCTGCATTCTTAGCTACCATACACACATAGTTTCAGTGGAGTAACGTTGAAATCATTTCTCGAACGATCTTTGAACGTAAAATAAACGATTAATGAACAATAATACTTAAAAACGATACTTAAAAAGTTATTCTGTTTACGCTGCTCACCAATATGATCCGAATCGGTGCTCGAAATATATCGATCTCGGGACTCGGATGGTGACCAGGTCACTAGCCAGAATCCATCCCGACCACGATCGATAGTCAACTCGTGTGGGAGTGTGTGCGATGGTCGTAAAAGTCGACTCCTTTACGAATCAACTCCGGCGTGTAATCTTCGCCAGAGACTTAAACCTAACTCAATTTAGGTATGGATTAACATTCAATAGACGCACAAACTTTTGCCTTTTGACTTTGAGGGCGGTTAATGCCGATAATGTGGTTCGAGTTCTAACTTGATCTCGGAGCCGTGGAAAGGCACGGCAAGAGAGGGCCCATGCGGGGCAGTCCGGGGAAAATTGACGGCACCGCTCGCATGATCACAAATCTGGGCCGTACGTGGGCCACTCAGGAGAGTCTCCATCTCTCCCGAGCCGCGGAGGGTTCGAATGGGTGGGAGAGAGAGGAAGGAGGGGGTGGTAGTGGTGGGCAGCCCCGGCGATGAGTCAGAGAGGGAGGCAATCGGGGAGGATTTTCCGAGGAGGAGAGTGGGTGCGGTGGAGGGGGAGTTTAACAGTAAGGGGTGGGCGAAGTGTTGGCGGAACAGGAATGGAATCGGGAGGGAGGAGAACACAGGCGAGGGCCGCCGCTGTGAGTTTTTGGCGCGGGGCACGAAGAGGGTGGGACGGCAGATGTGATGGGGGGGTCGCGAGAAGAATACTGATGCGGAGGATGCCCTTGGCCGCTCAGGCGTGTGTTTGGATGTCACGTAATGAGCCACCCCTTTCCCCAGAGCTCCACCACGCCCTCCCTCCGCATTATTATCTCCCTTATGGAAGTCCGTCGGTGGCACCATTGTCTGAGGCTTGTGTGCTTGCTTTTCCGTTCGTTTGCCCTCTTCCACCTCCGTGCCTTGTACGCTGTAAAACGCAACCGGGATTCGGTTTAGCTTCAAATCCCGCGGGAGATGAGTTGCGTTCGTGTCGTGGCTCAGGTTTCCAAGTCGACTGCGGTAGTCTGGTTGGTAACGCGCCATCCTGGTCCACCGTAGGTTCGACTTTTACTGTCTTGTGTGCCGCTTGGGATAGTTTGTTGTCTTAATAGTAAGAGTTATCCTCCATAAGAAATAGGTACTTAGGGAGGAGATTATTTACTCGCATGAATGGTGCAGTGTAATCTTAGTTGTTGGAGTACCTAAAACCTAATCCACTACTCTAGTTTCCATTGGCCGCGATATTATTTTCTGAGTTATCGTAGCTGTGGTGATCTGATTGAAAAAAATCCGTGGTAGTTTGATTCCAAACTCCTCTTTATTGTATCAGCAAAATTCTAGTTTTTCCTAAACAGTAGCCTTACTTAGTGTATTCATTGAATGTACTTCGTTTTTATCAACATTGGAAGAGACTTCTCATTCAGATTGTCTCACAGGACCTTATTACTTCTAAGATTTTGTATTTCAAAATATTTTTTCACTGTATCTTCTTTCATGCGCAAGGTATTCCCTTTGCATTCACAATTGAATCTCGCTCTTTTCGGTCCTGTCATGATTAATAATCTTCCACGGACGACTGTGAGAGAGAATAGATTTGAAATCTTCGTACGATCATGTCTAGTGTTGAAGGTCTTGTATTTTTTTTCTTCCCCATCATTCCAGCCGGTTTAATTCCTCGTCACGTTTCCGGGTTAGCCTCTGCTTCGCGTGTCACGCCGACGTATTTTTTTTTTTAGATCTCCGCTGGCCGAATCTTCCCCTGAGTGATGCAGCGTCTCGCGAGCGAAAAACCGGAAATCCAAACAAAGAGGAGTGTATACGTGTGGAAGGAGAGAGTGAAACGTGTGTAGCCGGGCTGGCATCGAGTGGTCGGCCGCGAACCTGGATGGACCTTTGCGAATCGACCCCAGCATCACTCGTTCAACTCTTCCACACTTTGATCGTGTACACCCCTCATTAAATACTGTTATGTATAATGTGGCGTCCCCGTAATGAATGAAATTTCGCCCGGCCTAGGTGATAATTACCACCGTGGTGCCCAACGGAGTTTCTTGAGATTCGCCGTGATCATAGCGGGAAATGTTTCCGTGCACAAATCGCCGCCGGCTGGACCACGGGATGGAGGGAAGGGAGGGGAAGCTTGGAGAACCACGAGCTTGAATCCTCGGGAATGTAATTGAAAAATTTGCTGAGACGCGGCCATTAATTTATTCTAGGAAGATTAAGGACTTAATTTTGGGTGTAAAACGAACGGGATGGGAATTGTACGCATTTGTTTCGGCATCGGACGTATTCTCATTAACGCAGGCCTCGTAACTCATTGTGATCCAGGGAAAATATTATCCCTCATAGAAGCCAAAACTGCGTGAATTAGAAAAATTCCATGAAAGTCAAGGTCATTATGCAAATTACTGTGAGATGTACGCGTGAGGTGTTTCGTGGTGTTCGATTACTTCAGCCGCGACTTTACTCTCGCAAAAAGCAGCTTTTCACCGTTAAGTAATTAAGTATCTTATGTCTTAAGGAGTTAAAACATTTCATTATAAAATATAAACTGTTAGACTGTTCTCTAACCAGGGACAATTATCCTGACTGCATCATCAACTGGGGGATTGCATTCTTTACTATTCCCTTTTGGTTCTATCTATGATAATGGGGCTATGTTAATCTTATTACCGAAAATGTTTGTATTGCATACACTTAGGATTAGTATCGGAAACGTTGATCATCGGTAAATGAGCGGCTTTTGTCTTTAAGTCGTTTGTTCTAATCCCTGGCTCTGAGCCGTTCGCATTATTGGCTTTACTATGCAGATCTCTCATCAGCAGCAAGTGTACGCTAGATTACCGAATTGATTCATCCTCCATTCTTCGTTCCAAATTGTGAAATCTCTTCCCAAGGTTTCCACTTCTCTGTGGCGGTGATCCCCCTCCTAGCTGTGGCATCAAACGCGCGTGTGGACGTAGTGCTCAATGTGAGACGAATGCCGCGTATTTCCGTAGCAATTCCGTCACGCTTCAACGAAAATGAGGATTCATCGTCGTAATCTATACGTTCGATTCGCAACGACACTCGCGTTTCAAATGACCAATATCTTTGGCCCGCAATCCTCGCCGACTCTGTTTCATATTTTGTGGCTACTACTTTTTTGGGTGACTGACTGACAGCCCACCGACATCTCTCCCCAGCTTGACTCTTTGACCTCTCCCTTCTATTCTTTGTCCTTTAGTCGAATTATCTTAGGGGGTTTTTCTCTTCACTGATTGCATATATTTCTTCGTGTGTATTTCGAGTGAATTGTAGTCAACATTTTTTCATCGAGCGGTAAGAAAGCATCGAGGTGAAGTGGTAGGTTTGGATTTCTTCCATTTCCAGGTTATTTCTATTCAGTCAATGGCGATGAGTCGTGAAGATTTTTTTTATCGCTGCTCTTTATCAACTGGCGAATGGCAACTTCTATGTCGCAAGTCTCCCATATTGGCGTGACATAAGTAAATATTGAGAGTCATGTGATATATGCCTTTATCATTGAAGGTAGTGGCTATCATTTATCTCTCATCTGTACCATAAGTTCATCTAAGGCCGCTTGGTTAATGGTTGGTTGTTGTGTGCTATCGAGAGACTTCCTTGGTTAGAGTGCAGCGTTTTTGTCTACCATCGAATATTTCCGAAGTGCTGTCCTCGCGTGGGCACAACGTTTTTGGCATCGCCTCAGAAACTCACAGTTTGCGCGTTCGTAATACTTCCTTTTTTGAGGATGCGACTCCTCTGCGAGAACGCTTCCAGCTCATCGTCCCAATTAAAACGGAACCTCTGTTCATTCGTGGTTGCTCTCGACCTTGGAAGTCGCTTGTGCTCGTTGACAACTTGGGTGTAGTGATTGAAAGGAAGTTTCGTGGTGCCGCGGCTAGTCATTAATTATTTCGCCCGGTGTCATTTTCATTTCCCCGGCAATGATACATAATGCATGAACTCATAAACATGAGTCCTTCAACAGCATATAGATCATCATGTTTTAGTGTCGTTTTCATGCGTCGGGTATGTTATCTCAAATGTTAACATATATTATGAGATGCATCCCAAATAGATGTGAATGAGCAAAAATATGAAAAACAGTGAATTTTGATTTATTGGAATATTATTATGATTTTATGTATTGGTTTCAGTGATGAAATGTACGAATGAAGGAAATACATTAAACTCTTCCTTAATAGTAGCTTGGATTAAGAAGTATTCGATTTCCGCCTTTGCATACTAAGTCTCTTGGTGCCATTGTTTACGATTCTTGGATTTAGTGTCCTGGGAATCCCGAATTCGCGCTTAGGTCTGATTTCCCTTGTCCTATGCCGCTACTGATGCTCCAATGCAGCAACCAAGGAATTTTGCAGCTGCCACCCGAATATTACTCTTGGTTCTACTTTTGCTTCAACTTAAAAACTAAATCTGATGAATGGTTTTATCACCATTATGGGTCGCGGTAGTCCAGAGGCTAGAGCGTTGGACTACTGACCGGAGGGTCCCGGGCAAGGCACCTGCAGCTCCACCCTAGCTATGTGATTTTACGGGTACCAGATCTTCCTGGGAAACCATAACCGGCAGGGAAAGGAACTGGCCCCCCTACCCTGATGTGTGAATATTCACACGCTAAGTACTGGGTGAACTCATCTATCACCTACTAAACCGACCTTCGGGTTGATTACTCTGTTTATGGTTTTTTTTAATCACCAATAAATAAATGAATATATTTTTATATTGGTATATATTATTAATATTACATCTACATAATTCCCCACAAGCTGCCGCAAGGGCGTGTCTTGGGAGTGTTAGGGCACCACCCGTAAAAGGGAACAAAACCACATGCCAAATTAACATATCCATGCAAACCTATACCCACAGTGGCGTATGCATTCTTGCAAAAATAATTTTACTTTCAAATTAATTTTACTTTACTTTCAATTTACACGCATACAAATGCATTACTTGTATTTAGCCGTATTGATATTGACGTTCTCAGAAAAATGCTATTCGTAAATACTATTAAAAATGTAAGTACCATTTTCTGTGCAATGTTTGCTTGCTTCTGCCAATCACGTTTACCACTTCCTTCATTAAAATTATTCTTTTCTCCATTATTACCTAGAATTCCACCTCAATTACAGCATTAAGCTGTAAGCTCCGCTTCTACATATTTCTACTTGACTATTTGAGTGTTTATTTCTTCTGTAGATTACCACTAATGTTCACTTGTCTCCTACTGTGCCATTTCTTCATGTGTTCATCCCTATATCCAGCTGGACCAGGGAAAGTGAGGATGGTATTGCCCCATCCCGTCCTAGTCTGTAAACACAATCAATGGAATCAAATCAGATAGGTTTTTTTCCATTTTTTCTCTGAATCCATTCAACCCTCATCATATTTTCTCGCTCGCAAGTTTTCTGAACCGTGAAACGCAGCACTCCGGAGAAAACTCTTCGCTAATCTTTTCTTTGATTCTTTTGATTGGACTCCCGGTCATCAGTGCTTAGTAAATGCTTCTTTTGCTAATGAACCTTCCCTAATTGCCTTCCTACCTCCACCATTTACGCTCTGTATCAAAATACTTCACAAATGCGTTCATTTATTCACTTTATCTTAGGCTACTTTAATGGTTCCCCTTCAGGTAATTTCTTCCTATATGTTATTTTTGTAGGTTCCTTGTTGTTTCATGGATGTATTTCTTCACTGGATTGTTGTGTTTTAAAAATGATTAAGTATAGGGAATATACTAAATGTCAAACGCACATTCCAGTCGTTCTCAGGTCGATGGCTGAGAATTCTTGAACTATTGGAGTGTCATGGAAGGTATGGCACTCCTTTTATTGATGATTTTTTCGGGTACGTGATATTCCTGGCTTACCACAGGTGGTATAGGGAAAGAAATCCCCTCATCCTGATGTATTAATTTCATACACCGTGTAGGTCCTAGTACGAGGTGAGCTCTAATCTTACCCCTATCAAGCCAACCTCCGGTCTGATTGCTGTGGTTGGTTATCCATGATGGTAAATAACTCAGATTTGCGATATGGGGGAGGTGCGAGAAGGGGTGTCTTTGTTCTCCTCTTCCAGCATTCAGCGACAGCCGCCCTACTTTTCTTTCTCCGCATCGTCCAATATTATTCAAAAATATTTCCTATGACATGTAAGTAATGCATATTAACTTTCACAGTTTTATTATTTTTACATGAATACATTTTCATTGGAAAAAATAATATTTTCCTCCTGCAATGCCGAGAACATGCGCCTAGCGGAAAAATAACCAGTTTTAGAATTGTAAATTTGGCCCAAGAAAATGTATTCTGAATCTATTATGGTGTAAGTACACAAATGTAAGTTATTGGGATTTTGCAGTTGACTTTGGTATGAGCTTTGACTCGTGGCACGTAATAGACTTCCTGTATGCATTTTACTGCCTTCAAACAGTTTGAGGTACCCTCTATGGCGTAGGAAAAAAACATTAGGTTCAGGGTGGATGGTGAGATGAATTTCAGCGTAGATAGCAAGCATTCAGTGTTTCGATTTGTTTTACCGTGTGGGAGAGAATTACCTTTAATTTATATACACTAAGATTTATTATAAAGTGTTATATTGTTGAAGTGATCACCTTCGTCAGTATCTTCCGAACTTGCGCTTTATTTCCCTACGAGCAGTTTTTTGCCTTATGCTTAAAGAGGTAGCCATCAGTAAAAATTAGTGTCCCCTATGATACTCCCACAGCATATCCCGTTTTCCGCGTTCGTGCAATCAGTCGGTGATTTTTTTTCATTCATCCAGGCGACTCGATTCCTCATCGACACCCACCGAGGTGAGGAGATGAGGCAATCAGTCGGTATTTGTGCACTCAATGGGTACCCCCACGCGTAACCGCTCTTCATGAATCGGCGAAAAGGGCGCGCATGTGAGGAGGCGGGGAAAATATGACCCAGTCATGTATGGGGTAGCGGAGTCGTGAGCGGTGGTGCATTCTGCTCGTTTTGCCCCACACAAATCCCTCCAATTTTTCCTCTTCTTTCCATAGAGGAGTGGACTATCCACTTGTGGATTTTGATGACTTCGATGCTCTTCTTTCGACGATGATGATTACGAACGAGCGACCGATATGAACCAGGGACGTAAAAGGAGTCCGTAGGCCTAAGTGCCACCATTAAAAATCCTCTTCCCAGGTCGTTATGGCTCTATAGGAGACTCAGGCCGCCATGGGTTTAACCCGTCCAGGCGGTGGAATTATATTGTCATCTGTTGATTGAAATCTTAATTCGTCCTACCTATTTCACCAAGTTTTACTTAGTTTTGGTTGTGTCTCTAGTTGCTTAGCATAAAATGCCGATGTATCTGTAGGATCTCATAGAAGGTGCGTAAAGAGCGTGCGCTGTAAACACTTTTCTTTCCGGGTAATTTATTTTAAATGGGGAGGGAATTTCCGTCATTTAAACCTAAGGTATATGTGCGTTCCTGGTTTTCCACATGTCATTTTTGACAGACGATTTCGTTTGCAAATCATTGTGATTTTTTTTCGCAGATTTTATGTCAAAAGTATTTTAACTGATGCTTCATGAAATGAACTTCAGCTCCGGAAAAGCAAACTTAATTTTCTTCCGGAATGGATGTTATTTTTACGTACGATTTTGTATCTGCTAATTAGTAGTAGTGGAAATGTATTTTATTATTCCGGTGGGTAAATCATCCCAAATTCATGGACATTGTGACATGGAGCTTGTTAGTAGTTACAATATTCACCTGAATTAATTCCCTGTTGTATTAAATACTTACCTTATCCTTAGTCAAGCTTTCCCGTCTGCACATCCACTAAAAATAAATATTCCCTTTTAAAATGAGTAATTATATTCAATGCATAGTTAATAAATGGCCAATACATATGACTATTTCACAATTTGTAAACAATGCTTCGTGTTATATATAGTTTTCGTAATCAAAAAGTAATCGTGATTCGAACTTGCCTTTGTATTTTTTTTTTGACCTGAAGTATGATCAGATCAAAGCGATAGCATTGCACAATGATGGTAGTCGGTGGTGTACATCTTGAAGAAGACCCAGGTATACCAGGGCGTCTTCAAGGATCACATGTTGTAACGGTAATCTGTTTTTGGAGCTTCATTGATTTTCGTATCGCCATCGGTCATCGCCATTTCCAGGTACTTCTTCAAGAGTAACCCAAACGGCGTTGAATCCTCCATTATTTTACAATTCTGTTTTCACGGCCTATTATGCTTGTGGAGGCACCAATTCGAAGCAATCGGATTTACACCTTTCTGCCCTCTGTGATACGTCATATCCGTTTTCGAGCGTTTCATCGCGATCCTTAGGTATCTTGGACTCGAAGACTGCGGCGATAGTCCATCATCCTCTCGAGATACTCGACGAATGGTGCCGTGTGTGCCTGCCTATCCGTCTCACTCTCTCGTCTCCCCCTCTCTCTTTTTCTCTCGCCCATTCCGACCTGCTCACCTTGACTGCTCGTTGGGCCCCGGCGCGCGCGAATACGCGTGATCTCCTCTCCCGCCCCCTCTCCCCCGCCAACATACCCTCGATCCGGCATTTCCCCTTCTTCCCGGTTCCCTCCGCTCCCTCTCCCACACTCCCCCATCTCACAAAGTGGCGCCCCTCCCCCCTTTCCTTTCCTCTCTCTTTCTTTCCATCCCCCCCTCCCACATCCACCCGGAGTTGGTTTCCCATTTTGGGCGGCCGTGTCATTTTGGCGCCACCGTCGGCTGCTCCCGCATATTCCCCTTTCCCCTCCCCCTCTCCTCCTCTTCATTTTTCCCCAACCCACCCAATCTCTCCGCCTTCCTCTTTCCTTCTCTCCCCTCCCGAAATCCCATCTCCCAATCTCTCTTGCTGGATGCGTCCTCTCACGTGCATTCCTTCCCGACCAGAGAAAGAAGCTGTGTAGAAATGTATTCTTATCACGGGGCCACAGCTGTCTTCTTTAAGGACCCGAATGGGATGTGCTAATGTAACGGCCCTTACTTCGATGGAATAATCCGCAGGAATTACGGCAGGGAAAGATGTCTGGAGGAATTCTTTTCTCAGTCCATGCCGAGTGTTTTCGTCTCTCCGCTGTGACTGAACTTCGTCCGAAGACATCGTTTTGGGCGAATGAAAGGTGCAGAGTAGTAAATATCAGTGCTTAGTGAAAGTGTTGGTAATATTTTTTATGTTCCTCGTATTACATTAGGTTTCCAACCCAATGAGGACTGTATTTCAATTCCTAGGAATTGCAGGATTTTTCAGTATGATATTCCCATTCCAGTTTTGTGTTTGATAAAATTTACACATTGGTACTTCTACAGCAAGGTTAGTTGGACTGTGGATCCACGTTTTTTACTTCCTGCGGTAGCTTATTGCGACGCTGCGTCTCTCTCCTCGTCCTTCCATCTCTTATTATTACTGATAAGCCCTTGGGCAGTACTTTCTATAGTGATAACACGTACCGGGTGCCTCCCCCTTTATCTTTTAAGATCCATATAAACAATGAAGTCTCGCGTGTCGTAATTTCGCAGGAAATGGCGCAATGAGGTAAAAGTAGGTTTTTACGAGGACCTTTACTTGCAATGATATGATACCATGATACAATGCTACCATGCTATGATGATTCTAATGTTGCTGCGAGTACCTCGTAGTACCATTAGGATCACCATAGCATGCTCTAAAATAAGACGAAAACCATGAATTTATAACGTAGAGTGGTAACAAATGAAAGAAAAAAAAATATTGCCTTATGGAAATTATTTGTACCAATAAAATAAAACCCATTTTCTTATCTCCCATAAATTGCTATGTATCTACTGTTGTTATCGTCGAAATTAGCATATACTTGCAATCTTCATCATTATTTTCTTGCGACTGTTTTTCAAGTAATTGATTCTTTGGAATTGATTCCCTGCGGTTAATTAGTTCGTATTGATATTCCTGAATCAATGGACTACGTCTTCGTAAATATTCGCGGCTACCATTAAGCCATATTGTTCAGGAGATTCTATTTTGAATATTATTCTTTGAATGCGTGACGTTTTAAGGTCCTACGATTCCTGAAACCACAAAAACGAAAGGGAACCTACGTTCTTTAGACACTTAGCTTCTGTGGTGGTCTTTTCAAGACGTTTTGAAAAAGCCATGAAAAGCAAACAGGTTTGACTGAAATCGATCCATTTGCTGGCATCGGAGTGATGCGTTTGCCGGTGGCTGCACTAGCGTCCCAAACCTAGGGGTCATGGTTCGATTTCCCTTAGAAGTAAATTTATCAGTGATGTTTCATCCCCACTGCTCGGATCATGTCCTGCGGTCACTGTAGTTGTAGTCAATCATCTATCTCGCATTGGATGTTTATCCGTGGAACCCTTGAGATTTTTGCAAGGATTTAGAACATTTTGAGGCCGTGTTTTTTTCGATTTCCTCTTCCGTATTGCTTCATGACCTGATTACTCACCGCTTTGAAGTGGCGGAAATGAACGCAATTGCTTTTAACGATCTCCTCATCTTCTGGCATGTTGATTTTGCAGAAAGGTCGACAAGGCCATCCGCCAATGTTCTTCACCATTCAGGACATCGATATTTAACCCCTTTCTAAGTCTCTTAGTACGTTCCCGAGACCTCATCATATGGATCACCTCTGGCCCAGCAGGCCATTGAATCGGAGAACAATAGCCTGCTCGTATACGTTGGAATAATTTCACTTTTCCTTGGAATTATCTTTCATGGGTTTTTCATCATATTTAAAACGAGTACTCGTAATCAAAAGCTCATTCTATTATTCTTTTGTTTAGAAGGATGGTGTTTTTTAGGAGACTACAATTTTTTATTATTATACTTAGCCATTTTCGTATCAGCGCAGATCATGTTTCTCTGTCAATGTGAAAGATTTTTTTCGCTTTTGACACCATAATCAGCGTACATCGCTGCCCTTATTTGGATGTATCTTCATATTTGTTTAAATTTTCGAATTATTGAGTGTCCTATTCATGCTCTTGTCACGAAGGAAAATATTCCAATATTTACTCATCATCAGAAACAGAGGATTCTCTCGTGGAACAAGGTAGCGGCTGTAGTAAAGTTGTTTCTTGCATAACTGACTGTTTAATTAATGTAAAATTCATGTAACTTAAGTTTTGAGTAAGTTGTTGCATGGGATGCATAAAGTCGGGTGCACTCCAAGTTCCAGGTAATCCATTTTGATCATCATAAACTTATCGCAGCCACAGGAGATTTTAATTGCAATCCAAAAGACTTAAGATAAGGTGATCGCGCACCTGAAATCTAATTGAGAAGGAGCACGGTGCTCTTGTTTTCTTTAAACTGTCATGGCAAATATTATTTATGTTATCACAAGATGCGTTCATGTTATCGATAAAGGAAATCACCGGTTTCCTCACGCATTCCATCCCTAAAATAATCGAGTCTTTCTTCGAGAATGTATCCAACGACGTCTTGTGTGTGACAGGTAATCGAATCTATTTCTTCGATCTATCGATAACTTGCGTTTTTTGTGCCTTCATGAAGACTGTGTATGAATTTTCCCATTTGTGACTGCGAGGGAAGTTATTCCAAGTTTGTCGGAAGTTGCTCCACGCGGGTAATAGCCCCCTTCACGTTTATTGCAGTTAACAAGACCGCTTTTATCGCTAAATTTTTCTTCCCGAGTGTTAATATCCCGTTCCGCCTGTGCATAGTTTTACGACGTGCAATGCAGCGAAATTCGATTGTGCTTTGCGCGTCAGCAGATCTAAGAGATGTCTTACGCTCTCCCGTCATTGGGAAATCATCACCGGAAGGAAGTAATTTACCAATTCCATTTCACATAAAAACAAAACAACTTCCAGATAACCTCCGTTTGATTTTTTTACTTGAACTTAATGAATAAACTTGGCAGCTGGTTGGTTACACTTATGCGTTAAACGAAAAGATACGCGATGCTTTCCCTCCCATTTCCGAACGGGTGGAGAATCTCAACTAAGATGAAGAAAAATGGGAGTGCGTACATTTTTAAGGATTCTTATTCTTCTGCATTCGGCCACTCAATGAAGATTGAGAACCTTAGCTGTCTTCACTTTCCAATTCGAAAATTTTGACAAATGCTTCCCACTGCGGCCATTATTTCGTCTCCTTTTCTGATGATCCGAATAACCTTCGGGAACTCAATTCCTTTCTTTCTTCTCGGTTTTCCATCTATCGTGACCGCCTCCGGCTGGTCGTAAAGGGGTAATGAACTGCGGAAGCCTCTTCCTTTCTTTATCATCATTTTCTCTCCAATTCTTCGTTTCGTTGTTTGATGTGGGAGTTCTTCAGGTGTGTCCTGAGACTTGAGTGACACTAGTGAAACACGCGTGTACGTGCAATGACACATGGGATGTTGTTTATTTATTATATTCATCGATAAGAGGGAAGGAGTGGCGGAGAGAGCCCCGAGACGGATGGTCCAATTGAGTTATTAATAGGTTTTAATGTTATGTGCTGCGAAGGATTGGAAAAATAGCGGGGAAACAGAATTTTGGCCAGATGCTACAAATCAGTGTGAAATTGTTAACCCATGGTTTGTTAAAGGGTTAACTTAAGACGATGATGATTAATTTAAAGTTAATTAATATCCAGCTACCTAGGAATTTGGCGTTCTCAGCCGGGTAGTTTCATGTCTAACCCTACTATGTGTCACCGTTTTCACTCCATTCACTGTATATTTGTAGATTTTTTAACCAATTAAAAATTATTATTTTTAGACAGTAATTAATCAGAGAGTTATTTTGGACCAAAGAAATGTTCCAACATCGTTTCACTTGCAGTTGTGGTACATCTGTCAGAATTGTGTATTTATTTTTGATTTAATGATACGGATGGAGAAGTCTGGTTTAGTGGGATAAGTTTTTTAGTTTCGCCCAACTAAAAAATAGCTCTCGTGCAATTACCCCCCCGGATTTGAATCCAAAACCCTCTGCTTTGAATCCATTCAAGTGAATAAAAGAGTTATTCTTCAAAATATCACCATTTGGGTGAGTGGCATGGGGTGATTCCATACCATGCATGAAAGAGCAAATTTAAGTTTTGCTTAAATGTTAGTTATAAATAAAAATTGAAGATATTGCAAATAATGTAAGTAATGTTAGCTACAGCTACAAACGCTGCGTTATGTGAGTGCTAAGTACTATTCTATGTATGTATGTGAGCCGACCTGCTTTGTGACAAGAAGAGAAATAAAATATGGGTTAGATAAAACAATTACACTAATCAGGTTGCTTACAATGTGATAAATGCTATTTTTTCCTTCTATTAGGGCCTTTGATATTTTTCCGATCCATCATCGTTCACGAGAATAGTGGTATCTCAAATATGTTGGTCCTACATTTGATCTCTCTGAACTTATTTTCATGTTTTCTCCTTCCATATTACGTTGGAGCTAATAGTTAATTTCAACATCTTTGCTGAAGAGAAGGGTTCCCATCCATGCATGAGATTTATTACGGGAGCTACCTTTCACTCTGTGACTGATTTCCAGCCTAGTTCCTTTAATACTTCTAATACGCCACTACGTTTATCATAAAAACTTTGACCACATCTAGTCCCTCTTCCCTGCACATGATCTAATTAAGTGTGATAACTGACATTTTTTATTATTTTATCGTAATGGAAACAAATTTTTCACAGAATGACGGCCGAGATATTATCCTCAGTTTATTATGAGAACGCTTCAACAACTAGGTTATCATGCTGGCCTTATTAGAGGTAATGAAAAGCCAAAAAAATGTGCAGTGTGCAAGTCGTGTATTCCAATCGAGCATGCTTTTCTTTATTTAGTACACTGCATGTCGATAAACGCCCTAATCTCATTCCCTCGCCCCCCTGGTCCTTTTTTGTCGACATGCAATTATCTCCCGTCTCGAAAACCTTTTTTCCGTCCTCTTCCTTTTCCCGATTCTCTTCAAGTTCCCCGAGCTCGTCATTGTCGAATCTCGGAGCGCGGTCGCCAGGGCAAAAAGTGACCCTTTTCAATCCGGCCCGAGTCTGAGTGTGTGTATGTGCTGGGGAGGGAGGGAGGGAGAAAGAGCGAGAGAGGAAGGGAGGGAGAAAGAGCGAGAGAGGAAGGGGGATAGAAGAGGGGGGGCTGGCGTGCACTCGCCAGGAGTCGAGCCCCTCGCGAGAGAGCACCAGAGAGAGCGCGCGTGTGCCTCCGAAATCAATCCGGAGGGGATGGAGGAAAGTCGAGGGGAAGAAGCGAACGGGAGCGATCCCACGACTCTTCCATAATTCATCCCTCTCTCCTTCCGGATCGCAAATCCTCCCTTGCCGTTCCCGCCGGGCCCATCTTTCTCCAGTCCGCCCGCCTCCTACGGCCCCACCTCTCCCCCCCCCCCCCCACCTCTCCCCCCCCACCTCTCCCCCCCCCACCTCTCCCCCCCCCCACCTCTCCCCCCCCCACACACAAGAGTCCCTCCTTGCACGCGGGCGAAATCTCCCGACTCCTCCCGTTGCTCCCCCTTTGCCTTTCGTCGCCGAAATGTCGGCGTCTGGGGATGTTTGGGAGGTGGACGCAATGGAGTCTGGGATTGAAGAGGGAATGGGGATTTTTCGTAGTCTCCGTAGCTCGCTAGGCTCACTCATCTAAATTCATCCTCGTTATCTCCGTTCCTCCCCAAGCATTCATGAGTGATTATCGCGCTCCATTCGTCCCTCTGGATAGATCGCCTATATATATAATGGGATCATAATATAATATCTTCACCCCCTCACAGTAATCGACCCGACGGTTGGTTGTATAGGTGAGGTTTGATATGTGATAGCTCATCTCAAATAATATGCAGGCAATATTTGGTGCTAGGTGAGTTATCACCTAATTATGTGCAGATATTGGGTATAGTTTGCCTAATACTAAGCGCTTATGGTTCGCGAAATTCACAATTCGCGATTGTGAGGGGGAGGGGATCATAACTTAATTATTTTCCCTGTGCCGCCTGTGGTTTCCGAGGAAGACCTGGCGACCGAAAAATCATTCTGCTTGGACGAAGGTGCTATACAACTATTCTATGATTACTAAATCTATATAGAATCCTGATATGATATAATAAGAGGTATGTACAATTTAAATATGTTTTATATGTAATAATCAACCCGGATTACTGGGTAGTGATATATTTGGTAAGGCCGGGGAAAATAAATCCCATTCTGATAAACTTGCGAAAAAATTCATTGGGCGAGGTAAGGTATAGGTTTTGTCTCGTTAGAAGTAGTCTGGTGTTTGGTTGGCTGGCGTGCTTTGTGGTTCATGAGTTGCCTCGGTAAGGG
Source organism: Hetaerina titia (assembly GCA_037158775.1). Classification (NCBI taxonomy): domain Eukaryota; kingdom Metazoa; phylum Arthropoda; class Insecta; order Odonata; family Calopterygidae; genus Hetaerina; species Hetaerina titia. The sequence continues at coordinate 40,790,790 of CM073771.1, forward strand.
TGTGCCTATTTACTCAATTGTGGCCATGGGGACTTGACGACGATCCGAAAGCGTCATAAGAGGTAAACTGGTCACCGAAGTTGCCTGGAAAGAAAATATTATTGAAGATCCTGTATTAAAATATTGCTGTAAGGTGACAGTCACGAGGTTTTTGGTTCCAGAGCACACTAGGCAATGGCGTCAAGTGAAAAAGAACAAGCTGGCTGTAGTTTGAATCGGATTGTTCTTTACTTTTACTAAATACACTTTTATTAATCGACTTTTCTATTATAACGTTTCCATTTGTATCAATTTATAAGTAATTTGATTGGTATTACTTTGCCATAAGTAATGGTCGGGTCGGGTGCTCTCATTTATGCCCTCATTACCTTCAATCCCGTTTAATAACTGTATTGTTCGTAGAGCTTAATTTTGTGTATTTATATTTCTATGTATCGATTTTATTCGATGATTTCGGAGAAAATTTTAAATTGTTCCAAAATTTCTTATTATTACTGCTATTTGTATGCGTGAGTTAGATTTTCCAGATGCTTCAAACTATTCTCACTCTTACATCTACCATAAATTCGAAAGGAATTTCTTGGAAATTGGATTGCTTTTTTGGACATTAAAACGGTTGTCTGAGTATAGCATTTATCGCTGTTTCATGCAATTAATATGAATTGCTCAACCATGTTATAGGGTAAAACAGGGGTCATTTTGTAGTAAGGGGTGGTGCGGGACGACGGCACGAGGATGACTTTGCTTGCAGCTGGTATCTTGCACAAAAGTCCCCCTCCCTTCCTAGGTGACTCAGTCTTTGGACCCCAAAGTCCTTTATAAGCAAGGGGTCCGGGTGGAAGGCTGTCCACCCTACCTTGTTGAGACGGCGACCACGCCAGACTCAGCCTCCCGCCTCTTACAGACTCCCCCCCTTCGTAACCTCTACCTAGTGCGACGGGGACCTCGCCTGACTTGCAGACCACACCTTGTTGAGACAGCCACCACGCTAGACTCAGCCTCCCGCTGCTAGGTGACCCCCCTCTCCGTACGATCTGTCATTAAGTGAGTTTTTAATAAAATTCATTAAAGCAGTATCGGCTATTTTTCTAATTCCTGTACGAAAATTGTGAATGAGGACTTACTTGAGTGGGTCAGCAAGCACCCTTAACGGCCTTTATCATTGGTTACCAATTATTTTTCTGGTGATAACGGTTACAAAGTTTAACGGGCATCTCAGTTTTTCTTTTCGTTGCAGCGAGCATATCCTAATTTAATATATATTTTCTCCTACTTTTAATTTTTCAAATTGATTTGTCATTCTACTCGTCTACAGCTACCTTCGTTCGGTTTTCATTATCCTTGTTGTAAGTGTTTCTCTATCATGCTGTGGCTTTGGGAATTTCAGGCAAATCGTGAACATAGTCGTCACAAAGGATGGTGACGTCTCTGGTGATTTTCCGTGGAGGTGATCACTCCATTTTCCTCGAATATTATAAATGTTCCCCTAGGGTACAGGTTGAATGTCTTAATAATTCTAAGTTCAATATTCTTTTGTGCAGTAGCCGATCTCATCGGATTCAAATCTAAAACTCATTAAATTAAATCAGTCTGAGTTTCCTGAGAGGGAATAAAACAGACCCGCACTGCACGGGCATGTGACATCTATCCGGTTTCGCCGGGAATGGCTATACTCGATGAGTAATTACTTTCGCAGGAAAGACCACCGTATTGGTAATTGGGGAAAAAACACGTGCGGAACGGATGAATCTCGTAACTGGAAGCTCGTTTGAGATCATGATAGTTTACGTATTTTGTCATGTAATTTAAGGATTGAGGACATCGTTGCTATGAAGTGTTTTGGATGTGATCTTTCCCTCTACACGACAAGCACATCGCCTACATGTTATGCCGGCGGGCCGCACGAGATTTCGTGGGCCGACATCGCGTCTGCCACGCACGCAGACGTATGTCTCTCTCTTCCGGCGACGGCGCTGCGGCGAACATCACCCCTTTTTTTTTGCTTCCTTCTTTGTCGAAGGGAAAAAATCCATTGCCGACGAGGCGTCGCGGCGGTGGCCGCAGGGCCCATAAACGACGTGAAAGGCGCCCCCCCTCCCCCTCTTTCCATCCCATTTTCGTCCCCTTCGCCTTTCTCCTTCCTCTCTACTTCTCCCGCTCCCACTCACGGTCTTCTTGTTTTCTCCTCCTTTTGTGTTTCCCCTTTTCACTTTGCCGTTATCACCCCACTGCTCCTATCTTCCCATGATTCAAGTCCTCGCACCACCCTCCTCCCGGTGCGGCTCGAGGAGTTCCAGAGCGAAAAGATCACAGATATCTCACCGCTGCGTATTCCGGAATTTTATGAGCGTTGGTGTTCATATCGAATGAATCATCGAACCGAAATGTACCGTTTTCGTTCCCATCTCCATCCGCAGAGTATCGATCCACGGACTGAATACGCAGATCTCACACATATTTTTTACTTCTAGCGTGTGTATCGTGGTATTTGCTTTTCTTTACCGTTCATAAAGACTAAGGACCTCCAAATCTCCCATATTTTTTTTATGGTCCCTGCGTGGGATACGAGAACTGTCATATTATTACCTCGGGCGTCACTTATGTGTGTATCTGGGAGCTTGAACATTTCGATGCTCCTACACCGATGCATTTCCCTCAATCGCGGGGGCGTGGTTTCCAGCCAGTCACAACTCTAGTTAGATGGAGAACGTTCAGACAGCCATGCGTCCTCTATTTGAGACTGCTGGGTGATTGGCCTGGAGCCACGCCCAACCTACCGGCTTGTCAAAATGGAAATAGGTGTACCGTAAAGTTGTGTAATAATTCCACACTTGGAAGAGCAATTCTTCGTCAAATGAAATATTTTCATGCGTAGAGAATGAGAGAAAAAATACTTAGTTTAAATTTTATTTACAACTCTTTATTGCCATTCCTGGAATAATTTTATGCAAACACGAACACTGGTTTCTAGTTCATTCATTTATTTTTGAATAGGTTCTCTAAATAAAATGTAATCTGTTTACTTTGTATAAATATCATTCATGATACCCTTCCATTTTTTCTCATTTGTCGCCTTATCCATATCTGCGACGCTGATTACGAATAAGTCCACCTTTATCATAATCCTCTCTTTCAAACTTCCAGTGATTTTTTTTTCAATCGTCAACTACCAATTGATTGCATCGGATGATAATAATCCCTAGTGCTTAATCTTGATTCTTCGTGTTCATTAATTTGGAAGCTCTATATCCTCTTTACTTTATGATCAACATGCTATACTCCGAGAATACTTGCGTACTCTGTGTGCATGTCTTTCTTTATTATATGGAAACACTAACGCGAAATATTTTAGATTTTTTTTTAGATTCCCGTAGATGCCTTTGTTTAGTTTTTTTTCTATTAGAGCTGATACTGGATCCACATTTGTAGTAATATGCATCAAATTCAAATGTAAATGAACATTCAATTAATGCAAATGGTCTTTACCGCTGTATAAATTTTACCTTCATTATTTTCTCTTTGCTCTTCACCATAATGGTGTTCTTCTGTTCATTCTAACGATTTGCGCGTATTATTTGAAATATTCTGATTTAAATTATGTTGCATGTAATGAATAATGGGAACGTACTATTTTCATAAATTGCGATGTTCAATGTGTATATGTTTTGGCGTTGGATATTTATCAAATAGGACTATGAACATGAAATTATATGTGAATTTCATTTCTATGTTCGATGCCACCATTATGATTTTTCGTCAAGTATTGGCGAGAAGTTTTGAATAAATGAATAACAAGAGTAAAATTAGTAATATATATTTGGCCTTGTCAGTAAATGCCCTTTCGTACCTTTTTTGGTGCTGTAATAACCATTCACGTTATCTTCGTTATTACTCCTTTTTCTTGCCAATATTCTGGGTTATGCGGCGGAAATTCTCTAGATCGATAGGAATACTATCTTTTACGCCATGGAATAAATATGCATAGGCCGATACATTGATTCGTAAATGTATCTCTTATGTTTATTTTCTTTATCGTGCAGAAAAAAAACTTCATTTTATCTATAATTTTGCTTCTCTCCTCCGAAAACCTGAATAAATTCCCTTATGACAAAATGAGACCAAGATAGGTGAAACAGCGAACAACGCCATCGCCTATCTCGTGAATAATAGAAAAAGTGCTTGACACATTTCCATTCTAGAACTCTAGGGATTCACAGCGATTTTGAAATACGACTATGTTGCCAAAAATATTGCCCGTGTGTCGTCTTACGTCTCGTATGACTGCTTTTGGAAATGAAGTAACTAACTGTAGTTATTATGTAGAAGTAGTAACTATTGTTAAAAAACATCTTGAAATTCAATTACATGTTTTATAATGTAATCTAAGTAAGTAGTTTAAATGTGGTGGTAAGGATAATTGGACGTAGAAATGCACTCACTCGGCAGTAATTAATCATAAAAAAGATGCAGCAGGAAGTGGAATTTATTTTTTTAATAGATTAATTATCCGTTTGCCACACTACTTTTGTATGGTTAATTAGTTGACGCATCTCCCTGGCCCGAGAGTATGATGCAGAAAACTACCATTAACGAAAAGGAAGAATTTAATTGAATTTGATTTAATGAGTATGTTAATATTGGCGAGATAATTGAAATTTTTTTGGAATTAACCAATTGAAAGCTTACTATTCTTGTAAATTGTTGCAAAAATGTCCGGATTTCCGCTTCAGTGTTGATTTAATGGGCTAAATTGCATACGATGTTTGTACGCATGTAAGGAAAACATGCCAGGCATTCGGTGGTGAAAGAAGGTCAGGATTTGCTTGTGGCAGTCCATTGACGCAGAATACGCGAAAGTTACCTCTCAGTCCTTTGCCGCTCAACCTTATAGTGTTTCATGCCTAGGCGAATTGTGGAATAGATTGAACAAGTGAAAACAAAAAGCTTGTGCTAATCGATAACTGGACGCGATAACCTACTGTCGTAATGTTCCCCAGGTCTTCACACACTTTCTTATAAGATTAATTTCTCGTCGATCGCATTCAATTTGGTGCGTTATCTATGGAGCACGCTTGATAGTGCTGATCGAGACGCCTTGCTGCGGCCCAACGCGAACCACTTCTCGAAATTTTCCCGGCAATTTTTTTGCAAACTAAGGCTCATGTTACGGGTAAAAACGTCGGTTTCCATTACGACGGAAATGCCTTTACTCTGGGAAAGTGGGGTCGTTCGTTTTGTCCATTGCGTTTATTCCCACCCTCGCCTCGGCATGGGTGTGAGTGTCTCTGTGTGTGTTTTCCATAATTGAGGAGGTAATGGAAAATCGACCCCCACCAGCCTCTCGAAAATAGGTAACCTCTCAAAAGAAGGCAAAAGGTGACAAAGGGAAGACGAACGCGCGGGGGGAATGGTAGGGGATTATACTCTTGCTTATATCGCCGCCGCCTTCATTTAGGTTCACTCGCGAACGAAAAAGAAATAAAAAGGAGAGAGAGAGAAAGAAAGAGCGGGATCGATATTGAACTTCCCCCTGTGTGTGTGAGTGTCTCATTCGTGAGAGCCACTAGAGGTTGGGAGGGGGGGGGAATGTGGAGGGGGCAATAAAATTTGTCCTTGGCTGTCGACGGCAATTGCTTGAAGTTACGGACCCTTTCTCTCTCCCCCCCGCGCGCTGTTCGCATTACGCGGATCAATACCTGTGCGTTTGTGTATTCCTTCGGGGTGGAATTCAGAATTCGGGCAAAATATGTTTGCCAGAAGGATGTGAACTATATACGAGATATACATATAGATCTTTCTTTTCGCTTCTCGCCCCCGGTTTCGTTGCTCTGAGGAGGGAGGCTCGTATACATCATTGGAAAATCCGGGACTTCTCGGGTGTTTCTTCCGTGATATGAAGGGACTCAATCGATGGTAAGAGAGCAGCTGTTAAGTCTAGGAAGCCGAGTAAATATTTTACATCGCCCAGCCTGCGTCCTCCCTATGGTGAAATATATCAGCGATTGCAATGACACGGTTTTTTTTAGATAAATTGCCGTAGGATGTTGTTTTCTTAATGTATGTACATGTTCGCGATATAGAAAGCGCGGAATAGAAAGATTGGTAAATTGTTATATTCCACGAATATGAAGTGCATTGAAGCAATGACCTACATTTAATGTTACAAACGTAATGATTTTTATTAACAAAGCGAAATGATATTTTGTTACTTCTATGGTGTCATCATGTAAGACCGACGTTATTGTTATTACTATGGCAATATTTTATCGAACGTTCCCAGGAAGGTAGTCAATAAAGGGTTATATATTAAGAAAAAAATGGTGGTTTGTTGTTAAGAGAGGCAAGTAAATGTATCGTTGAACAGTTGTATAGGCTGTGTTCATGCAAAACCCATTTTAACCTGTAGAATAATACTATCAAATTTGTTATTATCATGTTCCCATAGCTTTCTGAACTTTCTCTTTATATCGTTCATCGTAAAATAAATAGATAATTTTTTAGACCAATATACATGTACATGTCCGTTAAAGCCTGTGACTTTAATTTTCGAACAACGCCTTTATTACGGGTATGTAATTAATTGTTCAGGTGTAGAGGAGAAACATACATGTAAAAAGGGACTTGCATAAATATTATGATAATGATATGAATTCATATATATCTTCTGTACTTATTTAGGTAAGAAGAAAACACGTTTTTCCAAAATATTTCAGGAGTGATGGCGTTCTTTGAGGATAATGGTGTATGTCCCCAATCGTTCGCTTTTCCTGCTGTAGAGATTACGTGTTTTTTTTCAGTTGAAACGATATGAATGTGTGCCTCTTATGGTAGCTAGAGTATTTTTTCATAGCTATTAAGTATTATGACGTTCATAGTCAATATGGAAAAAAGTTCTAGCTACCATAAGAGGCCAAAACTAAAAAAAAAAACAGAAGGACGCAGGTAATTGAACCGGAAGATATAAAAATCATAATAAACCTTTTCCATGATAATCTGTAATAATAATATTTTTCAAAATACCACGTAATTCGTCTATCGCTGTCCAAGATGGATGAACGGAATTCCGTAAAGGAAATTAAACAACATTTCATTCGCAGCCGTTTAGAAATTTAAAGGAATCGCTTATTTTAGTGCCCCAACCCAGAATATTATCTCGTCTGTACGAGTGTAATGTGTCCCCCATAAAATATCGGAACACCCGGTCGTCACGTCCGATCTTCCCACTTGGAACCGGAAATAGAATCCCGTTTCTTGGGCGACAGTCGCTGCAATAACTCTCAATTCCAATCCAAACCTGGAATCATATCCATACGTAATCTAAATAACTACTTATCATAACCAACCGTAGATAAAATTATTGATGAAACCTGCCGACTGTCACGAAGGGCTTTCGACATCAGAATTCTCGATCAATAGTATACATATCTTTTTTGTGGTAGTTTTTCGAGTCGCAACGGGACGTGAATCTAGCTTATCAACTTTATTATTCACATTGCTGGCATACATATGGGGAACTGTCAAACGGAAATAAAATATTCTTCCTCGTATTCCTGGCGCAAACAAGAACGATATTAAATATACTGTTTAAAGTGTATTTACTCAAAGTTTTCAATTGTCTCACTCTGTTAAATATCCACTTGTGAATATATTAATCTCCCTTTCTACGATCTTCGTAACATATTTTATTCCAATGCCATCGTCATAAGCGTTTGCCATCGTCTTAAGCGTTCGCCATCGTAAATTATCTTGTCGCCTACTCCAGGGAGACTTTACGAATAAAATATGTATTCACATAATTCTCGGAAATTTTCTGAATCCCCTGTAGTTACATCCGAATAAAATGCGGATGTAACTATAGGGGATTCACGTTGAATTAAGCGAGTTATAAATTAATTGTAAATTCGAGTAGCCTTAACTTGAATTTATGCTGATACGTTCATAATGATTGAGAACCGTACGACATATGCGTTTGTTATTTTACGACTCCTAGGACATATGAAGTTTACGGTGCATAAATTCGTGCTGTCGCTGCTTCCTGTTTATTAAAAGATAAAGTAACACAGTGGTTATGAGTTACAGAGAAATTCATAAAGCAATCGCCAGTTAACAAATATAATGCATGGTTACGTTTGTGAGTTTAAAGGAGTGTTCCCCCGTTATCCACCACTTCGGTATTCTATCATACAATGTGAAAGATACAGGCTTACTGTTAGAATTTAGTTATTGTAGTTTTTGGAGTCGATTTTTTTTTGTCTTCGGCTTAACTAAATCTGCAATCTGAATAAGATTCTATTTGTTTTTAATTTCCGCGTGAATTGTTTTATTTTTGCTGCATCCATAAACACGACCAACAAACCGCATCGATCCTATAGATTTTGCAAACCTCATATTAATTTGGTAAATAACCGTATTAATCCAACTAAAAGCCAGTTTAATTTGATACCGTACGGCGGTGGCAAATATCCTATTGGCCATAATTGGCAATACATTTCTCCCAGTGTTTCTTGACCATTCGAAGGCCATGACGGCCTTGAGAACTCGGAACGTCGAAAACCATTGTTCCTCCTCTTGAATGACGTCTTTTGTGTTCAAATATCCCACCCCGCAATGGTTTATTGAGTTCTCGGAATAAGAAAAAATCCATTGGGGTGAGATCGGGAGAATGGGGTGGATGTGGCGAAATTTTGAATACGCATTGCTTAGTTTGCAGGTCCGTTTTTCTTTTGAAAAGGAAAAAGTTGTGGAACCCAACGTGCTTACACCTTTGGCATATGCAGTTCTTCGTGAATTATGTTCCACAACTTGCCGTAGCTAAGATCAGCCTCAGTCTCATTTATAACCGTTTGAATGATTGCTCTTCGGTTTAATAGGATAAAGTCCTCCTTGTTTCTTTACTGTGGCAGCCTTGTTCGTGTGTGATGGTCTTTCACTTCTTGGATCGTCTACGAGGGACATGTGGCCAGTTTCCTTTTTCACCTCACAACTGTGTCATATGATGGGCTATCATTTCCATAAACATCCATCATTTCATCGTAAATTTGCCGTGCACTGTAACGTTTCAAATGAAGGAACTTAATCACATTGCGAGCCGTATCTGTTTGTTACTTCAATTTACGACTTCCTTAAACAAAATAAATCAGTAGTGATAGTTGTAGTGTACAGCATTATGTAAATAAGGAGCAACGTCGTCTTACAACGGCAAATAACATGGTTATATTTTCCAGCGTCCTCCTTGGGCAATAACCATCCTGGATAAGGTTCCCAATCATAATGCCGGAGGCAATTATAAGGCATGGCGCGGCAGGAGCACGGCAGGGCGAGAGGAGTCATGTTGTCCAGCCTGAGACCCTCCTCCATGGCATGGTTCCTCCTCCTAGTGACGGTTGTCTTGCTTCCTCACCTTGGAACCCGCCTGCATTCCCTCCCCCTATCCTACCTCTCCCTGTCTCTCCGTCCCATTGCCTTCTGTTAATGTCCCTCCCTCTTAGACTTTCGTGGAGGTCGCATCTCCTTTTAAGGGGGCGCGAGAGGGCAGACCGCTTCCCTCCCAGCTCAACCACCCACTTCCCCTTCTTCCCCAACGTATTTATACCTCTCCATCTGCCAAGGGAATTACCGTCGCCATGACGAAGGTTTTTTTTCGCTCGTCTTTAAGGTTTCCAACGAGTCCGGTCGATGCGGTACCTGTAAAGAAGGAAGAAGCGACTTAATTCCTGCATCTCGTTTTCCCATTTAAGGAAATGCCATTTCCTGTTTACCTTTTTTTGCACTCTCCCGCGGGCTCTCGATCGATGTGTTTAATGGATTCCTTCTTTTATTAACGTGCGTGAGTGTGTGTGTGGACTGGTCGCAAGAAATAATTGTGGGGCCTCTCTCTCTTAATTTTTCGTGTGTGCTGCCTGTGCGAATGAGTCCTGATTTTCTTGATCCCGCTACGAGCCCGTTAGTTTTCATGTTATTATCCGGATAATTCGTGTCGTATTATTTTTTAAATCAGCAACAGATGTTGACAGTTTTATTTTTTTTTAATTTTTGTAGCAATGCCTCCGTAGAAAGTGCCCCACTTTCGTCACAATGAAGCCCTTCGGACGTGAAATCTGTCGAAAGATCAGATATTTCAGCGCAACAAGTTGCCGAGGCGTGGAGGTATTTTTGTTTTTGTTTCTGCTTATATGGTTAAAAATCATTTTGCTATAGTCTGCGTAGTTTTGTAAACAGCATGAGACACCTTATCTCCCTAATGATGTCCTTACCACGGCCTTATACCTTCTGCTGGTGCTCTTATCTTATCTACACAATCATCAACCGTCTACTCGGCCACCATCTCCTCCCTTGTCCTTCCGTTTTAAAAGTTAATTTTTCGCGGCTCCACGTTCTATTTTGCAATGCGCAGTGATATTTAAATCAATTCGGAGGATTATTTTCTATGGCATACATACGTAACTGGTCGGGGAGATGATCGAGTTGGGTTTCAACCATAGTAATGGAAATTATTGATCAGTCTAATGAGATGCCAAAGTGCGAGTAGTAATGTCCACGCGTAAACTATCTGTCATTTTATATTAAAGTTACAGGAGACCATGCTAATAATGCAGGAATTGCATATGCATAATGGCAAAGTGTTAGAGAATCTAATGAATTATAAGATTGTGCCATAAGTAATGAATCTCTCGAGTTACTCGATAGTGGAGAAGTTCCGTTGTACAATTTTTCATGTTCAATGCTCATAGTTACAGTGTCCGTATTCAATTTAATTGATTACATAGTCATGGTCACATTCTTTTTTTTTTGAAGCCAGGTTTGCCTTTTCTAATTTCACAAAGTTTGTGGCGTGTATTAGGCCAAACGCGAGCTCAAGATCACCAAGCGATTCGAGATTTTTTCACATACTTAGAAAACGCTAAGGGTTTAGTGTGAAAATAAGATATTCCGTTGTTTTTTGTGAAGAAATTCGAAGGAAAATATCATCCAGAGTTATTACGGTTTCTTTATGAGTCGATCAATAGCAGGGATGTTGATTGGCGGCAGTAACTTTACGGTTGTAATGGTGGCAATTTTGAGATTGGGTCAGGAAGATAATCTTTTATAAAGGAAAGAAATGTGATGGAATAAGCATCTAAAATAATGGTGAAAAAATGTTTTATGATCCCAAAACCTTGGTTTCTGTTGAATGAGGATTGGCGTAAACTGGAAACAGTTCAGAACTGGGGTGTACGTGTATAAGATGGAGAAAATGCCCTGGATATAGTGGAAGACAACCGAAGAAGTATTTAAAATGATTGGGGAAGGGAGGGGGTTGTCAAGGAAAACTGGAAGACTAGAATGTTGGAGATGGTGGAGTGTTAAAGAATATGATGGACAGGATTTGATGTTAGCGGGGAGTAAGGAAGTGTTAGCCTTTTTAGAACTAGTTATCAGGCAGGTAAAATTATGAATTTTAGGCTGTAAGGAGGGAGAGGAGTAGAAAAAATGCTTTCTGTATAGGACGGTAGGAGAAATATGTTGGAACTCGACGGCAATGTGCAAGATTTTCAGGGACCATCTAAACTTATTTCTAATCGGTAAACCTCATAAAATTGTAATAATCGATCGGATTAGTTGGGTTGATTAGTTGATTGTCCTCAGCCTATAGTATACTATATGTGTTAGGGATTACTTTCCAGGGGACAAAGAGCTTATTGTTGACGTTGTTTCTGGGTTGCAAAAACTGACTGCAGGCGAAAACTACCTGAACATGTAGAAAGAATGACTACGCACCTTTTTTCTTCAAGCTCTAAATTTGCTCACTTACTTTGAGAGTCAACTCTTTCCCATAACCCTTTCTGTATTTTTAGCTCCTTTTCTTTAGGACCACTGTTTTGAAACTCCTCTTTTTGCCAATATCACGTATGAAATAGATCGCTGGATTTAGTGCTTTCCTCAGAGCATCTATTTACCAATTTACTGTCGTTAAAACAGCCGTATTGTTTCAAGCAAATGTCCTGTTGGATGCTAACCAATATTTAAGTCTAATGAATATAGCCATGGAATCATTTCCGATTGAAAATTTGTTGCCTTTTAGTTGTGTTTTTTTTCAAAATAGGGAGCATAACGTTCTTTAATTTAGCAGCGTATATTTTAAGCTTCGTTCAAAAGCAAGAGAGGACACGAATGGAATGGTGAATTTGGAAGGGAAGCCTTTGACGAAGACCCTTTGTCATCATTTGGCCCGTGAAACTGTATATCATCGGCCAAATAGCGGTGACATTATGTCGTCACATAACGGGTCGCCATCAACTGTCCCTTTGACATTAGAAGGTCCACCGCTATAGTTGGGCAATTTCCGGTGCTACCCGACGATTTGGCCTTTGTGCATGTGATGCTCGGGGGGGGGGGCGATTATGGTCCGACTATTAATTTCCTCTTTGAATTCCATTCCCAAATATTCTCATCGCCGTCTGTCCTGGAATGAAAGTCCATCTTAAAAAATGACCGGTGCGTTCAAAAATTTACAGTAATTGATACTATCCCACCTTGGGTGTGGACTCCTGTGTTTTCTCATATTGGATTGTATATTGTCGATTTTACGGTGCAATGACTCCATTCGACAAAATAAAATGGAAAAACTAATTCCTTATGAATATATATGTATATTATAATTATATGTGTTCATTTCCTTTGATATTTCATCATCTGATGCTGAAAAGTGTTTCCGAGCAGGCGTAGTCATTTAACGCTTCACGATAACCTGAAAAATATGCGACTTAATTCCGTAGATAGCATTTATAAAAATATTTCAGGGTGTCATAGTGCATACGACTACTTCAGGGTGTGCTAAAGCGACGCCTTTTACGGATTGTCGGTTTTAAGTTCAATCTGAAAGTAATGCATTTTTAATGCAACCATTTCAGAGAGTAAAAATCATTCGCCTTGACCGGGATTCGAACCCGGATTCCTCGATATCCGGCGAATGATTTTTACTCTCTGAAATGGTTGCATTATAATGCACACATAGCGGGTGACTCCGTTAAAGTTACTATTACAGTTTCTTGAAATTTAATGCATTTTTGGAAAGTTAGAGGTACTATTTCAATATTCGATGAAGACGAGTGATTTTTTTCATGAGGATCCGCCATCTAGTGTCGTATTAAATTATTTTCAGTGTTCAGAATCGTTTCATTTGTCTTCTTCACGATCCCCTTTAATTTAATGGTTACCAGTCCGGTCCACACCCTCTTTGGTCGTCTACCGGTTCGGAGGGTAAATTGTTAACGTAGCGAAAACCGCCCTGTGAGCTTTCTTTTACGTTTTCCATTTTTTTCTCTTCCGCCATGTCCAGAAGGGGGTGAGGAGGAGGGCGCCACTTTCCCTCGAGGGCGCCGCCGGCACACGATCCACCCCATGAGCGAGGGAGAAGTCGGCGAGAGCAGCATGACACACCCAGCGGCAGAGAGGCAAACCGCTCAGAGGTCAGTAGTCTATACCAGGAGAGCGCTCTCGAGGAGTGGAGGAGGAGGTCAAGGTCGCCGCTCCACATCCATGCATGCATGGATGCGCCCGCTCGCATCCGAGTCGCGGGCAGCCGCGTTTTTCGAACCTCTCCTCCCGGCCCATTAAACTGTGTCCCCTTCTCGCCCGCCCTCGCTCCCACTCGGCGGCCTCTTCTTCTCCGGCAGCCTCCTCTTCCCCTCCCTCGCATCGACCGAGACCCCGCGGGAGGGAAAGGCTTTTTCTCAGCCTTTGAGGGCGGGGTGGATGATGAGCCCTTTAATGAAGGAACGCCCTTGGTCGTGCATTCTCCTGCCCTAATTAATTAATGCAATCGTGCCTTGCTCCGAGGGTCGGAAAAGAAAACCCCGATTACGAGCTGGTGACGCCGGTGGCCTCCCATCTCACGATCTATTCCTCGCAATAATTAATGAAATGGCGACGGGGTTAACGGAATTCGTGCGTGGGAATCTCGTCACAGATCAATTTTTATTCGTCGTGGTGTTGGCTGGCAGGGCGAAATTTTTACCCCCGCGGACAAACGTTTCGCTGAAAAATTAATTTAGTTGCTCTTACCTTGGGATCGGTTCTTTACTTCACGGCTTAGACCTTGTTCTTATCGCCTTCGTTCATTTCTTGGCTTTTAAATTTCCGTGAGGCATAAAAGAAAGAATAGAATGCGGAAGGAATATTTGCCCCCGAGGCTAAACCGCAAGGCCATTCCGCCGCAGTTGGGATTCTTTTGAACTTTTATAGATTATTATTTATCATTTGTATTTAAAATTATGATTTATGGAACACGTGCGATAACCAAGGGAAATTCATTTCTGCCAATTTATCATTTCGTTTAACACTACGGCAAAGTTGAAACTTTAAATTGAGTCATTCCTCTCCTTCCTCCAGTGCAATGTTCATACTCCCTCAATGAGTAAACCGCCATATGGATGAACTATGTTCATCGCCATTACCATGTACGAATGTCTAGAATCACCCACTGCCCCGCGTGTTATTCTTACGTTGCTGCCATACGACGGCCGATGCGCTATCGTCATTGCGAGTGCAAGAAACGGATACCGCTGCGTAAATTAAGGTCAAATACAATGACTGCCATCCCATAGATATCCCTGTCCTCTCGAAACCTTTTCTCATAATTTCTTCCCTTTATATTTGAAACTTCTCTGAGTTAATGTATATCGTATGCATTGTTTACGGAGCTGCATGCTTCACCAAAATTATTTAGGTGCTCGGGAATGGTTTTCGAAACTTATGAAAAAAACACATGCATAATTCATTAAATAAGTTTCAATTTCGGAGGACAGCTGCAATTCGCCTTTCCCTGTCTTTTAGAAAACTGTGCGTTTCACTATAATTGATGATGTTTACGTTTCGTCCGATGTGTCCTTGACTGGCACATGCTATAGATTCTGGCGATTTATTTAGATAGGACAGGCACAAATCATTGCGATACAGTATGATGGCCTAGTCGCGCATAATAGATATTAATATGCTGAAGTAGTTATCACGAAGTGCCTGACGTTTATGACAAAGATAAACCTTTTCAGAATAACTCAACTCTCTCCTCACGTTATTCCAAATAACAAATAAATTCTAATGAAAATTCTTCATTTAAGTACAATGTAGAACTTGACAGAGGCAGTATATTTGTGGAAGTCGATAGGTCCATCGAGCGAACGCATTAGCCACGTGAAAAGCCTCATTCGGAACTCGTTCCGCTCAAACATGTATATCCACACAGATGGATAGTAGCCGGCTTGGTAAAGGTTACGGAGAAGGGGAAAGGACCGGCCCGCAAAACAAGGGCGACCGTGAAATCCGTCGATTTCTGGTGCGACGGAGTCAGGAAGTTCACGAAGCACGATTACAGCAAAAGAAATACCTCACGATTTTTTTTTAACCCCCAGTTGTAAGACTGCCTTGGTGAAAGATGTAATTTAGATAAACAAAGCGGGGAGAGAGGGGTCGAAACTTAGGGGTCCTGCTGTCGATATTTCCGTCAAGGCCGCCTTTTCTTCGGGAATCGATACTTCGACCCTCCCTGTTCTCACCCTTCTTTCTTCAGCAGCCACTTCGGGCCCACGGGTTGCGTACCATGCCGTCGCTTCCTGTTCCACGCCGCTACCCACCCGACGCTTGGCGTCGTTGAGAGAGTGCCGTGAAGTCTCGCCCGTTCCCGTGAGTTTTTGTGCCGGCGAGGTTGCCCTTGGGTTGACTGTTTCGATCGTGGACCGGCACGAATGGAAAACAGCCTTAGAATGCTCGTTATAAACACGAGAGGAGCACGCACGCGTCCCCCCCTTTCCCTCTCTCTCTCTCTGTGGCCGTCAAGTGTTAGTGCGGTGGGTAGGGCGTTGACCAAAGTCGCGGGTCAAGTCCATCCTGATATGCATTTTGTGTCGTTGCGTGACGGTCTATTAACATTTCGCGCGGACTTAACAGTGCGCGATGACCTCAGACGCCGAAGCTCATAGACTTTGCGTCCCAAGTCAAGCCGCTGCGAAATGAAATGGGTGGGGCTCAAGTCCATGTTTCCTGGCTGACATGGCTCAAGTAAAATGAATAGTTCTGGAGAAACAATATATTAGTTTCTTGAATAGAAAAATTTGCTTCAAATCCTCATTAATATTTCTGCCACCGTTTATGGATCCATAGCAAGGAAATCACGTCCGTAGCGGCCGGAGTATTCGTCTCTTTGACCCAATTTTTTATCACCGTCTTTTCAAGGATTTCATTTTCATTTCTTGTTTCCAAATTTGTGAAATACTTACCCGCACGAAGTCCGTGTTTACATCGCTGACTGGGTGATACATTTTTTTGCGTAATGTCAGTGGCGAAAGTCCACATCCCTCAGAGAGAAGCACTTCGATATTGCAAATAAAAACAATGTAGGCTTCGCGAAAAGGAAATTTTAGATTCCACGAAAACTTTCGATTAAAGTTAAGCTCATCATATTGACGTATGAGCCGCATGGATGTGGAGTTGATGATAAGATAACCGGGTTCACGGCTGTTCATCTGACTAGCAATGAATGCTTAGATTAGTAAACGATAATTTTGTGTTGGCATTGCCTTGTGTACTTCCTGGCGATCCTCCGGAGAACTTGCCTAAAATCTAGTTTGCCCCTAGAGTCTAAATTGCCATAAATTGCATGAGTTATAACAGAAAAGGAAAAATGCGACCATTCTTGCATGATACCGTAATTTATAGTTATTATTTACAAAATCATGAAAGTTGTGAAATACATAGTCATATTTATAATTCCACCAATTAAGGGAAAATAGTGTTTAAAAAAATAATGAATGCGATCGTTTGCTTCTCAAAAATATGCAAGTGAACAAAACCTTACCCTCTTACTAGTGTTTCAAAGAGCGTTGCTTATCACGTAAAATACTTGGATTCCACCATATCATATGACCTACGTATAAGGTCCTACGTGAAGAAAATGGCATATAACAAGCCTGAATTGGAAAAATATTTCTACCAATTTAATGATTACACCTGACGTAGAATGTTTTACATTTGCTTCATCTCATCTTAGGAATAAAAAGCTAAATGAGGAGTAATGAGTAGACCCTATATGCCCTTGTGAAAAACTACTGAAAAATAATACCAAGTCTCGCACTGGTACTACAGAGTCTCGAATCGAAGTCCCTGGGGACAGGAATACGGGGCCAAATTACACTTATTGTGGAGTAAAAAAGCTCGCGATTTCACGCGAGCATTGCGAAAATAATGATGAGTCCCGCACGTTGTTCGCGAGGTAGAAATGAATGACCAAGTTTGAGAGATAGATTCCCGGACGGACAGACCCAAGGACTCGTTTTACCGTCGTACATTTCGAGGCCACATGGAAAACAAAGGAAACTAGCATATTAAAACACACAGTTCTATGAAAGGCTTCTTGTTATTTTACAGGCTTTTAAGCAAGCATTGTAAGAGATTTACAGCTTATTTATGTATCTTTACCGTGACTTCCATGGGTTAGAAAAGTTGCAGAATAATTTTAACGGTGGGTTACCAGAATACTCCATCGTTTAGGCAGGTTTCGGTCTACGGAATTTAATCTTCCGATTTCAAAGTTAAGAGTTTAATCTGACGTATCGAGTGCCCAAATAACTAAAACTAATGTGTATTCTGTACAAAAATGTGTAACGAAGAGAATTCAATTTATCAAAGCAACTTTCTGTGAACGCCGAGTGATAAGTCGCAATTTCATATTACGTAATGTATTTATATTCGCAACCATAGGTCAGTTATCCTCGGATCGATTCGTTTCGCCTTTTAATGTCATTCCGTTCACTGTCAATATCTTCATTCCATCATTGACGCTTTCAATTACTTCTCGTAATTCATTCTTTGCCTTCCTATATAGTTCTTCCTTTCCACGGTAGTTGTATCGTGCCTGAGAATGTTCCAAATACGTTTCCTTCCGCTTCTTCTCACAGCTTTCCATTCTCGCCACACTTATGGCAGGACTTTTCATTATTCACTAGGTCTTACCATTGAGTCTTCATTCTTCTCCGATAGTTAATCATTTCAATCGCTTCTGATTTCATTCTTTCTGTTGCTGCCATTCGTAGAATAGTAAGTACCTTTTATGAGTTTGTAATGAACCTTTCGTTACTTGATGTCTAGTATTTTCCGTTTTTGTTTGGTCCTCTGGCCATGCACACATGGATTGACTTTGATTAGAAGCGAATCCAGCCGTCCCAAGACGAGAAGGAACTTTAAACGGCGGAGTGTAATCAATCGATACCTGGACCAGAGGCGATGTACGCTGTGATGCGAATAGCCTCAGTACGCCGCTGCTGCGCGTGCATCAGTTAGGCCCGTATTCGCAAAGGGAAGGACGTGTAATTTGCGAAATGGAAGTCTGAATCACTGTTGTCGAAATAGCCGCATTTCGCAAATGCTGCCACGGCGTGTGCTGCTTCCTCATTTCCCTCCGAGCATTTCGTAGGGCCTCCACCTCCGATGAATCGTCCCTTTCTCAAGGAATCTTTTTTTTCTTTGTTCCTGCCCACTCCTGTCTCCCAACTTTCCTTCACTTCCGTCCACCCTCAAAAATGCGTCGTATAAAATGTACGTATATTTTTTGCTGGGAAATTCCGCGGCTTTCCCTCCTCTCCAAACTAATTTGCCGTCTTAACTCATGTTACTTTTCTTGGCGTATTTAAAGAATATTTTTCCTAGTGAATTTCTATACAAATAAGAGGAAACTTTTCCTGCTACGATGTGCGTGAGCCTATAGTGTAGGAGTAAGTCAGCGGTTTTGTTTTCCCGTCGTGCATGGGATGTGATCGGTAAACCGGGAATATTGTTGATAAATGTTCTTTGCGTTGACTTGGTCATATTTAAAACTTTTATAGCGTGACCGTAACTCCAAAAATCTGTTCTCATTTTTGCGTCATGCTGAACAAACTTCTATGCATGCACAGGAAAGAATCGACGGCGATTTGGTCCGAACAGAATTTGGAAGTAATTTTACTTCTTAGATCGATCAGTTTCGAACAAAATGCCCATTGATCAATCAGCACCATGTTTATTGCCAACCTCTGGTTAGCCCGTTATGGGTAATACGCATTGCTTTATTCACCTCGTTACCTGGTATCATGTGTATGAAAAAATTCAAATTAAGACTTCTTGTAGTCAATCGCAGTCAAATAGTCTGGCAAGTGAATTCATCCTAATCCACAATCGGAAAGGTCCTTTTTAATACTTAATGGTGTGCGTACTAGTGATGATTGTGGCCTTGCCACTATTTTATACTGAAACTTAAATAATGTTTGCAGAAATTGAGAAGGAATTTCTCTCGAAGTGTCGTAAAATGAATAATATACTAGGCATTTACTTTTCTCACTGCGTAGCGGGTATTCTGTCACGTCGCAGCATGGGCGTTTCATTTGTGATTCGAATAAAAAATAATGAAGCATTGCTCCTCACGATACGTCCGGCCAGGCTTGGTTAATCGTATGCTCCTCATGAATTATACTGGAAAGACTCATTCAGTAATTGTGGGCTTATTCTCTCGTCCAGAAACCTTCCACCGTAAAAGCCGCGAAGAAAATGGCATTGGCTTTAATAATTGTTTTGTGTTTTTTTCCCCCTTAACCTCCCTCTCGTTGCTCTTGCGTTGCACACACGTCTTGGCCTTTGTCTTTATTTACTCGGAAGGTCATTCCGCCGCTCCCAAGTCTTGGATAACGGCCGGTCACCGGGTCTCCCCGCGGTGTTTATTTTCCCAGGCCGGGAGACGAGGGAAGATGTGCATTCGGGGAGTGAGTCTTTCACACGGCGGCTTATGCGCCCCTCGGGTATACCTAATGGGAGAAGTGTCCCCTGGGGGATGGGGGAAACGGGAGGATGACCCGGGTAGGGAGAATTGCAGCCCATCCCTGAACTACGAGCCGCGGAGGAAGATCCCCCTCCTGCTCGCTTGTCATTCATATTCATGAAACGGGGCGGACAAACGAGCGATTGGGAGGGAAAGGGGGAAGGTGTGGGTGGAGTGCAGATCGTGAATGCCCCCAAATTACGTTATGAAACAGCGGAGATTTCTTCCCATGGCACGTTCTCACGGGGATAATGCGTCCTAATGTGAGGTTTCGGCGAGGAATAACAATGGAATGCAAAGGTGTAATGTTTTCGGAACTGAAGATTCCAGCGAGCTTTGTTTGCTGAAATATTCGTCCTGTTCGCCTTGGTTTGTTATTTCCGTGCTGTATATAGGTTAGAATCTTTTGGTCCTGCGAAAATCAATGGGTGTCCATGCCTGTATGTGTAATTGTCATAGGTTAGTGTAAACTATAGTCTTATTAATTAATATCGGACATTGGAATCATATTCGTATGGTGCTCACTGTCATAATTTATTAAACTTTGTATAGGGAGAGGGATTAACGCTTCGCTTGATAATCGAGCATACGTATATATGCCTAGCATAAATCTATGTACGAACATATGTATAAACGTATGAGCGAAATATTTACTGTAATGGTGGTCGGTTTTGGAAAATAAACGTAGCAGACTGTCCTTGTTACTAGCGCTACGGTGCTATATTTATAACCAACTCAATATTTTTCGACATTCTCCCATTTTAAATAATCGGTTATCAGACGTGAAATCCCGAGGGCCAACGACGCGTGCCCACATTGGTTCCGTAATCTACGCGTGAGAGCTTATTTATCTATTGGATGTTTCCCTCCGCTGAACCGAATGCACTCATACCTATATTTCCATCTTCCTTTTCGTTTGCCATTGCAAACTTATATCTAAATAGTTTATGTTTCCCATTAAAAGTGGCAATGTCACCAGTGTGCCAGAAATCCTTTTTACTCGAAAAAAAATATCGCTACCGTGTCTATCCGCTGCCTTTCTAATTGCATATTTTCTAATCATTTTAGAAAGTTGTCGTCATACAATGTTTCCGTCTCTTGAAAGTGAGTTATACCATCTGTGCCCAGTGGAATGCATTTGCGTAGTGAAAGGAGATCTTACGGAAGGTCGTAAGTTGTCACCGTGAAAATAATTGCATGTTTAAAAGTGCGTTAAGTGTTCATACCTTCGCTACCAGCTTTTCGATGTAAACATTTCAAATGCAATCAAATGATTTGATAAACCACGAGTGTAGTGATAGACCACGGTAGGAAACCCGCGCGTTTTCGGTTTAATTCCGGGTAAAATGGGTAAATGTAAAAGACGATCCTTCCTGAACATAGGTGTTGTTCAAAACCTTAAATGTAAAATTAGATTTATTAAATGCAAGAATAATTAGGTAATAACCTTTCTTACCGTTCCCTTGCGATGTAATCAAAAGTTAGAAAAGCCCGATTTTAAATCGTTTTAGAAATGTTAACTTCCTTTTTCTAATATCTTCCATTTCATGCATTGTTTCATATATTATTTTATATATTATTTGCTGTTCAAGAGATTTCCAACATTCCTAGTGTTCGCGAGTTTTTCTCTTAAACGGCATTTACACATGACTTCCTTCTCTTACCCGACTCTTTCTATCTCTATAAAATTAGATTTATTGCATGCAAGATAAGTACGAACATTTCGTACCAATCTCTTGAGATGTAATCAAGTCAGAAAAACCCGATTTTAAATCATTTTAGGAATCTTAACTTCCTTTTACTAATATCTTCCATACCATCCGACCCTTGCTTTCTTCTTTCGCCTCTGTTTCATTCGTACATTTTTCATGTATTCACTGCTGTTCCTGAGATTTTCAACATTCCTATTGTTTGACAATTTGTCTCTTCGACATCATTCATGCATGACTTCCTTCTATGTACTGCTTCCTCAGAAAATATTTAACTTCTCGTTCTCTCTCTCTGTTTTACGTTTGGGGATTCAACCCTCCGGCTTTTTCCCAACATGACCCAAATAGTGAAGTATGCGTCTTTCACGCCCTTCTATCATAAGTTCGTTCATTGATCTCATATTCCTTCATAATTCACTTCTTTCTTTCCAATTAATACCACAACATTTATCACGTTGTATATATTCCCTTATTTAAAATTTAGTCAACGATGTCTCCTGCCTTATGCGACGGATACCACGTAAGGGACGGGGAAATTATGTTTAGACAACGTGCAAGGTTAAAACAAACAAAGGCACTGCTACCTTTTTTATCGAAGAATTTTTTATCTAATATCCACTGGAGTACCCTCCAACAGATGTTGCCACGAGCGTGTGTACAAACGGCTTGACTCCTTGACTTCCGCTCCTCTTTTCCGACCCCACACTGCGCTTCTTTGTCTTCCATCTCCTATGGGCCTTGGCCCCTCTTCTACGTACAGAAGGCCCAGCCACGCCCCGCTTGTTATTCCTCAGTGAAGGCACTTCTCCCTTCCAAAGTTTCGATTTCCGACCTGTCGAATTGACTATCAGTCAGTATAAAGGCGGGGCTTGGTGTTGTTAAGGTGCTCATATTCCGAAATTATAAACCCAGAGTGAAATCAAAGATTAATCATAGTAGTTGTTATGGGAGGTGAGGGACAGCCAAGGTCATTCGCGCCATTAGGGATGGTTGGGAAAGGAAGGGTGGAGAGAAACCCGGCGTCGGCATTAGCCTACTTTTGTCGAAACGCGTCAAAGAGTCCGCAGTTTAACGTCCCATCCGGCGGACATTGTGCTCACTCAAAGGGCTCTCCACATAGCACCTCAAGTAGGGATCGGGATACCACTGAAAAAATATTTATTGTCTCCAGGATTTGAACCCGGGTCCTCTTGGCGGAAAGCCTGTACGTTAGCCACCGCACCATCCCGAACCCCGAGCATATCATTATGTGGCCGATGTTCATTGAACAATTTTAAATCATTAGTAAAACATCGACATGTCTCATATCCGTGTCTTTCTTGTGTCAACATTACTTTAATAATTATTTTTTCTCTCTATATTTCTCCACGAAATCCTGGTGCTTGCCTTATCTTGGTCATTTCTTGATCAAGAGTCCTCGGTTCCGCAGATTCACTTCCGGCGATGCTTTTCCCAAATAAATTCTGCATGTTCTAGTTACTATCTTACCATTCCTTATTTCTGAATTCTTCAGTTTTTTCGACATTTTTTTGTCGGTGTCAACACGCATACAACCGTGGCTGGTGTGAATCTATTGACGCACACCTTCGTACTTTCGTTGGATGGTTATCTCTCTATCACCTTAATGCCATTCTTTTAGCGAAGATGTTGCTTCGCAATTCATTTCGGGGCAATTGTGTAAGCATGCGATGTCATTATGGCATTCATCCTGTCATCCAAAGAGAGGTGGCTTGATTGCCTGGGGAAGAGATTGGTCGGCAGATGATCGGAGGGTATCGAGTCTGGACCGGGGAAGTACCTGTAGAAACCCCCAGATAAAGCCAAGCTGCGTCATTTTGTAGATCCGCAGCAGAGCTTTCTAGGGAAAGTTTTGGGACCGCAGGGAAAGGTAACCGTCCCGCTAACCGTGATGTGTAGATTTCATGCGCCTTCGGAAGAGGCAAGTTCAGTTCTGTCCACCCTCCTCGGCTTCCGCAGCGGAAATTGTGATTTCTGACGGTCTTTAAGATTTTTTGGGTTTCGACCTTTGACGTTAAGCGGTGAAGCAGCCCTACCCACGGTGCGCGTATATCGCCTCGTCCACTCCGGAGAGTAGGAGTCTGTTACTTCCCCCACCAGCGCCTCTTATCCTCTCGCTATTTTTTCCCTCTCGCATTCTCCCCCGCCCGACGCCACCGCTTCCCTGACATCCGCATCTGCGAATTCCAACACCAGACCTCCTCCTCTCTCCCCCCGCTTTTAAACTCTCTTTCCCCCTGCTGAGCTTCTCTCCCAGAAAGAGTGACACTTATAGTCTCGCTAACTCCTGCTGCTCGTGGAAGTCCCCTTGGTAGTTGTTTCTCATTTCCCAGCATCCTTCTTCTGACTTCTGAAAGTATATATCTGATGCTCCTCATTTTTTGTCAGCAGGAAATCGTGTTTGTCCGGGTAACAGTTACAAGTATTTTATGCATTGTCTTTTGAGGGTTGGCTCAAGTTTAGTCGAAATAATCCCATCTGTGCATACTAAACAAAATCAATATCACCTCGTACTCGTATGTTCCTATTTCACGCGAAACACCTTCCCAAATATTCGCATGCATGAAACACACCTGATTAACGTCCAAGATTACTGCTGTTAGACATACCTGAAGTATTTTGAAGGCATACATGCTTTCAGGCATGCATGCTCTGTGATCCATGCTTTCACAGATCACGTTAAAAATATATCAACGGTTAGCTTGAAATATTACATAAGTATAGCTGAGAGCTTGTCATACCTTTTCTAATTACCTATACTGCCTCGTTATTTTCTTCAGCGCTAATACATTGAAATTACGAATTAAGATATGTACATTTAGCTGAGGAAAAGTCGGTAATAAAATAAACCCAATATCTCATATACAGGGTCCATTCAATAAGTATCGGGACTGGTTCGCTGTAGCCTCAATGGAGCGGATGAGGGGTCCGACCGATCGGCTCGGTAGAGGGGTCCTTCACCACTCAGTCGCACTTTAGTTCAGTCGCCTCCGAGCATGCATTGAGAAAGGAGGTGGATTTTTTGTGGCGTGTGGTTGTTTCTGCTGTCGTCGCGCCAGCATGGAGCGCACCGTCGAGCAACGCTACGCCATGAAAACTTTGCGTTAAACTCGGGAAATCCACGTCGGAGACCCTTGAACTCATTAAACATACTTATGGAGATGATGCCTTAAGCCGCATAAGAGATTTTGAGTGGCATAAAATGTTTAAGGAAGGCCGGCAGCTCGTCGAAGACGAACACCGCGTCGGACGCCCGACGACCGCTCGAACCGATGTTTAGGTGGCCAAAGTGAAAAATGTTTTGGACTCTGACATGCGTTTAACCATCGCCCTCATCAGTGGGGAGACCGGCCTTTCAGTCGGAACTGTCCACATTTCTGTAACAGCGGATCTTGCGATGCCGAAAGTGTTGGTGCCGAAAGTCTTGAGTGAGGAACAAAAACTGTCGCAGGTGGAAATTTCGCTGCTGACGAAATTCGGCATGGCAACGTTGTCTCCCCCCCCCCTACAGCCCCGACCTGGCTCCACCTGACCTTTTCTTGTATCCACGAATAAAAAGGGATCTCAAAGGATATCGGTTCGACTCCATCGAGGCCGTTCAAGCGGCAACGACAAAGACTCTCAACAGTATTCCGGAAACCGACCTCCAGTGTGATTTCGACGAGTGGCAGACGCGCCGAAATAAGTGTATCGTTGCAGGAGGAATGTATTTTGAAGATTATTAAGTAATTATAATGATAAATACAATAAATTTTGATTTTTGGAACCAGTCCCGATACTTATTGAATGGACCCTGTATATCCAAATATTCTTCGCAATTAGAATTATGGTGTCTATAGTATGTTCTCATTTCCTAAGAATATGAGGTCATTAAATGCTTGAACACTATGCCATTGCTCATGACTGTAAACAAATCCTCCTAATACACAGTTTTTCATCAAACTCAGTACTTCTTTTGAACAGACTATGATGATCGAAGGTGAGGCCTCTATCTGCATGTATTGTGTGTATGCATTTTGAAATTAAATTGGTAATTAGTAGATTATGTATTTAAGAATTATTTTCCAAGTCCTTGAAGAACTTGATACTGGAAACTATAAGCAGCCAATCAACAACAATAAATTTAGGTCGACAGTCAAAAGCATGGCGAAAATGTACAGGGCGACGTTGTTGGTACATAACAAGCATATCGAACCGATATGCGACGAATTCATTTTTAGATGTTGCAAAGATTTTATCCGTATACTAAATTAAAAGAGCAGTCACGAACATAAAGGTCAAATGAGAGATACTGACTGGGTGAAAAATCTTTCAAGTATCACTTTTCCTCGACAATGAAGTTTAAGTAAAAAAACATTCTTTCCGGTTAATTAATTACCACATTTTTAGCTTATTTTAGGATAATTCAACGAGTTAAATATGTTACGTGAATAGTCATTCTTACTTTTATGTTAGATCTGTGTATTAAGGTTAACGCATGTTCTTCATTAAAACTTGATATATTTTCCACCCCTCTCGTTTCTTCCTTATCTGAATCAATCAATTCATTGTTTTTCCTTTTGTTCACGTTGGTTGTCCTCACGCCCTCTGACACGCACGCCTGTGGCGGCACGCAGTGTATCATGTTCATGTAAGAAGATTGTGAGACATGAGGCATTTACCCGTTATTTGTACCGTAATGGCGTTATATTGTCACGAACACCCTATGTCGATTGGAATCTATTCAGTTTATCGTTGACTTCTTTGTCTTCTGTTCAGATTATAGGCATTAAAATAAGAATTCGATGAGTGTAGGGGGGGGGATCGCTATGTCCTAAAGATCGGGACTCCCGGAGGTGCCATAAATACTTCGGTAGCAGCCACCGGCTCCCGGTTCCCCTCATCAGCAAACCTGGACTAGTGTCCAGAGCAATTGGTAGACGGGCACTTACACCTACCGTGTTGGTCTCTCGTTCTCAGCCCACAAAACACGGTTATGTCTCATCGTATCATGTACGATACGTGTGGGGCTTTGCGAATCCCGATCCCTTCAAGTGAAGCGACTCTAAACGATTTATGCAACTGAAAACGGTGTGTTCCTCACAGTCACTGAAAGAAACTTGCGTTGTAACAGAAGCTTCGGAGTGGAAGAGTAGCCGTTTTAATCTAAGTAATCCTAAAGTGATTTAAGATCATTAAAACTTCTCAACAGAAAATGAATGTCGCGCTTCTCTTTTTATGGTTGGTGTACGGTGTAGAGGTATGTTTAGAACGGGGAAATCCCAACTCAGACCCGTGCATTTTATAAGTGGTATTTTTATTTATCCGTCGGCTTGAAATGTCTTCGTAGGGAGAGAGAGAGAGAGGTGGTGATTTTACGAAGAGGGAGGGAAAGGGGAAGGTAGAGAGAGGGCTTGGGGTTAAAATTAAATCCTCTGTAGCACCTATGAAAATCCAAGGTGCGGGCGCAGGTCGAATGCTTTGCCAGTATGTGGGCCGGTTCTCGAACAAAACCGTACGAGTCTTGCCATGCGCCTGATGTAAAACTATTATCCTGTCCAGCCTCGTCATTAAGATTCTTGCAGAATATCGGCGTCGTGAAATTAAAGGAAAAAAAATCGATTTTTCGAGTGGTGAGTGAACCTAAACCTGTTCATAACATTTAAGTAGATTGTTATTCGCCATGGGGATTCATTTGCTGCTCTAGTAGCATTGGGTAAATATTGGCGTTTGCCGATAATATTGCGTGATTTTACTGGCAGATGGATGTTTCTGTAATATATGAATCTCAGGTATCTCTATAAAAAGTAAGTAACATCTAAATGTAGGTGTGTGATCAAGAACTTTGATTGAAAAACGGCAAAACATTGAATCAAAATTTCATGGAGAATTTATTTTCGTTTGGCTGGTCTCTTTAGTAGGATTCGTAGGGAATTCAAATATATGCTCAATATTCAAAATAATGCTCATCTGCTTAAGTATGTTTTTCTTTGGACCAATATTAGATGTCCCCTCGTTGTAACTCAAAGATCTCTGTTGACTGTCTTCCAACATTTTTTAGTTCTTTGTATCTTTTAGAAGATCTGTGACATCTTGGGATGATGAATATTACGGATACTTGCGTTTACATTGAGGGACATGCCAAGGTTTGACATGATGCATTTCGGTGAAGATCATTTCCTCTTTAAAAAAAACTATCGTGTGAAGAGAGCTATATTTACTTTCTGCTTGAACCAGATACTTTCGGAGTTGATGCCGCCGTTGGATGTATATCAGTAATATTCCGATTACCACATGCATCTGGATTCTGGAACGGTTAGTGGGCTAAGAATAATCCAATACGCGAAGTAGACGTGAGGTATTTCGGTGGCATTTTATCCTAAGGGCTTCCCTGAAAAACTGATGCACTCCACTCCCTGTTGTGGAAATAGTTTATGGCAGAGGAGGCTCACTCTCCATTCGGGCACGCAGTCGTAAAATTCATCGATTGAAAGTCATGCTCGATATTACATACAAGTAACTCCTCATGTTACTCTTATCCTACATCATCTACATCACGTAGCTACCTGTGAAAACTTGATTAAATATTCGTTAAATCCATTGTTGATTTATTCACAAAGAGGAACGTATGCTTCCGATCTTGGTTCATCTGTTAATATCACCCAGAGATGATTTCGGTAAATTGTTAGCGCAACAGCTGAAAACAGAGTTTTTCCTTGCGCCTCAATCGAAAATCATGATTTTTGATCAAATGGACCAAATACTCATGTATATAAATGCATAAACTATACGCGCATTTCGGCTTTTTGTTCATTTCTTCTTTTACCTTCCGAAATTATTTCAACTTACCGTTAGAGCAGCCATCAATATTTATTAGCTGGCCAGTGTTTTAAGTCCATTTGAATCAGAGAAAAACTCTCCGAAGAACTCAAATTGATTTCGTCCCTCACCGTAGCTTTCCAGAGAAGGCTAATCTAGTCCAGTTTGAGTTTGGCTCTGAACTAGACCCCTCTAATCCCCCCTTCCTTCGACATTTAGGGTGAACCCGTTTGATCTTTAGATCTTGGCATCGATTTAGACAGTGAATGTAATCGATTTTCCATTCGAAGGTAATTTATTTTCACACCACAGTAACTTCTCCGATGTGCCGATTTTTTCGATTTCGATCGCTAGGACATGCTGTTAAAATGCATTAAGAGCATTATTGAACAACATATTAAGTTATCCCCGAACGAAAATAATGAGTGGCGGTTGCGAAAAAGGAAAACCGCGTGAAGAGAGAACAGCACGTAAGAGAGCGTCAATCATTCTTCTGAGTGAAGTATATCTTATTTCAATTCGAAGAAATAACTCATATTCAAATATATTGGGATAATTGATCCGTAAATCAAATTTCTCATAAAAGTCCTTTAATAATTTCATGGGTTCCCGTACGGACAAAATGTTAAAAACTCGGATACGTAACTTTTGAATCGATTGCAGGAAGAGTGAAAAAATTGATCTCAAAGTCTATTTAGTTGCTCTTTCTAACCTTTTTTTATGCATTCAGGATGTTTCCTTAACTCATATTGATTTTATTGCCATTCTTCTTCGACATTTTCGTAGCGGGATCGTGTAGAACTATGTTCTTATTCCTGAAAACCGTTACACATAGTGGTGGACTTTCGACATTGCCTTGAGCACTATGATAACCTTTCGTTCTGTTTACCCATGCGAACAAATATTTTTTATAGATGTCAAAAGAACATTCAAGGTTCTGGCTATTTGAGGTAAGTTTAAGAGTATTTACTTCGTTAGAATTGCGAGAACTTCGTCTTTCTTTGCCGTAAATTATTTCTTTCGTCATTTCTTTGTAGCTTCTGTTTTCGAGCTCCCCACTCCCTTCCTTCTTTCCCTTATCCCGCTTACTCAACGTTCTCCGTATTATCACTGCCTTCGACATGTCACTCACTACCTTTCAACATGAAAAGTACGTGAAGTACACCTGAAGTGAATTAATTATTCAGAAGTAAAATATTGTTCGAAAATGCGATCGTGACTATTCTTTTTCAGTAGTCTTTATGGGTATCGAATGTAACGAAACGTTGAATTTTCGTAAATTTACGTTGTAACTTTTCAAGGGGCTACATGTAGAGCTTCTTTTTTTGTTACTGCGGTTGTCGCGGGTCGAGCCAGCTGCGATCATGTTTCTCCTTCCGCGTTACCACAAAAAAAATAACCTTTTGATCTGGCGTCGTGACATATCGAAAGGGCAAGCAACAACTCTCCGCCTTGGCAGTTTTCCTGCACATCGCTTGGACGGCGCGTAATCTGCTTGCCCGACACCTGAGACGGACCCTCCCCGTGGCTCCTGGTTAGCGATCCGTGCCCAAAAATAATTTGGGGTGATTGACTTAGGTGGAGGCGACGAGGTTGCTTATGCAACTGCAGGGTGTTTGTGTTTCTCCTCTCGCCGACCGAGGAAGTTGTATCGTGCAGGGATTGGCCCGAGCGACTTATTGTGTGTGCACCGGTCTGCTTCTGTTGATCTTAGGGTTCAGTCTGTAAACATTAAAAGCGTCTTTTAATCTTTCCAACATTTCTTCTTATTTTATTTTTTTCATGGCTATTGGATGAATAATTAGGGATTGTATACACCACCTTTTGAGTTACGGTTAATTCATTCAAGGAATGCATGTTATTGTTTAAAACATCGATATTATTTAAGGGGCCATGTTTTGATTTTGTAAGAGTTTTTCTCTCAATGGCATGCATCTCTATTGAAGTTCATTAAAATCTCGCATTTTAAATTTTAAGTTCATTAGCTATTATGCATTATTGAAAGTATTTATGGCATTTTCTTTCGAAAACAATATTTCACTCCCAATTAGATTGATTAACCGGCACCGTTTTATGAAGGAAAAATATTGTAATGTTCCGCGTCTACATTTAATGAACATCTATGCAAGAAAAATAAAAGGTATTTGGTATGTTTTTCTCTCGTTTCCCGAGATAAATGGCTAGGGAAATGGGAGCATGCGTTCTCGAGTAATGACACTTCGGCGCTTTTTGCCTGTTGTGCAATCAAGGAAGGCTACGTTTTCTCCTCTTTTGACGCTTAAAAACTGCACACTCAAAATATCACTTTTCTGCAAGTTTTTATTCGTGATTCATTGAGTTTCCTAAGAGACAGTTCCCAAACGTGCACTTTGCTAGCGTATGTAGGATATAAATAGTTACAGAGAATGTGACTTTGAACGGTAAATTTTGTGCAAGCACTCCATCACTCGACGATAACATTAGAAATAAGTTGAACAGTTTTTCTCATAAAATTGGAATATATTAAGCTTGCCGAGCATATACATATATCTAATACGTTGGGTCATAGTCAAAGCGGAAAATATTGCGCAAGTTAAATGATTGATTTGTTCCAATTTAATTTGTACTGCCTGTGATAGTGAGCGAGTTTTTTCTCTGTAGTCCAGTATTTGAATGGAATAAAAGGAAAAGGGACCACTATAACTTACTGCTTTCTTTGTTATAGTGAATCTCTGCTCATTGGTTTCCTTGTATGGTAACCACAGCATCACTATTCCTTATTTATTTTTTATGAGTGGCTTATTAATTAAGGATATTTCTTTAATTGTATGTAGAACGTCACTCTGAAATATCTATAAGAAGCGCTTTGTTGTTGAGGTGAGATATCTGAGTTTCCAGAATGTTACCCAATTCACCATGAGGAATGCTGCCAACTTTTTTTTGGGGAGGTGACTCTACAAGGTTTTAAATTATCTTTTTAATACTCACTCCGCGGTCAGGAGGAAAAAATGTGACGGGCTGTAAAATATTTTAAATTATGTTTTGCTTTATGAGCTCTCCGATGGCTTAGTTTATTTTCTTAGCACCATTGCCAACCGTAAGATCTCAAAAAACCTCGACGCTTTGTCGTCCATGGTGAGATCTCAACTGACTCTCTCGGTGGCGGGTGGCGAGGACTGAGCATTCCTTTCTCTTTGATTAAACTTTTCTCTAGGGAATGCTTGCCTCGGTTCTCCGCGTCCCTCTTTTACTCGTACGTTTTGCGTCGTAATTTTACGAGTCGAAATGCATGTTTTTTAAAGCTCTTCATCTACTTCCAACGCAAAGCCCTAGTCTTAAATGTTACTTGCTGAGCGTTCCTAAATGTCTGGCTTCCATTGAAGCGCCTGTTTTCTCCGTGTCTCAAAAAATATAGGCGCCGGTCCACGCATTAAAAATAAGCGGTGCTTTTCTGTCAAGAGTGAGGAGCCTTTAAAGAATAAGCAATCTGTGTTTCAACATATCTTTCCCACCTAAAGGATTTTATATCGACGGTTTCCCTTGAACGTAATGTACTACCTCCTAGCCGTACGCGTGGCTTCTTCAATTAGTTTTAAGGTTAGTGCAGTCGACGTGATCGCAACATCCGCGTATCCTTGAGCCATATATTCATTGAAGAATGCGAAGAGCGGTTATCATATGCAGTTGAAGACAAAGGGTCCTCACGTTTAAGCGTTCCATCTGGGGGGAATGACAATGGTAGTGGGAAATTTTCTTCGCCCCTCAGTGATCCGAGTCCAGGAAAAGAAATTTTAACTTCATCTATTGGAAATTCATCATGAGCGAGGAACCCAATAATTCATTATTTCTGCATTCTAGGTTACCTAGCCAGCAGTAAACCAATCGGTAACTCCACGTGAATATATACATGTATGTGTGTATATATATATTCAGTCACATGAATACAGAAATAATGAAAAGGAAGAGGAACACAAGTAAAAGACGAACACAGGAAAGTTGGGGAAGGTGGAATTGAGCATATCACAAAAAAAAAGTTTCCTTGACCGGGACTCGAACCACGGACCTTCAACCTGACGATATACGTCTCTTACATACGCTCTTCGTCGTTCACATCTTTTCGGCCCTCTGAGAACATTTTGTACCACCGATAAACGTTGCTTCGGTCCAAGGTAGCTTCTCCGTATGCCACAGTCAACCTTCGGAATGCGTCCGCGCACTTGATTTCGTTTTTAACACAAAATTTGATACAGGTTCTTTGATCCATTTTTTGGAACAGGCAAAAATCGAAGACAAGAAAAAACACGTCCAGCTGTCAACAATTAACTGAACATCCAAAATAGTCAAACTTTTCGGCATAAGTACGAGACATAAGTACCAACATAACGCCACAAAAAAATGGAAAATCATATTTACGTAACCAGCGGAAACTCGAAATTCGCGATACTTTTTTAACAGACCTCGTATGTTCCTCGTATCTGTGTCCATGTGAATGAATATGTGTTCGCTATGTGGTGGGTTTTTGTATTTTAATGTGTGTGTAAATATAGGTACATACACACGTGTGTGTATACACGTGTCCTGAAAAACATAGGCCTAGTCTGAAGGATACGTGTAGAATTGGTTTTTGGAGGCGTGACTTTGTGGAATCGATTAATTTTATAATGAAAAACTATAGCTTTGTAATTCTACGGTATTTAATTTAGAGACTTCGAGTTTAGATGGTCGAGGTCATCATCCTTTACCGAATGATGACGATGAACGTCGAAACCCGGGTCGTGTCGAAATAAAATACTGTGGAATTATGAAGCTAAAGGATAGAAATCACAGCAACAAATGTCACCTTATCCGGTGACTATTTGTGTTGTTCATGAGTTAATATTTCTGCCAAGTGTCTAGTCTCATGTGTCAAGTCTCTACTAATTAAATTAAAAAAATGAGTGTGAGGGTTCGATAAATCCAGTTATTTTAATAACTCTTCCTCTTTGACCTTTTCGTCTCTTTGAACTACTAAATCGATAGCCACATGACGCGATGATTCTCGATCATCTTTATACTGAAATGGGATTTTACCGCGACCGATCCGTATTTTCCCACATCAAAGCATGTTTTATAAGATTGCGTATGATTTCCGAAATATGGTAAGGAAGATTATGTTTTCTCAGCGATAATCTTCAGTGTCGCGTCAGAGAATATCTTTTTCGTATAACCTTGGAACCGTCGCGTCGCGCCGACGTCTAATATGCTGGTCGATTGAACCGATCGACCAATTTTTTCTGAAGATATAAGTTTGTCCTTGGAGTACAAAGGAAACAGAAACAGTATTAAGTGGCACTCATTTTTTTGGAGTTATTTTTATGAAAATAATAACAACAGGCATGTGAATGGAAGCTGGCAACCCACTACATAAGGTCGTACCACCGCAACCGGCGGTCTCTCTAATCACAAGCTTCAGGTAGTAGAGGATAAAAGTCAAGAAAAATTGGAAGTAAAGATAAAAAAATGTAAACAGGGTGAGGTATGTAAAGTATGCAATTGGCAGTTGAGGATTCATGGAACTCAAGAATCATATTTTTAGAATTCTTATGTTCATATTTACAATATGTAAGAATCGTGTATTGATAATTTAAGTTTTTAAACGTGGACTCTTTATCATCATGCCCTTCCATTTCTGGCAAGTGGAGAGTAGTTTGTCAACTGTCTGACTGTGATATCTTTCGGTTGACACCATTGGAAAAATGGACTCCATTGTGTTTCCGAGAACAGGCTTGGAATTAATTCCATAAATGTGCCTTTTGGTTGAGATCATTTCATATACATCCCATTTAATATACATATTTTGTATTGAAAATTTATCCTGTTAACCGTCGCTCCAGACTAAACCGAGTAATGCAAGTATGTGCCTTATAGTCATTTATTATAATTTTTCCTGAAGCATATCGACCTCTTGACCCTTGTGTGTGTTGTTTCTGTTCTTTCAGTATGGGCCCAATGCTACAACAGTTTTTTATTTCAATTCATCTTACCCCTCCCCATGAAATCTGGCACTAGATTTTAATATTTGGATTTTAAAAGTTTTCTGATAACCTTTCTCGTATGAAATCTTACACTCAACCAAGGAAGACTCAGGTAACCGTATCACCGGCAGCACCGATAGATGCTGCCCCAGTTTTCCTTTGGCTGGCTCGAAATTTTCGTAGTGGCAGGAGACCAGGAATCAATGCGAGTTTAGTGTATAGGGGACAGCGGTGGTCCGAAATTTTATTCCAAATAAACGTGTCTCATTTCATCCTCCTTGAACTTCGCCATGAGCATTCGGGAATGCTTCTGCTAGAGAGATCACGGTCATTCGTGTTTTTTGGCTCACAATTGCGTCGTCAGTCTCGTCCGAAAAGGTGACCCCTTTGGATTCAATGCGGAACGGGGTTTATGTAAGTATTCCGTGCTGACGCATCGCGTGCGCGTGTCGCCAGATCCGTCAATGGCCTCCTCGTTCACCCACACAAATGGCCGAGCTTTTCGGTTTTTTTCCTCGCGCCAGTGGCGGATGGCATACCGTCGCGTACCTTACGGTGAGAGCGTCCATCCGATCGTCACTTGTTTACTATTTCTTGAGCGTTCCTTTAAAGGGTGTCGTACGCGTGTGGCCGATGGCCTTTGTGCTCCACGAGTCCCGGAGTCTTCCTTTACCTGGACGTCCCCGCCCCCACCTCACTCCTTCCTCCATTCCACCCACACACTGTACTCTCCGACATGTCTGTCGTCGCTCTGCGTTCCCTGAACTTTGGTATCCATTCGTTAGTTCGTCGCCTCTTTACCCCCTTCACCCAACGACTATTCGCATCTCTCGGCCCTTGAAGGCTGCGAGGGTGATTTGATTCGCTCGCAAAAATCATTGCATATTTTGCCTAAGGCTTTTCTTTTTTTATTATTTATGCATACTTATTTCTTTAGACGCCGTCAGGGGATGGAGAAAAGGCTATTAAATGGATGTATGCAGGAAACAAATAAAATTTGAAGCAATCAAATCGTCACGTTGGATAAAATTGCATCAAGTGGATACGGAGAACCCTTTCATCAGAGACTGTTGTAGCCCACGGCATCTTTAACCAGCCCAAATATACGTTTCCTACCATACGTGCCAATCATCTCATTAATTTCCACGTGGATGACCGAGAAGACCGAAAACTTGGATGGGACGATATAGCTTTGTTGGAGACTTCCTGCAGCTACGTGCTATTTGATTTATTAAGATGAAAGAACTGCATTTATAGGGAATCAATTAGGGAATGTTGAGAACGAACTTGGTGTCGGTTAATTTAAAGGTAAGTTATCAAGAATAACAGTTTAGGGCTGCTTTCAAATGACCAAGCACTAAACTTGAAGAGGCCTTCGTAGAAAACCTAAGTAGAGGATCTTCATTTTCAATCAAACAACTAAACCGATTGCAGTTGAAAATATCGCCACATAAGGATATCTAACTAAAGTTCTCGTTCTGTGAAACGGTATACAGATATCCTGTCTTTTTAGCCCATCCCTAGGTAAGTTAAATATGTTTTGTATCATTTCACATACCTTTAATGTCATTATGGTATTCCTGTTTCTCATACCAATTGCATGCCGTACACGAGTAGTCTCCATGCATTACCTTTTTCCATTAAAAAAGCTTATATGTCCAACCTAGAAAATGGCAGTCAGGATAAGGTTGACCAGGTAAAACTTGGAATACCTTCTCGCGAGCCTCGCGGCTCTTGACTCGTGACAGAGTAATCTAAGAGCAAATGTATGATGAAAATTATGACGATGGTAATACAATTATCTATTTAGTTATTTTAAAACTATTACTTTCAATAAATTTATTCATAATAATAATATACCATATATCGTGAGAATATAAATGAGGTTCTTTCTTGTTGTCTTTTTATATGGTTGTAGTAATATGAGGCCGGCACTCGAATTGCGAACCCACTTTGATAAGAAGCATTTGCAGTCTCTTTACTGGAGGACTGACATTGTTAAAGAGCAGGAATTCGTAACATTTCGGATCCTTAGTCGAAACATCAAAATAAGATTAGTTAAGAAAAATTAAGGGTGGAGCGGTGCTTGTTACCGAAGCGTGGGCTTTAAGGATGATCGTGGATTGAGTGTCTTTTAAAAAGTACGTACAGATAGGAAGGAAAAATATTAGCTGAATATAGAGTTATACCTCTAAATTCAAGTGTCGATTAGGGTCGAGGAAGAGAGGATGTTGAACGAAAGCTCGATGGAACGGTACAATGATATTGAACGAACAAAAGAGTTGAAGGATGCGTTAGGAATGCGTAGGTTGTTGGATAAACACAAGGATTAATGCTATGAGGAAGGCATTTGAGAATATATTCAGGGAACAAAATTTTGAGAAGCCGAAGAAGGAAAAATTTAAGTAAATTTGTTTATTTTGTGCAGGAGTTCTTTTTAAGACCATCTGTAACCGTATTCGGGGACCGCAAAAATGTAAATCCAATCAGCTGACTTCATGTTTTTGTCAATAGGCTACCTGTTAAAATATGTTATTGAAGGACCTAGAAGTCAAGATCTGCCTTTCTCAATATATCCCCGTACACTTTTCCTGCCTTCTTCGGCTTCCTCCCAACGGCCGTTTCTTAACCTACTATTCCTTGCACTACTACTAATCGTTGCTTTCCTTGGTGTCCATTTTATTTTTCATTTATTATCCACACCCAATTCTATGTGTCCTCCAATTTACACTTGCTCAAATAACCTTAGCTTCGAAGTCGTACAAAACAAGCCCCATTTCCAAGGTTACGCTGGTCTTTTCTTTAAAGTTTTGCTTCATGTCCTCGTCATCAACTCCCTTCTCTTTGTGAATGCTTCTTTGCATAACGATGTACATATCTATCATGTATCGCTATCTATATCGTCTTTTAATGCTCTTAGTACTTTGCCCAATTTCTTCTAAAATACGTCACTAATAAAGGAAGTGTCTATAAAGAAATAAGGTGTTGTGACGAAATACCGTACATTCATCACAATTATTCGTAGTAGTGCGCTTTGCGCCACAGTACACCAGGTTTAAGGCAACTTTTCAACACGGAGTGTTAACCTTTGACGAATTCAAAGAACTGCAGGAGATGCCGCGAGAGTAATTTTAACGGAGTGAGGTCCGGGTTCGAATCCGGGCGAAGGCGAATGATTATTTACACTTTGATATCGTTGCCTTTTTATAATTAAAGTGTTGCACCCGCTCTAAAGTATACCAAGCAGCTTGAACGTTTATAACTTCACTTTTCCCGTAAGAACTACATTACCGTAATTTTATTGCGACCGATTTGCATGCCATATCCAGAGCTCTTGTTTTTTTATGAGACTATCAGTAAATCCAACTTAATTCATCATTGAATGGGTACATTCCATAGTAAATGAAAAATCAATATTTTTATATGCTAATCATCACCTGTAGAAAATAATTTTTATCTGGCATAAACACAGCAGTGAAATTGACGTCTTTTCATTCGTTTAGCGTACACGAAAGGAGAGAATGTCGAGCGTGGTGTACACGGAGAGTAGTGAACTTTGATACTGTAGTGGTTATTAATATATTTTTTACTACACTTCTACCCTGTTGATGTTGAGTAGTAGTTAAGCTGGTGTAATTGATCTCATTGAGCTGCATTTCACGCGAGTGACGTGAAGCTACATTTCGCCAAAGTGCAGCTTGGCCGTGGGAAAGAGGTTCCCCGTATAACTTAGCCACTTCCTTAATCACTCTTTCGTGGAAAACTGTAAATCGTCGTTTCCTGCCGCCGCATACAGCGGGGAATACGCGTAGTATTCAATTTGCAGAAAGAAGTATGAATGACGTATGTCTCTCCTGTCCAAATAAACGTTCCCCAGCCATGGTCATGTTTATCACCAGTTTGTTACGGTTGACAGCAACTCGGAAGCAGCAAAGTGTAGCAGGACGCACTCGGATATATTCCTTCTGTTGTCTTAGTTTTTATCATGATCAAATGCATTAATTTCTTTTTTGTATATGTTCATCAGAATAAAATGCTTGTTCTCATCCTATACGCGGATAGCTTTGGAGGTAATCGGCGTACTGAATTTGCTATAATTTTGTTAATGTAATATTTTCATAGTTTTGCCGGCCCCGGTGGCGTCGGGATTACGTTCTCCCCTGCCAACCCAGAGGTTCGATTGCCGCCTAGGTGGGTTTTCCTCTACCTAGGGCTTGGGTGTGTGTAATTGTTAACTTTTTATGCCATTGCTCCAAGTATAATGTAAAGGCCGAAGTGTTATTTTCGGACTAATACAAAATAAATAAATGTTCTTAGTTCAAGCTCTTGGAGCAAATTGTGGTGGCGAAGTATTCGATGCATTATTGATTCGTAAATTTATCACTCGTGTAACACAACGACTGTGCCGGCTAATGATAAGAATGTCTTCTATATCTTATTTAAAAACACGCTTGCTATTTTTATCGGAACGTACTTCATGGTATCCTAATTGGTAAAGTATTCTCCCTCCTATACATTGATTGCGGGTTGGAAATCCTCCGTATTCTCTGATGCATTCTGACGTTCACATGTCAATTACATTTGATCTACGAAGTTAATGGTCAAGGTCTTCGATAAATAGAATGGCAAGTTATTAGTGTTAAGTTAATATGTGTGTTTGTGAGCACAAGTTACGCCTTTCGTATTGAGATTAAATGCATACCCCCAGTATTTGGCTGTTCAAGATCAAGTCTGGGGGCAGTGCCGCTTCATCCATGAGGTAGTGTGAGTAGCCGATGGTCAGATGAACGAGTGATTTGTATCTGTGTCGTGTGAGCAATTCCCATGGCACACTCACGGGCACTGTTCGGGATCTTAATTAAAACTGACAGCGGACGTCAGTTGCCTTAGGAGTTGATGGATTCCTCCTTGAATATGATCGCTTTGGTCCTAGCACAAGTGATAGTGTTGTTGGACGAAGATAGCATTGGAAGATGTGCACAGTAGACGTAAACCCTCGTTCCATTGACCCTGAGTTGCGCATGAACTTTAATTCAGTGATATTTTACATCAAATTACTTTTAGTCAAACTTAAGGAAATGTCGGGTTTGGTATGAATGGTTTTTGAAGGAAGATATTAAGAGTTTCATATCTCTCAATTTGTTGCTTGAAACTCCATCATTACTCTAATACTTGCGATACTATTATAAAGATCTTATATAAAATTATATATTTCTATTTTTAAAATCTGTTCAACAACACTTATTGTTGTGTGATTAATAGATCGTGATCGCGCATTCATTTTTTGAAAGGGAAAGGACTATTTCAGTCCATCGTCTTTCTTAATTTAACATCACGGTCTCCCGAGCAGAAAGAATGTCAGGCTCCTAAGCAGAGATGGATGGAGTTCGAGATTATAGCTTCTGTATTGAATGCCTTCCCACTTGGGCACCTCCCTTACGTGCCTTTCGTAATTAGCTCCTGCATTCCGTGTAAATGGATTTAGGGTATTTTCTTGCCACGCGAAGGAAGGTCGTTGGCTCTCTTTCTACTCTCTCTCTCTCCCGCCACATTCGATTTTCTCATCTTTCTATAACCAATGTTGGAAGTGATGTTTAAATTTTATTTGGAAATTTTCCAGCGGAAAAAAACTGGGTCACTCTTTATAATGATGTTTAATCCGAGATCGCTGGCACCGGCGCAACCTCCAGGGCGGAGCTTTCGCGTTTCTCAAAACTCTTCGAGAAGGAGGAGAGTGGGGAATGGAGAGAGAAGTGAGAGGATGCCGGGAGATGATAATGGGACTCTCATCACCTCCATGGGGAAATTTCACGTCAGCGGGGTTGTAATTACTTCCTCCGCTCATCTTCAGCATCAGTGATTATCCCTGTTCGATGGCGACCCTAAAACTTTTGAGGAATGGAATGAGTCGTTACCAATCTTTCGTTCTAGCGTTAAGTCCCAGATGGTGGCAATCTACTGCACTTCTTTCGGGATTGACACCTGCCTCTTGCAAATCGCGATAACATTGTTAGGCGTAGTGATTTATTTTGTTTGATGCGAAAGAAAATAATACGGCAATTGGTGTTTTACCAAAGAATGAGGAATACATCATTAGAGAAATTAATCTTAAGTCTTCTACTAAGTTTAAGCGTTGATAGCCGGTGTAGAATAAACAATATATTGTTTTCTGTCTGCTCTCTTCTCGCGTTGCGTACATATTTTTGTATCACTGCTCTCCCTGGTATCGGTATTTGGTGTCTAAGGGAATCTAACAGACTCGTAACACGAAACATCATCTTATGTATTCATTCCATCACAGTGCAGGGTGTTAGGGGATTGCGAAAACCAGATATGTGGCTAGTCTTAGGAAGAGACGCTTTCCTCAGTAAAGGTTGGATTGCTGCATCTAATAAAGTGTTTGCAAATCATTTATTTTCGTCGAGCGGTTGTGAAGTTTAACTGCATTAATTAATTTAGTAGTTGTATGCCTTTAGAGTCGGTTACCTATTTACAAAGAGAACATGAGTTGAAACATTACTGAAGTAGAATTTGAAAATTACCTAATACAATCTTAGTTCGTGATGACTTCGATCACTTGGATAGCATCGGGTCCAATCAAATTTATTAGTGGACAATTTGCTTATAAAAATGTGTGGACAAATAATGCTAGCCTATTTAGTGTCTCACGAAACAAACCCCGCGGTAGTGTAATGCGTGCTTATTATACGGTTCACGTTTATTGCGGTTTCTGAGCCATTTCCGGCCAGATCCCGGCCGCGGGTCCTTTTCTGTATGATTCACGAACGTTTATATCCCGGACTGGAAAGCACGCCACCTTTCATCAAATTGAATTTTCTCGCAGACGCCGTTCAGGGGACTCGTTTGGCGTTCCGTCGCGTGTTGCTGGCGTGCCATCTCCCGCTACGAACAGTGCCAAAGGAATTTGGGTCCACGGTTGGCCAGAAGCTTCGGGGAGTGATGGGCAGCACCTCCCCCTCCCCCCCAACCCCCACGTGGCCTCCGGGTACTCTGCTAGCCGCCATCCACCCCCTCATTCCGAAGCGACCGACCCCTCCCCCACGGCTTCTCCCGTCCTACCCGATGCGTTTCCCACTTTCCTCGACCCACACATCCGCCCTCCGCTAATAACTTTCCCACCTCCTGCGACTGCTCGCGTTTTAAGTGCTCACACAAGATGTTCACAAATCCCGTAGACCTACTAAATCTGGGTAAAGTCAGAGAATCTGTGCTTTCTTCCTTGGAATTGATGCACTGCGCACTTATGCGCGCGCACAAGCCGGCTCATGGGCACGTTCTCCGTCCAGGTCTTTGAATTTTGGAAATAATTCCACTTCATTACTAAAAGTCTGTGACGAATTTGGAGGATTAATGTGTGATAGTGTCATTGCTTCGCTTTCAGTATTTCACCGCGTGGCAAAAGATTTCAAGGATTAAATACTTAGAAAACCACATGGTAGTAATTTGTGTTCATTAATAAATCAGGTCATTTGAGTGGCTAATATAATGGAGGTACATGGAATGAGGAAGCGTTTTATGTGGCATGCAGTATAAAATAATGGATGAAAATAAGGATGTATCGGTGTACATATGTCCATTTTTTTATGCTATTAACACTTTTCTGCTTCTTTTTTGTCGTTGAAATGGGGAAAGTAGTATTTATTTTTCAATTGAAATGTTATTTTTCTCAGTTTGAAACGTCAATTAATGGTAAATTTTGTCATCATTTTCTGCTTTTAACCTTTGTTTGTTAATGGGAAAACTGTAGGGGGCCCACATATCTGGGATTGCGGAGCTCTAAAGTGATGCATTCCTACTGTTTCCTGGTGCTGAACAAAAGGAAATCACGCATTATTTCTTCCTGCGAGATATAGCTGAAAAGTTGACATCGTGGCCTTGAGATTCTAGAAAAATAGGGGAAGTACCAAATGCCATGTCATGCTAAGGAGACGTGCAATGAATGCATCACTCACGTTTCCCGCTTTTTGGACCTCACCGACGTAGTATTCATTTGCGATCAACCGTGTCATGAAGTCGAACATTGATTGTGCCGGCTGTGTTGAAGGGTGGCCAAGTGCGTCGATATAAAGTCTTGTGTCATTTACAAATGGCAACGGAAACAAAATTTGCGATCCACTTCATTATTTGGCTCATCCCTCCAATTGGCGGCCTCGTGATCCACTGGGAGAGCGCGAGACCAATATGCGATTTCCGTATCGGAGGATATGTAGGTTCCTCTCTTCGCCGTGCCAACCGGAGCGTGAAAGCAAGGTTTTTTTTCTCCTTTCCTTCGAGTTTGATGGATAGAGTATACAGCTTACGAAAGACTACACTGGTAAGTTCCGGATGGACGTTGCGTCACGTGTGTTGTTTCCCACCCGTGAGTTGTTGTCCGTTATGATTCATAATCGAATAGTTACATTGTCTGGAAGTGGCATCGATACGTTTTCATCATTTTCATATCGTTTGAATCATTTTCTATAGATATTCCTGAGTTTTAAATATTTGGATTTTTCTCTTATTTAAGAGAGCGATCGAAATCCCTTTTCACTTTTGTGTGCAAGTGTGGGCTAGGGGCTCAAGTGATGTCACATAAGACCAAGTCAAGAAAGACAGATCAAATCAAGTAATATTTACTATGCGATCGGAGTATTGAACGTGGTGATATGGGTCGAATATAAAAGCTGTGCTCTCCAACCAATGCTGAAGATGATAATTCCAAAGGATGTCCTTGTTTCAATTTCCAGATCAAAATCACTTTGCAGAGTTTGTCATACGTACTTTATGATTTATGTGTAAAAGCCCCTATTCTAAGGCATCGGTCCAAACTCCAATCCCACAAAAAGTGGATGTGGGACAACTTGGCCTCCGTACTTGGTATCCTCGCGATGCTTTGTTGTCGATAGCGCTAGACACAATGACGTCAAAAAAGAATCAAGATTGAAGGGCTAATCGAGCCCTGGATAACAACTTGGAGTACACCCTGCAAACCATTGTGACATAAGGAGTGGGTGTGGGTTTTGGGGCAGTGACTTGGAATACGAGCCAAGGAGGGCGTATCAAAATTTTTCATTCTGCGCCTAGCTCAGGCTGGGCATCGATGCTTCCGTGTCATGTCGCTATCGGCATCGGAACGTGTCGTGACGTACTCTCGTCCCTTTGGGATCTTCGTCGTGTGAATGAATGGCCAAGCCACTCCTTCTATCAAGCCGGATTCATGGCGCTGTTTTCGCGGTAGCCGAAAATGGAAGTTGGCCGTGTTCTAGTTTGGGTCCGTGACCCAGAAGGAAGGAGATACCCAAGGGAGAGAAAACTGAAGAGAGCACTTTGTTTCTTTTCTTTTTCTTTTTGTTCAAAAGTGCCTCCGTACAACACATGGAGACCAAGGTCCGAGCTCCGACATCTCGCGGTCACTCGGATTTCGGGGGAACTTGTAACAATTCGTTGACTCATGTCCCGTTGTTTATTTCGCCCGCCGCTGCGCCCACCACTGCGATGGTGACCGCGAACGGAAACGTTTCTCGCTCGAGTTGGACGGTGTTCTTTCAAGTGTTTTCTTCGCATTTCTCAACTAGAATAAA
This sequence comes from Hetaerina titia, assembly GCA_037158775.1. Taxonomy (NCBI): domain Eukaryota; kingdom Metazoa; phylum Arthropoda; class Insecta; order Odonata; family Calopterygidae; genus Hetaerina; species Hetaerina titia. Next base: position 40,834,708 of record CM073771.1, read on the forward strand.
ACTAGGAAAAATACATCATTACGCTCAGATTTCAAGTTTGCACATTGACTTTCTTGCAGGAATTCCGTATGTATTTTTTTCGGCTGCGTAAATCTAAAACAACCGAAGAGTGTCACAGCGATGTAGTTTTTGCTGTCCGAGTTTACAAGGAGGTTTTTTTTCTTTTTAGATCACTCCTATGTTTATAGTCGACACTTTTGTATTTATCTGATACAATCGTCGTGTGAGAACTTGATGTACGTAAGTAACTATGCTACATTCAAGCTCTTCGTAGGCGTGGTTATCCTGGAGATAGAGCTAAGTTAATGCTGACAGACTGAATATTTGGAGTAGGTACTCCAAACTAGTGTCCCTGTGTAACCATTTCCTCCCTTCATATTTTGGGTTCGTCTTTCTTATAATTTCGGATAAGCCAACCGCCTAATCATATTTTTAAAGAGAGCACCGCCAACTGGATAAAAATGTGGGCTTGGAATAATGTAAAATGACGATGACGATTTGCCTAGGTTGATAAACAGGACCAATCTGCGGAAGATCTGAAAACATGTTACAAAATCATGCTCGGATGTCTATTTAATGTTTTCACTAATTGCATAATAATGTACGAACAATTTTATGTAACCGTCTTTCAGTCCTTAATCTACCTGTGGCCGATGACCCTACTTTATCCTGTTGTGCCAGTTGAAAAGAGATTCATTTGTAAGGATTAATTTCTCGGGGATTTATTCAAAAGGTGTCTTTTATCATATGGTATTACCAGAATGCTGTAATGTCTTTTCCCCCATTATAGTCCCCGATCTTTCTGTAATTATGGCATTGTGAGTCATTCCATTCGTAATGACTTCCGTTGACATATCAGTGTAATTCATTCCTTAAATCATGATTTAATTTTGTGTTTAGTGTCTCGGAAGAGACTATTGCCAAAGAAATACAAATCTTTTGGTAGTGTTCTTCCTAGACACAATACGTAATCCGCAATTTACAACTTTTCGTTTGTTAAAGCTACTTTCGGCAATGAAAAAATGTGGCATACTTGGATGGCGTACTAAGTAAACAGTATTGAATGAAATTACGCGTGGAATATTATTAAGGATGAAGAAATGTGGTAGAAGCTATTTTATTCTAGGTTTTTTAGGTACTGAACACTTCTTTCGTTCCATTTTGATATGTCTTATTCATGAGGTAAAAAGTAATAATTTCCACAAAAGAAGTCGTTTAAAAAGTATCACGTGAAAAATTTTCCTCTTTTTCATTCTCTTACCTCAACAAGTATTTGTAGTACTTTCAGGTTGGGTTTCAATTAATTATTATACATGTATGACGAAATGGCGTAAAGGAGGTCTTCTCAAAGTCTCAAATATATATCATGTTACACCCACTTGTGTTTCAGAACGAGGAAAGAAACTTTCAAACAGTTCGCTCACAATTTAGGGTTCTCATTTTTTCGTTCCAATTACACTGACCCCCCCCCCCCCCTGCTCACTCCCTGTCTCATTACCCCTCCCTCCCCTTCATCCGCTCGATTCGGTGTTTAATTACCGCTTCGCGATTCCAATTCCTCTGAAGAACAAAACTTTCTTTGTGCCATCTTTGGCGTTAAATTACAAGGTCGTGCATTTGCTCGAGTTGTGTGGCATATAACCTTGAAATAGATTGGCCTCGTTCTCCCGCGCAAGATTTTTTTTGAAAAATGACAGTCATTATTTAATAATTATCTCTGCATAAGCGCAATTATGGTTATTCTTTTTTTCGCATACGTTTCTGAAACTTTGTACCCAATCAACGCTATTCGTTACGAAAAAATGTGTGATTTCCATTTAAATATTCATGTAAACTGATGCTTGATGACAACAATTTCGCTAATGTTTAAGAAGTATTGCAGTTTCATATTCGTATATATGTATTTTTTTTAGTGTGTGTAAATGAGATTGTAATTTATCACCCCGTGCAATACATATGTAACTAGAAAGGCATTTGATATATAAAATATGTAGAGCGCGGATGATATCATAGAATTCACTTTCTTGGCTGTCTTTAAACAAGCTCTCCCCATAGTTGTCATTCGCATTTAACATTAAATATTGTACTCCAGCCAGTATTATTTGCCATTGGCTCACCATCATAGCTGCTGCCCATCCCGTTCCCACCCACTCTCGCAACTGCTGACATTCAGTAGCTTACATGTTCGATATATTTCACTCCCTCATTTTCCACAACAGTTTTTCCATTTATTTAATCTATTAATTAATATGTTCTCCTTAATCACATTCCTAAGTTATTTTTCTCTTTCTTGCTCTCTGTATTACTAATGCTTGAACAATAGTGCCTTATGTTTCCTATGATGTATTCAGCATGGTATTGTCGTATTCAGTTTGTGTATAATTGTTACATCCCATCAGTAATCCTTTTAAATACGTGTCTTGGAAGTTGTCTTCTCTCAGTCATACTGATTTTGCTTATTATTTGTTGGGGAATGTCTTTAATTCCTGCCTTGGAATAACCCATTCCTCCTCTAAAGGGATCGATTATCCATTAATTTGTTTCTTTATTTTACGGATTTATATATTTATTGAGGAATTTATTTATTTTCAGTGATCATTTCTCTTTTTGTAAGTTTCGTTCTCACATTTTTTCGTTCTTTGCCATTGGGCCCGAGTTGTATCCTGGTAGGTACTTCTGGACAGTATTTTTTTTTAAAGACATAGTAACAGCTTGTGTCCTAAGTTCACCCATCTACTTTCAATGTTGTATACTTATTACTTATCCGATATATCGTAAAAAAATCATAGATTACCGAGCAGTAGGTCCACTTTGCTCCTTAAAAAGATTGATATTCGATTTTTGTACTAGTGTCAACGTCGATTTACTTAAATTATTGTTAAAAAGTACTATTATAAGCGGGGTCCGCTGTTATGGTATAGTTATAATAATAGTATGACAGTAGTTATTTCTGATATCCATATTTGGCACTAGCTTGGAATAATGCGTCGGGATCCATTCCCTCGAAAACGGGGTTTGTCTACTCTGCGATTCACATTCATGTAGCTTTACTAATGATGATCTTTGGATTTATTAGCTGAAAACAAATATTTTATATTCTTTATGACTGAAAACATTTAAAACTAATTTCAAAAAACGATTCTACGTGACGCTCACGGAACACCCAAAGAAGTCAGCTCCTACACGACATTTTTATAAATGCATTGACAAAAAGATGCATGCACGAATCTTTGTTATCAAGCATCAGTTTGCTCGAATATTCTAGTGAAAATTACACATTTTCTCGTTATTCATGCGAATCGACTCATTTTCAAAATTTATAATCAAAATACCTTCCTTGTTTAGACATTAATTCTAAACTTCAGCAATGGGAGTTCTTAATGTCTTTGGGCTTCATTTATCTGATATATTTCTTGAATATGATGCTACATTATTAATTGCGACATTAAAAATAGGTGAAGTTGATATACTTTGGAGCCGATTCTCCCTGAACTACTATAAGTCACTGTAAGATTTTTTCGCAGTGCAGGCGATTCTGGTGGTCAGTATAATCCTATGATCCCGATGATCGATTGTTATATGGTTTCCCTGGAGTCTGGCCGCCGTAGTGCGCACGAAATCCATGGCCCAAGCCGCAAGCTTTGCATTAGCCGACGAACGCGTTGACCACAGTCTACCACGACCTGCTGTTTGGTTAAATAAAGCTAATTGATTTCCTTGAAAAGACCTTTTGAAGCCCATTTTTGTTCACTTTAGTATTGTAGTAGTTGGTATGTATTATTACGGTCCTCAGGATAATTTTTAATGGTAAAACGTGTGTCACCGTTTTATAGCATCATAAGGCACATAGATTGCAACTTTTGGTTGTGGCATGTTTACAAAGGGTTAGGGGGACTAATGCAAAGGTTGAGCACAGACTAAACCCTGAATTATTGGAGTTAATTGTCTATTATTTATTAGAGCGCTAATAATATGCGCGATACGTAAAAAAAATCCTTACTGTGTTGCATAACATATGACGGCAAAGGGATTTCTTTAAGATCCGACCACGAATGGAGATACTTCCCTCCATGGGCGTGAAATTGAGCTTTTGAATTGCCATTACGCTTATCATCGCCTGCTGGTCGTTAAAGGAGTTTCCGCACTCGTGGGATTCCGAAACCTTGGAAGGGTCTCTTTCTAATTTGCCTTGATTGCCGGTGAATTTTTATCGTGGAGGCCAGACCTCGGATTTTATGGAAATGCGTTGATCACGGAAGTCGAGCTAACTCAGTGTTTTGCCTCGGTCGATAACGCCTGAGAGAATTGGTTCGGTGCAACATCGCGGGGAGCGGGAAAAAGGATAAGTTTTTGCGTGTCCTTTCTGGCTTTTCATACCCACGCTTACTTTTTTTTTACTCAACGTCTGTTACCCTGGTTTCCGTTGGTATAATTGACCACCAGAGCCGTAAGGGGGCATAATAAGAGAGGAAGCCTTATCGTCTATTTGATCGAGTTCTAATACCGTGGATCATCAATAGAGGGAAAGGGTTTACGTAGGCGTTGAATATCTTTATGAGGTGAAAGGTGATATGGTCAAGAATATTTTTCAATTTACCTAGGCGTCACGCCGACTGAAGTGGTCGTAAAAAAATTCAACATTGATCACCTCACGGCGTTCCATAAGCTAATTAATATGTGTCGTGAGTTATGGGCTGTTGAAGTTGAGATCTACTAAGTTATCTAGCTTATATTAGGCCGTTGTAATTGCAAAATGTAACTAAGGGAATGGAAAGTGTAGCCTCACCGTCGGAACATCCAGCGTTTCAACCCACCATAATAAACCTGGAGGTTGGCGGCTATAAGTGAGGGCGTATTGTTTCGAAATAAGCCTCTTGGCGTGTGAAATACGCGTGTTCAGGGTACGATGACCAGGGCCTTTCCCTGCGGCACATGAGGTTTCCCACAAAGTTTCGGTGTGCAGCAATTTCATCGTTTGGAATTTTAAATGGTGTTGCCTCAGCATTTAGAGACATAAAAAATTTTTAAAATCCCAGCAAGTTTGTAAAATTTACTGAAATATTATTAATATATTTGAATATAAGTCCGAAGAAGACAAATTTTTATCTTCTTCGTGGTAGAAGATTTATCCAGGATACCAACTTCATAATATAATACGTTCCCGGCCTCTAATATCTAAAGTTACACACGTCCATGTCTACGGGTCGTTTATATTCATTTTAGGACTTCCCCGCAGTTCGTGCCGGGCATTACTTATACTTGGTCTCTGTTTTTTTTGTAAAGCTCATAAAAGTGACCCCGCCTTTCGTCTAGGGGCTCCATTATGGCTATTCACGGTATACTGCGGATGCGTGGAACTATGCCATACACACCCTAGGAAAGCGTCTGGTTATTGTTTTGATACTAAACGTTAATGTTAATTATAGGATTATCCTGACGTTCCAAAAAAGACTAAGGTGTCATCAAATATTTGACCCGGACGTAAACGTTGTACCTTTTTCATGTTTTATTTTCAACGAGTCTCGTTATATCCAACATTTTATTCTCGTTAATGTGTCACGTTTTGTGACATTGTCGAATTCAGTATCGTTGCATCCAGAAAAAAACATTGAAGCAACATCAAATGGAACCAACGATATCTTGGGTAGTGGAGAACACATTTCTTAATTAGTGGTCATCCTTTGTTGTTGGCTTATTTTCTTGTTTTTCATGTGAATTGTGTTAACACAGCAGTGGGCCTACCCCGGGAGAAATAGTAAATTTAAAATCTCTTCTGGCACAATATCTAAAGTGTCGTAAATATTCATAAATTAATGCATTGATAATGAATGCATTTTTTGGAATAGTCCCTAGATATGGTTCCAAAATGCTATTCCCGCGAGGTTCTTAAATATTTTGGGTTTCTTTATTATTCTTATGGTCGCGCAAATAGAAGTTGGTTTCTCAATAGTTAACTATTCGGAAGTTGTAAAAATATGGGCCTGGTTGAGTTGAGATTGTGGCCGATAACAGGCTAATCTGATTGATGGCTATGATGCGGGCGTTGCAGCATAGTCCCTTACTTCGCCTGAATTCTTTTTTTGCTGAGATTTATAAATACTTTATTATGCCATTATTATTTTAAATTACAGTTTTTATTCGTCGTTTAGAATGTGTTTGTGTTTAGCTAATCTTTTAAGGCCATGTCACAAATCACATGAATACCCCGAAAGCCGCCACAATGGCGCGTGGCGGGGGCTGTTAGGGCACCATCCATACATGCAAAAATGTTAGTATTTAAATTCAGTTGAATATATGCTAGCTCATGTTCAAAAATACGCATTCCCATGTAAGCACACTTGCCTATGTACAGATAATTGTCCATATACCTTATACGATAAATGGTGTGTTCTACTAAATCATTAAATACTAGTCTTTAAGCAAATTCAATAATTTGGGTATTTTGGTTAAATTTTTTTAATGACTGCGTATCTTGCGAGGGAGAAACGAGTTATTGAATCTGCCCATGATGTTGTATATCTTTCTTATTTTGTCCCGTTGGTCAATTTCAGTAATATAATTTGTTGCCATAGTAATGCCCCCTGTGTCGCGAGCAAACTCGGGTGTCCTGTACCATTTTAAAATCCGTAGTATTGCCTATTCGAGAATCAAGAGGCTCCCAACCTAATACGAATACCTTCAGCATACCCGTTACCCTTACTCACTTCTCGTAGCGATTTTTAACAAAACAGCGAATTTTGTGGGAGCAGTATCAAATTATTTTACTAACAATCATAGTTTCCGACTAAGCCGTAATGTCGTGATTATTATTAGCAAAAAATCCGCTGCTGTGGGAGCGGTAGAACAGAAAAGTCCTAAAGGATGCTGGATTAAAGATTAGAAAGAAAATAAATTTTAATCCCAAAGGAGAAGGAATGCCCATGGCTTGATTGATAGATAGCGTAGATAAAAACTGCCGTCAAACGTGATTTTCTCGGAGTAATATCGTGTGTTATGGGCGGTCATTGGACAAGTTACACCCACGTCGGGTCTGAGTTTTCTTGGACAAAATGTACAGAAACTTGGTCCTAGTATCAGAACCTTTATTTTGTCAAATAATGGGTAATTCAACACGACCAATCGCTGCTTTAAATCAATCTCGGGTCGTATATAACATTCGCGAGTTTCGATTGATATTATTTCATCCCATTATTATTATTCAAAGGATGCACCGGGATGCTTTTTATATTTACGAATGTTTTTCCGTTTTTATCCCTTCTCGTATTTCAAAGGCTGTTTTCCATTGGGATTCACGGTTCTCATTCGAGTTCCTTTTCCTCACGTTCTCCGTGCCCGTTGGGACTTGAGGTTCAGGTACTTCAGCGCAGCCCTGCAGTTTATGGGGCAATATCTTTTTTTGAAGCGAAAGTTTGGAAGTCCGTCGCTCACGGTTGTACTTTCGCTCGGAGAGGGGTCGAGAAGTGCCGTTCTCCGAGTAGGGTGCTCACGCCTCCCCAAACCCTCTCCCGAGTGTTTCTCCGGGGACTAATGAAGTCTGCGATCCCTTGAGGAAGTGCCTTGGGGTGTTTGATTATCAAATCACCACTGAAATTAAGTGGTGAGCTGCATGAAGGATGAGGGATGAAGTGCAAAGGCGAGGTGTTGGAAACCCGTTGGGAACAACAAGGGTTGGAAACTTAAGGAGGCTAAAAGAGACCACTCGTCGGTCGCTTTAGGTTTTTTGAAGCCCTTAGCCGAAAGTTACTGTCACTAAAACTCAAAGTTTCCTACTTTGTGTGCACATTTACATAGTTTTTTCCGTCCTGATAAAGGTGAAATAGTTGAATAAATTCAGGACGTTACAACGACCGTGAAGTCATGATGGGACTCAATCATGTTAAATGATTGAGTCTCATCATGACTTCACGGCCGTTTTTGAATACGAGTGGAGTATTGGGTATTCATTCCAATTACTGAGAAACAGTCAAGTCAATTGCAAACTCAAGCATTAAGATTAATTAAAAATATTTTTCTGTCGCAAACAGGGCATTGGGTATAAACTCGTTTCAAAGAAGGGCGTTTGGTTATTCTCCTAATCGGATTATATCCTTTGAATGAGGGTTTTGTGGGGTTTATTGAGCATCAGATTAGGTCAAGTCGGTAAATGTACTGTATCCCAACGAAGAATTCTTAAGTTCGATTCATGACACTAGTATTTTTCGTTCGTTCTAATTTTTCTGTTGCCCTTCGTACGAATTAGGGTCGTGTAGTTAAAAAATATTAACCCTTTTTGGGAACTACTGTTTTTATTGATAGGAAGGCAATTTTGATTTCTTGCTTCCCACAGCTATGGTTGTGACTCGAAACTTTGCTCCTACATCAATTCCTGTTTTTTCTTATCTAAGTTCTCAATGCGAACAATGATTTTTAAGGATTCTACATATATGCTTTCTGTTTTATCATGAAGTGCATCACTATATTAAATTGTTATGCGCTGTAATAAACTGCCCCGTATGAGCGGAAACCTTTAGGTTCAAGCTAGGTATAAAATTAGTCAAGAAGCACGTAGAACACGCTTGGGATACGCTAAAGGAGCTCATTTTCTTTGAAAGATAATTTTTGCGAAAGGAAAATGTCAGTGGGAAAATATTGCGATTAATAATTGTTACACTTCTTCTTTCTTTAGGGATAATTTTTTAACGTTCTTCCTTACCTACCCTTGTTTTACCCAATGTGGAACGTACTTTGATTCATCACGGCCTAAAATTATTTATTCAAAATAAAATGTAAAATTGTCTTAAAATATTGATCTCATAGAGTTGATCTGTCATCGAGTCGTGGCGACAAATGGGAAGCAAAATATTTTGGCAATGGCGAATGCTCTGAGATGAATATGCAATCGTAAGTGCAATCTGAGACATTCTAATTGTAGTATCCTGTGATTTGGAAACGTGTTGTGTTAGATTTATAGCATTTTGAGGCCTTGCATGAGCAACGATAGCGTTCCTCTTAAATATTTATCGCGGATTACGGCTATGGGTGCATCTAAGAAGAACAAATTAGGTAGCCCTTTCAACTAAACATAGGGTATTCTGACAAATTAACTGTTTAAATTCCACGTGATTAAAATAAGCCATTCAATGATTTGAGTCAATCCTTTATCTCTCTGCCCCTATTCAGTAGTGTTTTTTTAGTTTATTGTTTTATGGTGGTTCTTCCATTCCTCATATGCTTATTTGCTCATGTAATTACTTGTGGAATAAAATAATTATTCATGTAGCCACAAACCATTGCTTTTTTAATGATACGGTTTTCTCAACACTGTGCATCTTAAGGGAATGTTATACATGTATATATGTGTATAATTGATGGCTGCCGTCTCTGCGTGGAACACTTTCCAATCCGAATTCTCGTTAGGATTTATGTTGACTACCGTGTGCTGACGGAAATTCTTAAATTAAGGCGGCGATGAGAAGTACCCCCTGATGACATTAAAAACGAAGAAATACTAGGTGTATCTTTATGGCTTAATCCTTCATTGTGTACCGTCAGGCGTTCTGGTAGTGACCCTTGAGATTGAGGAGGTAAGTTTTGGCTCCATTATAGGTGATTTACGGATGAATGCAAGCGAGGGTGTTACGGGAGTGTGTAGTGAGTCCTATGCCTAAAGGTTAATGCGCGTAAGGTCGCGGGTTAATCTGTGCGTAACCTTGAAATGTTCGAGCGTGAGAGCAGCACTTAAATTGTGCCCAGTTATTAACACGTAAACTCTCTCTTCAGCGAGTACTCAGGCGGGCTCGGGTTTCCGGAAGATGGTGGCCGTGGTGGGCCACGGACTCATCCTCTACTGATGGGCGTCGCTGATGGGATTCGAGGCGCTTTCATCGGTGGACTCAATTGGCTCGGCTCTGTCGCTCAATTAAATAAATGGGCTGGGGCAATTATGCAAATTCGCCCCCCTTCCCCCGGTTTATTCTCTCCCTCTTTCCCCCACCTTTTCTCCACCCCCCTTGATTTCGTTCCCCCGCCTCCCCCCCTCTCGCCGGAGGAACGCCCATCCTGGCGTGCACGCAACCGACCCAAGTGCTCGACGTCGGCGGGTCGCATACGCGCAAGGATGGCGTGGACGTGGTGCGGTGGGGGTGGGGAATGGGCCCTGGCCGGATTCGGCCTTCCTCTTCCCGCGCGGTGGATGCCGCAGCCGCCGGCCTACCGGTCAAAGGCACCCTCGGTCGCGTCTAGTGTCACAGTCTCGGAAGTGGACGGTTGAGTTATTAAAGAGGGTTGTGACGTCGGAGCCATTCGGTCCGGTAAGCGCCCTCCCCCACAATAGAGCGCGGAAGCTCCTCTATGCGTGACATGCCCTGTGCTCAGCTGTGTATCCCATTGATGTTTTCGACTGTCAGTTTCGTTCAGATCGATTAGGGCGTACTCTTGGCTTATGTATGTGATATTAACAGAAGTTACGCCAATATCAATTCCATGTTAAAGAGCTAATAAAATGCTTGTTGTTCAATAGATTCACGCCCGATTTCCGCGTTACAGTGGATTTGCCCATCTGCAAAGAAAATACTGAATTTCCAGTTAGGATATCGGTCCCGAGGTGACCACCTTCAACAAGTAAATCGTTGCTTCCACGAAAGATTCTTTAATACCGTCTCAGCGTAATTCGTCTTTCCTGCTAAAACTACTTATCTCTTTGAAAAGATTCATCGGCTGCCCGTAATGTTAGCATTTGAGTATCTTACGTGAATGCCAAAAGAATTAGAAATATATTCTATTAATGTTTCTTTAATTTCTCCTATGTAGCGAGAGGTTGATAGCACGAGGAGGTGTTCTTAAATCTTGAGTTTTATTTTTTCAGGAACTTGGTCCCGAAATATAATTCTCTAGTAGTTTTCCCAGGTTCTTTAAGACCCTACTGATTGCCCTTATTATATTAGCAACGCGAATCGACCTCTCGGAATTACTTTTCCTGTCCACATTTTGTTGGGGTTATCATCATCGTCACTGTTGGGTGAGGGCTCAAATTATTTCGGGCATGTATCTGACCAGTTGGCACGTGGTGGTATCAAGAAGAAAATATTAGAAGTAAACCGATGTCGGCATTATTTTGCAGCCGAGAACACCTGACTTGAAATAAACACCCCATTCTACGGCCAATGTACGTATCGTCCTTGAATTTCTTTTCGCTCATCCCTCGAGTAGCTGTCAGAATGCCATTGAAAAATTTACCAATTGGTCAGAAAATATCGGAGTCCTAGGCATTTAGCACATTAGAGAGTTCAAGTCCGTCAATATTGATTTTTCATTTTGATAACTTTTTGCCTAACTTAAAATAACATTCAAAATAAAAACGGGAGAAGATGTACACCATCTTGAAGGCAGTATTCTTTGTCTTGCGTCTCAATATTTCTTGCGTTAATTTTGCGAGAAATCATTTTGAAAACGATGACACCATGTCGTGTCTCATTTAGTCACGCGAGAGAATGACTTATCGCTGACGGGCGCACCTTTCATTTGCGGTGTTATGGACCAGGCGGATGCGGCTCTGCTTAGCGATCAGCAGCTTCCGCAGCACAACTAATTTTCATGTCAGTTGAGAAATATTCGGTGTCGTAAAATGATTTCGTTCCCGCGCATGTCCTGTTGGGAAGGTGTCGAGACTCCCGTCACCCCCACGGCGGTCGAAATAACCGCAGTGACCGACATGCTTGATTTTGGCGTGGGTACACCCTCGCGGCAGCCCCTGCTGTCGTCGGCGTAAACTGCCAAAATTATGCGATTCCGCTGTTATTTTGACTCGCGCAAGTAGTTGTGACTAGCATGCGCTTTCCCAACTTAACTGGCGGATCACCCCTCCGGGCCGTGAATGACGCGCCCTTCCCCGCCTAGATCTCCCCACTCTCCTCTCGATGGGTTTCGGATGCGTAATTGCGCTTGCTGAGTGGAGATCGGTGGCCGCTCCTCCGCTTCTCTTTCTACCCCTTTCTTTAAATAGCCTCGCGTTTTTTCGATCCCTTGCGGAAGCGCGGCTAAGGCGTGGGACGATGTCTATTCCCGTGTCCGCTGTCTCTCCCTCTCGTGAATGGCGTCTCGCGGAGCCGTACCACCAAACTCGCCCTCTTGCCAGAACCGAGACGTAGGGTCCCCTGGGATTTCGGAAGTATATTTTGTGTTTCACCGCCGGGTTTCAGTGTTCGGCGTGGAGATTCCTCATTGTCCCGAAAACGATTGAGTGGACTTAGAACATTCATCGATGACACAAGAAAAGCTCGTTTATTGTTTCAAATGTCGGAAGTATAACTCAAAGCGTCTATTGCAGAGGTAGCATTGTTGCTTCTGCGCTTGTAAATGAGTTTCATTACCCTAGTATTGTGTATAACTAGTAAAATGCTTGAAGTCAGATGGTCAAATTATTTCGTACCGTTAGAACACAAAAATAAAGCACTTTTGTACAAAAATTCTGTTTGCGATGAGCATCCAGAATCCTTGAAAGTGATTAATATCAGGTTTTTTACAACTTTGCCGGTCTCTGTGCACAATTGTATGTATTCTTCTTCATGGGTTTAAGGCAATTAAAAGCGACAGCCATGCATTATGTTCAATGGAAGTTTGTTGGTTGTTGCCCTGCATATGCAATAATATTTCCCGCCTTGACAATAGTATGGATAATTTTCTTTTGGCTCAATAATTTGTGATAATTTATGTCTCGCTTGTTTCTGTAGGGATTATATCTCAAAATCCGCAATTTCTTTATCTTTTTTCTCGAAGTGAAGTCATAATGCTATTGTAAATTACTTAGTAAAAATATTAAATAAGACTTTACTATATTGTAAAATTATTGCACCCATATAGTTAACTGGCTGCGTAAGTGTTTTTATTGGACTTCGTTGCTATTGTGATGGTGGTTGAATATCTCTTGTCAACCATTGTGTCAACAATTCATAATTCATAGTGATTTATTTACGGGTCCTATTGCCTAGATTTTTTGCCAAACTTTAACTGAAATTGTACGTTAGTTTAGGTTCGTGATCAGGGAAAGGATTTGTAGGGTTGGTAGGGAACATATATGAATTCTTCTTTCTTTTATGTTCGCCTGGCATTTGCATATTTAATCAAGAACTACGTCAAAGGGCATATGGGCTACTGGCCGAAGAGGTTGGCGAAAAAAAAGAGCGCAAAGGTTAGAGGAAAATTATGGCGACAACCTCAAATGTAAAAACTGTTATTCGGAACCAGAATCAAACTAAAAGAGGGATTGGAGTATTACTTTTCGATTTTCTGAATAGGTTACATCGGGCATTAGTATGTATTGTTCCGGTAAAGATATTATTATGTTGAATCACCGTGCCCTTTATTCTCGTGTCGGCAAACTGAAGATGGTATCTCTTTTCCTCGATTTTATAGCGGTCATTAATCCTTGTTAACGTTTGTTGCGTGTTATCGCTTAATTAGCACCATAAACCTTCCACGTAAAACTTACGGCCCCATCTAAAAAGGCGTTAAATGCAAGATTGTGCAGAATAATATGCCGAATTTTTAATTTTAGCTTTACGCCGTCGGTGATAATTTGCATTCTTGTTCTCTTGTGTGTGTATGTATGTGTTTATATATATTATAGAAATAGAGTGTTTCTACACTATCGATGTGTATATGTGTGTGTGTATGTATATATACACACACATATATATGTATACATATGTATGTATGTGTATGTATATATGTACACACACGAGTATAATCTTGAAATCTCCAGCTTTAAATTGCTTCATTTAAATTTTTGTGAAATTAAAGCACAGTTACCTTGGGCATGGTTGAATGCTTATCATGATCTGCAGTCTGTCTTCGTTTGTTTCATATTAAACATTTAGTATTTAACAGTTTGCTTGATATTTTGGTTCACTCACCTTTTTAAACAGTAAAATAACTCCCTCTGGGAGTTTATCGCATTCCCCTCCGGATGCTTCTACCTAATTCACGGTCGAAAATTGCCTCCATAATTCAACTTCCTTCACCCTAGCCGGGAGTTTGCCCTTCTTTACCATTTAGCTTGGTTCGCAGGGGTCTCTCGCCATCTTGGTGGAATTTCTCGCTGACGTTGCCCTTCCTCAGCGTCAGCATATTCATGGGCTTGATGGGAAATGGCCGAGGATATCAAACGAATTCTCCGGGTGCTGAATTTTAATATGGATCTTCTGTGCGTGGCAATATTTAAGTTGCGACTGTGGAAGTTATAGAAATATACCAGAGGAAGAATAATGCAATCTCATTTGGATAGCGGTGGTCCCTCAGTATAGGTAATTAATTTTATTTTATAGTTCTTAAAACAAGAACGACCTGAGTGGGGGAATGAAAGGATCATTGTTTTTCGATACCGACCGCGTTAGTCTTTTCGGCAACACGCCTGCTTGTGAACTCAGTGTTCGCGTGCCCCTTCAGCTGTGGATGTTTTGTTATTATTAGTATATAAATCTAGTTGCAATTAGGTAATTGTCCTGGTGGCAACGGTCAAGTCTGCTCCACGGTCACTCTTACAATGCACATACATACATACACACACAAGAAGGGCAGATAGGAGACAAAATGCTCTCATATACAATGACACTCAAAGATTACCAACCGCACCTTTACCAGCACATAAGGGCTAGGTCCACACCATACCTACAACGCTCCGTCCATCGCCGCACTCCGTCCATAATCACGCACTCTTCAATTCCGTTCAAAATCACGAACCGTTAACACATCATTCACTTTTGCAATACAACTTCTCACGCCGTCCACATCACAAATAAACAATATTTTAATAAATACATTAGTATAATAATCACTGATTAATGAAGTTTATCACCCATTTGTTACAGGTAGTAGCTGTGATAAAGTTCAATTCGGTGACATAACCGTTGATCGTTGGAGCAACTAAAATCGAAACATACCGATACTTCCATAATTTAATAGCGGGGACGCAAAATAACCCCTCATGCCAACCCTGCCCTTCGCCTCCGAGGCCACTCCACCTCGGTTTCCCATTCAGTGGAGGTTAAAAAACCCTTTTCGGCGAACATCGACGGCCTTTATGAGCTCCCCCTAATCATTAGGAAACCTCAAGCCCTCTCGTGGCCACTGCCCGGCTTCTTGTGCCATCGACCGGTGTGTTGGGTCCCCACACCCTTCTCTTTTACCCCCACAGTAACCCCTGCTGCAGTCGATGACTTCGACTAAGCCCTTACTCGCCTCCCTCTCCGCCTCGCACGTGTGAGGTCGTGTTGCTCCCGTGAGCCCCCTTAGGCCTCACTCGCCACTCTCCCTCCCCCACCGTCCTCCTCTTCGCCGATTGATTAATTTTCAATGGAGCGAGGAGCATCGCTGCGAGATTTGGTTTGTAAATGAGCTCACCGTCTCCCTCCTTCCCTCATTTGTGCGCGTACGCTAGAGCGTGAAGCAATCAAACGGTTACATTGGTAAAGCCTCCGTCCGTCTGCGTGGGTTATATCCCTCACCCATGATATGAGGGTTATTGATATTTTCGTGTGTCTCGGTAGTTTTCTTTTTTGGCCATGAACTTGGTCGACGACTGTGAAGTAGTAAATGCTCCGAGATCGACCTTGCTGATGCTAGATAGTGGTGGAAATACATTAGGGATACGAAAATGTTTGGCCATCAGGCTATCCGACCACGCACGACATCGTGGCTGCTACCAGGAATGGGTGCACCATGCACTTAATATAATTACATCCGCATGTACCATGGAAGTCACCTACTCGTGTTTGGAAGAGTGTGATAACGCCAATGGAAAAAATCCGGGCTGAGTTATGGATTATATTTCATGCGGAGGTCTTAAAGTTGTCGCTGTTGCATATTGCTCGTGCACGTCAATATGGTTACACATGGAGTGTGTAACCATACTGACTTTCGCATCTCTTCTCAAATAATAACGGTTGCCCGATCGGAAAATAGCGTCTGATGAACTGTAAATTGGCTTTTCAAACTTTGGTAATCACATTTTTTTACTAGAATGCCTCTTTGCACGTATGGGTGAATCTCAATGTTGGTGGGCGTTAGAGATAAGAAAAAAAATCATTGAAACGAATTTTTGAGGAAAAGGTTGGCTTCAGTCTCTCAGTTTTAATGAAATACTTTTTATTTTCATCCGAAAATTAACATATTTTCATTCTAAACACTTCGAGGCATTCATTTCACACATCCTATTGGAATTAGCTTGAAAGTAGTCAAGTTATAACGCAAAGTGAAACTGAAAGTGTGAGCATTTGTAATGGGGAAGGTGAGGCCATGGATGAGACAGTTTCATTTAGGTTGGCTGATCATCGCGATTGCTATTAATTAGTTGAAGAAAACAAAATGATCTTAAGTTCTGTATCTCATTCATTCCGTTTTTAATTGGATTGCGCGTGAATTAATGTTCCTACGTAATCATTTGCTTAGTGGTGCGGTGGAGTTAATTGGTGGGTCTCATCTGGTCGATCATGCTTCCTATTCATTTTACGCTGATTAATGTGTAACCATGAATTATACTTTTTTGGGGAAAATAAAAAATAAGGATGAAAAGCAAATTCCGGCTACTGTTTTTCAGTGGTCATTTTTTCAACTCGTTTTATTTCTACCGCTTCATTTCGGCCTTTTGTCAGTCCATGAAAAATGTTTTAGCTCCGAGTTAAAGTAATAGGGTTACATCGAGCCGTCGTCTGTGGCCATCAATCATCGTCGTGTTCCCATATATTGTACGAAAAAATGTAAGTAGTGATGCATGTAGATTTGGAAAATACCCGTATTGTCTGGATGGAAAATATAATACGAGTCATCATATAGGCCGTGAAGACCGCTGAAGTATAGTGTGTCTAGGACCAATCGATTTGCGGCATTTAGTGATATTTTGGAGGCAATAGGGTGAAGTTAACTAAAGGCGTAAAGGGAAACGCGGCAAAGAGCGGAAAATTCGATTCACGAGTTAGAAGAAGTGTTTGTGCCTTGTGCAACTGCAATACCTGTTTACTTATTCATGTAGTGTCAAAGCAGTATCGATGTTAATACATATGCACCCTTCCATTCCCTTTCTTAATGGGAAGCCGAGAGACTAATTGGCTCTAAACATTTTGCAATGAAATTGTCCCTAAAATGAGATGAAAGAGTTAGCCGCGAAATGTGTTCTTCCTCTTGGTTTTGGTGAATATGAAGATACTATATTTTTTTATATTTTACTGGAAAGACTTATATTTACAAATCATTTCGGATTTTGTGTCACTTGTAGGCGAAATTACTTCAAATCAAATTACTACTATTTACTACCAACTCAAAGAACTGCGGGGGATCTCTCGACGGTCATCCGATAATGTGCATCCAAAATACGGGGACTTGGCAGTTCGAAAACCATTACTTTGCCGGAATCCTTCACACAACCATTACCTGCCGGGATGCCTTTGCCGGAATCCTTCACACATAAAGAGGTCAGGGTTTGAATCTCGGTCAATGCGAATGATTTTTACACTCTGAAATTCCTAAAATGCTTGAGTGACAGCGGAGAGTATTTTAAAAGTTTACTTTGGTATTCTGTTGCGTCGAGGGAAACCTTAAGCATCTCGCTTTACGTGATCATGTTTTAAATCTTCATCATCCTAGTACATTTTGTTTATGTCACGAAATTTCGATGCCTGAATTAAGAAACCTCTTTTGTCTTCCCATCCGGCTGTGATTTTCTTCCCTTTTCACGACATACAGAATGGGGTCGGTAAACATTAGAGCTCAACCGAAGAGAGGACGCCCTTTCTCTTATCAATCATCAATCCTCTCATTTTTCCCTCATCTCCCGCGGGAATCGATAGCAATTGCCTTGTCACGCGTTCTGATGGGGCTCGCTCCATTATAAGCCGTTTTATCGTCTGTGTGAGATGGGCCCTTGTCATGTCGACGAAGAGATCGTCCTCCCGAATATCGACGGCGTTCCCCATACAGTAACTTCCCCCTCTCCTCGCTTCCGCCTTTGCTCTCTCCTTCCCATTGTCGATTGTTCCCCTAATCCTTTCGTCTGCGTACGTAATCGAAGGAACCATTTGATTTGAGAACATTTGATCGAGGCGTGCGAGGGAAAACCGCAATTACCGTTGCCGCTCTAGGCATTCTCAAAAGTCCCCGCATGCTGTCATTATGCTCACCCTTCGATTGTTGCTGCACGGAGAGCGTAAAGAGATCGCATGGCCTCCCTCAATCAGACCGACCGGGTGAGCGTGGTGGAAGTTTGCTCGCTTGCTGACGATGGCGTAGCGGTTTCAAGTCCCGCGTCGATGCCTCGAGGTTTGGATGTATTGTTATGTATTAAACGCGATCAAATAATGACGCATTATCCTGTATATCTTGCGATTTGTTCAAAATGGGTGGAAATTTCCTTGGGAAATTCATACCTTCTCATTATTATTTTGGAAATCTAACGGTTTCCGAATGGTGAATGGTCATCGTCGGATGTTTTTGTACTTATTTTTGTTTTCCAGAGATGAATGATGATTTTAGGCAATGTTGAGATTGGTAGATTTAATGGATCATCGAAAATGATTAACAGCATTAAAATGTTTTGTGATTTCAATCGCTCATTCTTTTGAAAGCGGAGGGGTTACTTTATATCCACTAGGTGTATAGCCACAGAAGTTTTGAAACCTTCTTTTTCTGATTTCTGAATTTGACTTTATGTTGTCGTTAAGATTCTAGGAAGCGAATGGACCTTGATTGTGCTCCCGGTTCGATTCCAAATTGTTTATTTTTCAATTATTAATGATTTTAATTTGAATTGATAAGACGAAGGCATAGGATCATTCGATTTGAGGACTTCGGAATCGGCTATTGAATTTATTTCAGAGGGTTCAAACAGACACGATTTCACCTTGTGTTAAGCCCTTGAACGTCTCCATCGTATGGACGGACAGTGCTGGTATAACCAATCAAGAGACCGAATAGAATGTCTTTGTAGGGAAAAAATTCCTTTCTCCACTCCCTCATTACGCTTTGGACGAGTCGGTTGGCAACCTCTTGGCTGTCGTGCAGCATTGGATGACACCAAATGAAGAGCTTGGCATACGCGTGCGTAAGGGTTGTTTTGTGAAGGTCGTTTCGTTTTAATTCATTCATACTGCGTAGCTTACGAAATGCTCACTTCATTTTCATTCATCAGGCCAAAAAAGTAGTTGTTTTATTAAAATTCGCTTTAAGATTACTTCTTATTGCAATAATATTTTTTAAAATAATATAATCCATGGAAAATCAAATATCAATATTATATTTTTAATTGATTATATGCTAATTAAATGATGATACATCCAGTTTTAAACTTTCCACCCCCCAGTCGCTTAATTTTAAAATGAAGCCTCTCCCGTGAAATTATTTCTTTTTAAAATGTTGCGACTAAAGTTGAAATTAACACTAGTTAGTTGCTAACATGTCGTGCTGTAAAAAGTATTATTCCTAAAATAAAGCACATAACCAAACAAATATCTGGTCTTTAATTCAGTGAAGCAAGCTTTCTGGTCACATTTCTTTCCCTCGACGAAACGATGGATGGGAGCTAATCAAGTTACTGTTATCCGATAAAATATTCAAATCACTAGCTGCGACTTCGGATCTTATACTCGTAGTCTCTCTCTCTCCGATTGAGCCCGACAAATTCATGTCGTGGTAATTTGATTTAGAGTATCTTAATGAATAAGCACTTAAGAAGTGAATCCTTTAAAATGAGGATTCCATTTTGACAGAGCGACTCATGGCATGAAGAGAAAACCGATTTTGTTACCAGAGGGATAAATGCATTTCCGAAGATCTAATCCACTCGTTGTTCTTTGCTGCTGGTGAAAAATTAGCTTGGCGGAGTTAAAGCGGAATACATGGCCGATTTACCGACTTAGTTCTCGAGTGTTCTGACTGTAGAGTGGTGAAGACAAGCCATGTTCTCTTGCCCAAACGAGGGATCCACGAAAGGTTTTGAGTGCCTATGGCTTCTCGAAAGGGTAGGCCGCTTAATGTCAGCGGGACACTGGAAGGTGGGCGGTATTATTTTAGAACCGCCTTTTCAACGGTTTCATCCTTCTATATTTTTCCCCTTTGATGCTCTTTATTATTATTTTAATCCGTTGCCCAATATTGGCTCTATTGCTTCGTGCCGCCTGTTAAGCGACTCATCTATCTCGAAACGAAAGTCCTTGTACGTGCTTGTATAATTAAACTAAAAATAGTTGAGGTGAATGCTCCTATTATGAAAAACTCAATTGTGATCACAGTCTCGTGATCATTTCTCAATGTCATCCTCGTAACATTTGCCCTCCTTTCCTCACTGTGGTTATTCGTCACTCGATCCGCATTTCAGTATAATAGGTATTAGCTGTATTATTGTATTCGATAGATATAACTTTATTTTTTATTCATCTTAAGTCAATTTCTCGCTATTTTTCCTCGGAGTTTTTCCTCCCCATCTTTTTCTCTCGCTGAATGTCTTTTCAAACATATTTTGATCTAATGCACCTACTTGTTCATTTGGTTTTTACAGGCATAGCAGCGTAAGGTTCCGTCTGGACTCAAAGTTAACTGTAGGAAATGTAGTAGCTTTAAGCTGTCAAGTGCAGGCCAGCATGCCGGTCAATAATCGCGTGAGATTAGCTCTGAAATATCTTTCGACTTGAACGAAATTTGAAGCCAGAATATAAATTCACATTGGTAAGAGATGGCACAACTGGCGAAATAAACTGAATGTGAATAGACTGCATCCACGGTCGTTACGTTCAGAGCGTACGAATTTCCTACCGTAAATTTCATTCGTTCCTTCTTGTGTTTGTTTTTGCCACATTCTCAACCGTCATGCATCCCGTTTCCGGTTTGTTGAGGTTAGAATACGAGGCGTGAGGCGTTAAACACCTTTTAATTCCCAAAAATGAAGTCCATATTCCGCCTCTCGTTTGTTTTACTCTGCTGCTCTCCCTCCTACATCCGCTTGACCGTCGTTAAAGTTTAGAGCATCGCACAGGCAAGGAGTTTCGTCGGCGGTGCGTGCCCGAAAAACACAACGACCTCTCACGGAGTGGTTCACCTTTTGCTCAATCAACGCATTTATTCGAACGCTTGGGGAGTCAATTCACCGTCCCTCCCGCACGAACTAATCCTTGCCCTCAGGGCTGGATAAAAACGAGACGCTGACATCCTTCACCTCCACCCCAATACTCCCCGCCTACCCCCATGCGGCTATTGTGCTTGCGGCTGGGGTTGTGGCGGCGTGTCCCCCGACTGTCGCCATCGTTTGATTCGTTTGCAAGGGAGACCATTCACATGCCACCGCGCAAAAATAGTGGCACTCACGGAGCTAAATCCAAACACTCGGTTTCTACCTGCCCCGAGTAATTCTTCTTTATTTTTGCTCACGTGGATCGGAATCGTGCGACTCAACCCAAAATAAATTGACAACATGAAAATGGACCATTGAAAGACCAAGAAATCTCCGTCAGGTCAACAATAGTGATTTTTTCATGGAAAAAATAAGGTTCATTAAAACTGTGTGTTGAAAATTATTGAAAAACTTGTTTTGTAATTTCATCGCCACACATCAGCGATAGGAGACAGGAATAATATTTTTCGAGCAGGCACACAGGATATTGTATTCACTGCGCTCATCAAAAAATCCTCCATTTTTTTGTGTATAATTTCAGAATTGGATTGGACGACCCGTTAAGCTAAAAAATGGAACAATATAATGAGTACATTTGTCGTAAGGTGCATTCGTATAGTGTGTGTGCATTTTAAATACGTCATTATATTTCCTTTGACATATTTATGAAATATTAATGTTACATCATGTATTTGGTGCAGTCAGAATTTTTTGAATGCATATTCTTTGGCATTGCTACGCCAGATATGGTAGCTTATCTAAATCAATGTTGTAGTGCCACTATCTCATGTAAATAACTACAAAATAACACTCCCGGTAAAGTTATCAATAACCTTTCTTTGGATCCCATGAATAAAGGCTATATTTCCAAAACGATATGGCGTTCACCTAAACTATATATGACTGCCTATCCTGTTTGTACGATTGTGCTCCACGTCTTGGAAAACATTGTCCGCCCGGGAACCGGTACTAGCGTAGGGAATTGTCGTGCTCGAAAACTGAAATGGGCGTTCGGGGTGCGGTAGATTCCAAAATAACATTTGGAGACCAGTCGGCAGCTTGTCGAAGGTTCGCCGATCCGAAGAGTCTGGATGCTGTTGCCGGGTGACGGCCGTGAGGGTTCGGGAGAGGGGTAAAGGGAGCGGTGGGGCTCTCCGCTGCCTCCCCCAACTCCCCTCCTAGTCCACCTCCCCCAAAAATGCCCTGTTCGCCCTCGTGCGTTTGTATGTTTGCTCTCCCTCCACCTCGCTCCAGTGCACGAGCGATTTCACTCCCCAGCCCCATCCCTCTGGTTCGCGGGTGGTCTCAGTGCGTGCACCCCTGCCGCTCGCCGCACCAGGCCCCTGCGAACCTCCGCAACCACTTCTCTGATACGCACGGCCTCCCCCCGTTTCACCCCTCTACGCCCCGCGTGTTCGGAGCATTTCGCCCTCGCCCAAACTTCTTCTTCCCCCGCACTTGTCGGTTGGGAGAGAGAAGGGTGTGGGTGTGTTCGCCGGCGAGGAGGATGTTCGGCAGCGGGAAGGGAGTGTCGGGGGGAGGGAAGGGTGGCATCCCGACTTCCCCTTCATGCGGTCGGCTCCGTCCCTCGCCGCCTCCCCGCCGCACTCTTCATCCCTCAGCCCCCGAGCTCCACACCGCCGCTCCTCTCCCCTCGAACTCGAAGTTTCCTCCGCTTCTTCCCCACCTTAGCGTCCCCCCTTTTTTATTTCTTCGAATCGATGAGGGCCGCCACTTCCTCTTTCTTTCTGCGTGTGCTACTGTACCGTAATGAGCGCAAAGGCTCCAATTGAAGTCGAATGCACGCGTTCGGTTATGACCGTGTTGGAATAAGTGAAGTTCAGAAGACGTGTTCTTATTACCTCCACAGCCAACATCAGAAATGGGTTCCTTGCGCCAAGTCATAAGCAATGCGGCTGCATCTTATTCATCTGAAGCTCTGTTTAAATCAGCCCCGATATATGGTAGCACCCTTGTTTTTGACTATACTTCGAACAATCACTGCCGTCGACACTTGTATGTTTATTGTGGTGCATTGAAACGATATGGGTTACCCAGGTCTAAAGTCGTGTCAGAGTAACGTGCAGGGAACCCACGGGAAACCTTTTGTACTTTACTTTGCTATACGATGCATTAGAAGCTTGTCAACGACTTCAACCAATGTCCATCTTATTCTCTATCGGATGATAAACTATATTGAAAGTAAGAAAATGCAACCGTTTATTGATCTCCCTAATTCCTGCATAAAATATTTCTGGAATGGGTGATATTTTATGCATGATTAATCAATACTCATTCCTGTGCATGTCAGTAACCTTTGAATCGATTTAATGGATTGATTTCTTAATAGCAGCGCTCTGCAGTATTCCTAGGAATTTGGACAAATTATTCCCGGTTTTTTCAAATAATATGTTCAATTTTATAATAGGCACTTATGGATATAAATTTAAAATCACCACGAATGAGTTAAATGCTGTGCGTAGCATGAAACTCTGACTTACAGAAAATGTATGATACTCATTCATTCTTGCCACGTTGATGTGCGCAACTCCTACATCTGCCCACATAATAATCCCAATATTAAACGAGTTCCGAGATTCCAAACAGCCCATGTTTCGTCGTTTCACCTGTTTGACGGTAGTCGATTAAATAAAATTACAATAATCGCAGCCGCAATTTGAGAAAGAGTTGTGCAGTTCCGTTACCGCGTACTCCTTCGTCAGGGTGACCCCGATCCCAAAAGCTGTTGAGTGGTACGCTTCCAGCGATACGCAAAACCGTGGAACTCAAGTCGTTTGGATTGGACCTCCGATAATGAATCGAGCGGCGAGAACTCGAACTCTGAAACGAGGGCAGTGAGGGAAATTGAGTGACAGGTGATCGACTTTGTGACAACTTCATTTCACATTGAGTTAAAGTTAAATGTCATGCCATTTTAATCTCCATAGATGCAGCTTCTAGGGCTGAGTGATTTTGCAATCTTGCCAAGTACGATGTGCTATGGACACCTGAGATGACTTGGCGATATCGGGTCGATGATGAGTGCGATAGTTTGTTATTATTATGTGTGACATTTCATTTCCGATATCGATATTGCGATTGCAATTTCGATATATAAATATCGATGTATATTGAATTTAAACATTATCGAAGCGAGAAATATCATGTAGCATACCGACCTCTCCCTCGACCCTCGTTCTTACCACCTGGTGCTTGTACCTTCTCCCACAAACCTTTTTGGCGAATCGCTGAGTACTAGTGTAGATGTCGATATGTTTGGCCGTAAACCATGTGGAGCCGGTGGGATGGTGCTATTTGATGAACATTATAACTGTTCTCAAACAGATTACTTTAATGTTAAATGACATGCGAATATGATGTCTATTTTACACCGCAACGTCTAATTTATAATACACGTGTACTCAATATACGAGCATTTGCACCATGATAATGCACCAGCTCACACTTCATTGCTTGTTCGTGAATTTTTGGCCAAAAACAATACTGTAACGATGCCCCAACCTCCACATTCGCCAGATATGGCTCCGTGTGACTTTTTACAATTTCCAAAAATTAAGAGAACCTTGAAGGGCCGTCGTTTTACAGCCGTAGATGAATTAAAAGCGCATCGCTGAAAGAACTATCTCAAAGATCTAGTTTGAGAAGTGTTTCGGGGATTGGAAGAAGCTCTGGAACAAGTGCATAATCTCCAATGGGGACTACTTTGAAGGTGACAACATCAATGTATAAAATTAATAAATATTATTGTCCGAAAAATTAAAATTCCCGTTAGTTTTTGAAAACACCTCGTACATTTCACCACGATGTACAATGGCCAAAATCACACGGTCCTAGTAAGCTCCATGGGCTAACGAAATTATGATAATTTTCTGTTAGTGAGTGAATACACGTCAAATATGGCAGAGTGATTTGTTGGTTGACATCGCGGTGGCATGTGTCTGGAAAAGAGAGTGCAAGACGATCAAACCCCTTCCAGCCCATTCGGATGTCCCAAGCATGCTGTTAAGATCTCTTTTTATTCCGAACTTGTCTGTGGTGGTGGGAACTTCATCAAATAAAATACGGTGGTAGGAAACCGTAAGTTGCTCGAATAAAAAGTGTAAAATAGAGCTCTTTCTCTTCGTTTAAAGTTGTTCATTGTGAAAATTTTCAAAGTTATAAAAAATTTATAATTTTCGTAATATATTTATACCAAATTACGGACTTCACAGCAGATTTCACGGTATAAATAAATCGTTTGTGCGATAATGAAACGAAACTTCCTTTCTTTGAAATATCCTGTATTACCCTGGAAATAGGCGTGTTTTATAGTTTTAGAAAACTCGTAAATGCTTTTCCAGTTTTCCAAAGCTGGAAAAAATGCTTCCATGTCTGTCATTGCTGTGCAGATGCTGTAGAGTCAAATATTTATTTATGGAGTTATCCGATTAGAATGAAAGTTTTTTCTTCCTAGGAAAATAAATGAACTTGGATTTCTTCATCTCACCCGTAAAGCTGTTCAATTGATTTCATCAGTTGAAATTAAAATGTATGGTAGTGGGAAAGAGACTTCTTTTAGGAGAAGTTTGAAGAAGTCTGGACAAGTGGATGCAGGAGTTACTGAAAGTTAATGGGATGCTGAAGACGTAAAAAAATGAGAAGTTTGAGAATAGAGCAGGAGGGAGAATATATTAATATATATATATATATATATTTTTATTTATTTATATGTATATATCAAAGCATTTAAGGGAGTTCAAAACATGCAGAATTACTGTGTAGCATTGGCTTTAAGGATATTTTCTGTCATGTTATCCCGACGAAAAATTACCTTAACCCAGGAGGATACTGCTAAAATCCGTTTATGCTACCGCACGTTAATCGAATGTCGATTTAAGAGAATTCCGTGCATGTTAAACTTCCATGGATAAGAACATGAATGGTTTCGGCCGAACATTTTTCCTCCCGTCAAGGGATAATCCCTCTCCTGTGCCCAAGCGCCGCCGCACTGGTCCCCTCCCCTTGCCATTGGGTTCTCCCTGCGCCCTAAAGGGCGGCTCAGGGTAGACTTCATCCACAGAGGGTCCGTCACTCCCTCCGCAGCAATAAGTATATCCTCATCCTCCCTTCCTCCTCCTCACTTCCTGCATCGTTGAACAATTTTCCCATCAGTTGTCGTCCCCAATGCTTCGGAGGAAATGATTAAGATCAGAGTCGTCGCTAATATCGCTCACGTTTCCTCGGGAACAAGTACAGATAGAGCAATTATTTCCCCGTTCAAATTTGATGAAATCTTCGGCAAAGGCCATCTTTTCCCCCGTAGCTGTATGGTTTTTTCCATCGCTCAAATGATCGTTAAACAAATGAACTTGCTTGTGGACGACTAAGAAAATTATAGCATTCAAATCGTCGTCACGCTGAAGCGTAATAAATGGAAATGTGCCAGTTATAAACGGGACGGCATGCCTGCATGTATTTCTATGGGTAAAGTCTCGAATTGAGACGTGGGAGTTATTGATTGTCCCATTCTTTTAGAGGAAGAAAGTCGTGAGTGAGTGAAGAGGGTGAAAAAAGATTTTGATGTCGTAATGCGATTTTGTTTCCCCCGTGAAGGCTCGGCGAATGCTCTCCTTATGTTTGATTTATCAAGCCATTCAGATTTCATCTCCGCGGTGCGCGCTAAGCACACTCACCGCGTTCGGATGACAAATGCGAAATGGAGGAGGCGTCAGTGGTGTTTGCTAAGTTTCTGGACTCTCTTCTTGGTTTCATGTCGAGGGCTTCTCGGTCTGTCCTTACGTTAATGCTTTTGGAGTTCTTTAATGAGATCTGGCGCTCCATTGTTTCGCCTCCCGTCTCCTCATCTCTTCCAGATTCCCCTTTTCCCTTTATAATTCCACGTCACGTCAACGCAAGTATCAAATTCACATGCTCGTAAACTAATTGAGTGAGTTCACTTTTGTTTTCCAATTTTGCATTAGCCATTAAGCAGTCAGGTGAAAGCATGAACTGCAGAGCTGGAGAAGGTGTACCAGGAATATCCTCTGAGACGAAAAGTAGATTTTTATTTTTGAAAATCCGAACTCTCTTTATGTTGTTTCTTGTACTTAAAAGTGTGTTTTTCATTTATTTCATAGTTACTTCATGAGGCGGCGAGCTGCTTTGCCTTGATTTGCCCATTTTCATTGTATAGTTAAAGCTTCAATTCTTTCCGACCCCAGTGAACTCTATAAGCACCTTTGTATTTCAGTGTGATCTGAATGGTGTTTAATGGTGACAAAGAAAAGTGTAGCGGTACATGAATTGAGCTATTGAATTCGGCGTAATATGAAGTTTGCAGTGAAGCGAAAGGTTTAAGAAGTTGCTTAAGCTAGTGGAACAGTTATGTTGTCGCTGCCATATGCTTTCTTTAAAATACGATGTTTATTATGAGTTATTGCTGTATGATTTGTACCCATATGGCCATTAATACTGCACCAACGGCCACTCAAAAATATGATTCACAAATTTGGGAATGGAAAACGCACGTAAAAGTTTTTATTTTTCTAAAAAAATTATCTCCCGTACTGTTAATACCGCCCATCGAAAACTCGATGCATTTTTAGATTAATTTTAAAATTGACGCGAACTAAATAAGTCGTAATAACAATCAAGTTTTCTCAAACTTTCTGCGTCAACTTCTCTTTGCAGCATTCTCTGCGACCCGAAACTGAGGGGTGTGTCAGGGAATGTCTTGAAAAAAATCATTAATATGTGTATTCTCTAAAAAAGGCAATAACTTCATTTTGTGAAGAGTTTATAGGGAAACCAGCGCTTAAAAATTCTGACTGTTAATACAGTCAGGATCGAGAAACCTACGGTTGTCTTTTAAACCCGCTTGTTTATACTCGCGGAATCTGCTAGGAAAAACAGTAAATATAATTATCATTTTGGCAGTCGATTTTTTTAGTTCTTAAAAGTAGTCTAATACGCTTATAAAGAGAGGGGTTATAGTAACCTTCTTTATGTAAAAAGTTATCTCCGATTTCCTGACTCTCCAGTTTATTAAATTAAGGCCTTTCTTTTGAAAATTGGAAGGTGATGCCATTTACATTAGTAATTAGGTTTTCTCTCGCATAGAGTCCAATGGTGTAACAAATAAATGTTAATACAGCCCTTAATATTCATCCACTCCTTGTAAAAGTCATGAAATGGACTTACGCTCTCCAGAGCAGGATAAATTGTCGTCCAAAATGGCTGTGCACTCGCCGATCCCGGTAGAAGTAGTCTCGTGTCCTCCGTGGACACGAGTAGTCGTAGGCTTCGAACTTCCGAGGGCTTAATTCATGTTTTTAAAATTGAATGCTTGGACGTTCTTGTGTGATGTATATTTTAATCGGAGAAAGGAAATGTGGAAGTTGACGGCAAAGAACTTCTCAGTTCAATGTCAACGACTCAATGGCAAGGGAAGTGAAATGCGTTTGCAGTGAGAAAAACATGGTGGTCCAGCACACTTTACAGTCTGGTTTCTGTCGTTTATTCCGGAGGTGTTGAATTAAAGTGTTTAACAGAGTGACCGTGTTGACGGGCATATACTATTCACGGGCGTCTTATATTAGAAATTCAAAGCCCTCGGCTTGCGGAGGAATGAGATTTAAAGGGTAATTTATTTGAGCGTTCGGAAGTTCTAGGTGGGTGAGGAGTATTTATCCCCTTTAGCCTCCCTCGAGTCCACCCGTGCTTGGCGAGCGCGCGCTGTAGGGAAATTCGGGGTCGTGTCTCTCTCTCTCGATTGTGCGCTCAAGTTAATTCGGGTCTCGGCGCTTGCATTGTTCAAATCCATCATTCGGGCTGCGACCTCGCTGCTGGGCTCTCCAGCGCCCTCCAGCCAGCCGCCTGCGGAGCCCTCCTCCTCGTCCCGCCGCCACTCCGCTCCTCTTCAACCCGTCCTCCCTATACCGGCCTTTGATTTAGGTACCTGTTTCTTTTCTCTCGCTCCCTCCCTTCCCCAAACACCCTCCCGTCCCTACCCTTCCTCCCCCGTCGCCCTTATTCGCAAACTCGCGAGTGTTTCTAAATTAGCCGGCAGAGGGTGTTGCCCTCCCCGCGTCCTCTCGCCGCCTCCCCCTCTCGCCTCTCCCTCCTTTTCCCCCTCGCCAAAGTGCCCGTCGCTTTCCTCTCTCTTTCTGGATCTCCCATTACATCCCGCCCTCCCATCCTCCACATCCCCCTTTGCCCGCACTGCGCGCATTCATCGCGGTGGCCACCTTTTCGTTCCTCCCTTTCCGTCACTGCCTCTTTGGTCTCTCAGTCCCCCGCGCGTTTTTTTTCCTTTATTCATTGCCGTCCCCGAGCAAACTCTCTGAGGCCCTAATCGAATTTACGGTAAAAATTAATTGCGTTACAGACTTTTGAGTGTCCTGGAATTGAAGCGTGATGGCTGGGACTAAACTAAAGTCGTCGTGAATCAGAACTCGCGAATGAACTGTCATGGCTTTCCCATTTTTTTTGTTCATTTATTGAGTTAAAACCCTAATCCAAAGGAGCCGAAGTTTTGAACTTTTTCATTGTGTATCCACAAGCATGAAATTGCAGCAAGGACAATCACGGTACTCAATCACTCGGTGGAGAAGAGCCCATCTTGTTGGGAATCGAACCCTCAGATTACGTATTATCAGGCGAGGATATAAACCCGCCACCGCCGAGGACAGCTGGCCGGTTTCGGCTGGTTCGTTCAAATAGTGGAGCATTATTTGAACGAGCGTTTCTCCCGCGTTTCAGCGAGCTTCTATGGCATCGACTAGTTGCCATTCACCCTTAAATGGTGCTTTCGCCCTCACCCCTTTATGCCCGTTTTCATTGGCGATCGCGATCTCATAGCCGCCGCTGCTGCTCTTTTGCAACCGCTGATCACTTCATAAAATGAAAATTGACGTAAATTTCAGACTTCACTCAGTCATACTTTCGGGGAGCAGAGGATTTAACGAGGCGGACAGAAGATAGGTCCTCCGGATATGCCCTCCGCGCATATTTCCAGTTTGTGGAGTAACCGGAAATTTTCCGGAGCTTAAATCTCAAGGCTGTTGCCTAACAGGGACAGGGTCTTTTATATTAATAGCTTCTTCGTCATTCGCAAGTGGCCATTTCTTAAATATTCTTCGCCTAAATTGTATAAAGTAGGTCGTATAGTCCCGTAGAAAGAACTAGTTTACCATCATAGAACCAGGATTCATTGTATACATTGTTTTACTAAGACAGCTGCAAGAACGGTATATAATATGAACATATGCGTCATCCTTGGCAAGCATGAAAGAGGCATCATGGTGTCAATTTTCTGGTGCAATTTCTTTAGATGATCTTGGTGCAAGAGTATTACAGAAGCGTGATCTGGGGAAGGGCCGGGTTTCCCAGTACTGTTTGCTTCGTCACCTTTGAATTTTCCTTATCGGATCCCTTCATTCGGAGACCCCTGCAAATTCTTCCCAGCTAAAGAAAACGGTTTTGCGACCGAACTTTCTGCCTTACTGTTTCTTAGTTTAGGAGCTGATTGTCTTGCTGTAATAGAAGTTGATTGGTGGGAAAATGGTTGTATATGTGAGTCCTGTGGATGAATTTTCTCAATAGTCCATTGCGCCCTGATCAATCTTTATTCAGTATCCAGGATTAAATTAAAAGAAAAGTTATAAAGATTTCGTCCAATGCTTTAGTTAAACTTGAAGAAGTCGGTACTATCTATAACAATACCTTTGTAAAACATTCCATTGGTTTTTTATCATATTTTATATTGTAGCCGTGTAATCAGAGGTATTTTGAATGTATTTAAATAATCATGGTGTGAAATACGTTTCTTACCGTTTACCTTTTCATTTCAAGGCTTACTGTTTTCTCTACCATAATTGTATGTTAAAAGTCGCCCTGTTTTTTGGAAGGTTCTTTTATGAGATTGGGATATATTTTATTGCAGATTGCTAATACTTACTAGATAGGCCATAATTTTTGTGTGAGAAATTCAATTTAATTTCCCATCAAAGTTTACATATTAAAGAAATGAAATTAACTTTACAGAAATAAATTTTGGTTCGTATCTTTTACTATTTGTCAATGATTAACTTATAAAAATATTATTAAGATAGCAAGTCGTAATTTAGATAATATTTTTGCATAGGACATTTGAAGAAAGTGAGCGCGAGTGCGAATATCCTAATCCTTGCTGAAATGTTCAGAAATACGAAGAT
Organism: Hetaerina titia; assembly: GCA_037158775.1. Classification (NCBI taxonomy): domain Eukaryota; kingdom Metazoa; phylum Arthropoda; class Insecta; order Odonata; family Calopterygidae; genus Hetaerina; species Hetaerina titia. The sequence goes on from CM073771.1 coordinate 40,866,049, forward strand.
TAAAACTTATATACTGATAGAGAGGAAAATAAACGAAGAGCTGTTAGATTTTGTTTGCGAAATTCGAGTTGGGCAGGTCATGGTATTTAGAGGTTTGAAGACTGCCGCAGAAAGAAGAGCGTTAGAAACGCAGGGAAGAGGAAGGGGTAAAATTTAATTGTCGATGGTAGAAAGTAATTGGAGTCGAGGAAGTAAATGCTGTGTGGGAAAGGGTGCTAATTTTTTTGCAAAATGGTTTAGAAGACTACGTGCGACAGCCTGTAGGAACAATCCAAAACCTCTCTCCGATCGGTGCACTATCTACGCATATGCCAATGGAAACCATAGCAATACCCTCCCCTGCCTACTCTACCATTCCCAGCTAGTGTGGTCCTTCGTACAGAGGCGGCATCATTGAGTCACTCTCGCATATCTCTCTTTCTCTTTCGTCTCGCTCCTCTGCGGCCCATTGCTCGCCATTATAACACATCCCGTCTCCCCACAGTGAGAGAGCCCCTTCCCCCCTCCCCCTCCCTGTCATCCACCCCTCTTCCCGCCGCTCTGGTGTCCGTCGCCCCGCGAGAGCAGAGCGAGGACAGCTAATGGATTGCGATAGGAGTGAATTTCTCTGTATCCGTTTCACACACGCCGGTATCCCGTGGCCTGAAAAACAAGAGGGCGTAGTATTGTGCCCTGAGTGGGCGTTCAACCTCGGGGAATGTTTTCGATAAATATGCTCCTAAAGGGTAATGATGCAAATGGATTTTGTTGTTTTTTTGCTCTTCAAAGTGTGTATACCGTTCGTAAGTGGTCAGTCAATGACAGCGAGAGGTGCAAAACACGATTAGCGCCCTCGTGTTGCTATTTCTAGACTTCTGTGAGTGCACCGTCGATCTGCTATTTGAAAGGAAACCATATCGGCGTTTCGGCTAAAGAAAAATATTGGATAAATCGATTTGGTGCACGTAATTTGAAGTTAATCGAGTGTTTTGATGATTTATTCAACGTTGTTCATCCCTGAAATGATCATGTTTTCGCCTTCCCAGGCACGACCGATGAAAATGAAGAAGCATTCCATTTTTTTCCTTGAGAGAGGGAGGAAGCGCACACGGAAATGGGAGCGCCGCGCTCCGTCGCGTTCACCCCGTAAGCCGGGAGAGAGACCGTGAGTGCCAACGGCGTAGGTCGAGGTCCTCCTTTATGGAGTTTCGCGCCTCGAAGACGCGCCGAGGATGAGTCTGCTTTTGTGAAACCGGGTGCGAGCATTTTGACGCGGGGTCGTGATGCACAGCCTTCCCCCTCATGCATCCGCCTTGCGCCCTTTCCTCACATTCCCCCATCTTCTCGCCATTTTCGTGGCAACATTCTCGTGAAATTCTCCGGGGTTAAACTTGTGGTCCATCGCCCTGAATTTCAAACGATCCCGATGTCATTTTCATGGCAGATGGCTACACGTTGACGAAGGGTGGGGTACCAGTGGTAGTTAGTTATGAGGGGTGGCGACTGACTGCTAAGGTCATTTGTGACATTTAGGGCAGGTAGGCGATACGTTAGGGTAGGATGTGCAGGGAACGTGGAAAGGGTGGAGAGAAACCCGGCGTCGAAATAAGTTTGCACTAAACGTAAGGTGCCATGGGGTCCACAAGTTAGCGTCTCATCCGACGGACGGCGTACTTTCCTCATGTGGTGCTCTCCACATGACATCTTTAAGTAGTGGTCGTCAGGCCTCAAAAAAATTCTGCCGGTATTCGAACCCGGGCCTTCGAGGGGGAAACCACTTCGCCTCTGGGGTCAAACTAAGCATAGAGCGTGGTTCAATTAGTTTTTTCAGGTAAGGGGAGTGGTTTATCGGAGGAGCTGTGTATCATTATATTTTATTCGAACCCGATTTGATTGACACTGAATTTCATGCGTGAGATTGTTACTTTAGGTGAAACTTTCGTTGGCGTATCTTTAATTTTAAACCAGTGCTGTCACTATCCTTATACTAGTCACTTGTGTTGATAAGTATTTCGGAAGATTTGTTGAAACTGCAGTAAATTATTAACTATGATGCAAAACTTTTTTATCCCGGCTCCACTCACGAGAATTGGAATTCACTGCAGCGGGCTCCGTGAGTAAGTAAGGCTGACAAAGCTGTTTTTTACCTAACTACAGAAAGAGCCTTTTTAAATGGATTGGCTGCTTTGATTTCTTCCAGAACAGTGTAAAACGATAATCACAGTGCGTAGACGTTCACGTACCTGCTTGTGTCGGGAAAAATGAACACCATAAAAAGTCATCGGCTTAAACAATTCATAAAATACTGCCTTTAACTGGGTGATATCGGAAGTTTTACGAGTAATAATGCGAGTACTTCACTGGACCGTATCTTCTGAAGTAAGCCTAGCCTTTCCGGAAGTTTTCATCATCGCCCCTAGCGATAGCTTTCGTCAGACCGTGTCATGCATTTCTGCTATTTCTGTTCACGCCGTCACTTCCATTTGGAGATTCGTGTTAACCGAATTTTAAATGATGGCGAGTTCGCGGCGCCTACATATTCGGCGAAACGCCCACCCACCAACGATACCGTCTGGGAATAAGTTTCCCCAGAAAGTCCCCTGCCCTCCGTTGTTTCCGCGCTCGGATCGGCGTCAAGGATATCGCCCGCGAGGAGGATGTCCCTCCTCCCGCCTTGGATGTCGGGGGCCACTGTGGTGGTCACCGCACCTTAGTCCAACTGGAACCCTTCCAAAGAATTGTCTCTTCCAATGTAAAGGAGGCCTGTCTCCGCTCCCCACTCCGCTCTACTCTTCTCCCCTTCCTTCCTCACCCCTTATCCCTACCATTCCACACGAATCGCGCATCACGTCTCTTCCATTGTGGGCACCGTTCCAGAGCCTCCTTTGCTGTGCAGGGCGTAGGATTAATGCGGGAAGAGGGCTTGGGAGACGCAGGGGTGAGGAAATCATGAAAATATTGAGAGGCGCTTTAGTGTGGGAATATGCAGGAAGGATCGAAAAAAAAGACTCAACATTTTTTCCAACTGTGTCCCATTGTTCGTAGTCTTCAGTAAGAATTGTTGTGTTACGAATTCCCCCTTAGACAAATGGGTGGTGCCTATCATATAAGTACCGCTGAAGATAAAGCTTCTTTGCGAAAATTAAATCGGCGCGCAAATTACGAATCGTGGGTCTGTAATTTAGTGTCCGAATGTGTACTATATTTCGTTTTCATTTGAATATTGCGGTGAATTAATGACAAATGGGTACTTCTTTCTGATCTCCTGACGATGAATCCGTGCCTGTGGGATATGTTCGGTAAACGTTGCCATCCGGTTAACATTTTTCTTCCCCCTTAAATCAGACCTCTCGTCCTGCTGTGTGAAGTTAAAGGATTCAACATTGAGGAGGTTAAGTTAAAATTTTTGGCCTCTTTATTTCAAAGCTCGAGTGACAGTACTGGTCTTAGGAATCCTGTGCTATTTTATTGAATGTGGATTTCGTCCTCCGCGTGTCTGCAGCCCAAATACCCACAGTATTTTAAAGTCCTCTGGAGCCTTTATTTGTTCAGGGCCCGTTCTATTCTCATATTCCATTTGCTTTTGTTTGGTATGCATAGCGAAAACCCACAATTCACTTCTAAAATTGTTTTCGGCTGTCTCTTTCCGTGATTTCAAAATATTACTCAACGGTGACTTTTAATTTCGCCCCTTTTCAAAATTTTGTTCCGTTCATGTTTTGAATTTCGACCTTGATAAATTAAAGGAATTGGAGACGTAATTGGAGCTAACTGTTTTTGGGATGGATAGCTGGGTTGGGACTTCGCGATCTCGCCAATTTTCTCCATACCCAAAACAAGTATTTTATCACACCCTCAGTAAAATCACAAGATATTTTCGTGGATGGAGGTGAAAAATACGGCGAGACAAAAACAGTAAATCCGAGTTTAAATACAGCTTAACCGTGCGCTTCCCTGAGGCGACGTCACGAATGGTCGAGTTAACGAGAGTGATGTCGGTCACACGCCGAAGTAGAGAGAGGGAGAGGGGGAGGGGTAGACCGCGTCCTCACTGATTCGTTTGCAGTACGAAAATTTCATCAAACAATGATGTGGTTACTATCCCCGTAGTGATTCCGTCCTTCCGATGGCACAACTAAAGCAATCGCCATCGTCTAAATACTCCACTCCCCCTCCAGTGAGCGTTCGAGGCGATACTCACATTGCGTACGCTCTTATCTCGTTCAAGGAAAGCCGATGACGCGCTGGGGGAAATAGTTCATCCCTCGCGTTGGGTGACAGAGGGCGTGTGCGAGTGAGACACCAATAGGGGCTCCTGAGTGCATTCATTCTCTTCTTCAGCGACGGAGATGCTTCGTCGTCGTACAGTGCTTCTATCGTCAGGGCGGGCCATAAAAGTCGTGTCACGGTGCCGCTAGTGCTTTCGATCGAACCGGAGTGGGATCTCTCCTCCCTTCGTGCTTCCCGCTTGTTAGCTGGTGCATTCGTTCGTTCGCCTCGTGTGGACGGGAAGTGATTCGTCTTCCAGGGGTGGCCTGGCTCCCTCCGCTATCGCGGTGGATGCTTTTACCATCGCCCCGGTTTTCGTCTACCACCGACCGAAGGGCGGGGGATCTTTCCCGGCCGTTTGCCGGGGAAGTCGACAGACTGCGCTTTTTTTTCGAAAGAGCTGGAAGATAAAATTGTTCTCCATGGTGGATATCTTGAAGTAAGTGGGTCTCTTTGTTGTTGGACTAAAATGCTCTGGTTGCGTTTCGCTTCCAGTGCCGTGAGCTTTGAATGCGCTTTACCGTATTTGTTATTGTGCAAGCAAATTCAAAATGTAAACTTGCCATTAGTGCCAGCCTAATTCACGACCTGTATGTGTTCAAAGCAAAGCCATTTCAGTCATCCAATGTAGCTGTGCTTCTTCTCCATTGTAATTCGGTTTATAACTCAAAGTTTCATAGTAATTGTTTAAGTAACTTGCCTCATGAATATTTCATCTTGTTTGTACTGCTTAATCAGTCGCTCGTTCGCTCCTCTTTTTGGGACTACGACCAATATTAACATTTTTCGTGTTTGAGATTTGTTTTTTCCACATTTTCAGCCAAATATTCTTTTAGTATGAAAGCAAGGATTCCGTTAAAAATAACTTCGATACGGCCGACCTAATCTCACCGCGTTCTGGTGTTAGTGCAACCTGTTGCAAACAGTGGCGGGCCCAGGAAGGGGTAAGGGGCACGACTTCCCCGAACTCCTTCCATGCGATGATATTTCTTTGATTTGATTCTAATAAATTATTTTAAATTTTGTATAAAAACACAGAAACCGAAAAAAATGATTGTAACAAAACTGTTGCATTTCAATTCTTACCGACTTCGGTCTTCTCTCCTCCACCCCGTTCTTCATGGTCAGGATAGACCTTCACCAAAAGTCGAGCCTTGATCAATCCGTGTTTGCAGCGCATGGCTTCCCTCTAACATGTCTTGAAAAGATGTGAAATATCAAAACTCTGGTTTTGGCAGCTGGATTTTCTGCTTTGACGCAAAAAAGAGTAAATATTTGAAGAGCCCGCTTGTTGGATTGTTCATAAATCTAATGAACCATAATAAAATGGTCCTCCACTTGTAGATATATCTCGCCCGATCTTTTCGCGTTTTACCTTTATGCCCTTAGATAAATGTTTAAATCTGCTTAAGCACCTATTCGCGCTGAGCTTTTCATTGAGGTTAATCTTTATCCAGGGTTGAAAACCTTTATTTCGAAATTCGTATATGTAAACTGTTATAGCATGTAACGTTTTTCATAGCTCGGTATCGACTGTGAGTATATTGTATTCACGATAGTAATTAGCAGATGAATGTAATACGGTTGAAATCAAATACGTATTTTTACCCTTTTCAGTTCATAAATCCCCTCTAGCGACTCTCGAGTGACATATTTTGTGCATTGTAGCTGGATATAAAATGATGCCAACCACTTTAGTCCACATATTATCGAAGTTCGAATCCTCTCCATCTCATCGTCACGATTTGCGAAGCGAATGATGGTTACATGAACGAAGGTAACTTTCACCTTTTTCTAAATCATTCAATGATTAACTCCACATGTTCTCTTCTTTGCCCTTGCTGCTCAAGATTCCCAGGAGGATCTGGTCCCCATAAAATCATACAGGTTGGGCTTTGATCAACTTGCCCACGGGCATCACGCGGACTCGAAGCCGGACCTCCATGCAGTATCCAAACGCTTTACCCACTGGACCACCACACCGTCTCTCCTTGTGTGACTGGATGAAATAACCTCACGAGTTCTCTCGCGTACACGAATCCCGATGTGTATCAAGTCCGAAACAGCACCTTCGCTTGAGAGAATGGCACTAAAATATCCCGCGGGTAATAGACCCGCAGCAGTAGGCACGTCTCATGTGTGTTAACTCTTATTGCATCGTCCCGATTTGAGCCGCTACCCTTCGGTCAGCAGCCTGCGTGCTTGGAATGTGGTTACACAAAATGAAATTATCCGAAATTAATCGGGGATGCTAGGTGCTCTGACAGCTTTCGCGTTAATTGAAGCTTCACAATCTCTGAATCAGATCTCGCTCTGGATTCCCTTTTGGCCACCCGTGCGATAGGGTATCTAATAATCAAGTACATCCGGCACAACCGCCGACGGGTGCGGCAGGGACGAACAGCCGGAGGGAAACCTCATGGGTCAATCTCCCCTTGACGTGATCATCCATGATAATATATAATTGGAGGTAAACTGGGGTGTATTTCACAAGGATGAATCATTGAGTATTGATATTCCATAAAATCGCATAACCATAACCAAAGTCATTTTCTGGCAAAATTGATTTCCATTGTGCTAAGCGTTCCCATATTCGTGGGCTGACCTTTTATTGTGATAAGTAAGTAAATGTAGGACATCGGAAATTCATTCCACAAGTGTGAGTGATCAGTCATTAATATTTCATTTTTAAGTATTACGATAATCTTGACATTAGGGATATGACATCTTCTTCTACACTATTCATTGACAACATTTAAGCTTACCCGTATATATTTCAAGTAAGCATCAAGCATTCTGCATAAATTCGTTGCAAAGGGTGATAATATTTAATGAAACAATATCCTAATCCCCAAAACTTATTTTCCGCAGAAGGATGATTTGAAGAAGAAAATAAAATATCTTACATATAAATATGTATATTTGCAGAAGGTTCATTATTCCGAATAGATGGGTAACCTCGTCCAATATTATCACCTTTTCCTCCTCGCACGAGATCCAGTGGTCCCTGGATTTCTTGTGGAGCATGAGAGATTCTCCCGCAACCGACTCTTCTTGTTATCTTCCTCTCCCCCAACCATTATGTAAATTTTCAATGGAAATTTTTTTTGCCAAAATCAGTCATTAGTGTTACAAAATCAGTGTAGTGGATACACTTTCTCCCAATATTGAATTTCCCTTGAGAGAAATGCGTATGCCACCCTCCTAACAAGTTAAGGGGCTGTGAGTCAAATTATCGCTTGTGTAGACGGGAGTTAATGATGGAACCGTGGTATTAAAAAAATCTTAATATTCTGATGAAAGTTTAATCTTATATGGGAAATGAACACCTTCATAACCGATCCCAACGTATTGGTGTCCTGAAATTCTTCGTTATTCATTAATGCATATGCGTTAACCTGCACAGGTTTTCATAACTGCTAGTCTTCCGCCGCTTGCTTCATGTGTCCCATTATCTTTGACTGCTCTTCTCTTCCTTTACACCGCTTATCTTTCACCTTCCCACTTGTCATAGTTTTCGTCCCGCGGTTGCCTTGGTGTATGCTCATATGTGGTCCCTTCCCAGCTGTTTTTCCCTCGGTATCAGGAAAAGATGAAGTGTTCAATTACAAAGGCTATTCCGTATCATAAATGTGGTTTGTGCAGGAGGGTTCCCTGTAGTCCCATCCCAGTCCCTGCAGATGGGAAAGATGGTTGGGTGAAGTTAGGGTTCCTCCGAAAGAATACACCACCGAGGCGTGCTCGTATCACTTAAAAAGTGGGAGTTGAAACGTGTCCCGCTAGAGCGTTTTCACACGTGAGTTTACACTAATATCAGTTGCCTAGACAAGGGATCGGAAGTCCCCGTGGGGACTCCCTCATTCATCGCCCGGCGACGTCCGTGGTTTATTTCCCACCCTCCCTTGCCGACCCTCTCCCTCCTCCTCTCTCACCGCATATCCCGCATCCCTCGGGGGAGCAGCAGGGGATAAATAGGGGAGGGAAGTATCTAGCAGCCCGGCGACGACCAGTCCCGTGAATCACCCGGCCTGCCCCCCTTCTTTCTCTTTCCCCCTTTCACATGCACACACACACACACACACAAATAGACACTCCATTGCTGTCGTTCGTTTTCTCCCTCCCGCCTCTCCCAATATTCTCCTCTCCGCCGCGCCGGGCGGACGTTGGGTGGGGGAGAGGGAAGCGGCGGCCGATGCGGAGACTCCCCCGCTTTTAACTAGGGTGGGAAAAATGATCGTTGCGGCCGGTCGGTGGGTGCATTTGTGCTCACCAGGGTTTCGATTTTCGGAAATCGTTGGGGGTATTTTTTTTTCAATCGTCGCTCCCCGTGCGGCGGTCTTGTCGTATCCGATGTGGTTCGTCCTACACGGTGGGATTGTGAAAGCTTTCAAAGTAATCCTACGAGCGCGTTGGGTCGGTCGAAATAATGACTCGCGTGTGCTTGTCCGAATCGGGTCATAAATAGCGAATTCGGTCTGCGGATAAAAAAAACTTTCTCCCATCAATTACTAGCTGGATCAAAATGTTTACACGGGATATCAGTTGTGCAAGAAATTAAAATATGGCCTGCTGGTGTGTAAAAGGGGTCTACAAAATCCACGATTGCACTGAATGGTTGAGGCCTTAACTTTGTAGAAATCCATGTTTAACTTAAGAAATTAAATATTAGAAAGCAAAGATAATATTTAATTTCTTAAGTGAAATCCACGATTAATGATTTGCCGTCAAAAATTAATAGAAATGCAATATTCCGTGGTTCTATCCTGGCTTCCCCCATCTTTTCAAATCTGAGGCAATCAGATCGTTCTTATTTGTGATATTACTTTCAAATTTCATTTCTCCCTTCCTGGAGCACTCCAAACATAATGTAGGTCAATGGTTTCCTTCGTTAAAATTCTTCCAATCCATACACAAAAATGTATTCTTAAATTTTTCGTGGGATTTTAGAACGGTATTATGCTCTGCTAAATTAAAAAAAATCAAATCCCTGAAATATATTTTTTTAAACTAAGTCGAAGTCATTTAGGTTCATAAGGGAATATTGCTAATGTTTCTTCACTGGGGTACACTTGTTGATCATCCAATAGTCAATGTCAGATATTCAAGTTCATATATTAATGATTATTTTATTAAGATTTTTGAGGCCTTATGATGTTTAAATCTACATATTTTGTTCAATATGGTATCCAGAAAAATTCATTGTGAAATTGCAAAAAGGTCACAGGTTTTCAAATTATTGCTTGTATTGGGAAAGTTACATTATTTTTTGGTGTCTGAAGGTGTCAATAATATATCTTTTTCTGTTTCAGGGGCAATAGAGGTGCTTCCCTGAGTGGCTAGGGAGGTCAGTTCTTCTCTCTTAGCTGGTTCTGGAGAGGGGAACATGGCCGATCCACGGGTAACGGCAGTGGGCTGCAGTGGTGGGATGGTGGCGGATGCTGGAGGCGGAGGGCTTTCCAAGGAGGTGCTAGCGCTAGCCTCCGATGTCTTTGACCGATTCTGTGCGGCAAATACTTTGCGCACAATTCTCTCTCTGCATCGCCATCTTTGTGATCTCCTACGAATCAAACCCACCAATTTTCCACAGTTTTATCCAAAAATAAGGGTAAGTGATTTCAATCTTGACTTTGATCAGATAAAAGATTCTTTCCCAATGATAAATTTCAATTGGTGATTCCTTAAAGGTCACTGACTTCATTTTATCTTATAAGTACAGGTTTGTTAATGATTTATGGGTACATGTCCACAAAAAATTTTGACTTAATGTACCAAAGGAGACTTTTGCATGAAGCAAGTGAGGAGGTGGAGCCATCCATTTCTCATTGATGCCTATAAATTGTATGGGATCCACATCCACACTTCTTGTCTCACCGCATCCATCGTCTGTGCAGAACTTATATATGCTCAAGTTTGATGCTTCATATGAAGAAAATGTGATTGCCAATTTAAAAATGAATCACATCTCCTTTTGCATTGTTCTTTTCTGCATATTTTTTTGCAAATAATTTTTCCAGTGTTTGAAAATTAGGTGAAGAGTGTCAAAAAAGCATGTTTTTCAAGCTGCTCTTCTGAAGCTTTAGTTTTGTTGCTTAATATTGCCAAAGTATTCATTCTAATCAATCAATCTAAAATTTTAATATTGTTTGGATACATATATTAAATAATTACTGTAAAAATTGTAACCATATATTAATATTGTTTTATGACTTGTTAAATTTTCAAAATAATTATTTTCCTCTGGTTCTTTATGATGCCAATACATCTTCATGTTCACATTTAGTTTGAGACTGACTGATACATTATTACCTGACTCTTGTTGTAAGCTGCAGATTTTCCAGCAGTTTTATGTGGGAGTGACATTCATAATTTCTTTGGAGATGGTTGAGCAATGATAGAGGCTTGAAAAAGGAACTTCCTCTATTTCTGTCCCTGTTGACTCTGTATTTTCACAGATCTTGCATGATTGGCTTCATCATCTGAACTTAATACAACTTGTTTGTAAAACATTTTGCAAGGCAAAATTCCTTTCCTTATCCTGTTAATTCTTTCATTATGTGAAAAGATACCTGAAGCTATAATATTTACACATATGAGTAAGATTTCATATTGCCTATGTAGGCAGTCTAAAAAGGTTTATTGTGCTAATTAGTGTCCCCAGGCAACTACACTACACTTAACCCTGCTTAAATTATAGGTACATAGTATATAACACTCTAGCTTTCTTCCAATTTAGAATTGGTGATAGATATCTTAAGGTGATCGAAAGGTGATCTTTTGAATTAGTGTAATCAATACTGAACTCCAAATACCTGCATGCCCAGAAATTTTGTCTGGTTGAGCCAGAGGTTTTAATTTCATTCAGTTTAAAGAAAATGTGGAATAATATTTTCTGAATGTGAAGAACTCAATGAATGTTGCACAACACCACATTGTCTACATGAATTCACAGAAACATGATAAACATTTAATTGAGACATTTTCTCTTATACTCTAGGAAATACTTGAAGTGTTCTTTACATGATTTGTCTCAATTTTTTAGACATATTGTAATCTGTTATGAGGTTAAATGTGTCAAGTTCAAGTAAAATGAAATGCAAATGCACTTGTGGGCCACACTCATTCAGTGATTGTTTTTCTCCAAATAGGGAAGATTAAGATCATGGAAAGCAGAAGCTATTTGGGCGAAGTTTGATAAGCGAGCATCTCACAAGTGCTATTCGCGTGGAAGGGCATGCCCAAACACAAGGGTGTTTATTATTGGTGCTGGACCCTGTGGATTGCGCACTGCCATTGAAGCTCAGTTACTAGGTGCCAAAGTAGTGGTTGTAGAGAAGCGTGATCGGATCTCCCGAAACAATGTGCTTCATTTATGGCCCTTTGTTATCCATGATCTCCGAGCGCTGGGAGCAAAGAAATTCTTTGGGAAATTCTGTGCTGGCTCCATTGACCACATTAGTAAGTATTACAGCATGCATTTCATGAACAAAAAACATATTATTAGATGCACGCTTTATCCCACATATATGGTTCCAAGATGCTTTCAGTTGTAAAATGTCAAACTTTATCCTTTTCTTGTGGTCCAGAAACTTTTCTTATTGCATTTAAATACCATCTAAAAAATCATCAGGTTTTCAGTCTGTTTAATGAAATTAAGTTTAAATAGTGCATCGAATGACCTCCACATAGATGTGGGGAGCCTAAACTTCAAACATAGATTGCAAGAAAAACATTTTTCATGTTGATAGACAGATATTGATTTTGTTTCCATGGCTATTGAATTGCCATCAATACAAAATTTCTTAATTTATGTTTATTATGCCTTCTATAAAATACTAGCAATATGAAAAAATGGTGCAAAAATATTTTTAAAGGTTAATTATGTATTCATCCTTTCAACAGGTATTCGTCAACTTCAGTGTATATTGTTGAAATCTGCTCTCCTTTTGGGAGTTGAAATACATGAAGGTGTTAGTTTTGAAGGACTCAGGCCTCCACCTGAAGACCAATCTGACAGTGAGTATTTCTTATGATTATATCATATAATATGTTCAGTTTATGCTATTTTCAGAAAAAAAGTGTGCCGCAAAATGGGAATAGTAAAACTGAAACTCTTAGTATTATTAGTATGATTTTTACGTACCATTTTTTATTTTTCTTTGTATACAACTATTATATTGTATTGGGATGAAAATTTCAGTTGTAATTGTTGTTAGCTGCATGATAATTAGACCTGGAGGACTATTTGGAGGCAGAGTGCAAGAAAATGTAAGTTTAGCAGAAAGCAAATAAATTATAGGTTTTTGAAGCATCTGTGAGGAAAAACTACAAAAAGGAAAATATAATGAGAGGGAAGCTGAAAAGGGAAGTGTTAATGAAAGTGATAGAAGGTGAATATATGAGTAACATTTCGGAAAATTTATTTGGGGATATAGAATGGGAGTGATAATTAATGAATAGCATGAGGGAATAGTTTGGGTGAGAAAGAGGCAAGTAAAGAGGATTTGGCTTTGGATAATGTGAAGTAAATTTTAAATATTGGAACCTGAATTGCCAGTGATAATTAGAGAAAGTAATGTATGAAATTGAATGTTTTTTATTTTCAAAAATGTTTTTAACAAATGACAGTAAACAGAGTTATGGATGATCTAGGTTCTCTTTTTGGATAAAATGAATGATGTACTCCAGAATTAAATCTATATAATTCAGTGGCTATATTATGTGTGCCCATACACCAGGCCTGTTCAGCAAGCCTAATAGAGAGTGTTTGCATCAATACTTTTAAGCCAGTCTTATGTTCACATAGCCAGCTTGATAGAGCATAGGAAACAGATGTTGATGTGAATTTACAATAATCCCAAAAGCACCTATTTACTTCAGTAGAAGCATTTAAATCATACCATGCCATGCTCCTACAATGGAGCAGAGTACTTATATAGGGAAGCACTAGCATGCTCCATCAGCACTCCCACCCTTAATGGATGGGTTTTCCCCTCAATCACATCATTATAGCCATGGCTCCTCAAATGTAAAATATCTTAAATTAATGTGTTGTTTCCAGCATAATTTTATGTTTTATACATAACATATTGAAATCTTAAATTAATACTTTTTTTCCACATTAAAATCCCTAGTGTATTTGTGCCCTGTTTTATATTGCTGCTTTCATTATGATTCCCCTCTCTACGATTTATTTGATATTAGTTGATCATAGAGGAACATGGCACCTGGTATGAATTATTTCTGTTGGTATATTCTTGTTTTCATATATTTTAATACACAAAGACTTGAATTATGGAAAATAGTTTAATAATATTATAATTTAATATTTTTATTTGTAGAAAAAAGATAATTCTATTTTTACCTGATAATTTACATTCTACCATCAGTTGGTAGCTACTTTTTTTTATTAATTTTACAAGAGATCTGGTGTTTATATTGAAGGAATTGGATGGAGAGCAGATGTGTTGCCAGCTGATCACCCAGTTGCTCAGTATGAATTTGATGTGCTTGTTGGTGCTGATGGAAAAAGGAACACTCTTGAAGGTTAGTAGTATTAATCATGTATTGGAATTTGGACTGACAAAAACAAAGCTAATTTTTTAAGATTGCATTCAACACTGACTACATCATTTATGATTCAAGAGCATATAATTCAAACGGAAGACCCTAAATGATGAATTACATCAACAATTTCTTGTTCTTAAAATATCTTATTGATATTTTGCAGATTGGAATAAGTAGCTTTTTTGTGGAACTTTTCAGCCTTTTATTTCTTTTCCATTTTATTTTTTATTTGAATATTGGACTGATTATGACATTCTCGATTCCATTTCAGGTTTCAAGCGGAAGGAATTCAGGGGTAAGCTGGCCATAGCAATCACAGTGAATTTCATCAATAAGCACACCGAGGCTGAGGCTAGAGTGCAAGAGATCTCTGGAGTTGCTTTTATTTTTCGACAAAAGTTTTTTCAAGAGATGAGAGCATCCACAGGGATTGACCTTGAAAACATTGTATATTACAAGGATGAGACTCATTACTTTGTAATGACAGCTAAGAAGCACAGTCTACTCGCAAAGGGAGTGATTTTGCAGGTTTGTTTTCAGTCTGAACATAAATTATTCTTTATGTAACACTCATCATCTTCTGTTAGTATATTGTTTCAAATATCATGGTATAGCAGTTACAAGTCAAATTCTTCGTAATATGATGTCCTGCCGGGGGGGGGGGGGGGGGGGGGGGTATGGAGACATGGTAACACTGCAATTTTCATAATGTGGTGTGTGCTCTAACTAATAATTTAAGTACAGTGATTCATGAATTGTGCTGACCCCGGTTGATTTAATATTCTTTTATATATTTTGTGTGGGTGGTCCTTTCATCAAATGCCATATTTAAAACTAGAATTCTGTTGACTAAATTTTAAAATTTAAATCCTTATTCTCAATTTTTTTTGATTGAATATAATTAATTTAATTTTTATTTTTAATAATTTAAATCCATTAGTATTTTTTTTTCATTTTTTCAAAAGCAGTGTACATTTCAATTGACTAAATAATAAAAGTGGCTTGTGATTTCAATTTAAAATTAGAATTTCTTAAATTTTTAAATTATTAATGTTAATATATTGACTGTAATTGCCTGTTTCTGAGGGATATTCACTTGTAATTTACAATTCTAAGTACTTGAAATACATAACTACTTTACTCTTGGCCAGCTTATTTAATCTGTATTATATATGGAAGTTCTTCTTGGATGGATAATTTTATAATAATGGAAATGCATAATAAAACTTGAAGCACAAGAGTTCAATGATATCTACCAGTGAGAAAGATATTGACTCTATCTCAAGAATGAATTTAAGTGATATTTGCACACACTTGTATTCAATTATGGTGGAGCCAACCATAAGAAAACTTGATGATCATTATTCACAAGATATGATATTATTCATTATAACCATGTATAAATATTATCAGTAACTTTTATGTGTGTTCCTATCCTCTTTCCTTACATATATATATATATATATATATATATATATATATATATATATATATATATATATATATTCATTCAAACAGAAATAGGTATAAGGAAAGGGGATATATAGGTATAAGGGAATGGCATATATATATATATGTGGGTCGCAGTGGTCTAGTGGGTAGAGCGTTGGACTACTGACCGGAGGGTCCCGGGTATATATATATATATATATATATGCGCTTGCCCTGGAATCGAACCCGGGCCCTCCGATCAGTAGTCCAATGCTCTACCCCCTGGACTACCGCGACCCACATAAAAAAAATATATATATATGTTGGACTACTGATCGGAGGGCCCGGGTTCGATTCCAGGGCAAGCCTCTCTGGGCACCTGCAGTTCCACCCAAGCAATGTTATTTTTTGGGTATCAAATCTTCATGGGAAACCATAACCGGCACAGGGAAAGGAACTGGCCCCCCTACCCTGATGTGTGAATTTCACACGCTGTCGGGCTTAGTACTGGGCGAACTCTACCATCACCTACCAAACTGACCTTTGGGTTGAATATTGTGTTTTATAAATGTATATATATACACTATTTCCAATGCTTTGAATGATCCAATTGCTAAGTATTCATCCACCCATTTAATAAAATGAAAAAAAATATTAAATGGCTTATAATTGCCTTAAGATATTGAAATGTTCAAGGTATTTAAAGTGTAGCCATGATTGTAATTGGACATTTGTATTAATGTCTCTAATTTTCTTTCAGGTATTTATTTATGACCTTGGGTCATGCACCTTGATTTCTATTACACAAGAATGATAATAATATAATAATGAAATTCTTCTAGCTTAGCATTTAGCATAGAGTATGCTTCAATATAAGCCTATCCTTCTGAATTTTCTACTGATTTGCATTGAAACTGGATGGACATGGATGCAACTATATGTAACACAATCGTCAAAATGTTGGACATTTTCAGATTTTGCTGAAAAAGTCAAAATTTGAAAATTCATAAAATCTGTAGGAAATTGTTCCATTAGACAAAAGACCATAAAACGGGATTTGCTAAAAAATATTGGTGAAATAAGGATCAAATTGTAGAAAATCGGAGAAATTGCATGCAAAAATAATGTTAGAACATTTTCTCAGATTTGTCAGTCTGTAGAAATACGTATGTACTCAGCACAGTGTGTATTAAGCCAATCTGGTATTCTGTCATTCCGTTGAGTTAATATTTCTGCTTTTAGGATTGCTGAAAGTCACATAGCTAAAAAGACACTTTCAGGAATTTAAGTAAAAATATGTATTCATAAAATTATTTGTGGTATTATTGTGTATTTTATGAATGTACCTCTGTTTTCTTCACTAATTATTTAGGATCATGCCAACACTGCAAAATTACTGTCCCCAGAAAATGTGGACAGGGAAGCCCTGTTGAATTATGCACGTGAAGCAGCTGATTTTGCCACTGAAGGAAAACTTCCCCACCTTGAGCCCGCTGTTAACCATCATAATCAACCCGATGTGGCAATGTTTGACTTCACTTCACTCTATGCTGCTGAGAATGCTAGTCGTGTCATTGAGAGGCGAGGTCATCGTCTTCTCATGCTTCTTGTTGGAGACTCCCTGACTGAAGTAAGCAATTCAACTTGTACCTTAGGAGATTCCAATTTGAGTATTCACTTTAATTTCCCGGGGTTAATTAGAAATATCAAAGCACTTCAATTTCATTTGTAAAAATTAATTTTCTTATTGTTCCAAATTTCCCCCTCCAACCAGTTTTTCCTAGTCCCTCCTGAGAATAAATTTATAATTTCTATTATCAACCTCTTCTTCTGAGAAAATACTACATTTTCAAGTCCCTTGCATGAAAAAAATTAATTTCTGTTATATACCTCTACCTTCTCACATAAGACTTAGTTTTTATGCCTCAATAAAAAACTGTGTGTTTATTAAAAGCCATGATTTGAAATCAGTATGGCATTGTATTCTGACGTGCTGTGAGAGGTTCACAGATGAGTCACAAGAAATAAATTATAATGAGAATCCACTGAGGAATTCTTTTTATCATCATGTCTCAAATGCCATAAAGTCTTTAGATTAAATAAATATGGATACTCTAAGCAATCAAAGTAATAAAATATTTCACATGCAGGGAAAAGTTTTAACAATTCCTACGCAGATGGTTTAAATAATTAAAAACAATTTTTACTATAACAAATCCATTCAACTTTTCAAAAAAGAACAGTGGTGGACTGACATAAATTTTGTCCTTATATGCAGCAATTTAGTATTAATTAAAATTTTTTATTCTATTTTTAAGAGAGTGATTGTCATGTTGTTTTTTGCACCAATTAGAAGTGCACTTATCCACCTAAACATTAAAAAAATTTACCTAATTTTGGTATCTGTAATATAAATCGATCTCTCCAATTATATTCATAGTGCAATCCATGATATTAAGTTATTAATTCTGAACTTTTGGAAATACTTTACACCCCAGTGATATTTAATTTTGCAAACTTCTGTTCTTAAGGTAAAATGGCTTTTCTTTGATAATGATATTCAAACCTTTCTCTCTTCTGCCATCAGCCATTTTGGCCCACAGGTTCTGGCTGTGCACGTGGTTTCTTGAGTTCAATGAATGCGTGCTGGGCCGTGAGGTCCTGGGGGCAGCTGGGTCCAGCCTCCATTCCACTGCCAGCCACCCCTACTCCACGCACACCTCTTATGATAGAGTCTGGAGATGAGCACGTCACCAATGGAGATGGAAACAAGGAGAATGAACAGGAAGGTGGAGTTGTCACCACCCCAACTAATAAGACACCTAAGAGGTAGGTGTTGGTATTTCATTGGAAATATATAAGCATCTTCTGAAATTGAAGGTGCAGACAAATCTGCTCCATCATATTTTGATGACTGCCTCATTCTGTCATAGCCCTTTGTTCCTGTAGTGGTTTAGGGAGGAGAAAAAGGCTATCTCAAGGTGTAGATCCTTATTAGGTATTGGGAAGTAGTTTAGAATGAAATCATTTATCTAGCAAGACAATTTACTGAACCAAATAATAAAAGGAAGTGATTGAAATGGCTAGGAAAGATTAAATTGAGGAGTGAATCACCTTTGCGGTTTTAGACATGGCGATAGTGCATGCTGGTGTCTGTCCATAGAGAGCTCAAAGTTTTGCACCATGTGACTCGGGTATTAGAAGATCTCGTTGTGGTTAGCATTACCCCTAGTCAGGCTAGATGATAATTATGTTTTCCAAGAGTAAATGATGGCAGGAGTTATTTAAGGCAGGTGAATGTTGATGGTCAGAATTAGGTGAACGGGAAGAGGTAGGGTAAGTCCCATCTCCCTACTTTTCCACTCCCCTCATGATCTCCTTATGATCCCAATTAGGCAGGGAGATTGGATTCCTCTTCCCATGAAACTATTACGATAGAAGAATAATTAATGCAGATCATTTGAGCAGAATAAATTTGTGTGTATTGATCCAAATTCACAGAAAAAGCAATTTTCCCAAGTTGCTTCATTTCTTGGAAATGCCTTTGGTTTCAGATGCTTGAAATTTGAAGGGGTATGAGTGAAATAAAGGTAGAGACATTTGGAAATAATAAATAATGGTGTACCCATTCTTAAATGTTGCATTTTTAAAATCATTGGCGTTAGTGTGTCAGAAGCAAGAAAGTGAGTAGAAATTGCTTTTGAAGGTGTTGATGAAAGTGATTACAAGTATGGCCCTAAATAATAAATGGATGATTGAATGAATAAGAATATTTAGAAAGCTGCAACAATTTCAGACTGTAAAAATCATTCACCTTGACTAGGATTCGAATCCAGATCCCTTGATATCTGAGATGTCAAGAGTTTAAGATAACACCTTAAGATAGCGTAACTGGCTAAAGTACTCGGTCAGACATCAGGGGATCAGATTCGAATCATGATCAAGGCGAATGATTTTTACTCTCTGAAATTGCTGCATTGAAATGCGTATTAGCAGATGATTCCGTCAAAAGTTACCTTTGCGGAATCTCCTGCAGTTTCTTGGAATTTAGAAAGCTATTAAGAAAATTTTAAACATTGTAACAGATGCTCTTGACCTACCATCAGGAGTATGTTGTTGTTGAGCACATATTGCTCATATGTATTTGATAAAATAAAATAGAGCCATTCAATTTTTGTGAGTAAATTTTTGAATTGTTGACCCCAGTAAAGGTCACCTGATATTGAGCCCTTGCATAAATATAACATATATAAGCCTTTATGGATATATCATTCTGAAGAAGCATAAAATGTCTCAACTTACACCTATTGTAAGTTATATAGTTACACCTATGGTATATCATATTCCTCGATAATCTTAAAGGTTGAGGGGTTGGTGAGGAAGTGAGGGAAAAAATAGTGTATGGAATCCACCAGGAGAAAGTAGGAGTGAGGGTTCAATAAGTTTTGGTCTAGGTGGATTAGGGGTGTGTACAAGAAGGGCATCAAGATGCTATATAGCAAATGAGAATGTAGCATAAGCATAACTAATTTGTGGTCATTAAATACATTTGTTATTAACTAGTTATAACTAATTCATTATTTCATTCTAAAAATGTCAATTTTTCTTTCTTCCTAAATTCAATCAATTTATTTAAGTTCTTAGGAACTTTTGTGCATCTTTTTATCAAATAATTTAATAATATACCATTAAGTATAAGAAATGTTCATATAGCATACATAGTGGTCATTGTATCATGGTGTTAATTAGTACTACCATTAGTAGTTGTTAAAGGATTATATTAGTTGTATGCATTACATTATATATTTATGGACTGTGAACATGTACCTTTTTCATTCATTTTGAATTTTGACAAAAATAAATTTTCAATTAGCTTTCCCATTACTTTCATTTGCAGAGAGGGGCACTCCTTATGGAATTTAATTGTAATAGTTTTGATAATTGTGTCCTTTTCATCCTATAGAGAAGTTCAGCCAAATAGATGGAAATTTGATGAAGATATTAATTTTATTTTATGTTTATATAATATGGAGGCATAATTAAAGAGTTTAATTTTTAAAATGGTTTGAGTCTCTCGAATTATTCAAACTTCATTGGCTTGGAGCCATTCCTTCCCCACCACTCTCTTACAATCAGCTTTAGAGATGTATTTTTAACCATGCTCTCACTGAGAAATGCTGAATTACAGTGCTGTCAATTATTCTAATCCTAAATATACCATGAGTGAAAGAAGATCTCTTATTTATTTCTCATGTTTATTGTACACATTTGTCTTTCAGGTGTTATGCTTGCTGTTTAGATAGAATTAATGAAATGATTGAGTGGGCTGGTAGTTATATAAGTATTGATTAACACCTTTGTATCTTATGTTAATTTTGTTGATATAAAATTGAAAAAGGCTCATATTCCTTTATATTGTTCATTCATCAGGTCAGTGTATGCCATCCTGGAAGTTTTGGCAGAGAGAGAGTCACTGTATAGATTACTTGGTCAAGTTGCTCCTGATAACATGTCCCGAGATTTTGATGGCTTCACCCTGGATCCTCATACACGCTATCTCATTCTCAACATTCAATCTGTTCTTCCATATCAGGTGAGATACATTTAAGTGCTGTTGGAGTAATTCTTCAATATTGCTGTCACTCAATTAAACTTTAGCATAAATGCATACTAAAATCATTATATTAAGGACTTTTGGGAAGTTGAATTAAAAGACAGAATTATTATGGGCTATGTGGCAGTCATTAAAGGGCCCAGAGTACTCATGGACAATAAGATTTTATTAAATAATTAAAGTGAGTTAAAAATATTCATTTTTAATAACAAGGTAACATTTATTGCAAAGACCAAATTTAATATGTGCATACACATTTAAAACAACAAGGGCATAAAATTGGAGAATTGGTATTTTTAGTAAAAAATCAGCAATTAATGGGATGAAACACCATGGTTCTCAGTCCTAGTTAATACTCAATTCAGTTGAGTACCTTCAGAATAATTATATTTAATTTTGAAAATAAATGCATGAATCTCACTAAAGTGAAGCACCTACCTACTTTTAAAATTTGACAAATATCATCTGGTATTTTTTTGTCTCACTTATCTTACTACCCTTATCTTTACTGTTCTTACTGTCTCACCCATCTCACTTATCTTCTTATCTCTACCTTGAGCGACTAAACATGCATTATTTATGTAGCTAAAAAAACAGAAATATTTTTAATATGTCACCACAGGTCAAATTAAATAATGACAAGTAATGCTGCCTCTACACCAGGAGGCATAATATCTAATTTTTTGATTGTAAACCTTTTTATTTCTTCATCCACCCCTATAATCTGTCCTTGAGTACTCCCTGTTCCATGTCATGTTCTGGTAATGGTCTGTTTTTATCATCAATTAATTCAAAATTACTGTTAATAGTGCAATTGGACTCATGAATAATTTGGTGGTAGGATGTCTGGGTACAATAGATCCTTCTCTGAATTTGAGTTGTGATACCAGAATAATGTGTCTGTTACTCACCTGCACATTGAGTAATGATTGTATATTTTATTTTAGGTTCGGACTTTGTATGACACAGATGATAAGTCAGCTCTTTCATTTGATCCTCCTGTTGGCCCTGTTGGAGGCTTTCCTTCAGAGCATCCAAAAAGAAGGAGAAAAAGAGGCAAGTGGCTAATTTTCTCCATTAAGCTTAAAAATTAAATTTTGAGGTAGCGTGGATAGAAGCACGCACATATGTTTATTTTTGGTCATAATAGGCCAACTGTTGATCCTATATCCCCTTTTAATGATTTCTAAATATCTTTTGAGAATTCACCTTTCAGCAGTATAATCTGTAAGAGTTGATGTGGCAAATGGCTCTGGCAGTCCAAAGGGCAGGATGGTTTGCCTTGGATTTTGTCGGTAGCTGTTAAAGGGTTATTGTCATTTTCAAATGTAATGCTCAGTCAAAATTTAACATATAAATACAGACTCCAGCTATTCTTCATCTTGGACAAAAGAATTTTAATTTGAACAAATTTTGGATGGACTACATATAAATTACAACTTTTGGTTTGGTATTTAACTATATCATAATTATACATTTAAAATGATAGAAAACAGTGATCTTATTAATTCCACTAGGAAGTGATTATTATTTTGGTGCAAGGTGGAAGAAAGGACTATCTAGTCTCAATATTACTCAAATAAAGACGCTTTGTTATTATCATTAAGTATTTGAATTTATTGAACTTCCATGAATGATTATGGACTCCTCTG
The DNA here is from genome assembly GCA_037158775.1 of Hetaerina titia. Classification (NCBI taxonomy): domain Eukaryota; kingdom Metazoa; phylum Arthropoda; class Insecta; order Odonata; family Calopterygidae; genus Hetaerina; species Hetaerina titia. Next base: position 40,888,558 of record CM073771.1, read on the forward strand.
ACTTGGTAGATACTAACATTAAGGATCCATTGATTTGATATATCTGTTTTAAATGCATTTATACTGTTTATGTTTATATTTATTTCTATACTTTTATATTGTTTAATTTAATCAAGTGATAATGTGTAAAAAACATTCCAATTAAAGTAATGGCAGCAAAATTAATTAAAATAAATTATTCTATAGAAATATGTAAATTATATCATTTGATTGGATTTTTTAACTCGTTAAAGAGGTACTTAAGATGATTAATATATTTTGTAATTCTTCCTAATGAAATATGCATGTGCTCTAAGTGAAAATGAAATTCAAGTATCATTTGTTTTTGTATCCCTTTACTTTTTTTGGAAATTTAATTTCATCTCTCTTCCTCACAAGCACTTTAATATTCCAATGATTTTGTTTTGGTTTACTATTCCGCTGCGAGTTGCTCCCTCATTTTCTTTTACCTGGTTTATTGTGTGATACTCATTTTTATAAATTAAATCAATGGTTATGAGCATATTGAAATAACAATATTTCTTTCATTAGTTTATTCAGTGGTCATACATTATTTTTTCATTACATTATCGCTAATGTATGGCCATTAAAGGAGAACCACCTCCAGTATTTGTAAATCCTCCTAGATTGAAACTTTTTTTCAGTTATTTGACCTTTGAAAACATTTTATTTTAACCTGGTCATATCAAAATGCAGAAAATGCTTATCAGATTAATCGTTGATCAGTATGTTTGCTGGCTAACCCAGAGGTCACAATTGGAATTTTAACCTCAGGCATGGTTGTGATATTATGGTTTTTTTCATCTGTGTTTGAAATGGTGCAAAACATTCTGAAAACTTTGGATTGCCTAAACTTTAATTACCAGTGTTGTGGAAAAATACAGTGGGGACTCATTGTTGTGTTTTTATATGCCTAACACTACCCTGATTATAAATAACATTTTCATACCATTCTTTGCAAACTTTTTCAGCTTTTTGATATTTTTCCATTAATATTCTATCTTCCTTTGGCACATTTGGCCACTTTCTCAGGTGCAAAGTTTATTATCAAAAAATCTAATGTATATAGTAGTGCAATGATTGCATAATTTCATGGTTTCATCAACTATTAAGTTATAATCTAAAATAACTCTTATGCAGCTATCCAGTAAAAGCCTAAACTAAAGGTATCATCAGTGTATCAGTACTTTTCAGTCACTGTCAATAAGCATATATGGGTCATTCAATTAAATCCTTAGGAAAAATTAGAAAAACAAATTATTTTGGGGAGATGAATTATTATTTTTCAACATAATTGCCTTTTAGCTCGATTCATGTTTCCCAGCATATCTCCAACATTTTAAGCTATCCGAATGTAGGATTTCAGAAGGTCCTCAACATAGGCATCTGTGTTGGTGGTAAACTCCTCGTTTGATGTGAATCATTCTCCGCCCAGCCATTTTTTTAAGTTTGGAAATGAAAAAAAAGGTCACCAGTGGCTAAATCTAGTGAAAGCGCACCCATGCATTGTCTTTATGGAAGATATTTTTTTTGCTAAATGAAGACTTTTTTTCCTGATTTCTTCATTTAGCTGGTGCATTAATGATACATAATACTTTCCATTAATTATTTTTCCTTTTTGCAAGTAATCAATGTAGATGATTCCACGTGAATCCCAAAAAATCGTGACCATCATCTTGTCAGCCAATTTCATCAACTTACCTTCTTCAGAGACAGATTGTCTTAAGAAATCCACATTTTTTAATGCTTCTCTGTCTTTGGAGTATAGTAGTGTAATCATGTTTCGTCCACAGTAAAACACAAATTGATGCAGAAACTCTTCAGGATTCTGATGGTAAAGTGCCAAACCAGCCTCCAAATTGACCACATGATTGTGTTTATTCTCCACTTAGAGCAAACCCATCTTGGCAGAATTTTTTTCCCACCCAATTTTTCATGCAAAATTAAAAAATCCATATCTTGTGATATGCCTGTGTCCTAAAGTATTTTGCAAACTTTGATTTATCGCTCACTCAAGAGCATGTCATGGATTTAGTCAACCATTTTACATAGAGTTGCTTCCACTATACATCCCGAATGCTCTTCATCATTTGTGGATGCACAGCCATATTAAAACTCTTTACCCAATTGTAAACATTCACAACCGCAGGAGTAGATATACCATGAACTTTATCCAACTCTTGTTTGATCCCTGTCAGTTCTACAGGCACCATCTCATGGATTTTCTAAGGTGTTATAAAAAACAACTCACATATTATCAAAGCGAATTGGCTCTTGGTGACAGTTATAAGGATAATAACTGTGCTTGTTTCAAATGAAAGGCACTCTAGAGAAAATTTCACCTAAAATAAGTCTCACGCATAAATTTTTTTACCGATAAAATTTGAGTCAAATGTAATGATATACAGCTCCTCTCTGCTAAACCTTTTAAGATGCTACAAGCATCATCTCTTGGATTTAATAGGGAATTGAATGACCCACATATGCAAAAAATAACATCATACATAATTCATGCTGTATTTTTTCCAACCAACATTTTAAAGCATCAAAAATATATGTTGATGCTTTAATGAAAGTATTATTTTGAACATAGATGGCTAATGATGTTGAATTTCTTAGGGTTTTAAAGGAAAAATATGTTGTGACTAATTTCCATACCTAAATTGTCACAATGATATATAGATAAAAATGATAGTAATGGCATTTTTCAGTTTAAAATGGATTTAATAATAGCATTTAGCTTTGCTGCATTGAATGGTTCCCCACTGTACTTGTTTATATTTTAATGTAGACTTTACAAGCTGGTTGTGTAAATTAAAACATGCTCTACCTGTAAATAAGATAAAAATAACAGTCTATTTTGCTTTGGAATTACAAAAATTCTGGTCTTTTTTATGTATATGACTTCAACAATGTGCTTCTTTGTTTTTTGATGGCCTTGAGCTGCGGAATCCAGGGATGAACCTTCTGATTAACAAAAGGGATCTTTGTTATTGCAGTCAAGGGTTAGTCACAGTACATTGGCTTGTCTATATGTGCACAACTCTTTTGTAAGCAATTGAGTTTGCCATTTAAACTGTATCATGTAGCCCAGTGGTCATTTTCTTCTCTCTACCACAATTTAAATGCATGCATCATGCTGAAAGCTAAAGAAAATACTGATATTTCATGTTCACTATTTGAATTTGATATCAGTCATGTGATGGGGAATAGACAGTTAAATGTGCATTTATGAATATTATTTTATGTATGGTACTGAATGCTGTATAATCTGCATGTATTCATAGTTAAAACTAACAACAATAATAATTCCTGTTGCATTTGCTGTGCAACCATAGCATGTATGTGTACTAATATCCTTGATATAGGGTGTAGCTTCTTCACGGTAGCAAAACAAATTAATCATATTCTTTTTCATGAGATCTTACACATTTCCCAGTTTTGAAAAGGTCATGTATCATGAAATATATGTTTCTGCCATATTTACGGTGCATATTTGTTTTAAAATTTTAAAACTGCTATTTTATGAATCTGTGTGTACATATGTAATTTATTTGTAGCTGAAAATATTAATATAAAATATGGGTGGATTGTAATACTAAATGTGTTGTAGAAATTTGGTTATATTGTCTTCTTGACCTTAAAACATTATTTTACTAATTTTGATATGGCATTATATTATCTTTAAGCTGTTGCATTAAAATGTGCGCTCTCCTTCATTTTAGTCTTTTACAATCATATCAATACCATTTGCTCTCTGGGCCAATTTGTAGTGACGTATTCATTGTTCTTTCCTCATATATGGAGGGTTTAATAATCTGTGGGAGGGTTTATGCAACCAAGTGTCCTGATCTTTAGCCAGGAGATGTCATTATGGAGCTATTTCCATGTGAATAAGTGCATATATACACGTGTGTGTGTATATATAGGTTGCGGTAGTCCAGAGGTAGAGCATTGGACTACTGACCGGAGGGCCCAGGTTCAATTCCTAGGCAAGCCTCTCTGGGCACCTGCAGCTCCACCCAATCTATGTGATTTTTCGGGTACAAGATCTTCCTGGGAAACCATAACTGGCACAGGGAAAGGAACTGGCCCCCCTGCCCTGATGTGTGAATTTCACATGTTGTTCGGCTTAGTATTGGGTGAACTCTACCATTACCTGCCAAACAGACCTTCTGGTCAATTACTGAGTTTATGGTTTCATATATATATATATATATGTATTCAGATATTTTTTCTATAATGAATGGTTAATTATTATATAGAAAATGCACAAATATAAAATCTTAGCTTAGTATCTCTTAACATGTTTACGATAAGTGATAGGCTGATTATTAGATATTTTATTTGAAATAGTTTATATTATTATTTGGTATTTCAAACTGCTTGAACATTTTGCTTCCCCATTTAACAAAAAGAAGATATTCTTATTTAAAACATTTAAGTTAACAAGATCTCAAGGTAACTCGGAAATAGAAATTTCTCTTTTTTGCATACCTTTCGTGGATACCCTGTACATCACTCCAGTGTTTACATTATTGATTTAATGCACCTTATTTCTTGTTTTAAAAGTTGCACTTGCGTACAATATGTTTAATGCAGTGTGTTGTGTATTTTGGTCCAAGTTTCTGTGTCTGTGTGGCATGCATCTTTTGTTATTACTAATGAATCGTATCTTGCATTTGAATGAATAATTAACTAATCCTTCAAATTTTTAAGTATTTGTAATGTGTTTTTAAAATTTAGAAATGCTGAACTCTCTTACAGATACTCAAGTCCATCCAGATATGCTTCTTCAGTGGTTGAAACGACAAGTAGCTCTTTATGATGGTATCACAGTGGAGGATATGACCAGGTCATTCAAAGACGGCCTTGCTCTCTGTGCTGTTATCCACAGATATCGGCCTGATCTCCTTGATTTTCATTCCTTAAATCCAAGTGAAGTTGCCCGCAACAACCAGCTGGCATTTGACACCTTAGAGAGGGAGCTTGGAATACCTCCTGTAAGCTTACCTCCCATGCTCTTACTCATTCCACCTATAAATGATAAACTCCATTTTAGTGTGCGAGATCACTGCACTATTACCTTTGGGATTAGCTGCAAGCAGATCAAAAATAATCCTATTGGTTTTTGAAACTTTGAGAAAACACTTCCCAACTTCAAAATTTCATTTTAATTTGCATAGAAATGTTTGATTTTTTGAGTTAAAGGGTTAAATAACCATTCATGAAATTTTCTTACAAATCTGAATAAGACTTTGAAATTTTAAATGGAGCTTCTCATTTTTTTTCATTCATCCCACATTTTATATGCTATTGTTCCATTCTTTTGATTTATGTTGATAATTTGACTCTTAATGAGAAATGTCTTGATAATGTTGAGTTCTCTAGAGCATACCACCCCTTCTGACAAATTTCTGTTTTGGTTCATATTTTTTACATTGAATCATGTAATATTTGGAAACATTTGCTATAAATCTCTTCAAAAACTAATTATTCATGTTTTTACTAATAGGTAATGACTGGTCTAGAAATGGAGCAGTGTGATGTACCTGATAAATTAACCATGCTCACCTACCTATCTCAAGTGTATGACACTTTTCGAGGGGAAATTCCTCACATCAAGCATCCAAAATTGGTGAGTACTTGTTCTTAGCATATATGACGTTTTCCTTTTCACACTTCTCAAACTGGGTTAAGTTAAACCACATGTAGTTGCTCAAATGAGTCTTATAAAGGGGAATGAAAATTTCTGTTGTTTAATCTCTGCGTGCCAACCAAAAAATCTGTCATCATCTTGAACAATCAATTGCAAAAACAAATAGAAATTGCAAAGTCAATCCCCTAGAACTCCTGATAGAGCTGTAAATTTATGAAATGCAAGAGAAACTCTTTTGTTATGATACATGGAGTACAAAATATGTTAACTGTTGGATCTATTTGGTTGATGGTATTTTATTAGTGTGGAAGGATATGGAAAGACATCGTCACCCTTTTATGAGCTCATTTAGTAAAGGTATTAACTTTATAAGTAGAAAATGTGATAAACTTAACATTTATGGAAATCCCAAGATGCACCTCAGGAAAATGTTTGATTTCGCACTTGTTCAGAAAAAACAATCAGTGACCATGAAATACACATCAATTCTTGGCAAATACCCCATGATCATCCTTCCTACAACACTAATAACTGCACTTCCTGTGTGTATCTTGTAGTGGTGGAGTACTCATTAGGGGAGCTGACCAATGACTAAGATAATCTATGCCATGTGTCTCTTTTCCCTCAATTCCTCTCCCTATACCATCCCAAGAACCACCTACTTCCTGCCCAAATTATCTATTGCAATTCTTCTTCTAATGTCCATACCGCTTTGACCATTTTGGTCCAAATTACTTCCAAGATAGGTAAACTGTTAAAAAAAAATATTCTTTTCATCTCAAAATTACATATCTCTACTATTTTTATACATACTCACCAAACAGATTTAAGCATTTGTCACATCTCTGAACTAATTTACAAATTCCTTCAGCATATAATTCTGCTGCCTGAGATCGCAGCCAACCGATGATGGCATCTTGAAGTTTCTCGTCGAGATGAGCACAAAAAGTTTGGTAGCCTAACTTTTCAGTCATATTGCCATGCAACAGCATCATAGAAATCTGTGAAAAGCTTTCTAAAGATTTAAGATATCACAAAACACTAGTTTTTACAAACTTATTCATCTAATTTTCATGTTTAGCAGTTCATTGTTCACCCCAGATGGGCAGCCACTTCAGCTATCATCATGGACATTTGTGTTCAGTCTTAAAAGAACAACCACACCGACGCACAGCTCTGTCACTCATCACATTTGTTCTGTACAGAGCACAAATTTCCTGATGATTGTCAGCAACTTAATGGTTTTTTTAATCAGTATAAACCTTATCGTTGAACAAACCTCACATTTGGTGGGAATTACAATTGTATTGTTCATTTTGACTTGCTATTACAAACAAATGACAAGTGGCGCGGCCTTCCAACAAAGCTCAAGACATACTGACATACTGTGTGTGTCAATATAGCAACCATTCGACTCCCAACACTTCTCACATTACACAAAAATGGAGGTTACTTTCATGACAGCCTTCATATATGTCACAAAATGTGTATGACAAGAGGTATATTTTCTGAGCAGAGAGTGCTCTGGCAACAAGAGACACGAGAAATTGGTCTTAGGGTGGAATGAGATCATAACAGATGTCACAAAATGCAAAAATTTCACAGAGTAAAAACCCAAATTCCTGGATTTCCTGCCAATTGCTTTTAAGGATGATTTTTATACTTAAATTTCTGAATTTTAATGTGCATTACTTTCATTCATTGGATTTAATGTGGATGTCTCAGTTAAAATATAACTCATGGCATATACAGTTCTTTGAATTTGACTGAAGACACAGTTTTTCAGTCCATTATTGATTTATAGATACTATTCTGTGCTTAATTGTGTGTTTAATTGTATGTTTAATTGGTACTAGTGGTCCATATCAAGGACTTAATTTTATCATTTTACCGTGGGTTTAATTAGAATTGTTTTTACAGCAAGATGATATGGATTTCCTGGCAGAGGAGGCTGCTGCTGCTGCCCAAGCGGCCGCCCTCCAGCAGGCCAGACTACGAAAGTTGGGAAACCTCTCCCATATACAAAAGGCATCACTTATCACTCGCATAGTTTCCACCTCTACTGGTAAGGCCATTCCTCATGCTTTGGTACCTTATTCCAAGAGAAGTGGTGCTACTGCCTCTCCCCCAGCATCTGGTGTGTCTCCTGCACCTGTTGGTGACCGGTCAGTTGGAGAAACTTCATCTTCATCCCTGAGGAGGACAAGAAAGCGCAGGAGCAGTGATAAAACATTTGGTACATTGGTGAGTAAAAAAATACTCTTTATTATCCTTAGTACACCACATGTATTACAATGAAGTGGTAATAACATTATCTTAGCACATTTAAAATCCTAAACCAGGGTTGTCAAAAGTATGCTAAATTATATTTAAGTAAATGGCAGCACAAGAGTATGGTTCTCCATTTTTATTTCACAAATATAAATTTGATATAGATGTTGCTTTTTTAAGTTATAAATTTAGTCTAAGCTGCCTAGGATTATGTTATATTAATTTCAGTATCAGCCATTAAATAGGTTACATCATTTCATAAATAAGTCCTCAATTTATGGTATCCTGATTTAGATCACCTTTAATATTTACGTTGAAGAGTGATTCCAGTATTTTTTCCTAACAGTCTCAGTTTCACTGAATTAAGAATGTCCCCAATGCAAGACTTGGTATTTATCAAGTTGTTCTTTGGTAGCTAGAACATGTATTCATTCTCTTCTTAATCATGGCTTGATCTGTTAAGCAGTCACACTATTTTTCAGGAGATTTGCATGATTTGTATGAAAAGTGTTTGGTAAAGTTTCTGAAAAATAGATTTATTTCAGATATTGCTACAATATCACAAAATTCTTCAAAGTATATCCGTTGAGCGTCATCACACTTTTATGAGTGGCTTTTCCATGACTTGAATGTACCCTGGTAGGCAATTTCTGGAAAGTCCTTGAGGGTATGTGTGCAAGCTTCTTAGATAAAACTTTCTGGAACACCGTTCATGGGTTCCAAGGTGGTGTCTTCGAGGGAGGATTTCACTTTTGGGAGTAGGACAGAGTCTGCTGGTTTCAAGTCAGGACTGTAATGTAAAGGTCTCCTTAAGTGGACACTCGACTCTGCTTTTAGTCGTCTGTCAAGACTGAAGGGATGAGTTTAGCAGAGATCTTTTGCATCGCCGAATTTTCATTGATAATGGGGTGTACTGTCATATTATCAATGCCAATACAATCTGTGATCATGCGCACACTTAACTGATGGTCTGAATTCAGCACTTCATGCACATCTCAGGAAATTATTGTTACCGATGCTTTATATACAATTCTTGTAAAATTGTCCAAGCATAGTGCCTCGTGTTATTTGGGGTTGATGCTGCCTGATGCATCAATAGCTTTTTTCCTTCAATATTTGCTAGGACTTAGTGCAAAGAAAGAAGAAATTTAAGTTTATTAATTTGTGATGATTAACATGGAGTTTATCTCCGCTCATATTAATCTCATTGGAAAATTTTTTGTTCAAATTATGGTGAAAAACACTTTGAATTTATAACTTGTTGCCTGCATACACATGGATCACATATGGCTATAGAAGTTCGATTCTTATTTATGTGTCTTTCATCCTATATCTTGGCTTTTGTGTATTGCGACCATAGATTGGGGACTTACTATCTATAAAAACAGAAGATTCAGAAATGTGCTGTGGATGCTCATTGAATCTGCTCATGTCAATTAAATTGGATCTAGTAATAATTAATAAATGAACAGAAATAGGTACCAGGATTAATTTATCATTAATTATATTTTTTAATTTATCCCACCAAGTGTTAGTGTTAAATTACTCAAATTGTATATTAATTTATTAATATACATATTTATAAATTAATTTAATAAGTGGAAATTGATTTTTGCATTTCCATGGACTTGCACCGAATTTATCAAAATGTGTAATAGGTTAAGACTTTGTTTTCTTTCATCTATTTTGAAACATCTCTCCTATTTGTGAAACCTAAGCTTTAGCAACTATTGGCCCCAAGTTATCTCTCAGTTGGATTCAAAATTATTTGACTATTTTTACCATGTTTTTAATGACCATTGCATGTTATGCATGTGGAGGAGATATGGAATTTATTTCGGTAATGTTGTTGTGGATGAATGTCAGTACAAAAGCTTTTTTTTTCTTGAAAAAATGAGTATGGGTCTTCTTGATTATGTTTATTCAATTGGTCCTTGATATCACCAACTGAATGGTTTCTCTGTTTGATCGGTAAGAGTGTGGACCGGTTGAAGTTACAAGAAGAATTAGCACGCAATAGGCTGGAGCGTCAGCGTAGACGTCAATATCAACGTCAACTTGCCACACAACGCTTCCACAAATCTCTTGCAATGTTGCAAGCTAATGCTCTTCGTGCTGCAGGAAGCGATGAGGAGGAAAATTCTCCATTCCAAGACTACTCCATCTTATTCTACCGAATGACAGCCCCCAGTTTTGAGGATCGTGTTCGGGACTTAGAAAGCAAGATATTGTATCCTGTAAGAAGAGCAAGTCCATAACATGGACTTTGCTTGAGAATAGTAACTTAGTCTGTCCCCAAAAGACCCATGTGTTAACCAATTAAAAGGTCAGCTTCTAGAAGTTTTTTGTACTACATGCATTAAGCATGGTTACTTTTCAGCATACACTAATGTGAAAGTAGTTCTGGTGTGCAGACTAATGATACAATATTTTTTTGTGATAATTGATTACCATTAATTTGTACTAACATGTTTTCTTTTCTATTGTGACGAGAACTGTTGCTTCAGCCCAACAAAGTATAGTGATGAATTACCTGTCTTTATGCTATTTAACTTCCATTATAAAAAATTTTGAAGTGTGTTGATTTAGTAAATCATACTAATAATGAGTAAGAAAGATGAAACAAGTGTACACATTATAAACAAATTCAAGAAAATGAAGGGAAGGATATCACTTAGTTCTGAGAATAACAAAAGCAAAACTGGTAATTAAATTTTATTACAAATTGCCTATCTATGTATTTCCAGAAATGATAAACCTCTTGCCAAAATTTTCTCGGCAAAATAGTTATATATTATATATCATAGTACATTGATGCAAAAATATTTGAATTTCACAAAGATTTCCTTTGCAATTGCGTGGAGAAACTCTTATGGTACCATAGTTATAGATTACATCTCCTGGCATTTTCAGTTAAATATTTGTAATGCCCCATTCAAAATTGTTCAAAACTGAGCAGAATTGAATTGATAAATTGCCTTTTATTATTCTCCAAGTTTTTTCACCCAAGTTAGGAAGAATTGTGATTCTACTACATAAGTGTCATAGTTTTGATTTCAGGATAGTCTATTTATGTGAGGTATAGATAAAATAGAAATAACCAGTTTGCATGAATGTAGGCACATTTATTATTTACCATTTTGAATTAATTGACTTAATTCTGTTTATTAGATAGATTGAGTGTTGAATTGGCTTAGTTCTCCGCCATTGAGAAAGATGGAGTGTTCTATGTCTTATGTCCTTTTGTTTTTAATATCCTGTTGCCTGTTATACTTTATTCTGTGTTCTATCCAATGTTTTATGTCATTTTTGTGACCTCAGTCCATTTATAATATTTTATTCCAATTTAACTTTCATAAATGATGCTGTTCTAGATTTTTAATTTAAACTTTATATTCACCATTATTAATTCTCAGTCTTGTTTAAGCAGTGAAGAAGTTGATTGAAAATAGTAAAATGTGCTTTTCACACTGCCCTGAATGCTGCCCAAACAGTTTTTTTTAGCAAAATTGACTGTTTATTGTGAATTAATTTGATTAATTTTGCTTTCAATTCACTTATTTTCACTTGTAAAATTTGATACGAATTGCAAATGATGAAATTATGATGAATTATTAAACTATTTTCATCAAATATTTTCATTTTTCTTTTTCATTAATTTCCAAGTTGATTTTTTTTGGTTTTAAAGTTGAAAATTTGTTCAAGTAAAATAATGCTGTAACTGCCAGATTTTTAATCAGATCATTTGCCAAACTTCTTTTTTGTTTAATACGCATGTATTTGAATTTTTGTTTTAATTGTATTCTTTTATATCTTCTTGATTAAGGACCGGGAAGCACGTATCCAAGCAGAAATACGGAAGGGCAGGAATGGCAGGGGTGGTGGTGGTGGTGTGAGTGATGGTGATTTCAGTGGAAGAGTGAAGAATATTGAAGACAAGCTCAAGGGAAATGCTCCAGTAGAGAAGAGGCCAAAGGATCTTCTTCGAGCAATAGGTGAATACATTATTGCATGCATACTTTTCAGATGTTTAAACCATAAGTAAAAGGAACATGCCACTCATCCATTATCATGTTTATGACTTTCACTAATCTATGGTTTGTTTTGTTTGGATTTTGTTATCTCTTTTTTTTTCTTATCCTCCTGAGGCCAAATCCTTTATTTATGATAATCATTGGTTCCTGTGAATTTTTCCACAGTCCAATAATTTTTTCTTTTAATTATTTGAGGGAAACATTTAAATTGTTGTTGATTATGAGAAAACCTAACTTGCTTTTTCCCACAAGCTTTGTGCAAAAGTGCAAATTTGTTTTTCTCATAATGACCAACTTCCACAAAATATCACCTGAATCTGTTAAAATGTATGTTGTTGAATAATCAAACTTTTCTTGATGTTTGATTTAGTACATAATATACTTCGGCTCTTATCCTACAATTAATTCTGGTTCAGGGCATTTATTCTTTTACTTTTATTCAATTTTATAATGTCATCTATTATTCTGTGAGCTAAGACACAAGTTTCGATATGATTCCAGGCAAAATAGAGAAGAGTGATTGGAATGTCCGTGAGATTGAGAGGAAAATGGAGGAAAATAAGATGGGAAAAGGTCGCCATACAAAAGCTGAAAGGGTGCCCAAATGGAACCAGGAGAAATTCCAGGACAAGGTTTGTAACCAAAGAGAAGGAAGATAAATGCTATAATAACAGATTTAAGGTGTAGAGTTTTGAGTGATGTTTTTGAGTACTCTAGGTATGCAGGAGGGTTCTAGTTTTCCATGTTCTTCTGTTGTCTTGGTCCACTATTTTGATAGTGTATCCTGCAATGTGAACTAAATATCACCCTAACAACAGTAAACCAAGAAAGCAGAAAAATCAAGAAAAGGAGAATCTTCCTGCATCACATCACCATAAAAGCCTTCAGCATAAATGCTTTAAGTGTAAATTGGTGTATTGAAACATAGTAGAAGCTATCAATTATAGAATTGAAAGAAGATAATACCAATAACGTTTGATTACATTCCAAGCTTTGTAGACCAGTATTGTCTTCGGAATTCAGCATTTTGATTGATATCTTAAATTAAATTGTTGCTCAAGCATCAGTATACAACTTAACTTAATCCCAAGTAAGATGGCTGAATGTATGATTAAGAGTTTATTCATTTATGAACTCATTTGATACATGTTTTTCTTTATAAAGTTTGATTCAAAATTTGTTCTGTAGCTTACATGTCAAAGTTAAACATTTTCTGTGTAGTAAGTATGAGTTAAGTGTACCATTTATACTTTTGCAAGCCTTGTGTTTTGTACTCTGTTCATTGTAGTTTTTCATCCATTTTTTTGGAGTATTTTGGGCTCTGGCATAGAAGCCACAAATTTTTATTGTTTCAATGATTCTTAAAGCCTTTTATTCCATTATACTATTTCTTTTTTAGCCACACTAATGTTCATATAAAATTATTTTTTATAAAATTTGCGGTAAACCATCACAATTTAATGATTTAACTAAACTTTAATAATAATTACCAATGATAAAATATGTTTGCACTATCGGTGTTTTAATATTTGGATCATCATTAGGTGCAATAAAAAGAATTCATGCCCTTGAAATTCATCTTATCCAAGAGTGTTTGTTCCCTGAGGATCCCCCTATCCTTTCAGCACTGGTGAAATAAATCAACTTTCTCAAATACCTTTATTTCATTATCCTGTTCTTTCTTCTTTCTCTCTGTTGTTCATCACTGCATCTTAATGAGTTGTATATAAGGAAGTTGTTTTTCTGTTTTACCTAACCTGATGTTGATGGTTAAGCATTTAAAACCAGGTTGTGTGGAAATATTTTATCCATGGTACCTATAATAAAAGTTCATTGAAGTCATTAAATAGTAATTTTTCATTCATCACTCCACTGCTCCTCATTGTTCAGCATACCACATTTCATTGGTAAGTGGATGGGCCCTGGGTGTGACTCACACCTGACTGATTTTCCTGCCTTTCACTTTGACTCACATATGTTTCACTTCTCTTCTCATTTTTATTTGATAAAAGTATTTCCATGAAAAAAATTATATTTTAAAATAAAAAAATATTATTATTATCATTTCAATTTTTTCAGTTCATGGCTGTGGAGCGAAAACTCACAGGTAGGGCAGCAGAGCAGGTATCTCAGGATAAATATGCTGAGATTGACCGATCCCTAAAGCACTATGAACGGAAGATAAAGGAAGGTTTGGCTTTGGAGCCTACTGGACCTCGTGGTGCCAATAAAGTGTCTGCTATGGCTGAGCAGTTCTCAGCTAAACCAAGAGATGAATCAGATACCAAAGTAGAGGAGGGAGCTGGTGAACTTGGATCTGTGCCTCTCCAAAAATCTGTGAGTGTTTTATTGCATTGTATGCTAAAATTACAAATTTGTGGTTCAATATGCCCTTGCATATGTATAGAAGAACTTATAAGAAGGAGAAAAATAAGAAATAAAATAGGCAAAATTATTATTAATAATATATGATTCCAAAGTAAACTACAAAACAATTCTCATCCATTACTTTGAAATGCTGTATAATATTAAAAGTATGTATCTAAGGCATGTGGTGCATCTTCATGTTTTCAAAATGACACCTAAAGTGCTTTCTCTTGAGCCTTGAAATATTTGATTGAATGTTGGTTTAATCAATTTGGCCAGTGTTATGACCTTTGTTATTTATTTCCTTGCAGAATTCTCGTGGTGCTCTAGTGGTTGTTCCTCAGGGTGGTTCTGAAACATGTCACTTCTGTGGTAAACGAGTGTACCTGATGGAAAGGCTCAGTGCTGAGGGTTGCTTTTTCCATAGAGGGTGCTTCCGCTGTGAATACTGCTCGACTACGCTGCGATTAGGTATGACCTATTCCAATTCATAGACTAAGTGTGGAGACATTTACAGCATTTGTTCCATCTTGGAATGAAAGGGGATAAGATGGTAAAATCTGCACTCGGTTGGATTCTTATTTGGGATTGGGCACTTGAAAGTAAATATTTAGAAACCCCTTTAGCCAAATTTTTAGCTCCCTAGGTGACCCCAAGGGTCTCCTATCACAAAAATGTGAATTTTGGAAAACAATTTTTCCTTAAAAATTCTGAAAAAATTCATGAATATACATTTTCATGCCCAAAAACATTCTGATTTTTTCCGGTTTTTTTATATGAAAATTGAGCTCAGGAAAAATATTTGAATTTCTCAAATAATTTTTAGGTTATGTAGGTAATTTTTTCCATTCTTTTGAATGGTGGGGTTAGATTTGCCATTTTATCTCCGGAACATCCTCAAAATTTGAAAAAAACCCCATTTGTAATTGTTGCCTCCTATATGTGCGAGACAACAATTACAATAGACAATAGAACTATAATTATGCACATATTAATTCTATTGTCTATTGTAATTGTTGTCTAGCACATATAGGAGGCAACAATTACAAAAGGGGTTTTTTCGAATTCTGAGGATGTTCTGGAGAGAAAATGGCAAATCTAACCCTGCCATTCAAAAGAACAGAAAAAAATACACAAAAAATAATTATTTAGAAGTTTGCCAAAAATTACTTACATAACCTACAAATTCTGTGAAAAATTCAAATATTTTTCCTGAGCTGATGAAGTATATGTAATGATAAAAATAAAAAGAATCCCATTTAGTGGAAAAGTTAAAATGGCACTTGTGATTTGAAGTTCAATAACCAGAATGGCTCCTGAGTTACCATGGGTGTTTTCCAGTTGTATATTTACTTCAAATTTAAGTTTGGGAGGTTCATCTGAAGCAGAAGTGTTACAAATTGAGTCAATAACAATGAATGGTGACATTGGTAATAATGGTATATTGCAATGATGTGCATTTTGTACAGGATTTGATTCAGAATGATTTTTATGAGAAGTAGGATTTTTTTCCATAACGTCAGTTAACTTTTGTGTCAACAATAAGTGAATATATGTACTTTGTGACCATAGTTGCATTTGCAACTATTGCTAATAATTATAATAATGATATAACCAGAAGCACCCTATATATGGTGATAATTCAAATCTGATGAATTTATGAAGTGACAGTATGCAATAAAACAACAATAATTTTTAAAAATAATTAACCTTGTAACTCTTATTGCAGAATTGTGATGCTTGGGCATATTCTACCAAGTAGAACTCTGGTCCCTAACATGATTTTCTGAAAAATCCATTAGGCAACCCTTCATCTCTTGCAAATGTATAAAGAGTTTCATAATACCCTACTATTTTCTCTGACCTTTATTGCCTCCTAAATAACAGTGCCATGCAACTTTAAGCTGTCAGCATGATTCAGGGATTGGGATGGTGTTGTGGCTAATGTACTGGTTGCCTACTCAGGAGGAGGGTTCGAATCCCAGATTTTTTCAGTGGTATCCCGATTCCTACCTGAAATTAGTGATATTTATCTTTCAGTGTATTAATAACTATTAATGTGAAAGGTTGGTAAGTTTAAATGCCACACTGTGCTTACAAGTTTAGGATGATTTCCTGATTGTATTTTTTGCAAAATGACTCGAATCACAAAAGTGTTTGATTGGCTACCATGAAGATAATTTGGTTAACATTTGATGTGGAAATAAGGATGTAGTCATAGACCTGTGTGCATCCAGAACACCAATTTCAATGATCAAAAATGCTTGATGTGTTGCTCCCTGGGTCACTACAGAATTTATGATGCACAATCATCAAATTCACTTTTATATCAATATTTGTGCAATTTTGCCATATTTAATGATTTTTTTCATATTCCAGGCAATTATGCTTTTGATCGTGATGGAAAATATGGCAGCCACTTTTTCTGTGTGCAACACTTTGGGCTCCAGGGTCTCCTGAATGGTGCTGTGAGAATAGGCTCAAAGTCAGGGGGAAAGGGAGGTGCAGGTGGAGGGACCAAAGAGAGGCACTCACGCAGTAGGAGATCTGGAAGAGAAGCAGCACATGAAGCCAAAGCTGATGAAGCCAAGGCCATGGAGGAGAAAGAAAATGCAATTCAGCTCACCACAACACCCAAAGGGAAGTCTCCAGGCACTGGTACCTCCGGCCGCAAGTCTACAGGAGAGGTACATTCTACATTTGAAACTTTTACCTTCCTGTCTCACTGTTAAGATTCATAGCACTCTGGGGGATTTGTTCAATGAGGGCATATTTGCAGAATGTCACATCATATGATTCTGATTGTATATTAGGAGTGTTCCTCAAGGCAATAAACACATCTTCTGTTGTGCTTTCTCCTATGTTAGGGTAAGAGAAGAAGCAAAGGCAGTGGCAGCAAATATGGAACTCCCAGGATACGACCACCCCCTGTGGTGGACCCAGTACCTTTCCTTACACCTCCCTACATTCCTGAGGAAGAAGTTGATCTGGCGGATAGGGGGACGACCCCAGAGCGGATTGAATTTGAAAACATCAGTATTCCTGTATCAACCCCTGATGCACGCCATTCAGGCCAAGGTGGGATGGAGGGAAGTGGTGAGTCTGCACGTGGGGAGGAAGGACCTTCGAAGAAGGTTTCATCCGTTGAGGAGCTGCCACAGATGGATGAAGAGGAGTGGATCAATAGAAACTTTGGTGCTTCAGCTGCTGAGGATGCCTCAGATGATGATGATGACTCGTCAAGTTTCAGGTTTGTTTGGGGAAGGAAGAAGAAAAGCTTTCCTTGGTTATAGTGAATTTGCAATGCACTATTATGAGTGCTAAGGTCTTTACTATGCCAACAGCTCTGGTGTGAAGCCAGGCAATTTGTTTGTTAATTACTTTATAAGACATTTTGATTGTGATGAGACACATTTCTTTCATATTTAAGGGTATCATTCAAAAGCAGTTGCTGCATAAGTGTTGCAGTCACATTTGGTTAATGTTTTGTGAAATTCTAATATCTTAATGTTTTACAACAGCCAATTGAAATGCAATTTTTCATTTGGAATGCACCAATTAAAATTGGTTATTATTCATTGATCATAAAGTTTTCCTAGGAAAACCATCCCTTGCCTTCAATATACTTCCCAAAGGTATGGTAAATTCATAGATGTGAAGTATGGAAACTCCATTTAAACAAAGTGAATGAATTTATAAGATTTTATTTTAGGTTTATTTATCTAAGATGTTATTTTATTTAAGGGATATCTTTGTTTAACTGCCTTAAAATGAAGTGATCCAATTCTTTTGAGACCCCCTTTATTTATTGAAACTTCTATTTCTCACTTTCCATTTTGTTTTCTTTTGTTCTCATAATATCTCCTAATTTTTTCATGTAGTATCCATACCTATATTCTCCATTGTGAGTCCCTTAAATTCAGGCACCCTTCCTCTTTCCCATTCCTCATGGTACATTGGTTGCCTCCTCTCTTGCTCACATTCTCCTCTTCCCATGTAAATTCAGCATTGAACAACCTCTGCTGTTTAAAAAATTTTTAATCCAGGTCATAAATAATAAACTTGTACCTTCCTTGTTTTTTAAAATCTGAGAAAGTTGAGAGGAAGGCTTACGTATAGTATTTGTAGTAAAAGAAAAGGTTTTGCAAAGAAAAGGTTTTGTAAAACTATGGCCCTTGTGCCATTCATACTGATTTTGTGGTAAACTTCCAATTCTGTGGTCTCATGAATCCTGAAGTTACGTGTCTATGCTTTGTTCAGCAACGATGAAGCTGAGGGGAACGTGGTGGTGGGAGGCATAACAGACCTTGGAGAGGAGGCCATTGAGAGGAGGAGACACTCAAAGAAAAGTGAGAAGGACAAGGACAATGATGAGGATGAAGTATTTGAGGAGGCCATGGAGGAACCCATGATGACCATTGAGCAGACTCGCCTCTTTGCGGAGAAGTGGAAGCGAAGGTACTCCAAGGACGTGGTCGAGGATACGGGCAGTGGTGGTGATGCCACAACAGCCAGCAGAGAAGCTCAAAACGGAAAGGGTACTAAGGATGACGAGGAGGAGTCAAGTGATAGTTATGAATCTGGAGACTCTGATGACTATGAGGATGAAGGTGAGTTTTTAAATGGGTCAAAATTTGCTTCAGCCCTATAACTCATAGAGACATCAAGGCTACCTTGAATGTACTAAGGGATAAATTTGATTCCATAGCAAACATTACAAGTTTAAATATTAATGATTGGTTGTTGCTGTCACTGTACTTGGAAAATTCTCTTCCTTAAGAAATATAACCATGGCATTTGACAAATTGGTTATAAAGCAAATATAGATGACATAAACATTTAAAAATCCATTTTATGATTTCATCCCTGCCATATTTTTGCTTGTGTTTGCTGATAATAGCATGGAGTAATTTGATTTGATAATGTAAATTGCTGGGTGAGGCCGTTTGAGTATTAAGTAATAATTGTTTTCTGTTTCTGTCTATTTTAAATAATCTTGCAGAAAAATCATACTTTAAATACCCTCAGACATATCCAATAAAGCATAGTTTGAAAGCTTTGGCTTGCTAGGAAATAAAAGAAAATTTATCTATCTTGTCACACAAGGACTGCATTTTTCTTCCATTTATTGAAAATTCTCATAAAATATTTATTGATATTTGTTAATGCATATAATAATTTATCATTTTGTTCTGTTAATTGCATTTAGCACTTTTACATATGAATTAATAATATACCATATCTATTAAAGTTTTTATTTTGAGTTTTATTGTCATGGTGCACATGGTTTTTGAATGAAATATTTATTTAACCATAGATTTGCAGATAATCATTCGTTTAAACTCTTAGGATTGAAGTCCATGAGCAATAAGTTCAATAAAAATCCTAAGCACAATCTCTTATATGAAGCATGCATATTTAATATTCATTTTCTCCTTGGAGCAGGAAAAATATCTATAAAATGGAACTTTTAAAAAATACACAAAAGATTAATATATTATGTATTATTAAACTGTGAAAGATTTTAATGAAATTTCTAGTGGGCTCTGTGGCTCTCAACAAATCTTTAATGTAAATTGAAGAGTTTCTTTATCCAATTATTTATATTCTTCATTTGAAGTCATAATTTAGCATTCAATGTTTATGCTAAAATTGTAGTTTCAACTAACAGCATTGAATTAGCTGGTAAGTACAAAATTTATTGGATTCGATTAATCTGTTTTGAAATGTTATTCTGCCTCAAGAATAAATAATGATGGAAGTAACATTGAGTTGGCCTAAAAATCAATAGCACAAAAGCAACTCTATTTCATTTCGTGGTATTCATTTTGTTTGTAATCCTAAATTCTTGGCCAATAATTGCCACATTTCAAAGTGTCATATAATTTTGCCTTGAGTTTCAACATTAATATTCAATGAAAATCCTGGGATATGCGTATATTTTAAACAGTCAATCTTTAATATGTACAGATTTTTTGAGGTTAAACATGGTAAAATAATTATTTAAACAATATTTATGCTAAAAAAATATTTTATTGTGGCAATGTGGAAAAATTTGCTGAATCTCTGGACAAATATGGATTTTGTGGTAATTATTATTGACTTGCTCATTTGTGCCAGTAAAAAAAATATCAATGTCTTTTGGCTCATCATAGTTCCTACATATTTTAATTAAAAATATCTTGGTTATCAGATGAGGATGAAGACAGCGAGACAGCTACGGAAGGAGATGAGGAAGAGGAAGGGGAGGAGGAAGCGAAGGCGAGGGAACTTCGAAAGCAGGAATTCCACCTCAAAGTCCCTCAGCGTCCCCCAAGAAGTGGTCATGGCAGTGGAGGAGATCAGGGATCTGATACGGAGGTGAATTTGAAAAACATTTGCCCATTAGACCCCCCAAATTGTGGTGACCCTATTGATGATACTATTATCAATGTAATGTCAGCACAGGCTGATCCTTCAGGTGGTGTGAGTGAGGAGAATTATGACTCCAGGTCTGAAAACAAATTGTCATTTAGCAAGAAATGCCTTTCTGACAGTAAAAGTGATTTGGACTCCAAGTCCCGAAAGAGTGTTGCTATGTTAAAGAGTGAATTCCTTAATGCTCCAGCTCCCATGCCATCTGGCAATCAGTTACCCTTAAGTGTATCTAATCAAAACAATCTGGGCGGTCCCCAAAATGATGTCAGTATAACTTCGCCAAATGATAAATCTGGCTGTAATGAATCTCTGAGTGATAGGTCAGATCTTGGTCACCACAAGGGTGATGATAATCATGAAATTACCTCTGACTTGAATTCATTAAGTGTAGATTTAAATGGTAGAAATAGTGCATCATCAAATTTAGATGATAGTGAGTTTGTTCTAGCACCGAATTTCAAAGAAATCGATGATCTTGTTCCTCTAACTGACACAGATATAACTCAACAGAACTTGGAAGGAAAGAGTGATGTTAATATAACAGCAGTGTCTACTAATAATCACTCAGCCACTGATTTGCCCAGTCTAGAAGAATTTGATGTGTTTACCCCTCAAAGCACTGCTAGCTTGATAGTCCATAACCAGGATGCGAAAAGTGACGCTTGTTTAAAATTAGATAAGGTTTCAATCTTGGGTGAGCCACTAGTCAGTGATGGCAAAAATATAAAACCTGCAAGCGAAAATATAAAAAGTGTCTCCTCTCCTAAGGCAGAGATATCAAGCTTAAATGAACCAGAAGTCAATCATGGAGACAAAAATTCAAAAACAGGAGCCCTAGATGGAAAATTAGACACTTCTGAGGTGGATAAGATTTCAAATTTAGGTGAACTACCAGTCAAGATAAATAGGGCTAAGAAAACGAAATCTGGAAGCCAAGGTTTAAAAAGTGACTGTAATTCTAAGGTGGAGGTGCTTTCAATCGCAAATGAACCAAGAGTCACTGATACAGCCAAGGATTCAAAATCAGGGAGCCAAGTTGGTAGAAGTGACACTCCTACGTCAGATGTGGTTTCAAATTCAATTACACCATCAGATAGTGATAGAGTAGAACATGAAAAATCAGGAAGCCAAGGTGTAAAGAGTGACTCTATGTCTAAGTTAAAGGTTTCGACATCTAATGAATCAAAATTAAGCTCTCGAGTCAATAATGCAGAATCGGGAGGCCAGGATACCAAAAGTGATGCTTCAAAGTCAGATGTGGTTTCGATTTCAAGTGAATCAGTAACCAGTGATGGAGACAATCATGCAAAATCTGGAAGCCAAAATGTAAACAGTGACTCATCTTTTAAAATAGAGGAGGTTTCAACCTCAAATGAGCCAACAGTCAGTGCTACAGCAAAGGATACAAAATGTAGCACTTCAAAGTTGGATGTGGTTTCAAAATCAAGCGAACCACAATGCAGTGGGTCTGGCAAGGATGCAAAATCTGAAGATAAGGAAAGAAAAAGTGAGCCATCTCCTAAAGTGGAAGAGGTTTCAAAGAAAAATGAAACACCAGCCAGTGATAGAGCCAAGAGGCCTTTAATGAAAGAAAGGATGTATTCCCTGGATGAAACTTCAAAATATCCCAGTCTTCCAGAGAGAAGACTATCTGCTGTACAATTGCTTGAAAGGCATCGGAAGTCATCATTTGTTCCGACCACCACTAGAAGTGCCTATATGCCTATGTCAACTCGAAGTTCTTATATTCCCACCTCTACCAGGAGTTCATATGTTCCCACAACCACCAGAAGTACATATATCCCTTCTACAACAACCCATTTAAGAAGTTCATACATCCCTACAACTTCCTCATCAAGAACCTCATCCCTTTCTTCAAGGATCAGTGGTATTTCTTCCTATCATCCTAAGAGTAGTAGCAGCAGCAGTCATAAAGAGAGATGTACAATCTCATAATGTTATATATTCACTGTTATTTTCTTTTGATTAATCAAATTTGTTTGCAGTTTAAATGTTTATCATCTCCCTTGGCTAAGCTAATGTGAGATTCCATCTTTTTCAATTCTATCAGTTGTCATGTTTTTGTGCATCAAATATTGTAAAGATAAAATCTCACATTTAATTTGTGGAAGCCATGCACTTTTTTAACATCCAAGGCCATAATTCAGCAAATTGAGAATAATTGATATTTTGCATAAGATATTTTAAATTTAATATATCTTATTGGTGATACATCCATGTTTTCACTGTGCTTTAAAATTCAAAATAAATAGCTCATATTAATGATTAATTGGCCATGAAATGGCTACTTAAATGCTTCATGCAAAATTATTTATTCTTTTTCATCTTTTTAGCATCATATATAATATTATTAGTGTGAGATTTTATCTCATTTGCAAATGTTTTCACTGGTATTCTTCTTTTGTGAATTTCCATAAAAGAAAGTGTAAATAGCTGTGAATATATCTAATGAAGAACTGCCAAATTTTTTGACATTGCTCTATTTATAAATTTCCAAATATTTAATGAAGAAGTACCTTAATTAAGTGGCTAATAGTATTTTCAATACTATTTAAGGCAAGACCTTACATGATCCTGTGTGAAGGTACTGGCCAAATCGTAGTCATGTCTAGGCGAATCTTAATGCACCAATCACAGAAATGCCTACATTTTGGGTATAGATGAAATTAAGTTTATGGGAATTATGTGTTTATGTACTGAACAACGTGAATACTTTATTTTTATAACTTGGCAACAATTTGGTTCTGTTGCAGCAACCTCGACAACTATTCCAAAAGGTCACATGGGTCAAGTTAACACGGCAGAAAGCATTTTTCATTATTATACATATTTTTATGATTTTGTGGCCATTCTTTTTTATTATCAATTCTGGCTTAGCATTAATTTTCTCATTTGGCAGTGGATAAATTTAATCTTCATTGTTTTAACTCAAAATTTCATTGATTTAATCATTTATTTCGACATTTTACTCAACTTCACCTTAATCCTTGCATTCCATAAAGTAGTAACTGTCATCGGAGCTAGGGAAACCCTTGTATTCTGTGGATTTTGAAGTACTTCACAAAAGTGTTCCTCAGTCCTAATTTTGATTTTCACTACGTATTCAGGAAAAATCGTGTGTTATATAATGCAAAAAAATTCCCTAGTATATGATAGTTACTTGTTGCAAACCAAGTAAAACAATTCATCGGTCAAAAACAGAAAGATGCTGCCAGAGTGCCATATTGCAGCTGTGCCATAAAATTAAATGTTAAGTGTGTGCAATATCTACTTGCAATTTTCTCATTTCCATTAAGTTTTTCATGCTCAAAAGTGAATTATTTTGGTGATGAGGGAGTTGGGGAATGTTACTGTCAAGTTTCAGC
The DNA here is from genome assembly GCA_037158775.1 of Hetaerina titia. Lineage (NCBI taxonomy): Eukaryota > Metazoa > Arthropoda > Insecta > Odonata > Calopterygidae > Hetaerina > Hetaerina titia. The sequence goes on from CM073771.1 coordinate 40,912,692, forward strand.
CAAATCCATTATTCATTGACCAGGGCCTCTTCCTAGTAGCCTTTTTCCATTGAAAATTAATGTGCAAAGCTAATTTAATTTTAAAGTATTTCCTCAGGGGAGGAAATTATTGTTCTATCAATAGATGAGTATATATTATTGTGAAGCATAATCCTACGCCAAATGTTTGTACCCAAGAAGTTTCATGCTTCATGTATTTTTTTTGGAATAATTAGGTAAACTATCAAGGAAATTCTTGGAGCTCATTTTCTTAATCTTGCAGTTCAATTCTCATCAATACAAATTTCTCAGAACCTTTTGTTAATGCATAAGCCAAATATGTGATATAAGAAAGAAGCAACCTTGAGTGTTTTAATGTTTTGCTAATTTTTTGTGGAATTACAAGTATTTTCCAAAGTGATATGTAAATATTGCAAAATGCTAATTTATAACATCAACTTTGTTTTAAAGTAATTAATGCTTATCTAGAGGTGTCAGTACTTCTTGTTAGCTTTCTGGTGGCAATGGTTGCTCAGTTAATGATTTACTGATAATGTGTGCAAGGGTTGCATTTTGTTTCCGTTAAATGGGTAAGTTCAAGAGAGAAATCTGGAGAGTGAAGTTTAGAAGTTTTATCATCCAGATTGAAAAGACCAGATTTTTTTAAGGTAAAAAAGTTTAATATTTTGTGTGAAATCACTTGTGTCAGTCACTTTTGCCATTTGTTACTAAATTAATAATCTGCATTGCCATTCACATATGAAATTTCTTATTTTAACATGATTTTATGTGCCTTCATTCTCCTTATGTTTTTCGTCCTATCAAAAAAAGTCATGTGCAAATTTTCCTCTGTGTAACAGCAAAATTGCTTTATACTACACCACCAGCTAACATGAAGTAAATGGCTGTTGTCTTTTTGTGAACAAAATGGTTTCAGTATAAATATGTAAAAGTAGGCTTTTAGTGGTAGCAATGAAGTTGTGAATTTAATGTAATTTTCGAGGAATATCTTTGAAGTTTGTATCTGACTAATTTTTATGTGGTTGATGGTAGACAGATAGTATTTTCTATTTCATGATTACCCACAGTACCAATTTTTTTCAGATTGTTATAAATGTTGCTTTCTAATGCATGTAACTTGTTTTTTTTTCTCTGAGGTGATCATGCAAATGAATGTTCATGATCCCAATGCATGTGCTGGGTTTTAGAATGGTTCATCACATATCAGTGAGCATTTCACATATTTGTTTGCAATTTCATGGCACAATGTTATTGGTAATGCTTGGATTTTATGGTAATACTTGATTAAACCTGAGAAAGCAATATGGAAAAGTCATTTGAAATGCTATTTTAGGGTGGCCACTTGACCATAAAACAATGAAAACCTTACATTCATCATTTGTACTGAAATTCATGAAAAATGTTGGGAATCGGCCGTGAATATCATTTTCTAACTATGAACTGGAGCGTATCTGTTTCCTTCAAGTAATTTTTTTGATTTTTGTAAAAGACCAAACCATTGGTGTCAAGAAGTATTTTGCAAGGATCATTGTAATACTTCAATTGGTTCATTTGTTTCAATTTCTCAATGAGTGTTCTTATGCTTTTCCTCTCATCCAGAACTCTTTCACATTCATGCTATTATCGCATGGTCAAATGCATCATAAGTGTTACAAGCAGTTTTCATAAATATCCTATCAGTTGCACCTGAGCTGTGTGCATCTACCTTGTTCTCTGGTCATACAACACCATACAGGAACTTTGTCAAGGGCTTAGGTTTTATTTGCAATGAAGAAATATACCACTTTATTGCACAAGAAGTTCAAATTATGAATTATTGTTATGATACCAGTGACTGACCAGCTGAGAATTTCTTAAGAATGAGTTCCTCCAACATTGAAATTAAATTTCAAATGAATCCAAGAATCCATTGATTTGAATTCACTGATCAAGTGGCTATCCTGTCTATCAATTTTTATAGAAAACTATTTAAAGCCCCTCAAGGCCCAGCAGGCTTCTCTTATAGTGGATTTTTTCTGAAAATTGTTTATTGCTGCAATTTGGGATTATTCATTTTAACATAATCTGGCCAGTTGTAAACAGGGGGAATAATTCATTTTGCTTTTGTAAAACCCTGCATTACAGTGCAGGCAGAAAGTGTTAATATATTTGGGGAATGATGGGCTTCTAAAGAAATTTGGAAGTCAAACAGGTCAATCCCCCTGAATTTGGGTGGCCTTAAAAATGAACAGCTTCCTCAGTGCTGTAGTGTACATAGTTTTCTCTGAAATGAATTCAAAATGATAATAATCATTGAGTTTCGTTAATCTTTTGCATTTTTTTTACTGTCTGCAGGTTAATTCAGAAGATTACTCAACGACAGACTCGGACTCGGATGATGACGACGACGATGATGAAGAGGAGGAGGAAAACTCTGCGACAGAGATTTCTACAGATTCAGAGTTTGATGATGACCGTAACAGAGTAAATGCTCTCGAGATTCCAGCCATCATGATTAATGAAAGCCTTTTTTGTGGAGCGGTGAATGGTGATGTGCGACTTGATGGCTTGGACTCCAACAAAACGAAGGAAGTGTCCCCGGGACTGCAGCCACATCCTAGGCCTTCACCCCGCTTGATTCCCCTAAGCCGCACTCATTCAACTGAGGGGATTGCCTCCAAAGTCTCCTTGGAGCTGAAGAAGCGTTACCTCCTCGGTGGCACCACTGGCCCCTCTCAGCCAACTGTCTCAAACACAGTCCGACGCTCAATCCTTGGAACTCCAGCTGTACCCCCTGCCCCTGCTCTAGATTCCAAGCTACGCTGCCTTGCTGATGCCATCTCAGAGCACCAGAAGCTTCTGAACCCTGCTCCTGAGCCATCAGCAGCTATGCAGACATTTCTGCAAAAGTCCAGCTCAACATCAGATGCCCAGCAGCAGCATCTTGTTCAAGCAACCCCGCTGACTCTACAGAAGGATATAGACAGCATTCGAAAGAGGTTCCTTTCTGATTATGCCGCCAAGACGCCACCCTTGAGTTCCTTGAGCCCCAGGAAAAATGAAACCAAAGAGATGGCAATAGGGAAAGAAGGTGGTGTTGAGCGTAAAACTTCTTTGGTTCTCACTCCTAGAAAACCAGAAGATATTGTTATAGTGAGTAAAAGTGAAGTGAATGCTTCTTCTCCTAATGGGAAGCTTGTCAATGGGTTGTGTAACAAAGGAGCGCATGACTTCCCACAGCACCCTACATTGATGGGCAACAGTGAGGTTATTAAACCTGCAGAAGCAGTCAGTGGTGATACCATCAATGATAAACCAATGCCTCCTAAAATAGTGGGCGAAATTGAGAAACAGGACCTAAAATCTATGCTGTTGCCTGACAGTGATGTTAAGGAAAAGGTTGAGGAAGAAAAGGTCACAGAAAAGTCCCTTGAACCAAAGCAAATTGCAGACAATCCAAGTGCTAGTGCCTCTAATGATGTTATTCTAAAGCCAGTTGAAGTGAAGAAGGTAATCATAGAAACTGTAGAAAATGAAGAAGAGCAAGTGGATAGCCAAGGTGAGTGGGTAGACTGGAGGCCAAGGAGTCCTGCTCATGAAACGTCGATTGAAGTCCCAAAAGTGAATTGGAACAAGGTTCATGCACAGGACTCTTGTGAAGATGATGATGACGATGAGGATGAAGAAGACAGCTCTTCTGAAGATAGTTTGCAAGATGATTATTATGATGAAAAAGACATTGATGAAGCTGAGGAGGTAGTGGAGAAAGTTTTGCCAGTTCCCCCTGTGGTGGTTGTTGAAGAGACTCCTGCAGATGAAGTTGAAGCAGTTGAACTGGTAATAATGCCGGAAGTGGTAAAGGCTGAAGAAGGTGTTTCTGTTAAGTTGCCATTTGAAAATGGCAAAGACTCTGTGAACAATTCTCAGGTTTTGGATGAAAGCCAAAAGGAGAAGATGGAGGAACCAAAGGAAATTTCTGAGGTTGAAAAAGATGTGATAATAGTATTTTCCAATGGTACCGAACAGGCCAATAGGAAAGAAGCTGAATTAGAAGTAAAAAATAGTCAAGATTTAGTAAGTGTTAAATCTCAGGAGGAAATCCGTAGTGATTCAGTGAAAAAGGTGAATGAGGAGAAAGAAAGTGGTAAGCCCGACTTAAAGAGAGATTTTGGGCTTTTGCCTTTGAAAAAGCAAGAAGATCTCTCCATGGTGTTAGAGGATGAGGAGGTGCCAACTCCAACAGAAACAGAGGAGTTGTCCTCAGACTGGGCTCGTGATACAGATGCTGCAAATAGTGTTGGAGAAGATCTTGATTTGGAGCTCTGTGTGAATCCTATTTACATTAATACGTGTGATCGAAGAAAGAGGGAGAAGGTGCGAGGGAAAAGAGGGGGAAGGATACACAAGAAAAACATTGAAAACGTACATTGGATGCCTTCAATGGGGGCAAAGAAGGCTGTGCTGGAAGATGACTTTGCAAAGGAGCCTTCAACATCAGCTCCACCACCTTTACCATCAGCTCCTCCTCCATCCCTTCCACACATTACTGCATCTTCTTACTGCCCAGAAGATATCGAGTTTATGGATGTGGGTACGGAGGGCAGCAGCCCTGACGATGAGCGAGAGGAGTGTCAGAAGAGGCGGCGTCGGAGAAAGGGATACACTCAGCTGATGGAAGGCAGCACTGCAGCTCCTGAGGTGGAAGATGATGGCGAAGTCACTCCTGTTGCAGAGGATGAGGATGAAGAAGAGGATAGCAGTAGTGACACTGTGAGTGGAGTGAGGAGAAGCAGAACTGTTGAGGCTGTGAACTGCATTGCAGTTGGTTTGGCTGAAGAGGAAGAGGATGGCTTTAGTCCAGCCCAGGATGACACCACAACTCCGAGTGATGCAGTGACCACGGTTATAGAGAGTCAGCCTTCACTCTTGGCCGATGGTGAGGAAGCGGAAGAGAATGATCATCTTGGAGGTCTCACACAGTTGAGACCAGCAAGGGATGAGGAACAGGATGCTGAGTATCAGGGCCATGTCAGGCGCCTCAAAGGTCGGGTATCCCCTTTCAGCAATGCACGTGACTCAATAGATATTCGAAAATCTCGCAAGCAGCAGAAGAGCGGCAGGATGGAGAGTGGAAGGTTGGAAGCTACCTTTTCAGATCCCGACAAAGAAGATCAGAAAGTTTTAGTGTCTAAGGAGTCTTCACCTGAAAGTCCTTCAGAGAAGAATGTCATTTGTGAGGAAAAGGTGCTCGATGATGTGTCTTTGCCCGAGGCCTCTTCTTCCTTGGCAGTATCTCCTCAGTCTTCTCCTTCCAAATGCAAGCTTGTGGAAAGTGCCGAAAGCTCATTCCTCTCACCAATCACAAATACAACTCCATCTCCTCCAAAATCTGTCTCTCCTGAAGTGAAGCTCATACCAGTGTGCAATCCTACGATCATTCGGCCCTTTGTTAATTCTCCATCCACCTCAAGAAAACTTGAGGAGCTCTCACGCGAGCGCAGTAAGCAGAAGGATCTCATTAGAGAAATGGTCATTTCTCGCTTGGGCAGCAGCGAGGGTGGCTGCCGTAGGAGTTCCAGCAGTGTTAGTGGGGACAGACGTCGGGGAAGAAGTCCCCGTGCTAATTCCTCAAGCATGGGAGGTTCAGATCTCCCTGCTTCCCCTCCTCTCACCACCTCGAGTGCAGAGGAGGCCACCCCTGGGCTTGCTTCCCCAGGGGCATCATCGACGCCACTTAAAGCCCACAGCCCTGAGAAGACAAAAGTCAGAAATGTTTCCAGTGTCACTCCGACGCGTTCCCTCTCAATGAACCCTCAGGTCCCTCCCCCATGCATCTCAAATCTGAGGGCCAGGACCACCCAGAGACGTCACAGCCTGCATTCGCAGGAACCACTTTCTACAGAAGCAGAGATCAGCTTGGATGAAGTGTTTAGTACCCCCTTGGAAATGACTGGCACCCCAGTTGATCATGGTGCAGGGGGACGGGCTCGCCCACTTTCAGTCCATTCTCCTACTTCTCGCACCCTTTCGTCCTCCACCATGGGTCTGGGTGGTGGCATTCTTCCTGATACTCCGCTTACCAACCCAGATGCCTTCTCTATGCCAGACATCCGAAGAGCCCTCTTCAAGACTCCTGTGGGACCTTCCAGTGGGGCCAAGGAGGGCATACCTGGCATTCCTGTCCGACCCGTTAGGCGAAAGGAAACTCCAAATACAGACAAGTCCCCATCAGAAGATGTGGACAACAAGGACATGAAAACCTTTGATGAGATTAGGCCGCAATTAATAAATACGGGTGAATCAGAGGGGGCGAGGTCAAAATCGGAAAGTTTGGTTGAGGAGCGGGGCATTGATGTAGTGCTGCATAGTTTAGGCAGGGAGGTGGTTGATGTCATCCCGAAAGCCCATTCAGTGTCCCCATCTATGTCCCCCACGAGGCAAGAGGGAATGGTCGAGTCTCCAAAGCTTGAGGTGGACGTGAAAGAAGGAGAGAAGGTTGCCTTTAGGAAGGATGGGAAGAAGGGTAGCAAAGACAGGGAGAGGAGGAAGAGTATCATACAGGCTGTCTCTGACTTCTTTGGGGGCAAGAAGGGATCAGGGTCATCCACTTCCACAACTGCATCTTCCTCTACGCCATCCTCCCCACCGCCAGCTGCCCTTCTCACCTCACCCTCTCCAACTTCTTCCGTGGCCAGCCCCACACATTCAGTGGGAAAGGATAGTAAGGAGAAGGTGGGGAGTGACAAATTCCCACGCTTTCCTCGCTTGCACCCTCGCTCCAAGGGATATAAGGTGGGTATTCCAGCATTTTCATTCCCTTGTCAATTTGCCATGCACTTTGTATGTGGACAAATGGATTGTTGTATTTTTATTGAATGTTGCTCTCCCAGTCCATGGCAGTGACGTATTATTTTAGCATTAAAAACGTTGGTATTGGAAAAAATTTAATTATACTTTTCGCTTGTGTTAATTGATTTCAGAGTATTTTTTATCGAAGGAAATTTACCAATGAATAGTATTGCTCCCACCTAGCTGGAAACATAGCATTTTGGTGAGGAAAGTAGTAGTTTGGCCACGGTACCATTCTGATTTTATCCAGTTTCTTCTCCTGAAGAGAGGATAACTCTGATGCAACTCACTCATTTTGTGCAATTTGATTAATTTAAAACTCCTAACCAATTGGTTGATAGAAAAGGTTTGGTACTAGTTTTTCAATTTCTGTGAAATACTTGACTTTTCATTTTTTAGGTTTCATATATTTGTGCCTTTTGCTTGCTATGGCAGTTAAAAGTGATGAAGAGTGGAAGTAAGAAGAAATATCAGAGGCGAAATGTTCATAGATACATAATTATTTTTAGATATTTTCTGGGTGTGGTGGTTGTCTTCAATAGAGGTTATGTAGAGTTACTGTATATGAAATTGAATCTTTCTGAGACCCTATCTAACCTCTTGTTCATGAAGTAGCCTACAAAAGAAAATGGTTAAGAGGGGTCGCATGTTAATTTTACTTTGCTAAAATTGTCTTATATAAAGACAATAAATGTATAATATTTTTTCTTCTTATTTGTAATGATACTTATCTTATAGATCAGAGAGATCTTTATAAAATGATCTCATAACTCCGGGAAATAAATATGTCCACTGTAAATATTTTGTCATAATATTAATCTATTCCTATTGCTATGAAAAATAATAGCTATTAACAACAATTGATCAAGAGCTAAAAAATGATGCCAGTCAATGACTCCATTTATTTAATAAGAATTTCCCACTTTGTTTTACTTGGTCTATTGAAACCAATATTGAACTAGCAGTTTATTCTCTAGTGTATTTTAAATGGACATTTATATTTTAGTTCTGGTTGAACATGGAATTCAATATTTATCTGGAAAACTTTATCCAGTACTACTTGAACAGTTCACTAAGATAATTTTATCTATCATAATTATAGTCCTCAAAGTCATTTGGGCCAGTTAGCTTGTCGCTGAATTCCGTTGCCAAAATTTTTTATTGCAGTTGGGTAAATCCTCCAGCTCAGAGTTCGAGTCTGACAGTGACGGTTATGATGTAAGCAAGTGCTCCTTTATTTTTTTTTAAACTTCTGAACCCTAATTGATGTTACCAAGTTTTCCAACGTGATTGTTTTTGCATTTTTGGAACTAATTTAATCCTTAGGCTCTTTGGTTCTCCTTCTGTTGCATCATTTTGTAGCATTTTCACCTCTTGCAAGCTGTACTTTAAAAATAGTTAATACATTTCTTTTGCATTTACTTTCTTAGCTCCATTAAAATTTCCCTTTTAATAGATTGTTTGTACAATTATCAGTGTTGGGTAAGTTTATTTTGATTACTCTTAAATAGTGGTAGAAGTTGTGAAAAGCAGAGATTTAAATAATCATATATTTTTTAGGAAAGCAAATATAACTTTTTAATGTGTTTGAGGCTTTAATTCTCATTAAAAAGTCAAATGTATCAGTATAGAAGCAATATCTAATTAGAATTTCATACTTATGGTTTTAAATAAGTTGATGGAAAAAGGCCAGTTACATCTGGGCTCTAATGTTGTAAAAGAAACTGATGAATAATGCACAATTAATGTTTTTATTTTTTATGTATAGTAGGTCATGAAAATTTCACCAGCATTAAATGTTAAATAGGCTGTGGGAACTGCATTACATTAAATTTGCTTGAGCTAGCCACTGAGCTACTGTAGACCTTGATTTACTAGGTTGATGTTCTTTATAGCTAGGGTTCCATTTATGTTAAGGGTTACATTCAAAGCCAACTGAGAATTTGATAATTAGGTACATGTATTTACTAAAATAATACATAACTTCTGTCAGAAAAAAGAGTATCTCATTATGTGAAATTTGGAACCTAAGAAAACATCTTTCAGAAGCTTGCTAATAATATGATTGCCACTTTAAAATATAAAAGTCATAACAGAATATTTGTCATCCTTGTGAAGGTAATAGTTGTCAGGATCAAGTGTACATATATAGCCTCAAATGAGAGATGGTTTGGAATGAATGCCAACTTGTGGTACTCCGACGCTGCAGTGGAGAGGAAGATTTTTTCGAACTAGCGCATTCTTCAGTAAATGGCTGTGGTTCTACTGTAGCAATTGTAGTCTATAAATTGAGTGCATATATTTGCAAGTGATACAATGGAACCATTAATTCTCCTAATCATTGCCCAACACTGCAAAACAGACTAGACTGACAAACTAATGTTTCTGCATTCAATAAAATGTATAATAATTAATCATTGGAATAATAATTAGGCATGTAATATGTTAATTCTATGGCACCATGCTATCAATCTTTCTCCTTTTAGTTCTTTTTCTGTTATTCATTAATTTTTAAAATTATTTTTCTCTTTTAAGTTCTTGTTATATAGGTACCTATTTCCAAATAAAAAGTACCGTTATGCATGGTTTATCACTATCAGGAAGGAAAATGCAGACATGTATCTAGCTTCCAAAGGTTAATATTTTTATCTTTATGCTTGAGGTTTAGTACTCTTTGTAGTCTACAGTAAGAGTTAGGTTTTAGAAAATCACAGAAGTAAAGAACACACTCTTTGAGGTGTTGAATCATGATTATTTTCACTTTCTAAGATCCTCTTAAACTCCACTTTATCTCACCTGCACACTCACTCAACTCCACATCATCTCATGTCGCCTCTACTCCGCTGAATTCACAATGACAAGAAAAACTTCTACTTCATCTTAATTGCCTGTATAGAATTGTTTTAAAAGGTGTATTTTAAATTTTTATTTGTAACTAAATTTGTTAAATGAAGACATTACATCATTTTCATTAAAGGAATAGTGGTCTTGGTAAAGTATTTATTCCATAATTTCCAGGAATACATGCAGAGCTGGTTCCGATATAGATGCGATTTCATGAAAAATACCAAATATTTTTACTGGTACATGCATGTTTTCATGCCAAGGGCTTGAAAAGTTGATTCTTAAACTGAAACCATGTTGTTTTTACTGCATGTTCAGTAGTTTGTAACTGAATTTTTTAAATGGGTAATATTTTTTAGTTGTTAGAAGTCTTCCTTTTTTTAAACCTATCATTCTCTTTTTCAATTGTCTATTTATGGCAATCAGAGGACCTTAAATGATATGACAGCATTGCCTGTACAGTTTTAACATTCTTATTGTATGTTTTATGTAAAAATGTTGTAACTATAATCAGTCATATACTGAGTGGAAAGAGATACATATTGGGGTGTAATCACCATCTTGCAAATACACAAACTTGAAAAATAATCGTTGTGATGCTGGCAAATGCTTGCTGTTTCTGTTTAAGTATAAAGTATGATACTTTTATCTTAGTCAATTTTTAGTAGCTGCTGTCTAGAGCCTTCTTTTTTATGAAAAATTAGTTATTGAGAACGTTATTACGTTAATAGGCCTAGAATGAGTGTAGAATTTTTCATAGTTAGGAACCACATAAGTTCATTTTTTTAATATTTTCATTGCTGTATCAAAAAGAGATGCAAGATGCTTTTTTGGTAGGATTTCAGGTCCAAACATAAAGAAAAATATTTTAAAATTTTCAACTACTGAATTTTCAATTTTAATCATATATCTACATGTTTGCAAACTCTATCATGGTATGAATGCTAGGTAAAGCTGATGAATCAGTAAGTACTGATTAGAAAATAATGCATGCTTTTCATTCCAGGAAATCTTTATTTCAAAATTATCATGTAACTAATTTTTTATATTAGAATAGTCTTTTTAGGTATGTAACTATGATTTTTATCACAATTTTATTCCAGTAGAAATTATTCTGACATCTGCTAGAAATTTTTAATGTAAAATCAGTTATTCAAATTTAATTAGTTTCTGGCATATTAGTTATTTTTATCTATAAATAATATTAAAAATTTATTGTATGTGTTGATGACCATGCCTTTACAGTGCTAACATCTTATTGCTAGAAATAACTGAATGAATTTTTTGCATATCATTGTTATGTAAATGCATTTTTGTAACCATCTAATTCTGGTTTACTTTTTAACCTCGAATGAGTTTCAATTTTGCTAACAACTAATAAAAAATCACTTGGATTAAATTATTAGCATGTATTAAGTTATATGAGTATTAACCTTTACAATAGAACTTGACTAATGGAGGTTACTGTTAATTAATTTTTGGAAAAGTTAGAAACTTGTGTGGTATACATTTACATGCAAGAATATGATTAATAAGTGATCATTATGTAGCATTGCTTGTCTTGTCAGTATTTGAACTGCATATGAAATATTTATGTGAGACTAAACATTTTAAGCATAGTCTTCTCAAAAAATTCTCATGCTAAACTAAAATTCAGGGTAAAATGAGGCTCAAGTTGTCTCCAAGTTCCCTACCTTTGCAATGGTTTAATTGAAACTCAGACTTAATGTATTTGACTCCAAAGAGTATCACTCTCATTGATTATGACTAAGGTAGTAAACTAAGTAGATCACTTTGCTTTCATTTGTACAATTTCACTGTACAGTTCTATCAGTGCCTGTACCTTTGTGACTTTTCATTGAAGTCAAAATATGAGCTTTAGGACCATTCAAATTCCCATAGTCTTTAAATGTCATTGATTCACATAAGTACATTGATAGTCTACTGTAAGTTGTAATTCTTCAAAGTGGCACATCCTATGTTTGATCACAGGAGAAAGACAAGAAAATGTCGCTGAGTGAAAGAGGTTTGGCTACTAGCAGTGAGAAAGACCTTATGTTCCGCAATAACTCTTTGACTGATGATGGCAAAGGGGACTCGCAGAGACTGACATCGTCTGAACATGCATTGTCTCCCATAACTGTCCTTCCACCATGTTCATCACTTCACTCAACTGAGAGTGTAGGTGAAAGGATTGCTCCAAAGGCTACAGGTAAAAAATAATGTTCTTTTATTCTCACAGTAGTGGTGGTGTTCATAAAGACTACCAGTAAAAGTTTTTTCAGGGTAAACACTTCAAAATATTTCGCCAAAACTATCAAAATTAGCATTAACTTGGCATGGTTTCTCCAATTTGCTAACCTCTTTATATTATTCTGAGCAAAAATAAGTATTCAAATTGATTTCATCCCTCCATTGCCTGTTCTGCAAAAATTTTAGAAATTAGTTTCGTAATAAGCTTAAATAACTGATAAGTTATCAATTTTCCCTAATATTACAGCTTATTTTTATATATTTTCATGGAATATTGGAGTTTATTGACAGAGTATCCTTTATTTCATTTTCGAGATGTCATTAATTCACACAATAACATATGTGGGTTATCAATTAAAATGTTCAAATATTTCATCAGGCAAAATTTTGCTCATATTTTTCACTGGGGATCACAAATTTCCCATTCTTACAGGAGTTTGATATTCTATTATCAGTTAAAATTATCCTCTAATTCACAAAATGTTATTACTACACTTTCAGAGGAAAGTTTTTCGGAAGGAGAGAAGATAGAGCGTCAGTCTTCAGCAGGAACAGCTGTGTCAACACCAAGTCATGAAACATCTGGGGGGTCATCGATGGAGAGCAGTGCCTCAGCCCTTCCTCTCTTGGGTGGGAAACAAACACGCCAGGCAAGGCGAAAGGCTCGTCAGGCTCAACTGCAGAGGTGATAACTTCATTTGGATTCTTCGTTAGCCATCAAAAATAATTTCTAAATATTTGGGTCACTCAATAAGTCCTCTAGAAAAAGGAGAAAAATTATATTGTGTGGATTATTTTATTTATCAACATAATCTCATTTTAGCTCGGTGCACTTTTCACAGTATTTCTGCAACATTTTTAAACCCCCCAAAATGTAGGATTTCAGAAGGTCTTCAAAATAGACATCTGTTTTGGCAATGACCTTGTTTGTCATGAATCATTTTCTACTCAGCCATTTTTTCAAGTTTTGGCAATTAAAAAAAAAAGTCATTGGGGCTGAAGCTGGTGGATCTGGTGATTGTTGTAATAATTCAAAATTTAATCAAATTTTCACTGTCAAAACTGCACAGGTGTACGCTCATGCATTATCTTAATGGAAGAGAATTTGTTCCTTTACCAAATGAGCATGTTTTTCTTGATTTATATGCTCAATTTGTGCAATAATAATGCATAATGCCCTCCATTTATCATTTGTCTCTTTTGTAATTAACCAATATAGATGATTCCATGTGCATCCCAAAAATTCATGGCCATCACCTTGTTGGCCATTTTCACTGTCTTAACCTTCTGTAGAGCCAGATTACCTTTAGAAACCCTCTGTTTCAACTGTTGCTTTATCACTGGAGTGTAGTAGTGGATCCATATATTGTCCACGGTTATGTATGGATCAAGAAACTTATTAGGATTGCTACAGATTGTCACACCAGCCCCCAAATTGACAACATAGTTCCCTTGATTCTCAACTGAGAGAAATGGTGGTACCCATCTTGCTGAAATTTTTTTCACACCCAATTTTCCATACAAAATTGAAAACACTGTACTTGTGATATGCCTGTGACCTCAACTATTTTGCGAACTTTGATTCATCAATCAGTCAAAACTAGACCCTTGATTTTGTGAATTAATTCAAAGGAAGTCAGTACCACTGGATGTCCCAAACAATGTTCATCATTTGTGGATGTACGGCCATGTTTAGACACATTGGCCCAATTGTAAACAGATGCAAGCCACATGTGTAGATGTGTGTTAAAATTCATCCAACTTGACTTTAATCTTTTTGGTCTTCAGCTCTTTAAATAGAGTTGCTTGATCACTGTATGAAACTTATTTTTTTCCACTTTTCCAAACAATTAAAAGTTTGTTTCTTCAATTGACTATGAAAATGAAACCATATGATGGATATTGCTGAAACTTCAGCAGCAGTCTAGTAAGAGATGAAGCTTATTAAGTAAACCTTTTCCTAATATGATCATCTCTTGGATTTTCTAAGGAGTTATTGAACGACCCACAGATGTAGGTGTTAACTTGCACATTTACTTAATTGGAATCAAGAAGTGGTTTTTTCAAAATTAATTGGTATCAAGAAGTGGCTTTTTCAAGTGGTTAGTTCAAAATTTCCTCTCAAATTATAAAATCAATTACCAACTTTGCTATTGATTTTGGAAAATCTGTATTCCACAGTAGAGGTAACCTCCTGATATTGACCTTTATTCATGATGTATTGCTTATGTGAAGTTTTGATGACAGATCATATCTCTGTAAAGTCACCAAGTGAAATTCTGACCAATGAAGTCTGTACTACACATATGTGCTGTGCCATAATTCTTGACCTTAAATGAATTCAAAAAGTTTACATTTGACCAGCCACAAAAAATCACTGCAATGCAATACATAATGCTTACATTTTTCATGTGGAGAGAGTGAATTAACTTGGATTTTCGTTATCTGGGATAATGATTTCCTTTTTGTTCTGAATAGTCTACTTCATATCTACCTTTCTGGCTATTCAAATGTAGATTACTATGAATACCTTATTTTTAAATTTTATAATCAAGAAAAATGTATCTTTCTCATTAAGAGATGTAAAATAGAAATTTATTCTCTTATTCCCCTACCCTGATGGGTGAATTTCACATGCTGTCAGACTTAGTACTGGATGAACTCTATCATCACCTACCAAACTGACCATAGGGCTGATTACTGTGTTTATGGTTTCTTTTTATTCCTGCATGAAATGTATTGTGTATCCAATCTAAATTTGAGAGAAACATTGGCAGCAGTTATAATATGGCATACTATGAACTTGTACTTTTTATTCATATTTTCTCAAAAGACATGATTTCAACATCTATTTTTGTTTCTATGTTTCTATTACAACTTAGTATTGGACCAAAAGAACTGTATTGTAAATTATTGGGCATAAATATGTAATGCATGTGCTAATTCAATGATAAGGAATCTTAGTAATTTGATTGTTCCTATGTATTTACAAAAATATATGACCAAAATCAACAAATAGCTGCAAAAATTATTGCTCACTTTCCATTTTTATCAAAGTTTCCCATGGTGAGATTTGTGTAGGGTATACTCCTTTACACTAGCAGAGATATTAGTAAAATTTGGTTCAGAAATAAAAGAGAATTATAATTTGTTTTATTACATTATAGGTTGCGCATGGCACAGGAGATCCAAAGGCAATTGGAAGAGCTTGAAGTTAAACAGCGCCTTCTTGAGAAGAGGGGAGTCAGTGTGGAGAAGGCTCTTCGAGGGGAAGATAAAGGTGGACTTCTTGGTGAGAATTTTAACTTTATCATCTTGGTACTCGTAATCCATTTCAAGGATTTTCCGAGTTTCCCACAAACAGTGTATGTACTTAAAGCATCATCACATCTTGGGAAGGATATACCAATGGAATACAACATTTACATGGTGGAAGGGCTTGTGCAAGCTGATGACCTCTAGAGCTTTGCTAGCGGAAGCAATGATAATTCCTCCTGGTAGAATCACCCATGGTGATCACAAGTTAAATGGTAGGAGTCAGACGAAAGGAAGTCTGTGTAACATATGATCTTCTGTGATGAGAAAAGATGCGATTGAGGAGGGCAATGGGAAACTAACTCAATTAATTATTCCACTAAAAATGATGGTCATAGATCTGAGTATGAGTCCTGGCACCTACAGGACTCATGCGCCTGGAATGTATGCCATGCCAAGCAGTGGAAGAGGCTAGGCTTCTGTGGTCGTCATTTCTTGAAATCCTTACAAAGCAAAATTGACAGCAGCAGCCCTAATGACACATAAGAGGACTCAACCATTCAGAATTGGGAGTTGGAATATTTATTTATTTAACAGGGATAACCCTTTTACACAAAGAAAGGCAAAACACATATTGGTTCCACAATTATAAAAAAAACATTTAATAAACAGTAAGAATTATCAAGAGCTCTACGGCCTCTAGGTTAAATTATAAGGGGGGAAAACTCCACTGGCCGTAAAAAAGGCCACGGAGTTTATTTTTTTTGTTTTATTTGTTTGTTTTTACGGCCAGTGGAGTTTTCCCCCCTTATAATTTAATAAACAGGTACAAATAATATAAAGATACTTTCTTGTTATTGAGAATTAAAATATAATTTAACATTAAAGAAGAATTTTGATTTGCAATACATGAAATACAGTTTCAGATGCATACAGGTACGCAAAAATACGTAGTTAGGTTAATTAATGTAGACAAAATATCAACATTAAATAATATTCAAATAAAAAAATAGAAACAGAATATTAGAAATATAGTATTTGTTACAAGTAAGGTGATGACAAAAAATGATAAATGTTAGTAGTAATTATTAACTAGACAGAGGGATCGATTAAAAAAATTTTCCGAATGTCATTAGGAACAAATTATTGACATATACAAATGTCCACATAGCAATAAGTAGCATTCTAAAATTCTTCAGGTAATGTTAGAATGATGTTAACGACAGGAAATTAGAAAATAAAAAAAAGGTTATGAAGACAAGAAATATGCAATTTAAGACAGTCAAGTCGTTTATTACTATTCCATTCTGTGAACTTTTCAAATGACCCTTATGGCTGGCAGGTAAAACTTAATGTGGCACAATGGACCCATAGATCTATGTACCCAGGGTTCCTGTTAAAAGCCACTCCATATCAAAAATCTATCTTAAGTTGGGTTCTCAAATAATCAAAAGTTTCAATAATGTTATTGCTTTTCCACATTCTGGGTGTAATTTCTTGATTGTGTTATGAATTGATCTAATATTTATATTCAAGAATCATCCAAATAAGTTTCCAAAAATATTGTTACCCCCATTCTTTGTGTGTATCATTCACAGAATCACTTACATCCTTTTGCAAATCCCTTATTCCTCTTGCATCCTGGTTCAATTTTCCTGATTGGTCTGAAAATATTGAGTTCCCCAGCACAACATGAAAAGGAAGGAACAATTAACTAGCGTCAAGGATCATTTGAATATTTTTCTGTTACAGCTAAAATGCATGTGGGTTCAGAGGCTCTTGCGGGTGGTGACCATGAAGACGATGAAGAGGACGATGATGAAGATGATGATGAAGATGATGGTGAGGAGGAGGCCAAACTGCTTCAGGAATGGTTTGAGCTAATGCGAGAGAGGAGTGAGCTACGCCGTTGTGAGAGAGAGCTTTTGGTACGAGCAGAGGAATTGTCATTGGAGGACAGGCATGCCCGGCTGCAAGCTGATCTGCGAGATCGACTTGCTCAAGATGGTAACAGCTCTTACAATTGTCAAAAATTAATCATATTTCAGAATATTGAGAGTTGTCATGTAGTGGTTTTTTTTTGTATTTTTTTTAATGTTGTGTTTAATATCAACAGTACTAGTGTACTTTGGACACCAATGTGTTTATTATTAGATAATGAGGGTCATATAGTCACTGAGATGATCCTCTAACAAGGGGATTGTACGCTCCCTCCTCTTCATGGGTAAAATAAAAAATTGGAACACCCAATAAATTAGCAAAATCAATACCTATATTTCAAAATTCACATGGTTTTCTTGTGGAATAACTACATATGCAAAAAAGTCATCATTGTGACTCCTAAAAACATCAGTTAAGAATGTGATGAAGCATGGATGAATATGATTGTATATAAGCATCCTAACATGTATTCAACATCTGCTGCAACAACTTTCTGATGGATAAAATAATCTATGAGGAATCATAATATGGAAAATCCAGTATCATATCATAATGAAAATTGGCAGTGCTTTCAAAATAATTGACCATACTTCTTAGTAAATATGCTGCCAATAATTTAAACACAAAAGGTCTTAAAATATCTAGTTGAAGTTTTGAATTATGACCTTTCAGATGGACCCATTCCACAACATCAGATTAGTCTAGCAATTAACATTATGAATTCATATGTAGTGGGTCACAATTACATTGTTATATGAACACTGGATAGTGTTATTTTTGCAGTTAATGTAAATTATTGAAATTTTTCTGGCAACACATTTCCATAAAAAGTGTACAAAACTTACTAATGAAAACAATAAATTAAGTTCCAAACACATGGTCTTCTCACATCTAATTGTTAATTTAATTAGTCCTTATGGAAAGACTATTGTGAATTATATGAATTTTTAAATGTCTTTATAGAAAAGCATGGTGAAATATTTTTAATCATACAATTTTTTCTCCTCACTCTTTTATCAGATTCCACCAAATCAAAGTCTGACGTTGCAAAGGAAGGAGAAATATTGGGTGAAATGCTGGAGATTGTGGAGCGCAGGGACTCGCTAATGGCAATGCTTGAGGAGGACCGGCAAAGGTGCGGCGTCGATGCTCCTATGACCTCCCGTTTCCTCCTCCACCTCCTGCTCCTCCTACATCCCTCCTTCCAACCCCACAGCCCCCCACAAACCTGCTTGGACAATGAGGCCATTAGCAAGCTTATCACCCTGTGCCGACGGGGTCACCCAATCTTCCCTGCAAATTCCACTGAGGGTGGGGAGCACATCGGTGAAAGTGGCACAAGACCCTTGAGCCTGTCCCTCCTCAACTTGAAATTGTTTCTTTCCGAGTCCAGATCCGAACGCCTCCTCCGAGCACCTCCTACGCTCATGGACCCCCACCACACGCAAACACCTCCAACTGCTTTCATATCTGTGCACAAGAACCCATTGTCCTTGAGAGAAATGGAACACAAATTTGGTTCCCCTATCCCACTGACTTCTGACAGTAAAGTTATGCCCTCCCAACTCCTGCTCAGGCTTTTCTCCATGTACGAGGCTAGTGGAGAGCACAGCTGGGAGGAGACATCACTAGCCTTAGACGCTGACCTGCACTACTTCCGGAGCTTCGTGGCAACTCTTGGACTGAGAAAGGAGGGGGATGTAAGGGAACGCCAGACCATTGACTATTACAGCAAAAGACGCAGAGCATTAGGGAAGACATCTATGACGACTGTGGAACTCTCCTTTGCTTCCTCCCTCTCTGCCTTCCTCTCCCTCCTCCTCATCCTTTGGTTATTTTCGTACATAGCTGTCTGTTCTTTCTACTTGTGAATACTAATATTTTCCTCCAATTTATTCTAAGCATGAATATTTCACTTTATACAGTATTATTCCATAAGTACCCAGTTAGAAACTTAATTATATTAAGGACAATTTTCGACCTGTTGAATATTTTTTAAATTGATGACCCAACCATTATTTTATCAACAATGATTGTATATGCAATTATGACTGCAAATTGGGTTTTCTTGTTTTTTTTTGTAGATTACTGTTAAGTGGTTTAACCTTTATATTTTTATAAGTCAAAGTCCTATTTGTAATAACTGAATTTTCTTCGTGCTCATTGAAGGTATTTTTACTAATATTCTAATTACAGGCATGGTTAATGTATAAATGACACATATGTCATTATATATATTTAACAGTAACATTTATTTCTAGTATTATCATATATTTTATAACAAATTATGTGGGTACAGTGAAATGGCTAGGGAAAGATCAAACTCCCTTTTTGGATGTTTTTGTAGCCACATTTTAACATTAACATTGGCTATCAGAAATTAATAACATATAATAACTTAACAATTGATTCTTATTTGACGTGATTGGCCTGAAATTATTGTCTTTAAATCGGTAAATCATAAGTGAAGTGTAATTGCAAGAAGATGAAAAGTATGTTTCAAATTATTTTCCCAGTATGCATGATGTGATCTTCCAACTTAGTGTTGGGTACCATTTATTTGAACATTTTCAAAAATTTTAATGCTGCAATTTTTTTGTACATTTTTACTCACCTTCGCTGCTTCATAGTCTTAAAGAAATGTAAATATATTTTTTCTAGGTGCAAGGTAATCATATTTCCAATTTTAGACTTTTCTTTTACAGAACTTCCATGGTAATGAATTTCTTTAAAATGTTAGGCATTAATTAATTGATTGTGTCATTATTTGACCCATTGTGGATATGAGATCTGGGAAAAAAAATTATCCAAGGATAAAGATGAAAGGGCAGGTTCTGTTACCACTGCATCTTGGCGACTAATATTCATGCAATAATTGCATCAAACTGTCACAACCAAATGTAAGGTTTATCAATGACAAAAATAGAAAAAAATTTATTTCAAAAGGGGCATCATGAACATGATATCAACCCCCATCCTCCATCACTGAAAAATGTAGTATCAGCCAACATAAAAATTATTTTTTCTGACGAGAGATTGTACAAAAATTGACTTGGCTTCCTAAGCAAAGACTATCACTGCATGCTAGTGTAGTTTAATCAGTGAAATATGGCAACCTACCTGTAATCATTCTTATGTTTCTCTAGAAGAAAGCTGAGCATGGATTCAATGGAATGATTGAATGTGGTGAGCAAATAGTAACTTTATTGTGTTACTGCTACAGGTACATCAAACTCATGAATGAAATTGATTAGTTTTTTATTTTATGGTTAGCTTTGGTGGCATGAACAGACTAAATGGGGAAGTAAATACAATTACTGAAGAGGCAATATTTAGTTTCATTCTCAATGGATCATTTTCTTGCATAAGTTTCTGGGGCAGTGTATTCTTAAACATGAATTTATAAATAAATTTTTCTTTCCTCATTGGATTGGGACACTTTTTCAAGTGTACAATACAAGAGAGGACATTCTCATTTCTGAAATGAATTCATTGTTCAGGTTTTGAAAGTTTTTGAATGGATGCGGCTTACTGTAACACGTAAAATACCTGATGATCCCTTATACCATTGTTTTGAATGGAAATTGGTTGTATAGGGATTACAAATGGCCAGGAAAAAATATAGTAATGTTGGAATTTGTGGTAATCAGTTCTCCAGATCACTCCTTATAGCACAAGATATGTATTAATCAAATATGTTTTAATACTTATACTTGGTTCACCTTTGCACAGCAAGTCATTTATTGGGATGAAGTATGGTTATTGAATCATCACCAGTATTTCAATCCTGTAATTAGTTCACTGCTGCCCTCCATGATTCTCTATTCCGTGTTAATTCTCTCACTCCCTGATGGTTTCTCTGTTTTACGTCATGCTTAATTAGTCTTTGTAATTATGTACTAGTCTATTCATCTTCCTTGTGGGACCTTCCCTTCAATTTTCCCCTGCTATTTTGTTTCTAATGGAGCAATTATGCCTCAGGGTGTGTGTTCAATCAATTTATTTCTTCTTTGCCATAGAGTTCTCCATATGATTCTTTCCTCTTCTGCATACTTTCTCATTCTTCACTCTATCTATCCATTTAATCTTCAGCAGTTGAATAGTGCTGGCAAAAGGTTGCATCCTGGTCTAGTTCCTTCATTTATTTTGGCTTCTATTTTCCTACCATTTTTCAGTTACATGGTTGTTCCGTGATTCTTGTGGATTATTCTTATGCTGTTATTGTCCATTCAAAGTGCTTCATGTATCTTGGACATCTTGTTCCTTTCAATGTAGTTGAAGGGCTTCTCGAAGTCCATGAGTGCCGCATATAATGGCTTGTATAAATGTATCATTTCTTCAGCCAGTACCCTCAAGCTTGGAGAGATAAACTCTCTTGTTCCTCATTTTTTCTTAAATCCTAATTGACTTTCCATGAGGTTTTTTTCTATCTTTCCTCCTATTCTTCAGCTAATTTTCCTTTTATAGTTACATTCTATTAGTTCATTCAATGTGTGAGACTTAAGCTTAATCTTCTTCTATTCTTCACAGTTATCTGTTCCTGGTTTCTTTGGTATTGCAGTCATCACACTCTTCTCAAAGCCCTCTGATATTTGTCCACTGTTGTAGCTACCGTCAATTATTTTAATGAGGGTGTCCTTTACTCTAACTCGGATTGCTTTGATTATTTCTGTTTATTATGTCAACTCCTGTTATGTTGAAGAATTATTTTGTTGTTCATCAGGTCATTTGCTGCTCTGTTGAATTTGCCTCTCAGTTTTTCAGGCCCCATTTGTCTTCTTCTACCAAGATTTCTTCTTCAGTGAAGTCACCTTCAAGTGGTAATGGGGTCTTGAATGAGTACTTGAAGGTATTCCTTCCATTTATTCCCAATGTCTTCATCTTCTATGGAGATCTTGGCTAGTGAATATACTATTTGTTGCATTTTCTTTAAAATTTTATCTTTCATTGAAATTTGCATCCATTAAGGATGGACATTTTATTTAATTTCCTTGTGCAATCTTCTCCTTGATTATTCTAAACAAACCTTATAAATATATGTTAATATAAGTAGTCCAACAATATAGGTGTCCCCAATTCATGATATACATAAAGAGTCAGTTTTTTTAGCAAATAAATGCTGTTCTACCTAATTGTCTCTTTCTGAATCAGAATCATATGATTCATTAACTTCTGTCATTCATTTTCCTTGGCTTTTAAAATTGATATCTTTTATAATGCACCAGATATTGTTGCTTGCTGTGCTGTGCTTAAAATGATTTTTTTTTAATATATACTGTTACTTTTGAATGCTTGAGCTACCATTATATATTTTGTGCTTAAGTGTGTGATTATCAATGCTGAGAAATTAATAGCATTTTGTTCACTGCAAAGGTTAAGGTCTGATTAAGTGTTTTTTCCTGGATTTTGCATGCTTATTTTTGTTTTGATGATTTATCTAATCTGCATGTATTCTGGAAATTTATGCAAGTCTTGACTTTTTTATTGTTTTCCATGTCTGATTTGTAGTTTTTCATTTGAAAATCCTGACCATTGGATGCTTCTCAAGTAGAATTGTTTAGTCCAATCTATTGTTGTCTTGGGCTTCTTGGGGAATTCCCAATAATGCTCAATGACTAGATAATTCTGTAGATTCTGATTCTTGAGGCTATTTACTAATGATAGTCTATAGAATTGCAAATTGATGTTTTTTTATCTGTGATGAGTATTTCCCACATTGTGAAATTCCTTATGCATGGTGGGTTTGGCTTCTTATTTGCATCGAGAGACTCTGTCCCTCTGACCAATCCTAGCCCTGTTATACCCTCCTCCCATTGAAATCTACTCAACAAACATTGCATGATATCTGGATTGAAATCAAGCATTTTAGTCCTGGTAGTCTAGGTAAGCACAACTTCCTTTAGTTCCTGTAGTTCTTAATTGCACCTCATTTTACTCTGAAAACATATTCCTTCAAGTAGATCTATCATAGACTGCTCTCTAGCTGTACAAGTGATGGATTTTTTAATTAATACGTGTTTAAGATTAATTAAAGTTAATAATTCCAGATTATTGATTTATCCTACTATGATTCTAAATTAATATTCTGCAAATTTTAGTCTTAATAGAATAAAAACTGTGGAGGTAGAGTAAAACCCTTTTTTTTTAAGATTATTGATTTTGCAAAAATTACATTTTTACTCCCTAATATTATATGCATACACTGTTTTTTGTCAGCGATAGTTTCATGAGATGCTATACTGAAATGGTGTAGCATCTATCATAACAATAAAAACATGTA
This sequence comes from Hetaerina titia, assembly GCA_037158775.1. NCBI lineage: Eukaryota > Metazoa > Arthropoda > Insecta > Odonata > Calopterygidae > Hetaerina > Hetaerina titia. The sequence continues at coordinate 40,936,093 of CM073771.1, forward strand.
AGTGGTCACATGGTTCTTCATTCACTGAAAGGTGTTAGTAATATTTAGCTCTTTGAAATTAATTTATATAAAGTATGTATTTCCAGAATACTGCCTTTTGTAGTTCTTATGCCAGTAGTGATGGTTATTTGTGCTGTTTCCTCCTGGTGAATGTATACTGTGAACCTGGGTTACACATGTACAATATAAATAATACATGTTAGATGGCAAACTTTAACCCAACCAACTTTGTAAAAATGGGATTTTACACTAGGCCACATTTCTATCATTCAGAGAAGTCATTATTTATTGCACCTATCATAAATTGAGATGCATCTGAAATTAATGATGTACTTGTAATATGCATTTTTTAAAGATTTGATGAATGCTTAAAATGATCCCCTTACATTTTAGTGGTTCAATAATCAGTGGATATTATAGCAATGTGAAATAAAATCATAGAATTAAATATATCATTCACAGCTTTTGATGAAAGTATTTCATGTAGAATGATGTCAAGAAAATTTATTGAAATCTAATTTCATAATACTCTGCATATAAGTTTTGTGCTACACTTCTCCTGATTAGATAATATTTTGAGGAAAATATGGAAGTCTGACTCTAAAGCAAATGGTTAATAATCCAAGGCGTGAGGTATGTTGTGATGATAGACTAATGATTTTGGTTATTTAGTATAATTTATTTTACAAATATTTAAAATTCAAATACTTGTATAGTTCTTGTGGTAGCAGTGATTATTAGGGAAAGTAACATACAGTTGAGGTCATATGCACTATTAGGTGGATAGTTTGGTAGAGGTAGGATTCTGAGGGTGAGGTTGGAGATAAATCTGGCATTAAGAAAAAATCTTTTGTTTACCAAGATAACACTTTGTAAAATCAAATATATTATGTGTAAGTGTTCAGTTGCACTACCCTTTTAGTGGACTCTGTTCTAGTAATGGTTCCCTTGACACAAGAGACTTACCTTCATTTGGCACCCACATTTAAGGCAATATTCTAAGAACAATACTGCGCAGCCTATAAAACCTATTTATTCATAGATTTATTGGCATTGTCTTGAAATTTCTAATTTTTACTGCCAACTGTGGCACCTATGAGCAGGATTTTCCTAATACCATTTCAAATAATGAGCTCAAGTCCAGCTGAGCAGCTTATGTCATTTGAGTTCAGATTTAACTCCAGTTGACAACTGTTAGTAAGGATGTTAAACACCAGTGATTCATTCTGATTACCATTTGTAGTTACATAATTTTTTTCTCCCAAATTTAATGTAAAAAAAATCAAGAAAACACTAAAAATTTCCAAGGAAAAGAAATATTGGTCCAAAAAATTAACCTTAATTTTTTTTAAGAGTGCTCTTTTTTTTAAGTCTCTGACCCCCATCACAACATGTAAGCACGTCTTCATCAGTTGTGTGAATGCCTTTCTTTTTAAAGAAGGTGAAAGTTAGCAGCTATACCTACATGTAATTGCCTATAGAATGGTTCAGCAGAGTTCTCCTCTGTTTTTTTATCAAAGCACTTGAATCAATTTTGGTATGCACTATTGTGTTCCTTGGCATTTTTTTTAATGTAGGAATTTGGTCTACATTCCTGATATGAAAAATAAGAAAGCCATGATCTTGAATTTTAAATCAGAAGATGCTGTGATAATGTTGTATATCTCCAAAGGTTCAATCCCTTCCGCCACATGAAACAAACTATCCAACCCCAGCTTTCTGTGGAAGAAGGACTTTTATTTGTTTCAATTTACACATCGTAGGAGGAAAATTGTGCCAAAATAAATAAATTTCACCATTATTTCCCTTAACACCATTGAGGATTATGTAAAGGGGAGGAATAATGTTCTTTTTGTAGTGTTAATTACATAGTTTACATAGTTGTTTTTTATGTTAATATTACTGGTGTAACATAAATATCTAAAGCATGAAACATTATTAGTTCAAATGAGAATGACTGGAGTCCTAGAAAAAAATTTATGTAAGTAATTCAAATTTGTACATGAAAATTACTTGAGTAATTTGATAGAATTAATGAATTAAATAGATTATAAATACTAGAGTAATTTTAACGCATTTACTTTTATTAGATTTAAGCTTCCATTGCCCATATCTATGACTATTAAAGTTTTATTTTTGTTACCTTTCATCTTAGCTTTACAATCTGCTGCTAGTGTATGGGTCAGTGTATATATAATGTAATCTGAGCATATTAATACCATCTGTCATCCATTATATTTTGCTATTAATTCTTCCTTTTTGCTCTTATTCCAACAATAGGTATCGGGAAGAAGACAGAGACTTAAGATCTCGAATGCTGGCCAAAGGTCTGCGTCTTAGTCCAATCCGGAAGGAATCGCATGTCTGAGATTAAATCGCTTTCATCATGGGGAGAACCCGAGTCAAATGCATACATTTCAATGTGTTTGTGTATGTGTGTGTGAGAGAGAAAGATGGCTTTTCCAAGCATGTGACTTTTTTCCATCAATTCCATTAAAGCACCATGGAAGCCTGCAAGTAGTCTTGTTCGACCTTCTGCTGAAAATTATTTTAAATTGGCTGTGTCTTGGTGGGCGTAAAAGAAAATTTTTTACACAAGTATTTATTTTAATGGTGAAGCCTATAAAATGACTCTGATAGGGTGTTTTTATGGATAGAATTTGTTATTTTATAATTATACCCTTGTGGAAGAAGACTTATTAATGTAATCATTGATATGAAGATTAATTGAGCTGTACATTTGCATTAGTGAAGTATCATTTCTCTCTTCAGTGAGATGTCTAGATGAGATTGTCAAGATTGATTTAGCAGAGAAAACTAAATTAAAAATAGAAGTATGGGACTGTTCAGTTTTATTATTAAATGCTAATTTCTGTTGAAATTAATTTTTTTAATATAAATTGATCTATAGTGATAATATTAAGGAAGGTCACCTTCACCAAGTCACTTTATTTGAAGTCATTACAATCATTGCTTAGTTAACATATTAATAAAGTGATATCCTGCAGGTTAGTTATCATTAATAATTCTCAGTAAAGATAATTTATACTTGGGCGGTTACCTTATCTTTGTGACATTGGGAATGTTAATGATGCCATGCTCTAAAAAGTTTTTGGGGATAAGGTAGTGAACTGTGTATAATTATTGATGAGTGTTGAGAGATTTAGATGGCCCAAATATTTTGTAATGTACTGGGCTCCAAAGTGGATGTCAAGTGAAAAATGCTTTACAAGCCCTAATCATGAAGTGGAATTATGTATTTAAAGTAGAAGAAATTGTTCCTGAAATTCATCTCAGTGCAGGAATACTGAAATGCAGTTTAATTGGTTTTGCACGAATTTGCATTTTCAAATATTTATCAACTTAAAAACCTTGTAAATTTGGTTTCACTTGACTCCTGTTTGTGTTTTATCTATAAATGCTCATACATTGATGCATTATAGGTAAAATGACATCTTCACTGATGGAAAATTCTTACAAAATTTTCCATGGTGCACACAAATGGTTTTTATTTCTTTGATCAACATTTATTTTATAAAATGTTCAATTTAGGAGAATTGAAAACTGCAGTTGATTACAGTAATGCATGAATTTCACAGGGTCTTATTTTTTGTAAAAAAAAGAAATAAAATTTACTTATGACACAGAACTGCCTTGAGGTGTCCAGAGTGTCTTGAATTGTATTTCAAGTCTTACTTTCTTGGGATTGACTCTGACTGATTTTTATTGGGTGGGCTACATGTAGTGTGCCTTGGACGCATGCATTACAAATTGATATAGGATGATTTCAATTGTTGCTTTCTGTGGAAAACAGGGAAATCTGTTGCTAGTGAAATGCTCCGTTTCATTCTTTAAAGATTATGCAGAAATTCAGTTTAGAGTGATGTTGATTTGCCCATTCAAATATCCCCTCCTTAACATCATCAGTGAAGAGAAATAAGATATTTTACAGAGACTTTTTCAGTAATATGACAGTTGATTCTGCAAATATTGATGAAATTTTATTTATTTTAGGGCACAATGAAATAACTGCCATAGATTTCTGAAGGAAACTGATTGCTATGAGGGTGCTTTTTTGTATATTTGTATTTTAATTACAAATGAATTGGTACTAATCATGGTAGATTCCAAGAATTTGGTGAAAATAACTGCATTTTCTTTTTATAAGTTTTGCTAATAAGCTTGATGCGCCACTATGCAATGTTAATTTCAAGGATGCTCGTTCCTTGATCATGTGTGGGTTTATTACTACCAACTGTGCATGCATCGGAGCAAAATCAGATTTTATCCATAATTTATTTTTATTAGCACCTATAGTAACAATGCAATGTTGAACTAATAGAGTGTTGTTTTGTCTTGAAGACTAGAATGATTGTTAGAGTGAAATGATTGTGTTTGTTGAAAATTCTCCCTTATTTTTTTGTACAGTTGTATAATGTGTTTATAAAATTAATTTCTATTTTTTAACTGGTTGTAATTGGACTAATGACTTTTTTGCAAAGAACATGTTATTCTGTTTCACATTTATGTCATGAATTGCCCACAAAAGATCACAATGTGCAGCATTGAGATGAAATAGAAACATGCCTTTACATGTCCCTGCCTTCTTGAAGTGAATTTTTTGTCACTAAAAGAGAATGTGTGTTATTCATATGCTTGAGACAATGTCTTACCTACTTGATGTACATTTTGCCTAAGTGAATTAAAAGCTTTTATACTGTTTTACAGAAGAATTTAATATATCTTTCAATCACCAGATGAGCTATAACAAAAGTCAGAACTGATGCTAACTTTGAGCATAATTGGTTATGGAGAAGGTTGTGGCTTAAAATTTCCTGTGGATTACTGCAAGGATCTTCAAAGAGAATGCATTTCCATGGTTTATTCCTCATGCCAGAACAACCTACTTCCAAAGATGTACATTGCAACATAAGGGAAGAAGGGAAGTTTTGAACCACAGCATTCCCCAAAACAGCCACACTTGAAAGTAAACTTAGATCATTGCAAAAGTGTAGGAACAATCATAAATTCAGATTGCATGATGCAAGTCATTAAAGAGTGTTTACACACTTTAAAATTCTTTGCTTACAAATCATATGTGATCACTGGAATTCCTAGTAAAAGAAAGCAATTTAAATTGATTTTGAAAAAATTGTAAAAACCTTCAAATGTGGTTGGTTGTCATTCATGACTTTCCTAACTTAACCTTCTAAGTTAACCCATTAACTTCTTTCAAGCTTATAATGTGCAAGTGACATCTGATCATGTAATGTCCAATAACATTTATAAGCATCAATTATAGTTTTGGTCCCAGCATTTTCCACAGTTTTGTTTAAACTGGTGGAGCTTAGAAATCTTGTGCTCAGAGTCAACTTGAACCTTAAAGAGTGATTTTGGGTTTTTTTTTATTGTGACCTTGCATGTGCAGTACTTCATCATAACATCATTCTTTTCAGTCCACACTCTCTAGTGGAATATGAAATTTTGGAGGCGACATTGGCCTTCACTGGCTCATGAAATCAACTGACAATAATGAAGTCTTGAGTTTCAATCCCATTAGGCTAATGAATGTGTATTTCACTGTGCATGCAAAATGTTAATTTGCACCAAACAGCGTGATAGCATCCTTTGTAATTTTATTTGAATTTAAATTCATTCAAAGGGGGGGGGGGGGTCTATTAGCTAGTATGTTTGGTTTCCAACTAAAAGGCCAGAGTTCAAATCCAGGTGACTCTGGTCACCTTCATTTTTACCTAATCTGAGTGATTTTTTGGGTATCAGGTATTTCTGGGTATCTGGCTCCCTACTTCCTTGATGTAAGTGTATGTTTTTTATGTTGTAAGGCACCACCTATGAGAACCAACCTTACCGGTTGATTATATTTTTGTAGCATTTCATTCAATTGCTCAGATATATCTTAAAAGGAGGATTAACCCCAATACACTTCTTACTTATCCAATTGATAAAAATGAAATCCACCATTCACCAAATTCTCTATATGCCTGTCAGTAATTATAAATTTTTTTAGTGCAAAAGGAGCCTAGTATCAAGAGCAAATAAAATGTTTGTCTTCAGTCTGAATGACATAATTTGAAAAAAACTTCTGCAAACAATATTCCTACAAATATGGTGTATGTGCATAAATCAAATCCCTGTCCTTGAGACTAATAATTAATCCTAAGACAAAATACTACAAAAATAACCAACATTTAAACAGATACAAATATGAAAAATATATATTCACGAATTTATACTTGGGATATACAAGGGTGGTCTGAAAAGTTTCCGACCTAACGAAGATACAAGACATTTTTTCTGAGTCAGAAACTTTAAGGTGTACACACATTTCATGTCACATACTAAAAGAAAAGCCTTGAAGCTGCATCCATTATCCTCATTTTCTTGTAGTCCCTACACTTTATCACATTCTTGCAAGTCTTCTAAGAGCAATTTTCTGGGTCTCCTACCTCTCTTTCAAAGCTTTCTTCCTTCAAAGATATATGTAAAGAGGTCATCTCGTCTCAACAGGTGGCTAATGAGTTCTTTCCATTGTTTTAATGAGAGTCTGTTTTTCCTTCACTGCTAAAACTTTTAAGTCATATTTTCTAATAGTCCAGCTGCTAGTGATCTTCCTCCAGAGCCACATCTCTAGCCAAGCTTTCTGCTTCTTCCAGCTTGTCCAGTTTTCACAACAATATGATGACACAGTCCAAATGAAGTACTTTGCTTTCCTTGTCTCAATGCCTGTTAGTTAAGATACCTTTTTTGCTTTGGAAACTCTGTCAGCAAATGCTTTCCTTTTATTTATTCCAGAAATACACCTGTTGCTCTTGGTAATATTCCTTCCTCAAGTGACAGAGTTGATTGACTTGATCACTTTCAGAGGCTCTAAGGATTATATTTACAATTATTTTAGGGATTATCTTGCTTATTACTGGAAGCTTTGTTTTCTTAACATTATTATAATATAAATTAATATTAATAATGCTCACAACCAACTCACACTGACCCTCATTGTATTTATCAGCCACTTTGTGGGAGGATTTATTTAGTTTGTTCATTCTTCAGGACATCTACATACCATTTTCTTTTCATAAATGTCATTAACTTGTTGAATCTAATGTTATATTCAGCCATGACTAAGTTGTGACCACATTCATATTTATACTTATTAATACAATTTGTGTAAGTAAGGTATAAAGATATGTGCATATTTGATACATTTCCTCTTTGTCACCAGAACGTTTAATGATTCAATAATGATTTTGCTGACCACCCTAGTAAATACCTTCTTTTACTTTAATTAATGGTAGATTCTTTGAGAACTTTCTGGTAATATTCGAGTCTTATCAAGAGGTTTTGATATTTGGACAAGTTCAGGAAAAGTCTTCCTAGTACTAAGATTGGTACTTGGGAAGAGCTTATATCATAACTCACAGCAAGTAAAATCACATCAAGGGAGGTGCAGTCTGAGGGCAGAAAGCAAAAATGTTTTTCAGGGTTGTCCAAAAAAATGAATGCTCAGAAAGAGAGGAGTCAGGGCCATCTAAATATATATTTTTACATCAAATTTACACCAAATACTTTTTTAGCCTTACAGTATTACATTATGGATTGCCTCAGTCCATCAAATATTTACAAATGTGATTTTTACTTTATTTTTGAGAGGGTGTCAATATATGATGAGGAATGAAATCATTGGTCAGTTAATATTTTAGTTTCTCCTGTACAGTGAAAATTATGCTCCATCATGTCAAACTTGATATCGAGTGGGTTGGGAAGGTTTAAGAAGGAGGAAGGGAGTAGAAGAACAAAGTCACTTGCTTGTCTATCTGCTGAAGGTAGAGTCAAAACTATTTCCAAAGAAAGAATCATTAAGATGAAATTCTTTTCCTACTTTGGTTGCGTGATAATCCCCTGCACTGATTACTATTTTTAGTTTTAAAAAGGTTTCATTAACAATGTAACCATAGACAATCTCCAATGCCATAGTGAAATTTGGTATCATGAGACTATTTCAGAATCAGGATGGTTCGCGTGTGTTTAACAATACTACTGGGAATAGATTTCAATACTGTTCACGGCAACAGAGGAATGGGAGGAGTTTAATGTGCCACATGTTTTCCCAGGCGCAATTTCTAGTTGAATATGGGTATCATACACCCTTTCCTGGGTTGTAATTATTGCTTGATGATATACTCCAACCATCCACTTCAGTGAAGTTCCGAACCTTAAAAATCCATGCTGACCATTTTGGTCATAACCAGCATCTATATTTGTACCCTTGATTGGAATCAGTCATCATGTAAAATAAAGTTCTAAAGAGGTGAAGGTCTAACTGTATTTGTTACCATAAGCAATTTTTTGTCAGGAAAACTCAATTAAGGGCATGCGGGTAACAACTATGTGAATAAGATTTATCACTGAACTACATAAGGCAAAATACTTGCCAACCTTGGTGTTGTGCATTCAGTTTGTCTTCGCACAATCTTAGAAGTCACCCTTAACAAATACTTGCATGGCAGTCGTTTACCTACCCCTTATAAAATGTAACAAAGTGAACAAAACCATGCCAAGTTAGGATTTGACAAAACTTGGAAGTCTTACCTTTAGTCTTCGGGTTAAATCTAAAAAATAATTATCAAAAAAGGTGTAATAAACTACAAGATTACATTTTGGGTCAATCAATTGGGTTACTCCTAAAGTTTTACTCTGATTTCCCTTTCGTATAGAAGCAAAAAAATCGGCACTTATAGTTCAATAACAAGGTATTTGCGGCAACTAATACACGGTCTTTCAAACAGAACCAACTATTATATTCTTGAATACCCTCCCCTAAGTTAGATTCGGACTTATGACAAACGGTTTTCTTTTGTTTCCAGGTATAGTACGTCATTTCCTTCTTAGATATGGGTCAGTTATATTTTTGCTAGTTCGATCAAAGGGGGAGTACCGTGTATATTGTTGACCAAAGTGTAATGCGTTGAAGATGAAATTCATTTATTGCTGTGATAATGGTTTTTTGTTGGAGTAAACGTGCGATTAACTATCATGGAAGCGGATTATCAGACCAAATTTAGCCCCAATAGAACCTTGACAGGTAATGTATGAAAGCATATCTCGATTTCTTTCTCTCATTGTATTTGTTTTTAGTTTGTGTTATTGTTTGTGCTCTTTTGCATTAAAATTGGCGATAGTAATAGCTGCGGAAACTCTTTGTTTCCCCTACGAAAAATAACGTCATTTGCTTATGTATTGCGTTGTTCGTCGTTTTTCATAACGTATTGTCATTTCTCTTTGTCATGTCCTCTGTCTTCTAATTGCCTTTTAATTCCTATTTTTTCGATGAAGAATTTTTTGTCTCAATTAATTATCAGTGAAATTCACAACAAAAATTTATGTTAATAATATCCTCATTGACTCTAGCTTTTGTTTTGGTAGCAAATTTACTTCCAGAGGAACCAATGTAACAGAGCATTCACGGAATAATATAGGTAATTAATGAACTTTTCCATGTTTCTTGCATAGCATCTCAAATAGATCACGAAGATCCATATCCAAGTTTATCCGACTACCATGATTATGAACCTAACTTGGAATTCGATGATACAGAGCTTCAGCAAGCGACAGTAAACACTGGTAAGAGTGGCGTAGTTCCACTCCAATTTTTAGAGGATGTAGGGTTTATGTTGTTGAATGGCTTTCTTCTTTTCATTTTTGCAGTTGCCTTTAACATTCTTATTTCATCATAGCAGCCTGCAATACTACTCATTGGCATGGTTTTGTGTATGTATGCGTGTGTGTGTGTTCTATGTGTTCATATAACGAGTATCATTTTCTCTACATATTTTGTTTTTTCATCTTTGGGGTGCCAAATTTAGATCCCGAGTGTACATTATCAGACTGGTTTTCATAGTTTTGGGGTCTGAAACGTACAATAATTGTAGAAAAGTAGAGTAGAGAAACATGGACTAACTTAGCGTTGTTTATGTATTTCAAGACTGATTAATGGGAAAGGGAAGTGGTGAATTTTGTTATGTCTTACGGAATAATATAAAATAAGCAGTTTAAGATCAATTTGTTTAATTCCCATGTACATTTAGACTTGCCAAATTATTTTTATGAAATGGGATTTTAGGGATCCGAATGTTTCATCAGTATCGTTTGGAGTAGAGGAAGTCTTTTAGAATCGGTTATTCTAATCTGTCAATTGAGAGTTGATTGTTACGCTTTTAAGGTTGTGGTTTAACTTCTAAATTATAAGTGTTGTTATTATAAGCCATCAATAGTATATGTTATTAAATGACTACATATTGGATTGTCTTTACATGGTATAAGATATTAATTAGCATCAGCCATTACAGAGTATTGGATTTTACTTGCTACTTCAATTGGTTGTGAAAGGTAATAAATGAAACCACCCAGATCATTAAACTTTTATCATGATGCCCTAAATGAATGGATATATAATGAAATGAAGGAATTCACTGAACTGTTAGAAAAGTAATCTCATTTCATTATTTTCTTTTATAATTTACCATGTTTAATCTAAATATAAGAGGCTTGGTATTTCAGTGACACAAGAGACACAAAATTACTTTCTCAGTTCAATCTTTCCATAAAATTAACCTATTGACACAGTTGGTTAAAGTTCATGTATGCTCTGTTTGGAAAGGAAATTGTCAGGATATGAGTCAATTCTAAAGGTTTGGGCCATGTGTTAAATATAATGAGCAGCGTTTGATTTATATGCATCTCATCATCTTTAGCTGATCAGAAAGATACAAGCTTCTGGTCTCTGTAAGATTAGGGGGTGATGAGATTCAGTGCCTGGGGTGAGCAGTGACCATTCTGCCCTCTTATCTTGTTTGAATGGCCTGGGAATCATAAGTTGAGAGAATTCACTCTTTATGTCCATGCTAAAAGAATGGACCCTGAATAAAATGCTACTTTATCTTATTGATCACACGCACAATGCCTCTAGGTTTGGAAAAAAATATTATGCTTCCCATTATCCCTTCTGACCCAATCCACTCTCTTGTAAGTCCATCTTTTGTATCTACTGTTGTGCATTTCTGCACAAATTGATTTTCACTGACTACTCAAGGTTGAACTTTCAGCCACTTGCTGATAAGGGTGCGATAGGCATTACCATAATTTTATGAGCATTATAAGTCATGCTTATTGCCTATCCCTGGAGGAGAAACCCTGAGTGCTGCATATATCCAAGGATATCCTATTAAGATGGATCCGATAATCGAGCTGACAAGTGCTTTGAATGATGTGGGAGGGAGCTAATCTCTTGGTAAATCCTGTGGTATTGACATTCATGGAGACAGGATTGTGGAGCAAGATTATTTTCCTGTGTAATTTGTGATTGCTGGGACTGGTACTTCGTACAGAAAGCCACACCCTTTCTAGAGTGTAGGTTTAGCTGGGGACATAATTGATGGTTTCCGGTGTAACTTTGTGGAATCGATTCATATTGGAAATGAAAGAATGGTAACTTTGTGATTCCACAGAAAATTCATTACGATATGACCCGGGTTTCGATGTGCAACATCACCTTCAGGTAACAACTCTACAGACATCCATCTACATATAGTTTACTACATTCAGGTAGGGGCGGGGATGTGAGAAGGGGGGGAGGGAAGTTAGCAGTGGTTGTTGGAGGGATGGTTGGAGAGCGGGAGGAGATCACCTATGGGGAACACTCCTGGGGGGGGCAGGGTCATATCGTAATAAATTTTCTGTGGAATCACAAAGTTACCATTCTTTTGTTTTCAATTAGCTGTGGACATCTAGAGGTATCATCAAAACTTTTCATATGAGTAGTTGTTGGATACTAATACTTTTCTTAGTAAACCACCGTGCTACTTTTGAAGTGTATCTACAATTTTAGATTAATGTGATCAAATACTAAGGGAAATGCATGGCACAATTAAGTAGTCATGTACACAAATGTAAATTTAATAGGTTGGGAAAGGTTTTTTACAAAATTGATCATAGAACTCCACCAAGTTTAAAAGCAATGAATTTCACAATTGTCAGGTTTGTCTGGATGTTCAATATAAACTTGGTGGTGTAACTAGTTAATGAAACCCAAGTGCATTTATGCATGCCTCTGTGTTGGTAGCTTTAGCTGTTTCTCTTGTTTTCTTTTTCATTCTTTTAGAAGTCTTTAAAGTTTCTTTTGCATTATTTTCTCTTACTCATATCCCCCTGTTGAAAAAGTCAATAGCTATTTTGAGAGTCAATTTTGTGAATACCACTTGCTATTGGTAGCATTAGATGATTCCATCCATATTAAATGTTCGGATTGACATTTGTGGTTTAAGAAATTATTGAAAGTGGAATGTTTGAAATGGAGTTTGCATTCTGTATCTGTTGGAGGATGTTGAAAAATTAGGAAACTAAAAATCCTTCGTGTGTTTCATTTTCCACTGGGTGAACTGGAGGGAAAATGGGAATTGCTAACAAGTTAAAAATGTCCCAGTTCAAAGTCTTCACTTTAGTCTTTGCCTCCCTGAATGCATAATTAGGCATGAAACTTGAAATGAATTTTTATATACAGTAGATGCTTAGATATTTAAAAAATGGTTGGGAGAAATTGGCATAAGTTATTAAAAAATATTAATAGTTTTTTCTTTAAACTCGCAGGTAATTCTCTACTTAAGCAGAATAAAATTCTGGTGTTAGAGTCTAGAAACAACAACATTGCAAATAATTAAAAAAATAGCAAATTACATTTCAATCAATACTCTATACATGTTTGTGGTGTAGGCATTAATTCAGTCATTAGTGTACCTCAGCTGTGACTTGGGCAAGTCCAGAGCTAAATTCAATAGTGTATGTAGGCTTTTCTGGTGAACAGAATTAAGGAAGATTTCTTGGGTTGCACATTTTTTAGCATCCCAGAGAATTGGCATTTCAATGGTTGACTCCATCATCCATTAATGGATTTTATAAGGTTTTCCAGGTTAGATACTTCCTCCTGAAGATAATGGTGGAGTCAGCCATCGAAATATAGTATAAATGTTTGGCAATACTACGAGGTGTGAAACACAAGAAATCTTTGTGAATACATTTAAGAGATTTAAGTCTGCCGAGAGGGAATATCTTCAGAGAAAAATATCAAAAAGTTGGAATTAATTAAAGCAGAAAGCTAGTCATTTTGTTAAATTTAGACTTTTGTAATCCTTTCTTTACAATACCAGCCTTAATTTTAAATATGTTAAAATTAAAATGTATGTGTTACAATCCTGGATGCACAATTTCCCAAGAGAGTTCCAAGTTTCTGCTTCTAATAGTAGAGGCAAACGATTTGAGATTGTTGGACATCTTCTGCCATTAAATCTTCTGAGTTTTTTAGTTTAAAGTGTACCTTCTGCTTTAGTAATGATTTATTATTTATTTTTGGAGATTTTTGGAGTCTAGTGACAGGTTGTAGATAGGTAAATCATAACATCAGAGATACATCGATGGTATTGGTTATTTCCATAGGCCAAAATCTCTGTGAGAATAACAAAAAGTGTTTGCAAGTGTTAAAAAATGCTTGCTTATTCAGTGGAAATAAGAATACAGTTCATGCATGTGCTGAAATTGCCAGATTGTCCATTCGGAAATGCTGACTGTTTGGTATAATGATTCCAAGAAATTTGCTGTTAAAGAATTTTTTAAAGTTTTTTAAACTTTCTGACCCCTTCATTATAAATAAATAAGTATATTATCTAGTATTCCTCCATATAGCTGTTGCCAAGAAATGCATGAAGCTTGCCACATGAAAAAGAACCTAAAGATAAATTTTGTATTTTAAAAATTGTTAGGTACTTATTTAATTGTTTTAAGGGAACATATTATGATCAAATTTTATTTACCCAGTAAAAAATGAAAATTTTCAACAATTATTATCACCAACAATAATTAAGTAGTGTGACCAGATACAAAAAATTTTGGATTAAAGTTTGGAAAATTGAGAAATGGGAAATAGCAATCATAAAGGGGTCTAAAGAATTTGAACTTCTAGTTCACAAAATTAGTCTCCCTTAAGCATGTATGAAATTGGCAAACCTTTTGTCATATGACTTGGAAAGAAAGTCATCCATATTGAACAGCAAAAATACTGTTAATGATGGGGAAAGTTCACTGTAATTTTCACCTTCTCTGTAGCTGTTAGGCTCTATTTTTAGTCTTTATTTTAGATTTTAAGACACCCTCAGTAGCTTTTATCACTAATTTCATCTGCAAAGTCTCTTTTTTTTCAACATTTTTCACCACTTGGAGGCCTGCAGTTGGGAAATCCAGTGTTGGAATCCTCCATCCTTAAGTATGCTCCGTAATACCATTTACAAGAAATTGGAATGAAAAATACAGAATTGACTAGAAAAGCAACATTTGAAAAAACTTTTTTCCATTTCATTTAGTTTAAAGCATTTTTGTTTATCCATTATAGATATTATTTCATGCTCACATCATGGGCCACACTCATGAACAGTGATGCTTGCGATTTATCACTTTCCCAAGCTTATTAGCACCAATTTTTATTTTCACCATCTATGTCCTCCATTTGATACATGTATTTTGAACAAGCTGTTTATATTTTAAAAAATTAAGCATCAAACCACAGTGCACACGTATGTGTTGTTCAGAGAGCTTGCAAAAAGGATCTGTGGGAGTCATCAGGAAATTTAAACTATACATATTGCTTATAACCTCTTAGAAGCCCTTTTTGATAAGCAGTTGGTGCTCCAGTTAAAGACCTTGAATTCATGAAGTTTTTCATTATTACTTTAAATTTAAAGAAATTCCCTAACACTACCATGTAGGAATTCTTTCAGCCAAATACCATAGAGTGAGATTGTTATGATTATTAACAAAAACCATGATTCTTCATCATTCATTAGAATTGTTTTTTGTAATTACTTTGAGTTCTAATATATTTTCTAATATGCATACTTACTAAGTCCTTTGTTTCTGTTCAATAAACTTCAAGGGAGACATTGACATTTTGAATGATTACCCCTAGGAGTCTAGGCTGTACCATCTCCTCAGTTACTGAAACCAATCTCTTTAAAGTTCATATGAACTAGAGAACATGCTATTTTTTAACATGTATTTTATCATTTAAGTAGCTCTATTTTAAAATGATTTTTCTTTGTTTGGTTTTGTGAGATGTATATTTAATGGAAAATAATAGGTCCAAAACAAAGTAGTAGGGATGTAAGGAGAAGGACTGGGCAAGGAGGCTTTCTCAAGCAGGAAGTAGTTGATGACGGGGATCTTGAGTAGGGAGGTTAAGAAAAGACTTGTAAAAACTTTGAAATGGAGCGTAGTTATGTATGGCGTGGGAACGTGGTCACTGAAGCAGTAGGATAGACGTAGATTGGAAGCTTTTGAAATGTGGGTGTGGAGAAGAATGGAGAAGGTGAAATGGACCGAAAGGAAAACAAGTGAGGAAGTACAAGGGATGGTGGGTGAGGAGAGAGGTTTGTTGGGAGAAATCCTATGGAGGCAGGAAAAATGGATGAGAGGTGTATTAAGCAGCAGTGGGATGTTGAAGATGGTAATAGAGGGGAGAATGTTGGGCAAGCGAGGAAAGGGTAGGAACAGGATAGGGATGTTGGATGGGATGAAGGGAGGAAGCAAGTACACAGAGATGAAGAGGGACCTGATGTAGAGTAGGTTGCTGGTTTGGGTTTTGTTAGGAGTCACAAAATAGTTATTGGGTAGTTTTGGCCATCCGAAAACCTACCTTAACTGGTAGATTACCTTATAATAATAGGTCCAGGTTAATGAAAAATTACCCAAGGTTTAGCCACATAGTTGCTCATTTTTTAAAAGTCTTATTGAAGTGGATGAATGAGGAAACCTATTGAAACCTCTCTATTAATCTGTGGCTAGCATTCTAAGAAATCATAGCTTCTAATTGGGGGTCGGCATGTTTATTTATTATGGATTAGAAGATCAAGATCAAATTTGTTAGGGGGCCACTAAACCTGCAATTTCCTTTACCCAAGTAAAGAATAAATTGATAGAAATCAAGTTGTTACTGGCCTACATATATGGGCCTAAATTAAATCCTTTGCTTGTTGAATTCAACCTGCAGACTATATGATTAACAGTGTCTTATGAATAACATGACTTATGTACGAGTCACAATTGAAAGAAATCCCATTGAAAGGGAAAGAAAATACATAATGTATTTGGTAATAGGTAAAATGTCATTATCATTGTGTCATACCTTGTGTTTAGTTTATTATTTAAAAGTTGTACTTTTAAGGTGTGATTTATTAGTATTACTTTCATGACAGGAAAGGTTCAGTTTTTTGCATGAAATGCTTAGTATAATATTGATTAATCATTGAAAATAACTTCCAATTTTTGGTACCTATTGGTGTTATGTGAGGAAATTTAGGCAAAATTTTAGTGATTATCTTTGTCTTGCAAAATTGCATGGCTATATATCTAAAAAAAGTTACCATAAATAGCATGCATGCATGTTTCTATTAATGCCTCCCTTATTCCCAAGATCATTACTATAAAATCACCATCATGTGCCTTCTTACATTAAATTTGTTTTTTTTCCTGCTTTTGGATGAGTGCAAATGGCTTGTCAAGGGAATTTTGATTCAACTCCCTTGTTATTTTACAATTTAAAATTTCAACAATTTTGCCTATGTTTTTGTCACGTGGCTGTCGTGGATGCAGATTTGGTACCCCAGGAAGAGACATTGGATTACCTGGAGTCACCCGTGTCCGACGGCACCATTGAGGAAAATTTTGAGGAAGAACTTGGCAATGCTCCACCAGTGGTTGTTCCAGGCAGTGGTGGGGTCTCCTTGGGTTTGAACTCTGTTGACGGGAGTGTGGTGGGTGGTATTGGTGGTAAAGGTGCAATGGGGGCCGGCATTGGCAGGGGTGGCGCTAAAGTGGGTGTTATCGAAGAGGAAGAGAACTTTGAGGACCTGGCCAAGCATGAAATGGTCGAGGTGGTTGGTGATGATACCTATGGGAGGAAGGTGATCGTTGTGTCTGCATGTCGGTTACCCAGCAACAAGGAAATGGATCATGCCAGGTTTTTGAGGTTGGTATAGTTTCCCACTTAGCATCATTCTAGGTTAATCATTAGGAATGAGAATATGCAAGAACTCAAGTGTTAAGATTTTTGACATGAGGAGAATACATTCACTTTAATTTAGAGAGTGTAAGTTCTTTCCCTAGAAAAGAAATTGGGTAAAAATTTCTCATCAATTCAGCAATTAGTTAGATACATCACTCTGTGAAGTCCTTTACTTCTATAGATGTGTACTACCTTTTATATTGGGTACTTCAAACATCCATTATTACTTCACTGTAATAGGATGATAATATATCTAGCATCTATGCTTAATAAACCATTTACATTAAATCAAAAGAAATCTTGGATATAATTATCATCGTCATTGAATGATGAAAAATTAAAGATTCATTTGGTAATCCATGACCAAAAGACCTCAAGTTTTCCATCTAATGTGGTGTGTAAAGCTCCTGTTCTCCTAACCTCATTTGATGGGTGACATATTTAGCATGATGTGGAAGGCCCAAGGAACTTCAAAGTAAAGTACTTTTAGCAATTTTATGTAACTTTTATTCCCAAAATTTTCTTTGAAAACCATTGTTAAACAATTATGTAAAGTTTCATTGGACAAAAGAATAGGCTTATGATATAGATTTTGCGAATGAATTAATGACGGTTGAAGGAATTAATATTATTTCATCATTGAAGCTCTGACATTTAGGTAATTGCTTCCTCTACATCTGGTGAAATTCTTTTCAGCATGAAAATAACAGCTTTTCATTTATGACATGACCTAATAATAATTCATTACAAAAGAACTCCATGAAGCATTCATTATTGAAAGTTTCTACCGCAGTTGAAACATTCCTTTCTCAGAAATTGTTTCAGGCATAAAACTTCCATGTAGCCATTTTCTTATTTTCACTTATTTCAATACACTCCATGTAACTCTACTGGCCTTAGTGGATGGAAGACTTTATTTATTTCAGAAAGGACAAGGTTTTAGTGCCCAGAGTTGGTGATCCATTTCCACATTAATGTTCACCTTTTCATTAATTTTTGAGTGAAGTAATATAAGTTAGCAAGTTTTTTATCAAGTTTCTGAATGGTTTTCCTTTCAATGTTTCAGGTACCTGATGTATACTTTGGATAAGTATGTGGAAGAGGATTACAGTCTTGTCTATTTCCATTATGGCCTCACCAGCCGAAACAAACCTCCATTATCCTGGCTTTGGCAAGCATACAGAGCATTTGATAGAAGATATAAGAAGAATTTAAAAGCCCTGTATCTTGTTCATCCAACCAATTTCATTAGAGTTGTTTGGCAAATTTTCAGGGCTGTTATTAGGTAAGAAAATGTGTATCAATGGGGAAGTATTTAACAGGTTTGGATCTAATGAGACATTTCTTGGAAACTGATTAGGTCTGTGATATGAAGAATTCAAAAGACTGCATCACATTGTATCATCTGTAATGGTTTTTGAAATGTTACATAAAATTAAGATTAGAATTGTTAAAAGTGTGGAAGTCACGAAGTGCTTATTTCTTTCTAAATATGACGTCCTTCCACAAAATAAAAGCTTCTACCTTCGATTTAATAGAATTGTTGAGTTGAACGACAGTTTTACAAATTTTTGTCTGTGGATGCATCAGTCATAGGTTATGTTCGGTTTTATCAGAAAATCTTATTTAGGCTGGTATGGATGTTATTAAATTATTATTGTATATCACTGGAAAATCTTCTTTATTCTCATAGTCACTTCTTTTTTCAAGTATTTTATACACTTAAGTTTGATATTAATACACTAATCGTTTCAAAAAATCTTACTTTGGTTGTAGTTACACTCACTCACCTCCAAAAGTTTGTAAAGCCAAACATCCCTCCACATATTAATGATGAATTGTTGTTGTTTTGAAATGTACACATAAATTTTATAAAAATATTTTTGTAAAAAATTATTCCATGTGTTTCTTTCTAGTGCAAAATTTGGACGTAAAGTCATGTATGTAAATTATTTACATGAGCTGAAACAACATCTTCATCTAGACCAAATTTGCATCCCTCAGCCTGTTCTTGAGTAAGTGTATCACATTACGTGATTGTGTAAAATATTTCATAGTGAATATATTTCCTTAAAAAAGTTATTAAATGTGTCTGATGGATCTTCCTCTTTTTGTTTATCCTTTTTGCAGACATGATGAGTTGCTGATGGCAAAATTGGGGAAAAATGCTCCCAATTATAGTGGGGATAGGGACTCAAACAAGGGTAATTCAGTTTCATGTGATTCTCCACTGGTGAACAAGGGACCTCCAAAGACTCCACCTTTGGAAACTCAGCAGTTTGGTGTCTCTTTGCAATTTATTAAGGATCATAATGGTGGGGAGGTGATACCTCCAATTGTACGACTGTGTGTGGAATTTCTCAGCCAGCCAGATGGTGAGAGAAAATCTTTTAATTAGATGCCCTGGTTTCAAGTAGAAAGCTGGATATAGTGGTATAGTATAGAACCAGATCACAGTTATTTTCATTTGGCCATTTGAAATTAAACCATTCCTGTAATGTGTAAATTGGGACAAAGAAAACCATGTTTAACGGACATTGCTGGGTCATATTCAATAGTGAACATTTTAAAGGGAAGAAAAGATACATAGCTTCGTGCTACGTATTTCATTTTTGCTGAGTGAAAATAGCAGTCCCTGCTTGGCGTTTGGCCTTTAGAACATGTACCAGAATTCAGTTTTCAGGTGTAATTTGAACTGATCAGGCTTAAGCACTCTTGAGAAGTGTGCATTTCATACTAATTCAAGAAGGGTAAGGTGGTATGAAATGCCTAGGAACCTAGAGATAATATGCCTCAACATTCTTAAACTTGGAAGAAGGGCTCAGGTTGAGAGATGGAATTATTTCTGCTTGTTGAAACTCAACTTAGTGTCTTTATAACTAATTCATGGACTGAGTTAATGTGTGGCAATTGTAATAAGGGATTTCATTCTTTTATTGATTTCATTGGCTTATTATTATCACAGGTGCTCACGCTCATTTCACCATAAAAGTACAAGTCATGAATTTTGGATAAATAACCCAATGTTATTGATAGTAAATGAGTAGATTTCTTGCTAGTAATATGCAGATATTGAGTACTCACTACTTGAATTTTTAGCCAAGGAGAGCTTTGAGGTATTATTTGGTCTTAACTAAATATCAGCACCATTTGTAATATATTACACAGGCCTACAAAAAAATTTTTTTGGTGCCGGGAATCTTTGTGATGATTTTAACTATATTTGTAGAGCTGAATCCAAATATGAAATCCGTTTTTATTTAACAGCTCTACTTTTTTAGATATGGCACATCTTACGATTAGTTGTTTTAATATTTGATATATTCCGGAAAATAATTTTCAAAGTTAAATAAATCTATAAGTATACTAATTTATAACCACTCTGCGGTGTTCCTTTTATTTTCAATAAACTGTCAATAAGTTTTATGTATATTTATATATTGTAGGCCAATGAGATAATTATTAATATAATATTCCCATATCATCATGTAGAAGATTTTTTTACGTAAGTAACAACATATCTATATCTTAAAAACTATAGCTGATAGGAAAAAACTAGTGTCATAATTGGATTCAGCACCCCAATTGTTCTTTAAATCAACATTAAAAGCTCCGGCACCAAAACCACTGTTGGCCTGTGTTATTTATTACTCATATTCATGTTTAGATTTTATCAATCAAGCCACGCAATGACTAACCAAATTGTTTCAGATCATTAATATGAGTGAAATCATTCCTGGGCAGAGAGCAAATTTACAAGGTGCAAATTCTCTGTATTTACGTTTGACTGTAGTGTTGAAAATATACCTGTTCATAGCTTGCAGAATTTGTTCTGCAGATTTATTGAAACTTTTCTTAGTTACTTAACTTTGTAGTATCGGGCATAGAAATTGTTAAAATAACAATTTCTATGCCCGATGTGGGAAAAAATACATAATATGTCTCTGGAGATTTGGATTTCGTTTGAAGGTCAAACAACTGTATACTTCCAACCTATAGGATGCAGGTTGATTTTAGAGTGCATTTTGGAGTTGAAAAAGTGCACCCACATTGGCCAAGAAATGTAGTATATTTAATATTGTGATTATTTTATAACATATGATTATGAAAACTTTAAAGATTTCTATTATATTAAATCGGTTCATTGCTTAAGTTCATCTTACAATTAATTATTTATGTTTTTGAATACAGCCTTGGAGACAGAAGGCCTCTTTCGTCGCTCAGCAAATGTTTCACTGGTGAAAGAAGTGCAAGGACGAGTGAACAGAGGTGAAATGTTGAATTTTGATGCTGAAGCAAAAAGGATTGCTGCTAGTCCTTATGGTGAAGGGGATATTGTCCACCTTGCTGCCGTACTTCTCAAAACCTTCCTTCGTGAGCTTGAGGAACCCATAATGACCTTTGATCTGTACGATGAGATTACACAGTTTCAGAGTAAGTAGATAGCACTTAAATTATATCAGAACAAATCAAATTTTCAATTTTGGCAAATAAAGTCAGTCCTGAAGAACTTATTAATACATAAACATGGCTACTTCTTTAAGAAAGGGAAACTGTGATGGAAATTAAATTCTTGGGTGAAAGGTTTTTGTGCAAAAGATACTGGGTACATCTGATTGTAATGATTCTGGTGAATTTGTGGTTGATCTCATTCTGTGGCCACAGTGTCTAATTGTCCCCATATTGTCTTTGAAGTTATTTCCCTTAGTACTTTCCCATTACCACATGAAACTAGAAAGTGGTCTTAGAATCACGTAATCAAGCAGCCTAGGAAACGGGTGATTTAATTGTCCATAACATTCAATACCTATGGTGCAGTATGCACATAAATTGTGGTATGTAATGCATTGATATGCATGTTTAGTAAGTCTTGAAAAACTTATTACACACAAGCTTTTGTTTAATGATCATTTTTCTGTGTCACCTGGCATGTCTTTTAAGTGAGATATAAAATGATCGAATGACTTTTAAACTTGGCATATTATCAATCCTAATAATTTTATCTAAAATATTTCGCATGAAGTTTTTCATTTGATTCCATATTGTTATCTAAGTGATTTTGATTCATCATTTTATATGTTTATTTGCTGTTTCTGCTTTAATCTAAGGATAGTAATTCTATAATATACCTCCAAGGTACCTTTTTCTCAAAAAAATGAGAATTGTTTCTATTTCTGCTGATGTTTTTCTATGTGGAGAACATATGTCAAATGTCAAGACCAATACGGTCAAAGTGGTAGGGACGTAAGGAGAAGAATTGCGCTAGGCAAGGAGGCTTTCTGAAGGAGGAGGGAGTTGATGACGGGGACGTTGAGTAGGGGGGTTAAGACAAGACTAGTAAAAACTCTGATATGGAGCGTAGCTATGTACGGCGCGAAAACGTGGTCGCTGAAGCAGGAGGATAGACGTAGATTGGAGGCTTTTGAAATGTGGGTGTGGAGAAGAATGGAGAAGGTTAAGTGGACCGAAAGGAAAACAAATGAGGAAGTACTAGAAATGGTGGGGGAGGAGAGGGGTTTGTTGAGAGAAATCCTATGGAGGCAGGAGAAATGGATGAAAGGCATATTGAGCGGTGGTGGAATGTTGAAGAGGGTAATAGAGGGGAGAATGTTGGGCAAGTGAGGTAAGGGTAGGAACAGGATAGGGATGTTGGACGGGATGAAGGGAGGAAGGAGGTACGCCGAGATGAAGAGGGACCTGATATAGATTAGTTTGCAAGGTGGGGAGTCACAAAATGTTTATTTGATAGTTGTGTCCATCCAGAAACCTACCTTAACCGGTAGATTACCTAATAATAATAATAATAATAATAATATATATAAAATGGATGTTATAAAAAATGAAAGAATACAGTTAAAAGAGAGAAAAATTAGCCAGCTAAGGGTTTTATCCACCACTTGGAAACAAGGCTGTATAAAATTTTCTACTTATGTTTACTTCAGAAAATACAACTAAAAATTTAACTATTTTAGTTAAAATAGCAGCTTCTCTGTCAAAATGCAAGACCAGGATGCAGTGGAACCTTTTAAAATGAGCATAATTCATTCTGTGATCTTTCTTGCAAAGCGAAACAATCAGTTAGTGAAACAACTTTTAGCATATAAATTAATGTAAAATATGATAATGCATTCCATGCTGAAAAATAAAACTATGTGCCAGGTTTATTCAAAGAAAATTATATGTGCATTGTTTAGGAACGTGTTCTCCTTTTCTTCTTTCATGGAATGAAGCAGCTGGGAATGTAAACTCGATTTGTAAAAGCAAAAAAAAATATTCTAATTAATTAGTTTATTATTTATGATATGTGCCTTATTCCTTTTTACTAGAAAGTTGTGTAGAGACATTTGTTCTTGCTGACTTATCAAAATTTTGTAAAATTATGACTACAAATTATCATTAAAAAATTTCTGGTGTGCATAGCCATTACCTTGTTAGGGCAATGCCTTGTGCATATGTTACAATACAAGTTTCCCATGACCTCCACATCACATTTAGCCTGCTGTTTTGGACTTAACACTTCTTGAAGGCTTGTGGACTTTCTGAATGGTAAACAAGCTGGTGTTTAATTCTCAAATCGTCGCTTCCGTTTGCACAAAATAGCAGCATGATAGCCTAGCATTGGCTTTTGGCTGGGGTGGTCTGTTCTGCTGTCATGTGTACAACTATTTGTTTGCTTCAGCATCTTCTTCCAGAAGAGACCCATCTCCTCACAATTGAAAATCCTTTCTGGCAGGTAATTTTCAGAATATACGAGTTTCTTGAAGTCAATAATGAAGTTCTCTGCTGCCATTGGTCCTGAGCTTGCTGCTTCACCATGCCTCACAGCACGGTGAATGCTGGTTCTCCTCGTAAACTTCTCAAGTCGTGCATGACTTCCTATAAATGCTTCTTCAGCCATTGATGATTTTGACATCTTCAATTGGGATCAGTGAAAATCACTTTCCTCTTCTCACATATGATATTCTTATTAATAGTGTCACATTCCAATGCTTTTCCTTTATCCATATGAGAAGCAAACTTTCAACATAGTCGAGAATACATGCCCAGTAAGTAGATAAATAGATAGGTAGATAAATATCTTTATTTAGGCTCAATTGAGGTCATAAGGTCCCTTCCTGCATTTAACCCTTAACCGTATATATTCTTGTCACTCTCTTTGAAGCATCTATCTCCTTAATTTTGTCCTTGTTCTTCAGAAAAAGTCGACCAATTGCTGATGTGTGTACTTAATCAGCCGTGCTCACACCTTGTTCCTGTCTTTCAATGACTTTACTTTTTCTTTCTACCATTTTTTTATTCTTTCATGGCTTTCTTCCTACATATTTCTCTTTGGGTTACTTGAAACTCCACACAAAATAAGAAAAAACTTTGTACCAAAGAATCACAAATAATAAGTCTGAACACAAGTTTGAAAAAATGTGTGATCACTAACAACACTAAGATGCTAGCGGAACTTGTGCTAGAGACAAATTGCAGTAGCAGGTGCACAATCATTCGGGGAATTCCTCTCTTTGTAACTTGTTAAGCGACTTATTTTTGGGACCTATAATTATGCTAAATTTCAAGAAACTGTCATAGTAACTTTAGCGGAGTCACCCGCTATGTGTGCATTATAATGCAGCCATTTCAGAGAGTAAAAATCATTCGATGATTTTTACTCTCTGAAATGGTTGCATTATAATGCACACATAGCGGGTGACTCCGTTAAAGTTACTATGACAGTTTCTTGAAATTTGTCTAAGGTATGAACAGCCTAAGTGTTTGAAATTGGCTTTATTAACATCGTGGACTGTGGCACGTCGCGCACGACTACGAATGCCTGTGACATTGTATGTATGGTATTTCGTCATAACATCTTGTTCCTTTAAAGCCCCCAAAATTTCAGAGTGTAAGAGGACGTCTCGGTAGCTTAAGTGGTTAAAGCACTTGGCCGGATATCGAGGGATCCGGGTTCGAATCCCGGTCAAGGCGAATGATTTTTACTCTCTGAAATGGTTGCATTATAATTATGCTTATTATGCAAATTAACTGCTATGCAAGATGCTCATTAAGTGAGATTCCACTCTATTTTTTGTATGACTTATATGACAGAAGGGAAAAATTAAAAAAAAATGAAATAATAACGTTCTTGTCTTGGACTTATGGAAAACTGTTTCCTGTAAAGTTTTTGAAATTTGATAAATTTTAATAGCTGGTGCCACAAAAGTTATCAGCAGAAATTATTTGTAAAAACATTAAAAACTAATATGCAACGTAATGGGGAAAATATTCCATTTTTGTGGACCAAATCAAGTAAAAAGGTGTCATCAATCACCTCTCTTGTCAACAATGTGAGATCAGATGATGTTCTGAAATATTTGTCGTTCTAAGTGGTTTGGTGATTTCACTAAAATCAAAAATGTGGTTCCAGGCATATGGGGTCAGCACCAAAAGCCCAAAATCAACTAAAATCATATATTAATGCTCGGTTTCATTTCTTTTAAAGGTTTGTCCAAAGAGGAAAGGTCTCAGATGTTAAAGGTGATAATTTTGGACAAGCTCCCTGAGGATAACTACATTGTTTTGAAATATATAATGCAGTTCCTTTCCAAGGTAATATTTCAAAATTAAATTGCATGTTACCTCTAGGAAATATTATGGACTTATGAATTTTGTATTTTTTCAATGGTTAATGAATTCTGTGTATTGTGTTTTTAAATCATTTCTCTACTTATTAAAAAAATATTAAATGAATCGATCTCTATATATACTCAACAGTAGTTTAAAAAAATACAAGGATGCATTTGTCTGTTTTTTAGACTTCAGAAAGGCATTTTATAGAGTAAATTGGTAGAATTAATGAATGTATTGTAGAAAATTGGAGTACATTGGAGGGATAGGAGACTAATCCACAACCTGTAAACGTCTCAGACTGCTCTGGTGCAAGTGGGGACATGGAGTCCTAATGGGTAGTTTTAGGAAGAGGAGTAAGACATGGGTAGTTTCCAGTGCATGATATTTTGAATTGTTAACAGCCAAATCTGCATGTTACTGGGTCAGGATTAGAATTTTATTTTAGTCACATGTTGTACAATCCCTGCTGTAAATACCCATAATATTTATTAAAATTGTGGCTCTAGATTGCTGGGAAAAA
The DNA here is from genome assembly GCA_037158775.1 of Hetaerina titia. Taxonomy (NCBI): domain Eukaryota; kingdom Metazoa; phylum Arthropoda; class Insecta; order Odonata; family Calopterygidae; genus Hetaerina; species Hetaerina titia. The sequence goes on from CM073771.1 coordinate 40,962,345, forward strand.
CATGAAAAAATATGGTGGAAAAGTAGTTTTGCTATTCTGTATCAATTCATCACACAACACATGTGGATGTTCCTGTGGAAATTGACCCTCTATTCTCTCTCTTTATAAGGTTATGGACCGAAGTGACCTCAATAAGATGACCTCTTCAAATCTGGCAGTTGTATTTGGACCGAATTTGGTGTGGTCTCAGTCTGATCAACTCTCGCTGTCAGCCATTAGTCCAATCAATGCCTTCACAGACTTCATGCTTTCACATCAAGATGAGATATTTGTCATCTAGCCAAATCCATATTATTATGGTGATTATGAATTCAAAATGTCCAATTTGTATTGACACAGAGTAATGAGAGTTTTTTGTAGGTGCAGTTGGGAGGATTGTAGTTGATGCTGAAAGTAAAAATTCTCTATGAAAGCACAAGGCGACAGCAAAAACTTTATTTTGCTGTCTCTGGGATGCATTTCATAAGTTATATTGGTGTTCACTAACATCTTTAAATTAAAAGTGAATGCATGTATTTTGCATCTGCCTCATTGAGCAAACATTGCTGCTTGTTGTGGAGGCTCTTTTGTAATCTAATTTTTATGTAAGTATCCGATGTGACATTAGTTTCCATTTAGTATTTGAATATCACTGATGTTTGTTTACTGCCCCATAAAAATATTTGAGAAATAGTTGGAAGTAATTGCCAGCATCATCAAGACTGAATCATAAAGCCTTCTTAAATTAGAAACATTGATTCTCCGGACAATGGTATACTGTAGTCCCTGGTATCAAAATAGTGCATCTTTTGCCGAAATTTGATTGACTATATTTCTACAGCTTTTAATCCTCGGGTTTGTAAGGTTGACTTAATGCTCAGTACTGTCTTTATAAAGTCTATTTTAGTTGGATACTAGTGACATTTTTTTCCATTACTATCCATGAAACAGCAGTGTACATGATGAACATCATTGAGGTAATTATGATTTCCTTATGGTAAATGAACTGAGCATTGTTTGTCAACGGAATAAGTTGGCATTTTAAGGATCAAATTTACGCAATTTGCATATTGGCTAGCTCAAGAAAAAGCCATTTTCTTGTTACCAAAGAGTTTGCTAAAATTCTACAAATTGTACCTCATTGGTTGTCAGGAGTCAATGCTCTGTTTCATTGTGTCGTTTGGTGGATGAAATTTGTGAATTGAGTGGGTAATATACTTACACCACTAAATTAATGACTGGGTTCTTGGGTTTAAAACTATTTCAATTTGGAACTTAACCAGAGCAGTTACACTTAGTCAAAGCATTATGATGCAGTGTAAATATGAATGGATAGATACATGGTTTTCATGTGCAGGACACATGTTATCCAGTGATTGCAAGTGGTTGACTTTGCATCAGTAACACTCTATAAGATAAAAATTAATACCAAAGATGCTCACATGGTGATGGAAAGTAATCCTTGTGTTTCATGAAAAGAGACACATTTGGAAATGGCATGAGGGTTGAATCTAACAACAAACCTAGATAATGTTTGACTTTATAATGAATCCTATAAAAATGTCCATTTGTTGGAGATGAGCATTTATCATTAAATTATAAGATTTTTAAAAATATCAAATTATTATGAAACATTCATACTCTTTATGCAATATATTTTGTCTTATCTACTAACTGATGTTGAGGAAATTGATGAATTTAATGTTTAGGTATTTGAAAAGTTTGTAACTGTTTTAGAAAGTTCAGAAGAAAAACTGTATTGAAATTGTGATAGTGTGTTTGCATTTCCTCTTTTTGCATTTGCTGTGAGAGATTGATGACAGCTGCACATGTACTTCTAAATGCACAAATATTTTCCTTGTTGTGATTCAAAGCCTTTTTTTTCAGCCAGTTTCAAATCCTTTGATTTGATGAGTCAATAACCATGTGTGATTATTAAGTCGTTAATTAGAGTAAAACTCTTTGGATAGAATTTTGCATGCATAATTTAGTGAAATTATGCATTGGGTTGTATTATATTCTGAGGACTGAATAGAATGGATTATGTTTATTTTCCAAATTATTAGTTTTATTAAATTTATTTACTCTGCATGTTATGTACTGCGTTACCTTTTTATTAATTTCTTTTATGTAAGAAACACTCTTGTGGAAAGGATAACTATTGCAAATGCAAAAAGGTTGTAAATTCAGTGTATTTATTGCATTCCAGTAATTGGAAGAAAGCTTCCTAAGATATATATTTGTTCTTGTATGATATAAAATGTATTAGAATGAGTTTGTGTACCCAGTGCATTGTATGATTGTATTCCTTGAGCAAGGGAAGCGCTAAAGTGAGCTTTGTCATAAAGGGGCTCAATTATGTATCAGTCTTTGTAATTAGTCATGTAAATCACAATTCAGAAAATTACACTTTCAAATTCTTTGTCTCTCTGTTTCTGTGTGGCTTTTAACACTTTGGAAAGTAAGCATTATGAGGAGTAAATTGGCTCTCTTAGTCATTAATCATTTGCCCAAGGCAAATGTATTTTATGTGAACTTCTACCATAACTTTCCAATTGAGTTAATATTATTAATATGTAAGCCATTTGATTGGTTTATCAAATTATTTTTGTTTTAAATTTATTTTCTGTACTGAATATATTTTATAGTTTTTGGTTGCTTAATTGCCAGCAAAAAATAGAAAAATCTTGTGAACATTTTCATTCCATGTAAAAATCTTCATGTTTTTGTTGTCTTTCACTTGTAAAACTCTTCTGCATTCCAAGCCATTTTGAAGTACAGTGAGGGGAATCTGATGTACTCGATCCAAATGGTGCTTTCAAGCCTGTTGTCTTTTGATTCTATGCTGTACATTTAAATGTTTATCATGCTTTGCTCCAACATCTAGTAATAGCATTTTCGTCATTAATTAGAAAGAACTGTGCACAAGTTCAACCTGTGATAAGTTTAGTAGATTGTAAGGTTGATATATTTGTTCCGTGCATAATGTGTGCAGTTGAGGAATGTTTGTTGCTGTACATTGGCCTATCACCTTGAAATTGTGTTACGTACAAGAGAACAACGAAATGTGTAGGGGTTTATTGGATTGAATACAGGGTTGGAGCAGATTGACAGATTTTTCCTGCTTCATGTGGTGGATTTTGAAATGGTGGTGCAGATAATCAGGGATTACAATTTAAAATTACCAAGTGTGTATGTGAGTGCAAATGTGAACTTTTTTACTTTTGCCATTTACAATGTGAGAGCAGAAGTGGTGAGCTCAGAAAGTGTCAAGTCATCGAGTGTGGCATGGCCGTCCATTCCTATGGCAGTATCATTGTCTTGGATATCTGTACACAGGAGAGGACTGCTCTTCTTACCGCTGGTCGGCAGTTTTATCAGGAGTGCTTGTGGGTTCAGGTTTATCTTTTCTGAGTATTTGTATTGAAACCTGTATTGATTTAAATGGCTTGGAATACTTAATTTGATAAAAATACCTGAATCTGCAGGAACACAAGATTGTCATCAATATCCCTCACAATATATGGAAATAACTTTTCATTAATGAATATATTTCTGTGAAGAATATTTACTGCATTTGTTTCAATTAATTTAGTTTTAGAGGTTTGCGTTAATTAGAAATTATTTTTCAAAAGGTAAAGTTCTTTGATGAGTGTAGTCTGTTGATCAATTGTGCTTTTTTATACCTTATGGTCTCTGAAGTCTTCCCAATACTCGTAGAATGAATGTTAAAAGTTCATTTTAATTATGCTATCAGATGCGGTCAAGGCACGATTGGGCATGAAAAACACGAAGCCATTAAGGGTACTGATGTGAGCCGTCTAATTTCCAAGGAACATACAAAAGTTGTGCTTAGGCTATTGTAAAAATAAAGATCATTGGTACCTCCTTTGAAATAGTAATTTAAAGTACGATGTATGTGGCCCATCATAAACAGTCATTTGTGACGTCATTGAAACAAGTGAGAAAACGTGTTACTATGGAAACAACTCTCGGCAACAAGTGGGATCCTTAAACTCTGTAATACAGCAGTGACTCGATTTTGGAAGTGTGCCGTTGAAGAGTGTGGATAAGAGATTAGAAATTAATTTTTTACCTGAGTTGATTCATAATTCCCAAGATAAACAGCCGGATGCTTAAGGTAGGTGATGCTATGTTTTATGCGATTTAATTGCCCATGTTTGACACTATAGTCCTTTAAAGGCCTTGACCTTCGTCGCCACTCTCTTCCGGCACTGCCACTACGTTTCTGTGGTTTATCTGGTTAAATGGAAAAGAAAGAAATGAGAAAGCACACGTTTCTAATATGTTTAATTTCATAATGGTTGTGGGTACACAATATTTGGTGTTGTTCCATTGTCAGTGAAGGTATAGAGATTGGTTTGCCGACTCGGAACACTTAGCATATAATTGTCCATGCGAGAAGCAATCCGTGTCTAGATCTAAACCGCAGTTCTCAAGATCCGCCCTGGGCTTTGTTGATGGTGATTGCAAACGCGTTTCTAACTGGGAATTGCAATTTCTTAAATTTAAACGATATATCCGTTAGAATAAGGAATGAGGACATCTTCACTCTTGAAAGGTATTATCAAGATTGCTGCTTCTATGACGTTGCTCATTAATTTTTTGTACTGCAAACCGCGTGCCGTTGCAAAACTTTGGCTGGTTGATATTTCGCAAAATGGAAATTGGCACGCAGATTTTCAATTAGAGTACGTGCGGTGGCTTTCCTGAAGTTATTTCAAGCTGATCTTCTGTTTCTCGTTGACATCTTTCAGCCACTCTCAGCATATTGCGTGAGAACGAAACATCTAACGCTACAGAATGCGATCGCCGTGCATCCTTTTTATTTACGAGTACATGATAGCGTATGTTGCTTTTTAGGTCCAATAGATAGCGCTGCTTGTCACACGTGTGATATCTATGTAATATATTGTAGGCATATAAAAACGCGCGTATTTGAATGCAATGTTTCGCCCAAATCATGCGAGCATTTGATTGCGACGTAGTTTCAAAATTTCAAAGCAATTGGTTAAGAACTTCCGTAGATTAAAGATTTTGAACAAACGAACACGTACATTGTTATTTATATAGAATATGGACTTAGTATTTCTGCCCATTGATTTTTAGGTAAAAACCTCCTCAAACGTTAAACTTCAGAGTTCAAAATATCATATCTGTATTTCTAACCAATATTCTTCCTCTATTCCTCTCTACGATTCACTTTTTTGGGACTCATGAGGGACATAAAGTACTTGATCTCTTTGATATTTTCGAACATCGTGGTTTTTATCCTTACTGTCCGAGTCTCTTTGTTTCTGTCTTTCCATGACCTCCAAATATGGGCTTGGACTTCATTCCATTCAATTTAGGGCCTATTCTCCCTGCTTCCCAGTCTGAAGTCCCATATTCTTTCTCCTGCTGGTTCATATTTTCTACGGTATGATCTATGTCGCCAGCAGATGCCTGGGACTGACTAGTTCGGCGTAATATACTTCCTCCGGGGTTGTTCCAATTTGTATTGCGACATTTTCAGGACTTGTTTAAACCATGAAGTTAACATGGCATACTTTGCAGTGACTCTCTTTTAATTTTGAACCCCTTTGACTGTTCGTCTTCAAAGTTTACTTGTATTCTTGAGGGTCACCTTGGTCCATAGGTGGAGGATCTAGAAGGTCGTTTAAGGAAGGGGACTACTGTTTTTGCGCTACTATGCAATTCACTGGCTAGGTTAGTGAAATAATTTTTTACTGGCGAAAAACTTGCCGTCCTATAACACACAAAAGGGTACTATTTGGTTTTGCTCAAATGTTGCCAACGAGCAGATAAAAGGAATTCAAACAATATTTAATAAGGTATATTTTAGTTTTGTTTTTTGTGAAATGTAAATTGGCACTGAGAAACATTTATTTTTCTCTATGCTATTGCGAAAACACAGATTCCAAGAACAAACTAAATGAAAATAACACATCGGTTTTGCGAAGGGTTTTTCGGTTGTAAGAAACTAAAAACCCTACAAGAAACTGATGTGTTAGTGAAACCGAAGTAGTAGTATTTAGGCGACCGACAGCTGAAGTCATTTGCGCCATTTGGGATGGACAGGAAAGAATGAAGGATGGAGATAGGCCCGACGTTTCCTTAGCCTATTCTTAACGAAAGGCGCCAAGGGGTCCGCAGCTTAACCGACGGACAGCGTAGTCATTCAAAGTGCCCTCCACAAAGCACCTCAAGTAGGGATCGGGACACCACTGGGATTCGAACCCAGACCCTCTGGGTGGGAAGCCATTGTGATAACCACCGCACCATCCCGATCCCCTTAAGCTCTCAGTTAGATCTGATATGCTCCCATTACATCCCAAATTCAAGTGAGAAAAGTGCGTTACAGGAGAAGAAATAAAAGCGCCGATCACTTTAATCGGTAGCGCAGATGTAGATCCCTTATTCGTATAGGATGCCAGATCACGTTCGTGGTCTGGAGCCGGTTCATGAGTAGGTCCATTCTTTTGACTAGCATGGGAAAGCCACAAAAAGCTGAATAGCTCCAGATAAAAATCTGATACTGCTATTATTTTTGTAGGTCGCTATTTTATGCTTCCAAAAAATGTCGTCTTTCATTGCAATATTTTTCACCGTGGAATACATAGTGTAACGATACGCAATCTAGCAGTCAAAAGTATTTTCTGCGAGAAATATAGTTTATCCAATTTGAGGAAAATCTCAGTAGAACTGCACGTCGACTGGTCGATAAAACCTCTTCCAACTATTTCATTAATTAATTTATGAAGATAATCAGTACGTTCCAAAAGAAAACGGAAGGCAAGGTCAATCACATTGGAAAGGTAGATATTTTGTTGGGAAGATTATAACGTAAGTATGACTTTTTCCTTGAACTTGAATATTAGAAGAAAAAATATTTCTTTTGATTATAAGAAAGTTTTTGAATTCGGACGATATTTGGCACGACTGCACGCTAAAATTAATTAAGCAATTTCACGCACATCAGTGGTGCTTTATGTTTAATCACGTAGAAATATAATTCTGCGGGCGATTAGCATCGAAAATTTACAGTAGATTCCTTAATTATAACAGGAATCCATTTTAAACGAGTTAATCTTGCAAACTGACGTTCATTTTCTTAAGTGAAAAAGGAGATTGCGGGTTGTTGATTTTTGGAAAGCACATGTTATTAATCCAGCAATCTGATATTTCATATTTCAAATTAATACTGCAATGTGCCATACGATAATTTTATGAACAATCACGGTAACTCATCTTTCGGAATTATAGTGATGAAAGTGATATCTAATACCAAGGGACCTACAGGATAAGGCGTAAGCGTAAGCTTACAGAAGTCATGAGAGCACTGTGTCTTATCGTAAAGATATGTTCGTGTAATGTGATTGGAGTGCTTTCGTGCAAGTGATAAGTCTCGTTGTACAGAAAGAGCAGGAAAGACAGGAAAGGAAAGCTATCGAGTGAAGTAATTAAAATATTTATATCGAAGAAAATTAGAAGAAGTCTAAAAGAAAATATCACAGACTTTCTAAGTCTCTTTAGCAAGGTGAAAAATCAGCTTGAATTTCTATTTACAGGAATTTTAGGCACAATCTTATCAACAGGACATTTGTATGGTTTACGCCAATTTCGTACGAGATAAATTTGAGATGGAGTTTCTATGGTATGATGGAAAACCAATTGAAATGTGTATTAACAGGAATTTACGACTTTGGTGCAAACGCAATAACGCGAACAGAACATGTGTATGGCGTATGGCATTTTTTCTTAAATAAATTGAAATGGTGATGTAAAGTGTGTATAAGTATGTCCATTAATACACTTGCACATTCACCTTGTACCATGGAGTTCGTCCATATGTTCCGAAATCGGTATCGAATCAAGGCTCGAGCGTTCTTCTCACGGAAGCGAGTAAAAAATTAGGAAAACTTGGGTGAATTTCAATCAAAAGGCATTCAAACTTTTTTTGGAAATCACACTTTAATTTCGTTTAAACACATGCTCAAATCAATCAATACTTATCAAGTTTCAGCAGTTTTGGGCCTGGTGAAGTCTGGTGCAAACATTGCAGCCAGAATTTTCAAGACTCGGAAAATGAAATCTTGTGTTTGACAATAACTGAATCGAAGCTTGGGTATAACTCATGGAAACTATTTGTTTGTCCGTTCCGAGACTCGCGGGACGTCGTGTCGACACATTTATTTTTGTGAGAGTTCGCGACAACTCCGTCGTCGTCAGCGGAAGGTTGCGGGGGTGGTGGTGGACTCGGCTGCTCTGCCCTTAGCGGGATCCTCACTTCCGTCCGGCGTCGTTCATCACCTTGGGCAGACCGAGAAGCGAGTTGATCAGCTCGGAATTCCTCTTGTGTGCGGGGATCGGGTGTTCCGCGGTCCGCGATGCAAGTTGGGTGAGCCACTGTGCGATCTCCCGCGCGTACTATCCGGTCCACGAAAAGAATTGAGAAAAATATTATTAACGATCACCACCATTTTAGCTTTGTAATCCATTTGCTCTTCGAAGTATCTCTCGGAACACGGTTTCCCAACCCATAAGTCGCGAAGGGCTTTCCGTGGAGTCGCCGGCTGTAAACTGAAACATTGTTGACTTTCAGCAAACTGGAAGTTTGTCGATTTTCATTTTTAATCGGTGTTTTGAGTTAAAATTATATTGAATTATACAACACTGATTCAATAAAATGCGACTCAAAAGACTGGGAACCTATCTTAGAGACTAAATGGATATTTAGGGCTGTAGTACTCCAGAGTGTACATGATAATACCAATGACTGGAAAATCCTATTCGGACTCTGAGCTCAGAAAAGAGAGTAGAGCTCAGTTAGGCAATGCATTAGCTGATCATTAATCTCACCTACCCAACTAGCCTTTGCATTGAATGCTGTGATCAAAATGGATATTTGCATGTGAACCCGTCGTTACAGAGCCTTCGTCTGATTATTCTTACATACTTACATTGCCTGCTTATTTCCCTTATTCTCGAAACAATGCCTAAGAGGTATCTATCGGGGATGATGAAAAATTTAGATGCGCGATCCCAAGTGGATACTGTTGGTCAGTGACCAGTTGACGTTCAGCTTTCAGGCAATTTTCAGTTTCGTACATTTTAGCATTCCAATCTCAAATCGATCACTATTCAGGAAAACGAAGAAGAAGATTTTGCCTACCCTCCTATTTTAAGCCAATAGTGAAACACAACGGAAAATCGTTTCCATTTCAAATTCTCTGCTTTTTATTTTAACACACATTAAACTTCATAGTAAATAGAATAGCTTCCCCGATAAATCTGATTTTCAATTTACAAACTAAGATTCCCGACTTCACCCTCTTGTTTATGGATGTTCTGAGAAAAATTTTACTATTTGCGGTGAAAGCGTCTGAGTTTGCAAGGGAAACACCAGAGAAAACTGAAAGCTTAAGTTAAAACAATCAACGCTGTCGACGTCTATCATTGAACTATTGCGGTCAGACAGTTCTTAAAAATCTCTAGCAGAAATTTCTTGGACAGACACCATTTGCACTGATCATAGGCGTTATTTTAAATTACAATCCAAAATATTCAAAATTATATTAACTATGAGTTGCATAAAAACGTCTGTACGTATGGGCTTACTTTTATACAACTTAGGCTTAAAGCGAGCGCTATACGTTTACGCATGATTTTTAAGAAAAATAAATGAGAGCGGATAACTTATCGGAACAAATTAATTTTAATTGTAAATTTTTCGCTGAGACACATCGATTACTAGTGTTCTCTCAATAAAAATATGCTAAATGAAAAAGTTGACTATTCGCGGCACGTAAAGGGATTGTTGTAAACGAGAGAAAATGGAGAATACTACTAAACATTAATATTGAAATTTCATTCAAATTAAGATGAAAACAGTTCATAGAGTCAATAGAATTTTCGTGGTCTATAATTTTCAGAAGTCGCCTCTTATGCTTGAGAATAGATATGAAGCCCGCTTTAATGAATGCTTGCAGCATCTGTAGCTTTAGATTATCAACTTCATCTACGCTACGCCTAAGTGAGATAGTGAAATACCAGTAGCCATTGGTGGAGCTCGTTTCAGTATTACATTTCTGAACATTAAAATGACTTCCCGACAATCAATAAGCATGATTTCGGTCCGCATAATCAAACGTTTTGGAGGATCCTAAGAACAGTATTGCATTGGCCTCAGTTCCAACAAATAATGTTATAATCTGCCCGAAAATGAAATGTTAAAATGAACAAATTACATAAATGAACATACGGTGCATTTTCAATGCAGTGTCGTGTATTAATGAGAGAGCGAATATTAAAGTTTAATAAAATAATTACCATTGATTTTCGTTATGGAGGACATAATAATAAATATAAATTGTTTAAAATTCTTTCTGTTACAAAGATCATACTCGGTATTACTGATGGGAAATCGTAATTGCATCGACTCCCAAAATATTAATTCCGTCAACTTTGATTTGCTTGAGCTGTTTTGGTGATAATTTGTAGACTGTGTCAATTGAAAACAAAAAAAATTAACTAATGCAAACACGAAATTAACCCTTGTCTCAAGTATAACTTAGTTACTGGAGTATATTTTAGTGGGGGTTAGCTGGGAATTATTACCGACCTCTTTGTCAAGGTATTTTTCTTCGTCCATGTCCATGCACAGGGCAAGGGGAAGACGCAGGAGGTACACCATGAGGATGACGGAGAAGAGGTTCTTCATGCTGGCTGGCGTTGAGAGGAAGTGGAGTGGCCTGAAAATGTTAGTGAGCGTGAATGATGGAGATATATTCGGGGTTCACGAAGGGGATATCGTCCTTTCCCCGGAAGCAGCGCCCTCTTCTCCCGAACAGGACACCAAAGAACCAGAGGAGGAGAATACGAGGAATTACCTGCGGCTAAGGTGTCTCCCAAGGACCGGAATGGGTGAGTACTTCTTGTAGTGGTCTTGAGAGAGAGGCGAAGGCTGAATGATGCTTGTATTGCCTGAGGGAATCCCTTATAAAGGGACAGACCTCACCCCGACCGGCAACCGTTTGGTGGGGGGGGAGGAGGCAGGGTATGGTTAGGGCGTGGGGAGGGGGAGTGGGGTGCAAAAACCCTTCAGGTGCAGCTTCGGGTGGGATAGAGCGAGAGAGGAGGGTGAGGGGTGTCTTCTCCGAGGATGGATCGGGGGCAGCGTGGGCGTAATATCCTGAGGACAACCCAAGAGGGTGGGAGGGAAAGTGTGACATGGAGACGAGGGCTCAGGGAACCGTGTAAAACGCAGGATCAGTGTAGGTGCGCGGAGAGGGGGGATGTGAGTATATTTTTTGGCGGGCTCCACACCTGGTGGAGGAGTTCAGGGGTGAGGGGTGGGTTGGAGGAACGAAGAAACCTTGGGATGGGCTGGGGAGCATATTCTAGCAGTGGCTACTCCCTTGGGTCTGTTTCCAGAAACATTTTCCGGACAGTTAATCGATCCCGCAGTTCCATTCCCTGCTCTCTTATATTTTTCCTATGTGAATATTCGCATTCTCTTAAGAGGAGTTGAAATTCATCCCTGAAATGAAAAACACATCATATGCTGAATACTATCTGGTTTTATCCCTCGATGATGTGTGGTGGGGTTTTTTGTTTGACTGCTGTTTTGTGAGAACTAACTGATACGTTGACGGATTTTGGAGAACAAAGGAATTTCAGCGGAAATATTTTAAAAATCTAATCATAAAATTTTATTTTATGATGCAGCTGGGGCGTAATGAAGGAGCATAGGGTTAGAAATAGACTCACAGTTGGCTTATTTTAGGCAAGTTCAGGGTATTAATTTTTTCTCACTTAAAATCCACCGTGTAAACTGGCAAATGTGGTCACAGGAGAATTATTAGGCGCGTGAATATCAAGGTGCGTCATAATATTGGTAGTTTACCGATTAAGATAGGTTTTTAGATGGACACTGCCTATACAATGGTACAATACAATTCCTTACCCCTCCTAATAAAACACAAACTGCCATCTGACACTACGATAAACCCTTCTTTATTTTCGCATACTTTCTTCCTTCTTTCATAACGCCAAATATGCCTATCCTATTCCTAATCCTTCCTCGTTTCCCTAACAATCTTCCCTCTTTCAGTCTTCAACATCCCATTGCCAATTAAAATGCTCTGAATCCATCTTTCCTGCCTCTTTAGGATCTCTCCCAACAATCCCCACTTTCTCCATCATGCCTACTTTTTCCTCGCTAGTTTTATTTTCTGTCAATTTCACCTTTTCAATCATTCTCCACACCTTAATCTCAAAAACCTCCAATATACGCCTATCATCTTGCCTCAACGGCCATGTTTCGGCTCCATAAAAAACCACTCACCAAATCAAAGTTTTGATGAGCCGTTTCTTAACATCCTTACCCAACGTCCCTGCCAGCGATTCCCACCTCCTTGTGAAAGCTTCTTTGCATAACCCAGTTCTCCTTCTTACGTTCCTACTACTTTGACTATTTTGGTCCAGAACATTTCCGAGATGGGTGAACTGTTCCGCCTGCTCTATTTTATGAACTCTTATTTTGATATTAAACGTAGCTTTCCTATTTCTTGAAAACCATATAACCTTTGTATTGTTTATAGTGCATTATATTGCGAAGCGAAAATCCTGCAGAAGTTCCTGAACTTTCAGGAGCATATTTCAGGAAACTAATGGCAAAATTAATTATAATTGCCATGGTATGATGTTGCAGAGGTGTTAAAGTTTACTAAATATCTCTATTGTTTTCATTTTATCTCGCTGAAATACATTAGATTTTTAAGAGAACATTTCCAAATCTCAAGCGAGGACGAATTCCTCAAATATAAGGTAAATTGTGAGGAGAAATTATTTTTCACATAATTTGGTAGATCTACTATATATAATATATCTTTTGTCTTACAAACAAATAAAACGTTATGATGTTGTGAAAGTTGACTGATCCCGAGTATTCTTGCCGCAATTTTAAATTATATGGAAAATAATGAAATTTACTTGTGCAAAAACGAATTCATTACGTATGGAACAATTTACCAATTGGCTTTTTTCAATTAAACAACTTTAATTTACCAATTATTTCGACATGACTCATGAAATTGAATTTGCTATTATATTTAAATTCGAAACCTTGAATCAATTTCAAGTTCTCTCATAATATCAAATTTCCTTATATTAGGTGTAGTCACCTTTTATTCTGTTACAGTATCAAATCCTTTTGTCAGTCAGTTGATGGCATGTTTTATGATTATTATGTCTTTTTTATTTTGTTTTATGTCGCATATTCCTCTTTCCGCGCCCTAGAAATTTGCATTCCGATGTTTAATCAATGTCAAACTTCATTCTCCGGAATCCATTGACTAACTGTATTTCTTTAAATTAATTCTAATGGGGGAATAATTGAGTCTAAAATAAATGAATTCAAATATTAATCCGACTCTATGATACTCTTGTATATCCTCCAACATATTATTTAAACTACAGTTATGCATTTGTGCAGAATATGTTAACCGTTTCCTCAGCTCATATGATAGGAGAGCGTGACAAAAATGGATTAATCTGCTCTACTGTTGAAATAGCTTTTCGTCTTCCACATAGGCACAACTGTGCTGGCATAAAATTGTTTTTGAGTTCTGATAGATTCCCGTTCTGATAGACCCATTAAGGTGAAATTATATTTACAACGCAGAGGTTATCTAATACTTCCAGGAATAACGAACCGTAAATTAAAACTCAAATAAGCTTATGAATTTTATGCACAAAACAATTGATGTTAAAAAAATTAAATAAATATTTGTCTTCCAACTTCAAAAATATATTTGGAGAGGATACTTTCTCCACAATACGAAATAATAAAATAACTTCCCCTTTTGACAGAAAATAACTATTCTTAGTCATTATTGAATAAAATTAATCCTTATTCCGTTTTCCATCTTTCCTTACCGAAAGGAAAACCGGCATATTTAGAATATTGAAAAGCATTAATGAATTTTTCTGTTTTAATATATAATTTTATCGGAAATAAATCTGAATGTTAAATAACTATAGAAGCCAAAGTATATAAAAGTGGATTATGCCTACATTTTACCACTTCATTACATTTGACTCTACATTAGATAAAACAAAAAATATTTGTGATATATAGTGAATGAAAACATTTTTTACGATTTATGTCCAGTTAGCGTTCAACGGAGTAGATTAGACACAGTTGTTGAAGTAGTGACTAATATAGGAATAGAGTGGAGGGATAGACGAATTATTCGAAACCTGTTACCGAGTTGACGGTATAAGTAAGGGTTATGGTGGGAGATAGAAGATGGGCGGTGATAGACAGGGGAATAAGATGGGGTTGGCCGTTATCGCTGGTGCTTTTTCACTTATATGCTGAGAAAACGTTAAGCGCGGCAATGGGTAGGCTTGAACCGAAGGAGAGGCAATTAAGTCAGTTTACAGATTATCAAGCAGTAGTGAGCCAAAAGGCTAAAGGATTGAAGTTATCGTTGAGTTCTTTACAGAACCAATGCGACAAGTGTAGCATGAGGAAGATTAAAATATGTAACGAGATTCTCAAGAAGTAGTCAGTTTAACTTAAACATTGAAGTAGGAGGGAATAAAGTAAAGGAAGGGAATTGAGGGCATGGAGTCCGCGTAAAAACAAGATGAACAAATTAGCAAATAGCTTAATATAGAGTGTAGCGCTGTATCGATCTGAAAACTGGTATTTAAGGAAAGAGATGAGCGTAAAGAAGGGAGAAAGTTTTCGGGAATACTCAGGAGAAGACTGAAAAGAGCTGAAGAAAATTTTGAAAGGTAATTAAGGCTTCAATATAAGGGAGGGTGTTGAGTAAGTGGGCTAGGGGACGGAAGAAATTGGCTTTTTAGACTTTATGAAAGCCAATTCGGAGAAAGTAAGAAGGAACAAATAAGAAAATAGTGAAGGACAAACAAGAAGTACGTAAACTACGCGAAGCGTGTTAGGGACCATCCAATACCAGCCTTTAATTTTTAATCTATGAGCGAATTTTCAATGAATTCTTTGCAACGCAGTTTTCGACTGTCGGTAATTCTTTACGGTACAGGAACATTTCTGCCTAGTTGAAGGACTTGGCACCCTCGGGTGGAGTGTTACAGATTGAAAAGTTGTTTTTAATTTATTGAGAGCTTTCTTCATGTTGACCTAGTTCAAACTCAGCTCCAAAGTTCTATGTAGGTGTGGATTACGACGAAAATTACCTTTGCTAATCGATTTGACTTGCGTTCATTTTCATTTCAACTAGCGTTCTAAAATAACCATTGAAATTGAAAATAACCAGAATTTGAGTGAATACGTAAATATGATAAGGCAAGTGGAGTATTAAGTCATATTTTTATTGGTTAATGCGGATCCTGAATGAATTAAGTTGATACAAAAGAAAAGCTCGCCCTCAAAGAGGACCTGTTCCTATACATTCGAGTTCCCATATTCTGTTATACAAATATGTTACATGTTATTATTGTATATTATTTCTGTAATGTTTGTACAATTCCAGTGATTTTATTTTAAATGGGAAAGAAACTTTTAAAGTCAAAATCTAGACCGAGATTCTAAACTTAGCTGAGAACGTTATTGTTAGTGATGATGTCAAAGGGTAAAGAAAAGGTTTGTGGCCCCGCTCCTGGCCATCTATACAGATCTGGGATAGACACAGCTTGGATGACCCTTGAGGCTTTTAAAGTAAGGGAGAATTCCAAGTATGCGATGGTAATGATAAGATAGGTATTTTTTGTCTTAAAAGGGAATGGAAATAATGAGGAGCAGAAATAGGGAATGGTTCAGGAGAAAAATGTTTGTATTACTCTGAGGTATTTCATAAGCGCACTTGGGGGTGTAGTAGGTTTCAGGGACCGACTTAAACCTACGTCTGCTCGATAGGCGGCCTATAGCAGCGAGTAAAGCGATAAAACGTACGCCGATCGAGTGCACGTATCACCATTCTACGCTTCAACAATTTGCCACTGCTATTTTTTCACAAAAAACGCACATGTGCGCGCCGGGAGTACACACACCTGAAGCCCTGACCAGATCCTACCTATCTGCCAGAGTCTTTTTAGAGTCTGTAGATTATTTTCTTTCCTATTTTCCGCAAACAAACTCATAAAAGGCCACGTCAAGCCACCTGCCCCCACTCCCCTTTCTCTCTTCCTCTCCCGCTGACCACTTTAAATGTCAAAGGTTAAAAGAGGTGGGCTTGGGATTCAACCACAAGCTCGTCTGCAGCCGTAGCCACCGTTACCTCGCCGCTCCCCTTCGGCCGCCCTCCGTGGGGTCGTCGCCTGAAACGGTCATCGGTCCCACTCCCTCGCCACCCTGTCTCCTCCTCCCTCTCCATCAACCAGAGAATCTCTCCAAGAATCTTCTCCGGCGGAAGAATAAGGGAACGAACCACCACTCTTTCTTTGATTGGAGTCTTCCTCCTCTCCGCGATTTATCTCGAACACCTCTCCCCACTCACTTATTCAGAGAGAAATTACACTTACCTTCTCTCCCTCCATAAGGGACGATTAT
The DNA here is from genome assembly GCA_037158775.1 of Hetaerina titia. Lineage (NCBI taxonomy): Eukaryota > Metazoa > Arthropoda > Insecta > Odonata > Calopterygidae > Hetaerina > Hetaerina titia. The sequence continues at coordinate 40,978,888 of CM073771.1, forward strand.
TCGAAGAACGTCGAAGAAATATCTTCCGGAATAAATTCCTGTATCTTGATGCAGCTCTGTCCCACTTCTCACAGCACATGCTGGGCTTACCCTTGCTTAAAAAATTCAAACAAGCCTCCAAGAATGTATACATTTTTCGCAATAAATTTTCTATAAAAATAAAGAAAAGGAAGGTCATAAATATGGTTAAATGTGTCCATCGCGAATAAAGTGCACGTTGATATGAAGCTTAACTCTGTATATGTCTAGGTATATTTTCAATTCAAAACTAAGCGCATCTTGCTTGCTTCTGTTACTGGTACCCCAGTCACTGCTCTTACGAAATTCATCATTAACACCACTGCTGCCATTACCTCCAGACCATTACCTCCATGTGTATTTTTCCTGCTCCCAAATGTGAAGAAATACTGTCGTGGAAAGCGTTTGTCATCATCGGAAGCTGGTGTAGGCAAACTGAACATGCTGACCTTGTAACGGCTGCCACTGAAGCAGTACTAGGGTCAAACAAATTAAACTTGTACCACATATACCTTACCCATCAAGATAACAGTAAAATATAAAATTTTAAATGTTTGGCCAATCGATGATGCGAATCATATACTTTATCATCACTCTTTATTGAACATCCATCGTATCTAATCTATTCCTCCCCCTACGTCGATTACCCTAACCTTACCCTAACATTCTACCAACTACAATCATCCCCACCAATCCATCGCATCTCCGTATCTCCTCCATCCAAGTTTCCTTACCTTCTTCGAATTTCCTCCAACTACCTAATGCATATTTCGCTACTACATGGTTGGTCTAAAAAAATTTAGAACGATTTTTTTCCGCCGACATGGACGACTGAGTGGGGCGATTTGTGGCGGGATAGGTGGTGAGAGATCTTAGGAAAGCAACGCGACCCGCGTCAGTTGTCTGTGGGCCATTAAGGTGTGCTGAGCACTACAAAACCGGACCCCTGTTCGAGGGTTGCGTCACGAATTCACGATTCCACGCAGCAACGGTACGTGATAGACAATTGTGTTAAGCTCGAAAAATCGGGTTATGGAGATACAGCAATGTTTTGAGGAATGTTTTTCTGCTGGCACAAGATGTCCCGGGAGGGTAAAGAGGAGGTTAACAATGAGGAATGCTCTGGACATCCATCAACGACATGGTGTGATGAAAATGTGGAAAAAGTGAGACACATGCTCAATTGTGATTGACCTCCAAGTGTCAGGATGTTAGAAGAAGAGTAGAATATTCAGATAGCCACAGTACATTGCATTCTAACAGAATATTTAACCATGAAAAAAGTGTGTCAAGATGGCCCCCAAGGTGCTGTCAGAAGACTGCTTGTGTGACAATCTTACCTTGGACCTCTTTGACCACGGTGAAAGTGACCCGAAATTTTCAGAATAGGTGGTTACTAGTGACGAGACATTAGTTTTGAGTTCGACCCAGTATAACCCCTTTGAATACCATTTTGGACCGCTGGATTATGTCCAAGAGGCCATGACGGGGTGCCTGAGCGAGGGTCATGTTGATGCCTTACAAGAAGAATGTCACAACTGGCGGAGGCACTGGAATTGGTTTGTCGATACATAAGGGTGCTTTTATGAAGAATTTTAGAAATTTGTACTTTGATCTGCAACACATTTTCCCCCCAGATTTATTCTAATTATTCTGGGGACAGACCTTGCATGTCTAGCAGTACTTATTTTGTTTTTCTTTGAAATTCTCCATCCTTCTCTACGCGTCTCAATATGTTCCAGCCCACGCTTATCCTCCAGCCTCAGAGACGAAGCCTTACCAAAATACGCTCCATATCTTTGTGGTACCCTACATGTTACCCCTAGAGTGTGCGGTAGGGTTGATTCACACCTGGCATGCAACATCAATAAAGTTTTGCGTGTAAGTCAGTTACAATTAAAAGTACTTCTCTACGGATGAGAGAGGGAATAAAATGTTATTTTTTTCCCACGAACGATTAGAGTTCAAAATATCTGTGACCGACCTCTTCGACTATTTTTATTCTAAGTATCATATTATGTTGTCATCATTTCATCTTGCCTTAGTTCATTGTTATTCATGTTACTAACATCTCTTATGCGTAGAAAAGCATATCGCGATCTTCGATACCGTAGTGCAAGTATATGAAGTTATCATTATCTACATTATTTGAATTATTTTAAATATGAGGCATTCTCGAAAATTAAGATCCGTTTGGTCATTAAAAAATATGCATGATTTCCAGAAAATCATTGAGAAAAAATATTGATTTCAGATATTGCTACAATGCTTCAAAATTCTTCAAAGTACGTCACTTGAACGTCGACACCCTTTTGCCAGCTGCTTTTCCACGATTCGGTAGGCGGATTCGGGAAGGTCTTTAAGGGTACATGTGCCAGCATCTTTGACGGCACTTAGAGTTCCATGGTTGTGCCGTTTGAGGGAGGATTTCACTTTTGGTGCAGGTCATAGTCTGCTGGTGCCAAGTCGGGACTTTAAGGAGGCTGGGGAATCGTCGTGTCGCATTGCAGAAGGTCAAGCAGACACTCGACTATGCTCTTGGTCGTCCGTCAAGACTTTCGGGACTAGTTTAGCACAGATCTTTCACATCACCAAATTTTCAGTGAAAATGGAGCGCAATGTCATCTTACCAATGCCAACACGATCTGTAATCATGCGCACACTTAACTGACGGTCCGGATTCAGCACTTCACGCACACGTCAGGAAATAATTGTTACCGGTACTTTTTATGCAAATATTGCGTTCGCCAGAAAAAGTTTTGATTGACGATTTTAGTTTTCTGCCAACCTAATTCACTTTACTACATAGTCGCTTTTTACCTGTAACCACTTTTCGTAACGCTGCACCGGCTTATTTAATCTCTCAGCGTAGAAGTTTGCCACCCGGGAAATGAACCAGTTTGAGAGCGGTGATCTTGAACTCTTTGTCGCCTTCAAACCGTTGTCCACCAAGCTATTATTTCAAAAGTAAGTGGAGGACATAGTCGCTAGGTGTACGGTCAAGTCATCTCCATCCTGTCGATAGCAGTCCAAAAACGCTCGTCCACTCAACATTCTTTGTTCATTGAGTTGGTTAGTAAGCATTTTCGGTACCCACCTTGGACACAATTTGTGAAATCCGAGCTTTTCCAGAGAAATGGTCTAACTAGTGTTGAGTCCAACAAGAGGAAATATATCAGCCTGAACACTAATTCTCAATCGTCGATCATATCGCAGGTCATGGTCCATTTGTTGAACGATTTCATCGGTCTGTATACTGGACCTACCGCTTCGCTTTTCATCATGCACATTTTTTCGGCTATTTTGAAGACTCTACATCATTGTCTTGCATTTCCTTCACTCATTACTGTAGGACCTAAGCACAGCGCCTGATGAATTTGGACAGCTGGTGATCCTTTTGCACACAACAACCGAATCCTAGCACGCACTTAGTAATCAGCGGGAGGAACGATTTTCTCGAACATTATTATCGGCATTCACCGAAAGAAAACGATTGTAAGAAAACGGCCTTCACTCCTCGAGTATGTCTCGGGTATATTGTAACTAAACATTAAGGAAAACTGAATTTTTGATGTTGTATTCCTGGTGTTGAATCACCCTCTGCCGCAAACCTTAGCAGTGACCTGCGGGATATCACGTGAATGTGGAAAATAAAATTTTCATTACATCTTTAACTAAAGTTCTTGCTAGCCAATCACTCCTCTTTGCCTTTCTACTTCTCAGATGCATCTTTACCTGGGAACATTCTCCTATTATTATTTTTGTCGACAATATTTTTTAAGTAATTGAAGTTTTGAAATAGCAAAGCTATTAAAATGAGGTTCCACGAGTACCCTTTTAAACACCTTTCCAATTATTTTTCTCCTCCCCCGTCAAATTTCATGTATACGTTCATTTTATCCTTTCTTTCCTTTCCTACACCACCACAGATGGAATTAGTTCATAAAGGTTTTTCCTTGTCTGAATTTTTTCCTCTATATTGGAATATTAATGTAAAAATAGACCAACTTGATGAATTTATCAAATTTTGATTGAACTTTATTACACACTTATCCTAAGATTTAAAAACGAAATTATTGTGCACAAAACGCCCAATAGTTGTCGTAATAGTCATTAAAATAATTATAAATCATCATTTTTTTGTTTTGGGAGAAAAGTAGGAATTTCATTAAGGTAGAAATTTACAGTAGGAGATGGGGTATGGTTTACGATTTTATTATGAAGAAAAAAATGGCATTTTAAACCATAAATTATGGAAAAAGTAAAAATTTACTAGGTGAAATTTTGTTTGGATATATTTGTTGGAAGAAGACCGACTAGTTTTTCCGTTCCTTGACGATATTCCGTAATTTTAAATTGACCTGAAATGTATTTTGTTTAATGAAAGATAACTGGAATACTTAGAGAATTTTTGCTAGCATGCTAACTAGCTACCATCTTGCTACTTGACCAATTGAAAGCTGTAGATTTTTTACGAGGATATCTTTTACGTTTTTGAATAATTGAAGAATCCAATGAAAAAAGATAAATCAGGTAAAAAAATAGACGTTTTTAGTTCCTTGATAGGCGAAAATATTAAATTTGCAGGAGAATAACAGCTAAATGGAGTTACATCGAGGTAAGATATTAAAAGCAGCAACATGTTTTTAAATTTGGACATTTAAAGATGTTCTTCTCTAAAATCTGCGAAAACGTGACTGAGCGTATTCTGTCTCTGGGCTTTCCAATTAAAATTTCATCCGTCAAAATCTCCAGTAATCCTTATCCAGTTTTTAGCTCCGGTGTAAGTTCTCCGGTCAGGATTAACTGGCGCCGACACATCCTAACCCACCTTCGTTGTTCCTAGGTTCCTAAACTCATTCCTCTCCTCCGGTGAATTGGTACTCTTTCACGCTCTCGAAAGAAACTTTTTGTGATGCCTCACGGCTAGGTCAAGGTAGAGTTCTAGTGGAGAAAAAAGGAGTTTCGAAGCAGTTTGTTCATCGGCAAGGTCAACAACACCTCCTGTGTGGACGATGTGGCTTCTCCTCCCACCCAAGCCAGTCCCAACCACCCATCCACCAGCCCGCCTGACCACTAAAGATCCCATCCCCCTCCTCCCCTCTTCCCCCCCCACGTACGCCTCCTTTCTCCCTCCCCCTCCTACCCAAAAAATAAAATCTTTCCTCCGGGGAGGATGCATCCCGCGGTCCATGACCTCGGTTCCCCAGGGGCCACTGGCCGAGGGTCCAAACCCACCGGTCCAAGCTCTCCTCCCAAAGTCCTCCCACCCTACCCCTCCTCTCTCTCTCTCTTTGACTCCCATCCTGCCCCATTCAAATTGTATCGCCCCCACCTCTGCGAAATCCCCCAACAATCCCCCCATCCCACAACGATATCGGCGAGGGAAATTATTTTATTCTGTGAAGCCAAACTATAAAATGAGAGCCTATTTCGGGTTTTCTCGTTGGCATCCGACCGCTGAGGACATACGTATAGAATCAAGCGGCGAGAAACCTTTCAATCGGGAGTCAGGGATTCGAAAAGAGAAAAACGCAGAGGTCCTGAATAGGAGAACAAGAAACAAAGAATAAATTTAGAAACTGTAGTGTATGTACCTGTAGTTGTCATCACCTATCATAAATATACAATAAACACAGTTATCAATCCGAAGTTCGGTTTGACAGATGATGATAGAATTCGCTCAATACGATGCCCAGCAGCGAATGAAATTCACACATTAGGATGAGGGGGGAGAGATCCTTTCCTTTTGCTGTTTATGGTTTCCCAGGAAATTCTCCCGAGATACCCGAAAAATCACATAGTTCGGGTGAAGCTGAGGGTGCTCAGAGTGCCCGGGAATCGAATATTGGACTACCGGGCCAGTAGTCCAATGCTCTACCCACGGACTACCACGTCCCGCATTATCTTCATTATTTGAATTATTTTTCATATTTATTGCAACTAACATCGGATAAAAAACTTAATTTTAAATGTTGTATGCCTGATGTTGAATCACACACCCTTCAGCTATTGCTGTCGTAAAAGTATCCAAGGGAGTGAGAACTTTTATAAGAAAACGGAAGATTGTCAATAGAATTTCATGAACTTTAATGTAGTTCATTGTAAGCACAACCAAATTGAGAGAGGATTATTGAAGTGATAAAAAATGGCCTGATAAATTAATTCTTTCAACGGCATAGGAAGGCAATACAATACTCATTAACGGTGTTATGAACATTTAGTCGAAGACTTGAGAAATATTTTTGCTTTAAGATTGACAAAACTAAAATTTAGACGTAATAAAGATCTTAGAGAATATTCTTCATTTTCCTTTCTTATTTCTTTCAAGCGTTAGCTGCGATCTTCTCTTTTGTTCTTTCAATTTTTTTCTTAATGTTTTCGATCTTCTTGTATTGTTTTTTCTATTTTCCCTTTAATATAATCTTCATAATATTCGCATGATAATACTCCTGGGCTGGACTACCACATTCGCCATTCACATATACGCGTCCAAATTCATATTGAATTACCACTTTTCTGCTTTCCGTTGTCATCTCACGGTCTCGGGTAATAGCTTTTTCTGTAAATGAAGAGTAAATCAATGGTGTTACACTGACTTAATATGTAGGTACCAAAGTGCTATGGTTACCTCTCTTGCAAAAAAATAATATTGAAGAAACCTAGAGTGAAAAAGGAACGAAGGAGCTAAATATTTAGGGCTCGCTTGGATGTTAACTCCGAAGTAATAGTGTATGAATGCTCGAGGTCCTCAAGACAAGTCTCCCGAACTTCCGTGGGGTGGGTCTCGACCTTGCCCCCTTTCGTCTTCCAATTAACACCCCCGTTAGCCAGTTTCTGCGCATGCCCGTAGCGTAAATTTTGCTTGAAGGGAATTAGCGCTTTTGAACGGACTTTTTGAATTTAAAATTTTAACTGTTGTGATTACGGTACCCTTTGTAATGAAATACATTTTTTAAGTAACTTTTTCTTTGGCCTCCTTTACGGTGAAATATAATTATATCCCTCTCAGTGACTGATCCAGTGTATACTTAACACTTTTCAAATTCCAACATGCATTTTGAGTCATCTGTGGATATATTCCAACTTTTATGATATACATTCGGTTAATGGAATAATTTTTTCAAAGACTCGGTGGGAGATGCTGCATCAGTAACTATAAACATGAGTCATCCACTAATGCCCAGTACAATACAACAATTTCATAAGATAAAAATCTTCGCCAAAATCGGAATACCAGTGTTTACACTTTGAAATTGTTAAAAACTGTTTTATTTATGTTCACTAATTGAGTGGCATTAAATGCGATTGTTTCAAGATTAAAAGACGACATTAAACTATTGAATTCCATAATTTAAACTGAGCCACCTTCAATGCCTTCACAAAGTATTTTTGAAACCCTACAGTAATACTTGAGTGAAAAAAACCTGGGGGTGAACAGGGCCCTAATTCATTATTTATTGGAGGTTTCCGGCTTCTTTGGGGTCCAGGACAGTGTTCCCACTTTCTTCCCAAATCTGAGCGCCCCCGATCTTTATTTTTGGCGACTGTGTCGTTTCGAGTGATTTCAGTGCGTTCTTTGATTCAACCAGCTTGACTGACGTCTGCTTGAAAAGTAACTGTGGTTATGTGGAGACTACCTGTCCATTTTCAGTAACCTATGTATCTTAAAAGTATTTCAATTGTTGTGAGTCAGTAATTTGTGTGAGCAAAGTACATTAATTCTTTATTATACTCCGATGAAAGAGTCTTCCATGACTAGAAAAATTAGTTTTAAGCGTCAAATATTTCATCATTACATTTTTTTTAATTTTGCGTAAGGAGGATCCGATGAATCTCTTAAGCCGATTCATACATATACATATATTCGCCTTTATACATTAATAAATCTTGGAGATGAATTTCGGTCGATTAGATAGATAGACCCGGGGAAACGTACGTTCAGTGACAGGAAGATATGAATAAATGAGCTATAATTGATGAATATTCCATTACACAATTGATTAATTGCAATATTTCGAAAGTATTCCTACCAAGTAAGATCTGGTGCTTTCCCGGCGTATGAGCTTGGTGAAGTTTTCTCGGGTCTTCCACCGGGTCAGGGGTTCCATTGACCCGGTGGAAGACCCGAGAAAACTTCACCAATATTCCAACCAAAATATAATATCATCGTGGGCGTTTTCCTGCGTGGGTTTTTACTATGTGAGCAACGCCACGCACTCCCTAGATTTTTCCACAAACCTCATTCTTTGCTTTGACTTTTCAGTTCATTTGCTTTCTTTTCCGGCCAGCACACCCCTAGGGGCCATCGGAACGCACAAACCCTTCCACCACGTCAAGGTTGTATTCCATTAGAGGGTCTGAAGTAGTCCATGAGGGAGTCTGTATATTACGACGTCTTAAATAGAAACAAAGTTTTCTCATTACACTGAAATTCAATCGCTATATATTTCAGGATATTGAAAGAATATATTTCTTCACAATCAGGATGGCCTCATAAATGATAGCAGCAAGGGGGTGTGGTCCTCCTACCCCAACCCTAACTATAGGGTTCCATATAGATGTAGAGGGGGAGTCTTCAGTGTCAGGATGAGAGAACGAATATTTTGTGAAAATGAAGATGTGTTTAAAATTTCAAATTAATTAATTAATACCGTGAAACTACCAGTAGACTTAGGAAGAGTCAATGGCTTAAATTTATCTAAAGTTACCACATTGTGCAGCATAATATTTTCAGTTTCGGATCTATTCAAATAATGTGTTAGAGATATTTTCAAACGAATTTTCTCGTAAATATCGGGGGACGAAAAGAAAAAAAACTATTTTAAAGCGTTTGAACAAATTAAACCTCTTCCTTATTCGACCCTGTATGACATAGTAGCCCTCGTAATTTTGTCATTCTTAAAATTCCACTCAGAAGTAGCGACTTTTGCCGAGTGTTTTTAATTCAGAAGAAAGGTACCGCCTTTCATTTGAATTTCAAATGGAAGGAGAAGTCGTAAGTGCTGACCTGGGTGGAGAAAGAAATTGAATGATTCATAGTTTCAATGTCATGGTGGGGGCCGAGCAAATAATTTCATGCTCTTAAGAAGGAAGTTGATCCTACCAGCTCGACACGCGATGCTCATTGTGTAGCAAGTCTCATTTTTTCATGCTTTTCCTAGTATTTCGCTCATTAAAGATTGACCGAAATGTTTTCTGCCAAAAATTACAGGCTTGGGTGAAGGTTGAAGTTCTTTTTTTACCTAAAAACGAGGATAAAATGTTTGCATAGATTAATATTTCCTGATAAGTTTATGTTTGTTCTGTTGTCACGACGCATTCTAATCACTGTCTTTGTTTGCTTAGTCTGGGGTCGAAAATTGATTAATTTGTGCAATTTTTATGGTAGTAAAAGTATTACCCATGATGTAGGCGATTGAATTTGTGTGCATAAAGTATTAATGTTCATAATTATCCAATGGCTTTTCTCATCACGGGGATAATATATTGAAATGAGATGTAAAGCTTATGAATTTATTACAAAGAGTTAGTTATGTTTAGTTGGTATTGGTAATTGAAGAAGTATTTACTCTTGTTTAGGTCGTTACGTTGTGTCATGCTAAGTGAAGCTTAGAACTCTAGCGGTGATTAGTCTGTGTCACTATCCAAAACCTACCTTAACCAGCATATTGCCAATGATAATAAATTCTATACTTATATTTTGGCACAACCAGCAGAGCTTAGTAAAAGATGAACATCATCCCCAACTTTTAAAGCCAACCTTCACTATTGATACTGCGCTGGATACACTCATGCTATTATACCCTACCTGTGAGTAATATTTATAACTAGGCGTCTTGTTAAGCTTAATAAAAACTTGCGTAAATGTGCAAAGATATTTTTAACTTCAATTAAATTCCCTAAATATGACGGTTGGGTTCGATTATACTTAAATATTCTTAACTACACAATTGCATTACCAATATGACGTTAAATGTGAAGAGAATGAAATAAGCATGTGGTCCTTGTGAGTTGAGTAATTCATACAGGCTAATAACGGGCGTGATATATAAAATGTATCATTAAAAAGTGGTACTTCTTTCTTGAAATAGGCGACCTGTCAAAGGTTGTAGACGTACTCGGGGGGCCAATGTACAGTTCAGAATTCTTCTATCGTAACTTTTCGAAGCAGTAGGAATAGCAGATTTAAAGTTTTGAAACGTGTCGAGAGTAGACGAAAAGAAAAAAAAGACGCATTAACCTCAAAAGCGAATTTGGCTAAGGTGTTTCGATACCGGAAAAAGTGCAAAATAAACAATCTTGGCGATCGCGCGGTGTGGGACAGGATTCTTTTGTGACCGCACTTCGCTGAAGGATGGAATCCGTTGTCACCTGAGATTTTGAGTGTCCATCGTTCAGCTGAGGATTACTCGCGTGGAAGCGGAGGGCACACTCGGCGAGCCAGTCACTTGGCAACATTTCGAGGGCCCTCCGCGGGGAGTATGTGTTTCCCGGAGTGGGAGGAGGAATTCGCGCGTCCTCCTCCGCTCCTCCCGAGGACCGCGCGTGGAGTGTCTATCGAGGGCGTGGACTCAGGTGTCGTTGGCCCCCTCCCCTCCACCTGAAAAAATACCCTCACCCCTTGCCAGCGACTTTCCCTTGCCCCCTTCACCCCCGACCCTCCACGACCGTCCGGTTCCTCCGAAGCATCCGCGCGCAAGAGCGCCAACCCACGCGGCGCGCGACATTCGCGTTTTGGAGCTAACCGCAGGGGGGCGGGAGGGAAGAGAACAGGCGTCTCTTGCAATCGCCATAAGAACAGGCTCCCTCTTCCGCTCGGTTGATGTCCTGCGAGGTTACATTTTGTGAGTGATCACTCCACGATTTTGGTGACTTTAAATGGATGTAAACAGTATCATCAGCCATCAACAGAAATTCTCTCGGCTGTTTGCTACCACTGATGGCTGAATGACCACATGCCTTTGCCACATGATATCAGTCTTGGGTAAAATATTTCAACGAGTGACAAGGTTTTGCGACGAATCCTCATTCTTTCAGCAGTACAAGTGCAGTGATGTGAAAAATAATGTACAGTAGTATCATTCCGAAATTTACTCTGGTTGATAGGGCAGTGAACTAGGATTTGGTTGTTATTGTCCAATAGGAAACAAATTAAGAGACAATTCTAATTTTCCCAGAGAAAAAAATCCCCATTCAATTATATTTAGGCGCGCAGTGTTGAATAACCTCTTATGCCAGGGTAAGGGCCGTAAATTTCGATACCAGTTTGTCGAAAACGACGGTAGGCGGATACTCCAGAATAAATAGGAAAAATTATCGTGTGTTCTTCGACTTATGGAACTACTGAGAGCTGATTCGAATAAATATCATTGAGTTAATGACCGAGCAATAAATCCTCGAATTCTGTCTGTCACAGTAACTCAGTAGTAAGTGGCTCATGTAGCTTGCCTTATTCTGAAGTGTGAATAGTTCAACTTCAATGGACGCAGGCGTGACAAATTCTTCGCCCTTTGCCACTTTTCAGAGGAGGAACCGTATTCCAAGTAATGTTAAAATAAACAATCCCATAAATGATATTCAGGAGTGTTTCCATTAATGCTTGCTCAATGACGGTGAAAATTATGCTCAGAAAAAATTATTCTTAAAAAAACAACTGCTGTAACTGTTAATTTTTCGGTGTTGTTCACCGTAAAATAGTGCCCCAACGTGCAAGCTGGGTGCCCCGTGTGTCAACTCCTGCGAGGTGGTCGAGGCACCACCCACGTCATTGTACCTCGTCCGTCAATTTCCGCGTTTGGCGCGGTGCAAATTCGAAGTGACACCGCTTCCGCGACTCTAGTGGAGGTGACGGCCGCCTCCTAAACCTCCCCTCGGCCCTCCTCTCCTTCCCAAGATATGTCACCCTCTTCCCCAAAGAAGCCGGGGGACGTCATCTGTAGACATAGCTTGTGGGAGACGGTTGAGGTTGAGTGAGAGGTGTGTGCGGGGAGGAGATCTTCGTTTGTTTATTGGTGCGAGTGGGTGGACGGGCGCAGGCAGGTTGGAAGGGTGGAAGTATTTCTCAAGACGCGACCCCTTTTGTCAGTTTCAGGAATCTTGGAATAAATGTCATCTTGAACGGCACTTGAGCGAGTCTAAATACTTATCCGATTTTCCACTATCTTATGGGTTGCTTTCCATTTCTCCCATTAAATTTGCGGGGCGTTCCCCTGGACTCGAAATGCAAAATAAAATGAAAAATTTTCTCTATGTCATGACTTTTGGATTTTGAAATATGCTTAAGATGCAAAAAAAAACGATTGGTAACGATGTCAATTTTCAATTTACGCTAATATTGAGACCATTTATAAAAAATATGAAAAACGACAGAATACTTTATTACAACGAAAAATCAATTCCTATTGGCATAAAAATGTGGGTAGTATTTCAATGAATGGTGCTTAGTTTTGTGCTGTTGTGTGAAAACGTGAAGTGCCTGTTGATTGACACCGTGCAATCTTTAGTATTTCAGTCGCCTGCCAATCAGCGGGATTACAAGATAAGTGAGTGCTAGATTAATTTCAGGGACAGGATATAACTAATGTTTGAATGCTGGATGCATCGACTTTGGAATACCCACAGAACATTAGAGAGCCTTTTCGTTGGTGAGATTCTTTTCTTCATTGGATTCTATAAATGCTTATTTCTGAAGGTAAAGTTAATGGATAGCATACTAAAACCATATACCAACGTTGGTGGAGGGGATAATGTTGCCGAAAATACATTATTAAGGTTATGAAATCAATAGCATTCATGAGTTTAACCAAGGTGAATATTGAAAACTGGTAAAACTGGAAAAAACATGTATGCATCATTATAAACATGCAAATGTTGGGGAACAGGGCAAAAGACTACGTGCGTGAGAATGCTTAGGTTTAGGAAGGGGAGGAAAAGTCAAGATGTAGCATTCATTAGAGAATTAATAACTAGTAATATAAGATCTTCCAAAGTGTATTTACTTTCTTCTCGTGTTTCAAGAATGAGAATGACAAGAGGGAGGATGGAAAACTTAATTAGAGTATAGAATAAAGAAACAGGCTTGGTGATAGGGATCGCTTAAGAAAGTTGTGCCTACGTTAATCAAACAGCGCAAGTAAAGGCAGCGGATGGAGAATCGAGATGAGAAGTAATGAGAGGAAAAAGACAGGGTTGTCCATCATTGCTCATGCATTTTAAGTTATGCGTTGAGGAAATGATAAGCGACGCATGAGGTGAGCCGGGAATACGTAGGATTGAAAACGGGTGGGGTGCTGATTAAGTCACTCGATTATCAAAACCAAAACATTTAGTAAGCCAACCAGCCTAGGTATTACTGACATCACTGAGAGCATTATGGCATCAACGTGAGAATAATGGGGTGAAGATTAATCATTAGAAGGGGGAAGATAATGAGATTCTGTTGAAAATAGAAATGCCGAATGGATCGATAGAACTGAGGACATAAATGGCACAGTTCACCTACTCCGGAAGTATTTGAGACCAAAATGAGCAAGAGAAGATTAAGAAGGAACACTCAGAAAATATATGAAATTGCCTTTCAATTGAACGCAATGGTGTAAGATTCAAAAAGCTGGATCACGACGCTGTATCTATAATCGGTAAAAATCTGTTTGGATATAGGAAAACATTGCACCGTATTTCAAAAGACTGATTTGTTTCTCAAGTTACTTTGCAAAAAACCTACTCCGAGAAAAATCCTGAATGGTTTAGGTTACAACGGTAAAACATTCGTTTAAGAAACAGGATGACTATTTTTTTTAAGATAATCAACTCATTGCTTTTGAGAATGTGACGTTAGTCATATTGTACGCGTATTTTGATAAAAATATATGTACTTAGTTTTTTATCACTTTTTTATATTATGCATCTAGAATACTTTGAAACTTTGACCCTATTTCTCTGTATCGTTCACAGAAATTGTTTCAATAAGTAGTTTTAAACCTCTCATGGTAATTTTGCTTTTTTGACTAAGTCATAGGATTATTTTCATGAAGCTACTGATGGACATGAAATTCTTTAATTTTTTTTTAGTGTCGACAGATGCAAAAAGTTCTATCCCATATTAAATAAATTTCATTACCATACACGGGGTATGTAAATTAAGTAATGAGACTGATTAAAAAATTTTTTTCATTACAATAGAATTACAATTTTATATTGTTACCTTCAAAATAACTTCCTTCTGAAGCCTCGCACAGCTGGAGACGGTTCTTCCACTCCTCATGGCAGAGCTAGAACTCCGATACTGGAATAGCCTTCAGCTGGTCGGTTACAGCCGTTTG